>CM035126.1:12803196-14003196 GCA_020205555.1 Panax stipuleanatus | reverse complement strand
AAAAAAAATGAACAATTAATTAGAAACTTTTAAATAAGTGGTTATATTATTAAATAAAATATTTTTTTTTGAGGGGTAGGGGTGAGGGTGGGGGTATGCATAATCAGTAAAAAAAATTTTTTTGAGGGGGGTGGGCGTAGTGGCGCGGGGTGGGAGTGTATACATAATCAGTAAATATTAATTTTTTTTTTTGGGGGGGGGGGAGTTGAGGGTGGGGGTGGGGGGTGTATACATAATCAGTAAATATGTTTTTAGGTGAGTGGGTGTGGGTGTGGGTGGGGCAGGGGGCAGGGGGCAGGGGGGAGGGGGGAGGGGGGAGGGGGGAGGGGGGTGGTGTGCGGGGTGGGGGTGTATACATAATCAATAAATATTATTTTTTTTGGGCGGGGTGGGCGGGTATACATAATTAATAAATATTTTTTTTTGGGGGGTGGGGCGGGGGGGGGGGGCAAATAATTAAATTACGTGTACTAGATTATTGATACATAGTTTTTGTACCAGTAAGTTTTAAGTTGCCGGTTATTAATAACGGAGATTGTAGGATATGATGGCCATTTTAGAAAACGATTGAGGTTAATTTTGTTTAGTAATTTTTAATCCCAAATGGTAGGGATTATAATACCAGGTAGAACATGGTATTAAATAATCCCTAATCTTAAACTATTTTATAATCCCAGGACTAATAGTCGTAAGCTCAAATTTAAAAACAAACAAGACATTGGGATTAATAGTCCTATCCCAAATGTAATTGTTGCAAACAAACATAGCCCAAGTGTCTATGATATATATCAAGAACAGTTGATTAAAGGGATTATTGACACATGATATTTCTATAAGGTCCACTCTCACATGAAATAAGACCCACTCCACTCATGCCAGAGAGAACTTGTGAAAAAAAAAAAAATACATGTGAAAATAGTTCTTCCCTAATTAAACTACCCTATTACCCTTCTAAAAAACATCTATTTTCAACCTAATGAGTTTCTCTAAATTATAGCATTCTTATGAATAAAATTGAAAATTTTAGGTTTTAAAATGTTTATTGGGCTGGCCTACCCCGCTCCTTATGGGCTATGCCTCTTCTGGTAATGTCCCCAAATGGGCTTCTGGTTGGTTGACAGGAGTGTTGAATGATTGGATCATTCACCCCTTCCTATGTTTGAATTGAAAGAATGAAATAGAGAAGAGAATGGAATGGAGAGTGAAATGATTTATTCAATTCTAGTTGGAATGAGTTATTCCATGCTCTCCCCCGAGGAATAAAATTCATAAATTTGGGAAGAATGGGAATGGTTCATTCCATTCTAATTGAGCAACCAAACACAATATTTTCATTCCATTCTCACCTTCATTCTTCCAATCCAAACTAAGGTAACATTAATAGTGTTTTAGTTGTCCAACTAAGGTTGTGGTGGAACACTTGATCTTTTCAACAAATTTTGCAGCATTATAATTGTTATATGAATCGGAGTTGGAAGAGTAGCTCATACTCTTATAAACCTTAAACGATACATGGTATTTAGTAACTCATATTGCTAATATCTGCAGGTCAAAACTCCTACACTTTTCCTACTAGGAGCGCGGGATCTTCGTGTTCCAGTTTTTAATGGATTGCAAGTAAGGCTTTATATTTCATCCATATTTGAATACATCATTGGAAATAGCAGCTAATTGATGTATAGTGATATGGTTGACATGGATGCACTTATATGCTGTATCACTGTATCCTTATAAACCAGTGTTCAAGTAAAATTATGTTTATATGTAAATAATCACGGCTTTCTGGTTCAACAAAGACGAAAATTATGGATTTTCTACTCGAATTAAGATTGAGAAAAGGTTGTAGACATTGTCGTACTTTGAAACCATGTACTTTCTGTCAATAAGCTGTGTAAACAGTTCTACTGTTGCGGTCCAAAGCAAACGTAGTACCAAGTTGTGAAAGAAAACTTAGGTTTAATTGTAGTATGTTTATACTCCCTCTGTCCCTATATTATAAGATCATTATTTGACTTTTTGAAGTCAACTTACGATATTTTTAAGCTCAAAATTGACATAGATTTCTTTAATTTTAATCACTACAATGATTAATATTGTAATCTATCTAAAAAGTATTACTCATTGAAAGTTTTATTGTTTTATAATTTTTAATAAGTCATGTCAGTTTTAAGTTAGAAAATGTCTTGGATTGACTTTCAAACTTATAATTTGGAACTGAGGGGGTACTTCATTTTAAGATCTAGTGCTAATAATATTCTCCTTTTAGTCTTCATCTAATAAGATTAATTTCTGATTAAAACTACTTTACAAAGAAAAATGGAAGCTGTTTGTTAGGAGTATTTGGTTTCACTTTTATGTAGTCCACCTAAAACTCATCCACGGTTGAATGCATATTATTATTGATAAGTAAATCGTATTGTATTGTATTGTATTGTAAAGTAATGAGAGTGCTATAATTTTGAATTAATACAGTATGCACGAGCATTAAAAGAGAAAGGAGTTGATGTCAAAGTGATCGTGCTTCCTAATGATATACATGCAATTGATAGGTAACCTTTTCGCCCATCTTCTTTTATACATTGATGATACCCTATTTTGTCTTGTCCAAATTTTCCGACTACAAAAATTGGAACTGATGCATGTTTTTTGTTTTGCAGACCGCAATCTGACTTTGAAAGCTTTCTTAATATTGGAGTGTGGTTCAAGAAATATTGTAACCAAGCTGTCAATTGAATTAGACCTAACAATCTACCACCCAAACTCACGGGTCACCCAACTAACCCGTTAAATTTAAGGGTTTGGACAATGAATAAATGCCATTTTCTTGGTCCGTTAGTTAATATTTAACATTACTTTTATTTAAATTTTCTATTATTAATATCCTTTTGTGGCTACCAATACTATTTATTTATTCTCTAAACATAGAAGATAACAACGGTGAAAATGTAACTCTAGTAGATGGGAGATGATAATATCTTGTTTTGCAAACAATTTTAGGTTTTTATGATTTTTTTCATTGTTTAAAACAAAGTTAAATTTTATTGTTTAGAATACTTGAAGCAATTTATGTTTTATTGTTCAAAAGAATGTAAAATAATTTACGTTTTAATGTTTTATTGTTTAGGAACACTTCAAAAATAAGTCTGGCTATATTTATAATTTTTTTTTACAAAATGATGTGTCAAAGTTTAATTAGTGGATGATTGGCCATATATGGATGTGTCCAATAATTGTTTGTAGCCAACCAAAATTTTACACATCATTTTGTATTTTCCTTCAGTAACAATTTTTTAGTCATCCTAGTATTATTGTTAAAAAATAATAAATCCACGAGACGTATGATTGAGAACTTATGAAACTGTTTGTTAGGTCTAAATTGAAATCTATGTTTAAACGTACCGATGTAATGAACTTTAAAGGAAAAAATCTTTTTCTTTCTGCAATATAAATCATCTTTACATTTACTTCCATTATGATCTTATTGGAGGTGATTCCGTGATTGTTTTCCCCTTGATACATGTTAGGAAGGGAGAATATTAGGATTATTATTTTAATTAGTATTTTGTAAGAAAAGGTAGCTACTATTTGAGAATAGATTAGGATTTTATTATTGTTTTTAGAAGAGGAAAAAGTAGTTAGTATTTTGAAGTTTATTGTGACAACGATACCAATAATTTTATACCGGCCAGCGGACGACCGGTTCAAAATATTTTGTATATATATTTAAATTACATTTTCATGATGTAAAAATTTTAGTATATATTTTTTGGAAGTCAATCAAAAAAAAATAATAAAAAAAATTTGGAACGGTCACCACTGGCCGGTCGCCGGAGGACTCTAAGGATACCGGTGGGGATAAGTATTGGGAGGAGGTGCAACTATTTCTAAATCTAAATCCCTTGTTATCATTCTTTTCCTTCCACCATATTTGATTTCTTAAATTCTGTTTTGTTTGTGAATTGGGAATTCACAACAATTGGTATCAGAGCTTACTTATTCTCGGCAGTGGGAGGTGAGAAATTTTGGCTGAAGGTACAAGAATGAAAGGCATGGAGGAGAATTTGAAGAATACAGACTACCGCGTGAAGGAATTGACCATAGCTTACTTATTTTGTGAAATGCTTTTGTGGGAGGGTTGAAAGAAAAAATAAGAGGTATGGTGAAACTTTTGTAACCGGACACACTCACTAAGTAATAGCTATGGCAAGAGTCCAGGAAGCTACCATTGATGCAATTAATAGGAGGCCAAAACCTTTGGTTTCCAGGAACACTGCCAAAGGTATTAATGCTCATAACGGGGGTAATACACACTTAGGTAACCCAAAATATGGAGGTGCCTACAGCCAGAATCTTGGTAATCAAATGGTTCCGCAACCTAAACCTGCTCTCAGTCCCAACATTAAAAGGCTTACGGTGGCTGAGATGCAAGACAGGAGGAACAAGGGCTTGTGTTTTAACTGTGACGAGCAGTATAAGCTAGGTCCTCGGTGTCAAAGTAAGCAGCTCTATTCGATGATTGGAGATTATGATGATGATGAAGCTTGCGAAAAGGTGAATGAAGGAATACATTTGCAGATAGGATTCAAGAATCAAGATAGAGAGTGATGCTAGATGCAAGGGGTTTACATGTGCTTCTCAAGGGCACAAGTTTAGTGGTTGAAAACTCTGGGTGATTGTACATTCAATTTCAAGGAGTTTCGGATGAGTTTCATTCATGGAGGTAAGCATGTAACGATTATGGGCAATATGGATGGACAAGGAGCTGCTATCTGGATGATTATTGGAAGAGAGTTGCAAAGTTCTTATCAAAAATAACAGTTTTCAATGATGGCATGTCTCTATTTTCTGTTAATGCTGAGAACAATGTGGAGACCACATCCTCAAAGATTGAAGAAGTTTTGGCAGAAATTGAAGATGTGTTCCATGAACCTATATCTTTGCCACCAACCAGAAGCCATGACCGCCATATATTGTTAAATACTGGTGCAGAAGCAGGAGATCGAAAGGATAGTGGCGAAAATGCTTCAGTCAGGCATAATAAGGGCTAGTCAGAGCCCGTTTACCTCTCAAGTAATTTTGGTGGAAAAAAAAATGGGAGTTGGAGATTTTGTGTAGATTATAGGGAGTTCAATCAAATTACCATTAAGGATGAATTTCCAGCACCCATGATTGAGGAGTTGTCGGACGAGTTAAAGGGTGCAAAGGTGTTCTCCAAACTCGACCTAAGGTCTGGTTATCACCAGATTATAAGGATGGCTTCCATTGACAGTTCACAAAACAGCGTTTAGGACTCATTTGGGTGACTATGAATTTGTAGTGATGCCTTTTAGCCTTACAAATGCCTCCAACTACCTTCCAATCCCTTATGAAGACAGTTTTTGCCAAGTACTTGAGGAATTTTATATTAATATTTTTTGATGATATACTAATCTACAGTGTAGATTTAGAGAGCCATGTTCAACATTTGAGGCTTGCTTTGAAACTCATAAGGGAACACACCTTGTTTGTCAAGAGGTCAAAATGTTCATTCTCACAAAACCAAGTGGAATGAATACCTGGGCCATATTATAAGTGTACAAGGAGTAGCAGCGGATCCAAAGAAAATAGAAAGCATGGTTAATCAGATTAATTTTACTAATTAAGGGCCCTTTTGTCATTGAGATTGATGACAGTTGAAAGGGGATTGGTGCTGTTTTAATGCAAGATCAAAGACCAAAAGCTTATCTGAGTAAAGCTTTGCTTGCTGTCAACAAGTGGAGGTGTTATCGGCTTATCGCTATCGGGTAATCATTTCATTATAAAAACTGATGTGCAGAGTTTAAATTTTGTTATGGAGCAGCGATTAAATACCTTATTACGGAAGAAATGGCTCGGTAAAATGTTGGGATATAATTCTGAGATTTTGTATAAGAAAGGGGCTGAGAACGTGGTGGCTGCTGAATGCTGATGCTGATGCTCTTTCAAGAAGAGAAAAGAGGTTCAAGAAGGCTCCATAAATGCACTCTCAAGACATTGTTTTAAATATACGTCTAATTTTACTTATCCTAATTTAAAAATACATACTTATTAACAAAAAAAAATTATCTTCAAATTACTCTTCTTAACTACTCTCTATTATCATTTTTTTTTGTTTTGATTAATCTTCCAACTCTTTCTTGGAATAATAAAATAGGGGGGAGAGAGAGAGTAAAAAAAGGAGTGTGATTATGCTTCCAATGTCCAAGTTAATAGTGTTTCTTTTTTTCGATATATGTCATGTTGTTTTTAATGATTTTTTTTTTGTAAAATTAAATGAAGGTAGTATTGAAAAAATAAGGTCAAAAATAATATTCTCTCCGTCTCATTTTAATTGACGTGTTAAGGCATATAGATTAAGAAATGAAATTAATAATTTGTTTGTTTGACTAATTTGAGTATGAAATTTTAATAGTAGCCTTCTAAAATTTATTTAAAAGATGAGAGAAAAATAAATTAGCTTTTAATCATAAAAGATAGTATGAGAAATGAAGCATTTAATACTTTTTTGAAATTTACAAATGACAAATAAAAATAAACAAAAATTTCTTTCTAAAACGACAAATAAAAAGAGTCGTAGGAAATATTAAAATAGAAAGAGCACAAATAAATTTGAAAAAAAAATAGAATAAATAAACTTGGACGGAGGGAATAATTGTTAAACTTTTTAATGTTGAAAAAATAAGGTCAAAAATAGTATTCCCTCCGTCCCATTTTAATTGACGTGTTAAGGCATATAGATTAAGAAATGCAATTAATAATTTGTTTGTTTGACTAATTTGAGTATGAAATTTTAATAGTAACCTTCTAAAATTATTAAAAAGATGAGAGAAAAAAATTAGTTTTTAATTAAAATGATAAGTTGATCAATTGACCAATATAGTATTGACACGCAGAGACAGATCACCTCCTGACCTACGTGTTAATGATGTATTGGTTAACTTCCTACTAACCACTCCCTATACAAACATTCTGTGGGACCCAATCTATAGTCATTTTAATTTTCGATAAAAGAACTCCTTAATTTTGTAGAATAACTCATAACAGACCATAACAATTAGGCGCATCAAAACAGGCTGACAATAACTGTGGTTGATTTGTTCAACACTAACTGATGTTTCGCAAATTGAAATTATAGAATCCCTTTCATTATTTCTTTTGGTTTCATCAGTCCACCCATTTATGAAAAGGGAATAAAATGTTTGTTAAGCTTCAGCATTTAGATACCATTTCCTTCCACAAGCTATGCTCCATAAGTCCTCCAAACCCAACTGTGGCAATTCCAGTTTTCCCACAAATAAACAATTTTGAACAGCCCATCAAGAAACAGAATATCCATCTTATTACTGAAAGTCCCAATGGAGTTGGTCAAAAAAGTTGCAGAACTAATGGAACACCAACCTATGATGGGAATGTTGATATTTTTCACAAGACCCATCATGGCTCGGTGAAATACCCAGATAAGAAACAGAGTAGCAACAGTGAGGGGAATAGTAGAATTGAGAAAAGGAGAGGATATGATTGCTAAATTCAGGCCTCGGGAGAGAGTGCATACCAAGTGTTTGACAAAATGGGCACGTTATGGAGGGTGTATCGCGGCGATATTAGAAGCTTTAGAAACTATTAGTGATTTGGATGAGGCTTTGAGGCCATGGAAAGAGAGTTTGAGTAAAAAGGAGAGGAGTATAATTTTGAAGGAGCAAACGGATTGGGAAAGGGCTTTGGAGATTTTCGTGTGGTTTAAGAGAAAGGGCTGTTATGAGGTGAATGTGATTCATTACAATATAATGCTTAGGATTCTTGGGAAAGCAAGGAGGTGGAGTGAAGTCGAGGGGTTGTGGGATGAGATGGGGAGGAGAAGTATTACACCTATAAATTCTACTTATGGGACTTTGATTGATGTTTATAGTAAAGGTGGGCATAGGGAGAAGGCGCTTCATTGGTTAGTTTTGATGCAAAAACAGGGGATGGTACCGGATGAAGTGACAATGGGGATTGTGGTTCAAGTGTACAAGAAGGCGGGAGAGTTTAGAAATGCTGAGCAGTTCTTCAAGAAGTGGTTGTCAGACAAGTATTTTGAAGGGAAGGGAGGAACTAGAGCAACAACAAATGGTGCTGCTGATGGTGACTCTCAAGCTCATGCTTGCTTAAGCTCGTACACGTATAACACACTAATTGATACTTATGGGAAGTCTGGACAAATTAAAGAAGCATCTGAGACTTTTGCATGGATGCTTAGAGAAGGAATTGCCCCAACCACAGTGACTTTTAACACAATGATTCACATTTTTGGTAACCATGGACAGTTAGAGGAAGTGGCTTCCTTGATGCGGAAAATGGAACAGCTTCAATGCCAACCTGACACAAGAACTTATAATATTCTTATTTCCCTCCATTGTAGGCATGATAATATTGAACTTGCAGCCGACTACTTCATGAAGATGAAGGAGGCTGCCCTTGAGCCAAACCTTGTGAGTTACCGTACTCTCTTGTATGCATTCTCAATAAGGCATATGGTCAGTGAAGCAGAAGAACTGATTTCTGAGATGGACAAAAGGGGTCTTGATATTGATGAATACACCCAATCTGCACTGACTAGAATGTACATAGAAGCTGGTATGCTTGAGAAGTCATGGTTATGGTTCAACAGGTTTCACGTTGATGGGAATATGACTTCGGAATGCTACTCAGCAAACATTGATGCTTTTGGGGAGCGAGGGCATGTTTTGGAAGCTGAGAAAGTTTTTAAATGTTGTCAAGAGAAGAATAATCTGAGTGTCCTTGAGTTTAATGTTATGATCAAGGCATATGGGCTCAACAAGCAATATAGTCAGGCATGCCACTTAATTGATAGTATGGAGGAACAATATGGTGTATTTCCGGATAAAATTAGCTATAACTCACTCATTCAAATGTTAGCTAGCGCTGAGCTACCACACATAGCAAAACCATACTTGAGGAAAATGCAAGAGGTCGTGGTGGCTAGTGATTGCATCCCTTATTGTGCGGTAATTTCAAGCTATGTTAAACTAGATCAACTGGAAATGGCTGTAGATCTATTCAAAGAGATGATAGCGTTGAATGTCCAGCCTGATGTTGTTGTTTATGGCGTTTTGATCAATGCTTTTGCTGATGTTGGAGGTGTTGAAGAAGCTTTAGGCTATGTAAATGCTATGAGAGAAGTGGGCTTACCAATGAATGCTATTATATATAATACCTTAATCAAGCTTTACACAAAAGTAGGATTCTTGAAAGAAGCAGAAGAAGCATACCAGATGCTTCAATCATTGGATGTGGGTGCTGATGTCTATTCCTCAAACTGTATGATCGATCTATACAGCGAGAGATCTATGGTTGAACAAGCAGAAGACATTTTTGAAAATCTAAGGATAAAGGGGAATGCAAATGAGTTTTCATATGCTATGATGTTGTGTATGTACAGAAAAGTTGAGAGATTTGAGGAAGCCATTCAGCTAGCAGAAAAAATGAGAGAGTTGGGACTTTTGACTGATTTATTAAGTTATAATCATATTCTTGGGTTGTATGCATCAGATGGGAGATTCAAGGAGGTAAAGAAAACTTTTAGAGAAATGATGAAATTTGCTGTTCAACCTGACGAGTATACGTTTAGATCACTTGGAATTGCTCTTGTGAAACGTGGAGTTCCCAAGCAGACTGCTAACAATCTAGAAGTAATGTGGAAGAAAGATCATCGGACTGGTTTAAGGAGTGGATGTTGACCCTCTATTTAACAGATGCAAATTCTGATGAAGACGAGATGTTGATTAGTGATGATGCTTAGCTCACATCCTCCGCGGACGACTTTCTGAGTTTAGCCTCTAATGAGTTAATTTTTTCAGAGTAAAAAGATACTTTTAAAGAAGTCCTGCTGATGGTTGCACCTTCTTAATTACATCTTAAAAGGTGCCAATGTTGCATCATTTGTATAAAATACTGATTGTCAACAGGACTTGATTTCAGCTCTTAAACAGTTCTGTGGTTGAATTATACTATAAAATATGTAAATCTTGGCCTGATGGGAGGCATTTATATGGAAGTTGTGCAAGAATCAAGGATTTGGGATGATTATTGTGTCTATGCAACTCCAATTATAGGGCCTGTGACAATACCTGATAATATAGAATGTGTTTCTTTTCACTTTATTCCCCTTTCTGCTGGCCTGTTGGTTTGAAAATAATGAAATGCGGTATTAAATCATTTGAGCCAAGACTTGACACTTCCTAAATGAATCAGTGGATCTTTCTATCAGTAACAAACTCGAAAACCCTTTAATAACTTCCATCTGAAAAGGAGTAAATAATTACAATTACGTGGCTGCAATTTGTGGAGGTAACTATTATGCTACGTTTGGATTGGATTGGAGTACTGAAGATGAGAATGGAATGACTCATTCATATGGAATTCAAAAAATTGTGTTTGGTTCCATGAGGGAGGGAGAATATATTGAATAACTCATTCAAAATAGAATGGAATGAATCCAAACATAGCATTACAGCGTTGCATCCCGTTTCTGATCTTGATTTTGCATTTCTAACAAGTGCAGCTATTTGCAGTGGAAATGTATTAGGCATAACTCCAAAAAAAATATAAATACTAGACGGCATTTTAAGTATGATGAATTTTCTGGTGCAGGACCTGCAGGTGCAGCAGTTTCAGATACGCTATACCATTTATTAGAGCTTGTATTTTTTGGCTCACTATGCCAATTTCTTCATTTGTGGATATATAAAATGTAAAAAGAACTACTCTATCAGACGACGGACCATGATTTTTCTTACAAAGAATTTGTTAATTTTGATTATCATGTGGAGTCAAACGATGGAGATACAGTTTAAACAATTGAACAAGCAACAAACCAAGGAGAAACAAAGAGACAATTATTCAACTAAACGCTAAAAGATAATCTCAATGTACAAAAGATGATCAAACACATACTCCATCAAAGTTGGCACACACACAGCAAACCTCCTGATCACTATTCACTAACAGCATAGGTACATGTAAAACTTAGCAGGAACACATGCTCAGTTCTGTAAAGTTCCCATCAGCCCAACACCCCCCACCCCACCACCACCCCACCACCCACCCCCGACTTTCTCTGTCTCAATTCAAGAAGACCCCTCACTGTGTCATGAAACAACAATGTCTCCAAGACCACACTTCAACTCCTCCCATTCAAGCCCATCAAACTCAGCCCCACCACCAACCACCTTCATTTCCACCATCAACAACTCCATTTCTGTTACCACCTCCAATATTCTAACTAACAAAACCATTTTCCCCTTAACCAACCCCATATCCCTCCCCTTCCCTTTCTCCACTTTATACCCCAATTCCCCTCCAACTTTTCTCACTCTTTCTTCAATTTCTTTCATTGACCCTCTTGGAGTAAACCTCCTCTCTTTCATCTTCAAATTCACCTCGAAAAGTCCCGACAAATCTAACCCCGACGACATTGAAATTATATCAAACGCGTTCATTCTTGAATCACATTTACAATCACTACCCAAAACAGACTCCAATCCATCAGTCCGGCACTGGGCCTCCGATTTCAGTGATTTCTTAAACCAATTCAGACCCATCAAAGCTTCCATACCCATCCTTGTATTTGGATTCGGATCAAGTAGCCGGTAAATTATTTGCCTGGCCGGCTTTGAAATCCAATCGGGAAAGACAAATTCCCGGTGGTGGATTTTCTTATACATGTTTGGCAAATTGCTGTCATCAAAAGGAAGGGACCCGGCTAAGAATACGAACAGAATGATCCCACATGACCACGCATCGGCTTTCGCGCCGTCGTATCCGTTCCGACGGACGACCTCCGGAGCCGTGTACGCCGGAGTTCCGCATGACGTGTGGAGCATCCCGTCTTTGAGCTGCTCCGGAAGGGCGGACAATCCGAAGTCGGAAATCTTAAGGTTTCCCATTTCGTCCCGTAACAAATTTTGAGGTTTTAGGTCCCTGTGCGCCACCCCGTTTTGGTGGCAGAAATGGAGGGTGGAAACCAGCTGCTGGAAATACCGGCGAGCCGCCGATTCAGTGAGCCGGCCACGGCGGGAAATCTTGGTGAAGAGCTCGCCGCCCTGGGCGAGCTCCATAACGAGATAAATCTTCGATTTGGTGGCCATAACTTCGTGGAGATTAAGAATGTTAGGGTGGTTGTTGAGGCGGCGCATGGCGGCCACTTCCCGGACGAGACGGGGCTCCATCGTGGGGTCCATGATGGCGGGCTTTTCGATGACTTTTATGGCTACTGAGGAGTTGTCCGTTAAGGATCGGCCGTGATAAACTTTTGCAAAGCTGCCCCGTCCCAATAGATGGCCCAATTGGTACTTCTCTAATAAGATTCCGCCGCTGGTGGTTCTTCTGATGGTTGTGGCGGAGGTGGGTGGTGGTGGAGTTTTGGAACCCATGAGAGGGTTGGGTGACGCAGCCTACCAGCGGCGGCGGGTGTGGGTGGGAAGAGAGAACTAGAGAGTAGGAAAAACTCATATAATAACCCATTAAAAGTTGGGGTTGATGGTTTTATATTATAGGAATACCAAGTAAAGCGGAACACAGTTGGCTCCACACTGGCCCTAGTCAATTGGCCTTAGAAATTGGCTGTTTATTGCAATTTGCACCAAATATGTAACATTTTTATGTAAAATATTTATTTAGCAAAAAATTTCTTATTTTGATTTGGACCAATTAATAGCTTTTGAGTTTAGGGTTTTAGTAAAGAAGGTAGTATATGTTTCGACTTAAATATTTACTAGTAATAAAATTGTGCATATATATATATATATATGATAGGATCAATGTAATGTAATTTATATCAAATTGATGTGTAAAGATTTAAATAATATATTTTATTTTTCTCTTCCTTTTTTTATACTGTTTGTTTGTGTACACATTTTTATGTATATTTTGTACAAATAAAACTAGTCTTTTTTTAAGCACTTTCCACTGCAAATGTCAAAATTAAGCAAAATTTCATCCGAGTGAAGCATAGTTTTAAAAATGTAAAATATGTTTTTATCTATTTTTAAATGTTACTTATTCTTTTATATCTTATGATTACTAATCAATTAATGAGTATTATAGAGTAGACGCGTAAACCAAAATCAATTCATAAGGATTGTTGAAGAATCTAACATCCTTGAACCTTCCCGAATACACAAATTTTCACTTTTATTATATTTGTATTCGCAGCCAAATTTAAATTCTTATAAAGAATTGATATTTCTACAAGTAAATTTAATAGTTTCACAAGTTTCTCTTTATATGAATAGTAAGTGAGGTCCATCTCATAAAAAAAAAAATATTGTAAAACTATCAAATTTACGCTATTTCTGTCTTGATTATTTTCTCGAACTCCAATTGGGTTACATTTCTTTGTCTAATACTCCTATAAAGTTAAACTAGTCAAAAAAAAGTTTGGATGGTAGATGATTTTTTTAGGATTTCTTAAACATATCACTCCCCATATTTTCCAATTAAAATAAGTTTTTATCTCTTAGTGACGTGTATCTTAATTTTTTTTTTTAAATGTCATAACTTAGAAGGAGGAATATAGGTGGAGGGAATAACTTAACTTATTCATCGTGCTGCTGTTTTCTGAACATTTCTTCATAATATGTTGCATTCTGAACCTTTCTTTTCTTTAACCCTTTTTTCTCAACTTGTTGTTAACAAAAATTAAATATTCAATTTCTATATTAATAAAAGTGAATTGTACTAGTGAATCAAGTGGTAACATGCATCTTAATTAGTCCCAATAATATAAATATCTTTATACCTAGTTGATGATAGATTTGATTTGAATATGCTAAGCATCTTATTAGTAAATGGTAGCAATGAACTAGACTCAAGGTTATCAAACTTGGACCGGTCATCGAATTAGAAAAGGTGTTGGGTGGATGTAAGGGCAGATCTAGGATTTATTCCCAGCTGAGAACAATTTTTTGGGCCTGAAGTTTAGCGAGGTAGAGAGCGAGAATTTGAATACATTATACACCGTATGTTTTATTTTTTTTATAGTAGTAGTTTAATGTTATTTTTTTGCCCCCTCTAAGTTTTTTTATTATATAAATTTGCCCCTATAAGTTTATTAAATTTTATTTTTGCTCCACTCACTATACCTATAAAAAAAAAGTTAAGCATATGCAGTACTCCATTTGCCCTCCACGTAGATCCGCCACCAATGCGTGAATGAATCACTAGTTCAACTAGTGGTCGAACCGCTATTGATCCAGTGACGTCATTAATATATAAAAATATATATTATTAGTAATTAATAAAATTTAAAAAAATCTCATTTTTTTATGAACTAAAACACAATAAAGTTGAGTTACAATATTATGAAAGGTGGTTAATTTTAATATGAAAAAAAAATTGGTAAAAAAATATTAAAAAATAATTAAAATCGGTTCACTGGGTCAACTTAATCGATTTTACTGGTTGAACCACTGGATCGACCGATAATCAACCGATTCTACCGAGTTTTGATCAAAAATAAGTTATTGGTCTAATTCGAACCGATTTTAATTTTAATCGGTTGAACGAAGGATCAAATTTTAAAATCATGAGCAAACTCCACCAACTTTCCAATCATTTTCTCAACATATTTTTGTTGCATTTTCTCCCACCAGGCCCCTCTAGTCAAAATTAGTCCTCTCTTAGAAAACATCAAAATCTCTATTGAGTTTGCTTTTTAAGCGATTATAGTAGCCACCGTTGAATTAGAGGGTCTTTGTCGTCGCATAATATTTGCATATTTTTATTTACGACTTGTAAATTCTTGTGAACCGCGTAGGTTTTGATTTAGTTTAATGTGGGGCCTACTACGAGGGTGAGCTACGAGGTGGTTCTAACTTCTATTCATAGATAGATTGTCTATTTTCTTTTTATTTTTGCATGTCACTTGTGATACACTTGGCGGCGGAGAATAACACACGTGGCAGTCTAGACCCAGTTTACTATGAGTAGGACGCTACGGAACTGTTATCCCGTGTGACCTTGTCCATTGATATTTGATAGAATAGAAATAAGGAAAAAATATAATAAAAATAATATATTTGATGATAATTTTGAAAGATAAATCAGTTTAATGGAATGTTTTTTCGTTTTTTTTATTACATGTAAAGAAGTTAGAATAAAATTTATTCTAATGAAATAGATATATATGATAATTTTGTCATTATATGATAATAACTACGACCACCACCAACAATCAAATGTACATTTAAAATACTTTAAAATAATTTTATTTCATTCAATTCTCTATTCTATTTCTTCGATGTAAACGTATCAATTGTCTCATCACAAGCTTGTTTATACAAGAATAGCTCCCTTCCATAATATTTTTTCCTCCATAAATTGCTTATACATTTTATTACATAAATAGTTAGGATTAAGTATATAGGAGCATGAAGGAAAAGAGTATGGATGAAAGCTTAATTCTATTATCAGTTTTAATATAAGAAATTGATATTTTTACGAGTTATCATTCACATAAATGTGATTCTCATTTATTATTTATGTGAAAAAATCTTGTGAAATTTTCTTGTAAAGTGTTAGATTACTATTGATTTGCTGAAGTCAATTTAAAATTAATATGCTTTTTTTTTTAACTTAGTCAATATAATAATTAATATTATAAATTATCTAAATAGTATTATTTATTATAATATTTAATTATTATTTTATATTTTTTTACAAATTATCTTACTTTTAAACTTGAAAATATCTCAATTGACTTTTAGATGCAATAATGATCTTATACTTGAACAAACGTAGTACGACATATGAGAAGTTCATCTACGCCGACAATTTTTTTATATATAAATTAGTTTACAAAAAGATGTGGTAAATTATAATTAGCTGATAATCTACCGTATATACGTGGGTGAGTATCATTTTATAAGTAACTTTTTGTAATATTCTTTTGTGGTCAAAGTAATATTAATATATGAGCAGTTGGGTAAATGGGTAGTGATATTTTTAGGCCACTGTACAATATTTTTATTGGGAATTACTATTTTTGAATAAAAAGTTGATACTTTCATTCAAGAACATGAATTTTATTTAGGGAATTGATATTTTTATATGTATTTTTGATATTTTCACATGGATCTTTCTTACATAAATATACAGTGGATTCTACCTTTAGGTAAGAAGGAAGAAAATATCAAAAACATATGTGAAAATAATACTCCCCTTTTATTTAACGTTTATGAGAGGGAGAGTCTTGTTTAAATATCATTCTCTTATAAAAAAACCTAGTATCTTAGTATATTGGTATCCTACCCAAAATAGGAAAACTATCACTTTGTCAAATTTTTAATGTGTTTAATTGTTCCCGCATTCAAAATATCGAAACATTGTGAAATTACAAAAATATATATAAATAAAAAGATAGATACATATATATATATACATATATATATATATATATATATATATAACTCTAAATTTCTTATTTTTAGTTAGTAAAAGCATATACTTAATCCGACCCACAAAAGATGATTAAAGTATATAAAAAATTGTAATATAAAAGTATTAATTGATCAATACTTATAATATTTTATTTATTAATAAAATATACATAAAAAGTAAAAAACTAAAATGTCATGCATTTTAATTACTAAAGCCTACAAGATATTTATTAAGGGCATCATGGACCTCATCGCAAGACCAAAAAATCATCAACGATCAATCAAAACAATAAAACAAATCAACCCTCTTCAAAATAATTACCGCAGTAATAGAATTAGTCACTTGCCAAGTGCTCGCTAGGCCAGTCTTGGAGGTACGTAGGATTTAGTACTTCATTAGGAGTAGTTGTAATTAATTTAATTTTGTAAATCACCTAGCTTGTTGAGATAGATATTTATATATGCAATGCTTTTGCAAACTACAGTCCCACAGGCTACAGGATACGTACAGCCTCAATATTTTGACTTAATAATTTCCCCATGCATGCATGAGCACCAGAGAATTAATTATGTCCTTGTATAAGCATCATGCATGCATGTTTATCTTATATAGATTTTTATAAGATAATATAATTATATATAGGTAAAGCTGATTATTGATCTTAGGTTTTTCTTTTAACTTCATTCATTCTACAAATGCTCATTTCATTTGACAACGTTACTAGGCCGACTAAGAAGTGCGATATTCTAATTGAAGAATACCGACAGAAGACTCTAATGGTCTATTCGCCATGAAGCAACATCATTTCTGTTGATAAAATAATGTAGGCTACCGACGCATTATTCTTTCAACTATACCCAACCCCACCCCACCCATGCCACCCCACCCCATGCCCCCATGCCACGGTGTAATACAACTCCAATTCGTATTTTAATATGGGAGAGCATGCACACAGTTTAATTTTGCCGATCATTTTGTTAGAAATTGAGAAAGAAGGATTTCAACCAATTTGATGTAAAAATAAAAATAAATTTTACCCATTCCGTAGTTTAATTTTATGGACGAGAATTACTTTTAAAAAGACAATAATGACTTTGTTTGGCAGAACTAAACTGCGAGTTCCCTCATATTAAAGTACGGATTGGGGTTCTATTACACCGTTCGATTCGTGAATGAAGATTTGTTATAAGAATAATTTTATCTTTACAATATTAACTATGGATCAATTCCATATATATATAAATTATATAATTTGTTATATAGTACGTATATGATAATAGAATTGAAAATTATTTAAATGGAGAGTCGATGAAACTGGAACTACCGACTAGTATTTCCCGTTTAATAATTTTAGTTCATTGTGACCTTTTGGCAGGTATGTGCACAAAAATTATAATTTTTTTTCCTTTTTTGATAATTGCATTTTTAACAGCACATTTGGAAAATGAGACATTCTACTTATATAACACACACACACATATATATATATCAAGGAGATATTTTGTAAATTTATATATAACTTGTACCACATATATAGGCGTAAAACTACTGATTTATTTATTAGTTTTATATAATAGATTTGTAGTTAACAAGTTGTAAATGCATATAGATAATTAATTTAATGCATTTTTATTAGACCCTGCGTGGGCTTCTGGTGTTAATTCTTGTAATATTCTTTTTTTAATGAAAATGAGTGCGGAGGGGAGTCATCCCTAAAAGGTATATGTAAGAAACCTCAGAATTCAGAATTCTCTATTGTTATAGCAATTATTCTGTTATTATGATTGATTAATTTCATAATTTGATTTAGAGAAATTACTGGTTCCCATTTGTGTTAATTGCATGCAGGAGTGTAGTGAGTTTTGTACGTCCTTGTTGCATTTGATGCGCAGGGATAGCCAATTTGGCAGTAAGCCTGCCTAGTGAAATTTAATTCTCAAAGTACTGCAATGGTTCGTTGCTCTCATACCTTGCTGACCCCTCAACCTCAAACAAATAATAATACGTGGGCAGGGCAGAGCAGGGCATAAATGGTGTATTAATTGTACATTGTTATTTAGATAATCACATACTTTTTACTAAATTATGACCAAGGCCTGGTCTTGATATATGAATGGTCTTGGTCCAATGGTTAAAAATTGCCTTTGAAATCGCCATAGCTTCAATAATATCCACTTCAAAGTTACCTAGCATTCTGTCAATTGAAATCATTTTCCAATTAGACACCACTATCCGATCAACTCCCATTCTTGACAAAGAAATAGAAAAACAATATATCTCTATTGTCAACTCAAAACAAAAGAAAATCCCTAAAATTGAAACTATTGTCAACTCAAAACAAAGTAAAATCCTTGAATTGAACTCGGTCAAACACCTAAAAGCAATTATTGAAAACCAAAACACAAAATCTAAAAATTTAAGCCTAATTCAACACTAACTAACAGCAAGAAAATTCAGAAACCCACTTCAAATTTTCTTAACAGGAGACAATTCAAGCATCAAAATATTAGTACAGCATTATTAAGCTAGCCGAAAAGGAAAATACAAACAGCCTTCCCACAAAAAGCTCCCAACTTTATGCAATACCCATCAAACTACAATCCATAGCAACAATCAACAATTAAACCTAGAACTCTTACGGGCACGTACGAAGTAAGGGATTTTACCTTAGCAAATCGGTGAAACGAGAGAGAATCAACGGGAGTTTCGTTGTAGTGACGATTTGTCTCGGTGAATCATAGTGAATCGACGAGAGAGAATCGACGACCTAGGTTTATTGCCAATGGGCCTCGTTTTGTTTTGGCTGATAACATTGTGATATACATACAATCATGGTTTTAAAATTCGGACCGGATCGTGGGTTCCATCGGTCAAAATCGGAATTAGTCGACACTTCGGTCCTGTTTGAACCATTAATTCGTTTTTAGTCAAAATTCGGTAGAATCGGTTGACCACCGATCGAACCGGTGGTTCAACCAACCCAGTGAACCTGTTTTAATATTTTTTGTACTATTTTTTTTAATATTAAAATTAATCACTTTTAGTAATATTATAACTCAATTTTATTATATTTTAATTCATAAAAACGAGATTTTTTAAAATTTTATTAATTACTAATAATATATATATTTATATATTAATGATGTTATTGGATTAATAATGGTTCGACCATCAGTTTACTTTTTTCGGTTCGATGATCGGTCCGGATCTAAAATTTTGCATACAACTTTTTAATTTCATACTCAATTTATTATTATCATTCTTATTATACTATTTATACTCAAATTATAATACTGAATAACAAAACTACAATTTTAGATTGTATTATCGATATTTACCAGCATAGCATATTAGTGTAGTAAACCTAAAAGCATGAAAATAGTCTTAGAACCCAAGCATATTCCAGGATGTGATCTTTTTTCCTTGACTACTTTGTTTTTTATTCATGTTTTTTTCTTTCCTTGACTACCCTTTTTTTTCAGTTTTGTTATACAATCCGAATCAGATACATATCATAAAATTTACACTAATACAAAATGAAATAGAAATGTTGGAATAAGTTTTATTTGAGGAGGAAATATTGTCATCCGGTTAAAAATATTGGATTATCAATTTATCATCATCATATATATATATATATGTATAAGGCTATCCAGCACTCAGCCTTGAGCAGCATTACCTATATAAGGCTATCACCTGATTTTGGCTCCAATTGAAAATCAAGGGTTTTTCTTTCTCTCTACAGAACACAGAACAACTACAATTCAAAATACAAAAAAATTTCTCTCTCCAAAACCCAATCACGATTCACCCATTTCAGACCCAAATTCACCCATCTTCGGCATCTAGGTTGAACAAATTGACTTCGACCTCGGCTCAGAACAAAACATAACATCCGATTTCGACCGACTCAGACCAAAGCAGGTCTCGACTTGATATTAGCATATACTCCTTGATTTCGATTTCGACTTCGATTCGGTAAGCGTTTAACTATTTTCCTCCATTACAATTGTATTTCTAGGTTTTGTTTTGTTCTGTTTTGGTTAATGCTTCTCCGCGGCTCTCTGATTTGGGCATTGTTCATGGGTTAGGGCTGTCATATAGAAATTGGAAGATTTATTTGTGTGATAACAAATTAATGGCCTCTATTTTGCCCTTTTGTCAAACATGTAAATATTTCCTTGACTGATTATTTAGTGCAGTATGGTCTGTTTTGGTCTGACTTCGATTTGGGTTTTTTTCATTGGGTTTGTTCTGAAATAAGAAAGAACTTTGATGAAATCCCCTTTGTTGAATCCAGTTGATAATAATATGTTATCATGAGGAATAATAGAAAAAATCACTTTATATTTTCTCAGCCAGTGTAAATTATATTGTATATAATGAGATCAATAATTCATCCTTGCATATTTTGCAGTAGATTAAAACATATATACTGTGAAAGGTAAACTAATACTTCCAACCACATCTTGTTTACTTTGATGAACCAAGTAATTGGCTACTAGTGAAACTGGAATAAACAGCACAATGAACTTGGGTTTTAAGAACTTAGCTAGCTAGATACAAGTCGAATTTTCTTTATTTCCAAGATGCCCAAGCTCATCAACTTTTCAAATTTATAGCTAGCTTTGATGTTAAAACTTAGAAGTTTGATAGAACCCATAAAGTTAATTTTAAAATTTAGTCTCTTTTAGACATCATTAATTTTGTGCATAAACCAAATAATATTAGTTTAACGATAATATTAATAATTAATTTAGATAATAAACAATTTAGAAATTGAAATTGTTTATTAAGAATTAAGCAATAATATGTTCGATGTCTTAAACTCAATAACTTCTTGGAACACAGAGAGTTATGATTCAAAGTAAACAATAGTATTACAATACAATTTCAGTAACACGGGACTAAAAATTATTACAAAATTACAACTACTCCTAATGAAGTACTAAAGTAGTAAATCCTACGTACCTCCAAGACTGGCCTAGCGAGCACTTGGCGAGTGACTAATTCTATTACTGCGATAAGTATTTTGAAGAGAGTTGATTTGTCTTATTGATTTGATTGATATATCGTTGATGATTTTTTGATCGGCAATGACAGCTTTGTAGTTTTGTAACTCCCTGATAACAAATGTAACTCCCGTCCCATGGTCTTTCAAGTACTCCTTGAAATCGCCGATAGTGAGAGTTTAACTGCTTGATCAATTTTAATGAGCCATGTATATCTTTGGATTTGGAATAATATAACAAAAGATACAAAAAGTTTAAAATAATACAAGTCGGGAATAACGTAGGATTAACTCGGTAACCAATCAAAATACAAAAACTCTATGTGGACATGAAAATTTGATTTAAATTTCACTTATTTGTATTTTGACCCCCCAATGGTGGGTAAAATATAAATAGTTAAAGTTTAAATACACTCATGTCCAATTTTGATACCCAATTTTCATGTCCACCTAGAAGAACTCATGAAATAACTCGGTTAATTTGGATAAAATCCTGTTTGCCTTGTTATATATATTATTATTGATTTTTTTATTTGGTCTTGGAATGGACTTGAGACAACTTTTCCTGATTAACATTCTTATTAACTCAACCTAGCTTTAGCCCATTGTCAGAGTAATTCTTATCGTCTTTCTCTCTCTCTTAGGGTTTCATTTTGTCCACTTAGCTCAGAAAAATTGAGGAAAAGAATAGGAAGTAGAAAATGTCATCGTTGGGAACTTCGAAGGGTGTATTGGAGATCGCAAAGTTCGCTGTATATGTAACAGTTCCGATTGGTCTTATGTATTTCTTTGCCAACAACACTCGGAATCTTCAGAAATTCATGGGCAGCTGTATGTATATGTTTCTCTATAGAATTTATTTCTGACAATCTTCATTTCTGCTTTATAGTTTCATAGATTTTCCTAAATTTTGTTTGGTTGTTCTAGTTCAGTAATGATGGCTTATGTGCATGTATATGTATGTAATCTATAAATGTGTTGTTCATATAAACTTTGTTTGATTGAATGTTTGATTCATATTATATCACTGATTTCAATGTTGACTTAAAAGTAGCTTGTTATTTTGCAATTTAATTTCGAGAATTGCCTTATGAATAGGATCTCTGCTTTACTGTAGATACTTGATATCTTATTATGCTAATTCTAGGTTCAAAATGAAGTGTTTCACAATTATAGTTTATGAGTCATTATAATATTTGCAGGTGATTTACAAAGGGCAAGTTGTAATGCAGAAATGTGGTTTTGTCTTACTGTTTTTATTTTTTCATTTGGAATTTATAAAGTCACTGAATTAGAGCAGTGCAATAGTTGCTGCAAAAGAAAGACGAAAAAAAAACTAATCCTTTTAACCTAGCTTGAAATGTCTCATACTTTTCTTAGTGGGTCTCATTAGTCTTTCCTAGTTGTAAAAAGTCGTTGAATTTGTAGTCCCTCATTAGTGTTGGTGAAGCATTTGTGGTTCATTTGGTTTTGCAACTTGTATTTGATAGTTGAGTGAGTTTTTGTTTTTTGGTTTTTTTGTTTTTTTTTCCTTTCGGGGGTTCAGGGGAAGGGAGCATTGTGTGTGGACTCAAGAGTTAATCTCACTTAGTTGATACACACTCATTAATAATGCTCATCCCTTTCCCTTGATCCTAGTATAGAGAAACAAAATGTCTAACAACACAAACTTTTTTGAGAAGAAGCCTGTGCCCTTTACAAGTATATGCACTTGAGTGACACTAATTCAAACTTTGATGATATGAAAATTTTGGAGTTAGTGCTTAGTACTGTACATGTTGTATACGCTTCTTAAAACTCACTAATATGTTACTGTCTTACCGTAAAATCGTAGGATCTTTAGATATGACTTTCTTTTAGCACGAGACAGAGATGTATTTTGTAGGAGAAACAAAATTAAAGGTTGATAATGATAGAAGTAGGAGAGAAATGATTTGCTAGGAAAGTGCATGTGCTTATCTATATCTTAATATTTTTTTGGTGAATATTTTAATATAATGACTCAAAGTTTATTAGATGCATATTACTGTTAAACAAAATAAGATAGAGAACTGATATTTTCATATAAAAAATTGATATTTCCACATGATCCCTCTCACATGAATGGTGAGTGAGTCCCACTTCCATGTGAGAGAGACTCATGTGGAAATATCATTTTAACATGTGAAAATATCAATTTCCAATAAGATATACCTGTGGTAAGAAAATAGTTGTGCATAGTTACTTTTCTATGCAGTATGCTAGTAGCATATATATTTGCCATCTTGGCTTTTTAAATGCGCACTACTTTGTGTGAAACAAGTATAGGATGGAACTACTCTGTTATACTAGGATATCAAAACAACATCTGAAGAGTACATGGTTGAGTTAAGCACACTACCTGGATAAATTGTGGAGGAAGGTTGCATGTTCAATACATATATTCCTTTTTACCTTCATCAGAAGGTTAGGTTGGGTTGGGTTGGGTTGGGTTGGGTTGGGTTGCGTGTCCAATACATGACTTTCTTTTTCTGTCAAGTCTGTGCATTTTTGATAGACTGGAACTTTGTAATTGAGCTTTTGATTAACATCAGCTGTAATAAAAATGGGTTGAGTGAGCATTTTTCTTTATGCTTTTCATGCAATTAAATTCAGTCTTTGATTGTGGTGGTCGTAATTGTTATGAAATTTGATTGTTTAATAAAATAAGAAGTAACACTACCCATTTCTTAAATACAGTTCTAATTAAAATTATTATTATTATTATTTTTTTATGATCTGAAGCGTCAATATGTGGTTTATCCCCCGGAGGGACCCCGGCCTCCAACACCAGAGGAAGTAAGGGAGATGGCTCGAGAACTAGCTCGCAAGCGAGATAATATCCGGTGATGACTCTATGGGCGGCTAGTTTGTATTGTTTGGCTTGAGACTGTTAATGTAATATTCATCATAGTATTTTGTTTCTACTCTAATTATCATGTCGCATAAATTTTTTTCATCAATAAAGTTTTTAAAAAGGTGATAATTTGTCGTTGGCTGAGTTGATAATTTGTCGTTGGTTGGCTTGGAATGACATGAACACGACTCGACTGTTGGTCTTTAAAAAAGACAAGATAAAAGAAACACAAGCAAGCAAGCAAGCGGCTGAATATTTAAGTGAAATTTGCTTTAAAAATGGTCTCCTTTTAAGTAAACTATCATTATTGGTTCAAGACATGTAGCTGGTAAAATGGTACAAATTTGTAGCAAAACAAACTATTATGATTCAATTGAGCAATTATTATTTATAGTAATGATTAATTAATATAAAAAAAAAGGTTTCTTTTAAAAGAAGGGAATTGATATTAACATGACAATAAAGATGGACACAGTCTGATTGATGCCCAAAATAATTAAACGCCGTCTGTGGGAATCGAACCCACGACCACGTGGTTAAAAGCCACGCGCTCTACCGGCTGAGCTAAGACGGCTTGCTGTGCTTATGTTCACTTGATAGATATTTTTCATATAAGACCTATTTTATAGCCACTCAAATTCTGCTGGGTTTTGCATTAATTAGCCACCTTCATTTCAATGTGAAATTTGGAGTTTTTCAGGTCCAATTAAGTGCATGTTGGTTTGGAGTAGACTTTATTGGTGCATGTTTGGTTTAGTCATTAGTGTGTTGAAGCGTTCGGAGGCTAAATTTAGGAAATTGATATTTTCAACACATTTTTTGATATTTCTACATGAAAAGTGTCGTTACAGATGTATAGCGACGGTGAAAATCGTCCATATATTGATATTTTCAACATATTTTTTAATATTTTTACATGAAAAGTGTCGTTACAGATGTATAGCGACGGTGAAAATCGTCGATATAGAATCTGTAGCGACAGTTTGTCATGTAAAAATATTATTTTCTGTTGCGAATTTATCAGTTTCTTAAATTTAATATTACTCCTTTCGTTTTAACTTTAATGTCCAGTTTTGACTATTTAAAGTTAAATTAATTATTTTTATAATTATTGTTTGTCCATAATAAGTGAAAAGATTATAAAAAAAATGAAGAAAATATATACAGTTTACTATTAACCACAATTTTTATATTTTTAAAAATATATTTATTTATGTTTAATTATTAATTTTAAAAATAATTAATTTAATTTTAAAAAGTAAAAAAAAAATCATTTTTGGTTAATAAAGTAACGAAAAAAGGACCAAAATTTTACATGTACGTAGGACCAAAACTTTTTCCACTCTCTTTCCGGAGGACGGAGGAGGGAGTACACAATTAAGCCAAATTTCATAGAAATTCCCACATTCAAAATACCAAAGTTAGCTGTGGCCTCTTGATTGGGCTGGCCGGCCCTCCATTTCCAAACAGCTTTTTCCGGGAAAAACTTTATAGCAAAATGAAAGAAAATTAAACAAATTTGAAAGCACATGAATTCATGTTCAACAGAATTACCCAGAAAGTTCACTGAACTGTACTTTTTATCCTTACAATAAAATTGACAATGCTGAATTTTCTTTAGTCCCATTTGACTTCAAAAGTGGGTCTTTCTTTTTTCTGCAATAAAAATGGTATTTCGTTCTGATTTTAATATCGCCTTCTGGGAGATGCTTTTCAGCTGTTTGGAGGTCATTTTCTCAACCCATATCTAGATATTTTTGGTTCTTGCAGTTTCTTGCTTGTGACCAACTGTAGACTAAATTTCACATGAACTTCTCCATTTATTCTTTCTTTTTTTCATTTCTATTTAGATAAATGGTTTTTTTTTTCTCTTTTAACACGGATAAATGGGTTCTTTTCAGCTTGATGAATGCTCAAACTTCTTCTCTGGATGGAAATGTGGGTTTAAAGCTGCAATTTACTCATTATATGTTTTGATTTTGCCTGTTCATTTGGATTGAGGCCAACTAGTAATTTATGTGTTTTTAGTTTGTTGGAAAATCAATAGGAACAATGATCTTGCTTAATCATTTTAGGTTTTGGAAATTGCATCTTATTTTATGACAGGTGAATCTTGTTCATTAAATTTATATTTAGTCACAGTAATTCTTTTGGGTTTCTCTTAGTTTTAAGCAACTGCGGTTTGGAACTTCTTATATTACCATCTCTCTCAAGCCCTTTAAGCAGAATTTGAAGGGTTTGTGATTATGTTTGATTATATTCCAGTTTCTTATAATAGAAGGGAAAAGATTTATGGGCTAGGAAGTGTATTCTGTATTGTAGCTTTTGTTTTGCCTTTTGCCAATTTGGCATTATGACCTGGTTATACTGTTATTATATCGTCTTCCTCTGAATCTTTCATGTAGTGCTTAATGAGAGTCAAAGATTAGAGATGTTGGCTATAGGTTCTCCACTCAAGAAAGAAATACTTCTTTCTTGTTTTATATCTATTACTTGGATTAAGTTTCTAAATGTTATGTGGGACAAGTTTTATACTCTTAACATGTTCTATATTTTAAGAAAGAGTTACTTCGTGTACTTGTTTTGTATGTATCATTTAGAATATTCTTCTGCAATTAATCGTATGTTCTTGAACATTCCTTTGTGGATGAGCCTTCTTCGGAATTGTTGGAAATAACTTAGGTGGTTAACGAAGTCTTATTAATGCCCAGGAAAGGAAGAAGCGGAAGAAAGAAGTTACAGTTAGAAGAATGTTCACTTAATTTTTCAATGTTTATGCCATTTCATGTACATGAGCCATTGTCTTGATTTTTGATAGAGGATTTATCATAATGTCATAAGGATGGAGTTCGTGCCCATTGGTACTGTCTTGGCTGTCCTTACTACCCAGGTCATTAAAACAGCTCAAGCTGCCAGGGATGTTGCTTTTGAGAAGGAGAGTTTCAAGGTTCTTTCAGATCACCTTTTTGACATTGAGCCTGTCTTAAAGGAATTGCAGCTTAAAAAACTAAATGAATCATCAGCTGCAAGGCAAGCTTTGGAATTCCTTGATGCCGATGTCAAAAAGGCTAGAAACCTGGTTGATAAGTACATAAACCGATCCCGTTTCTACTTGCTTGTCAAGTGCCGGCACATTGTCAAGGAGGTACAAGAAGTCACGAGAGATATTGGAAAATCTTTTGCTGCCCTATCCATTGCAAACACTGATGTATTATCAGGCATATCTGACCAGCTGAATAGGTTAAAGAACGAGATGCAAAGAGCAGAATTTGAGACTTCTCACTTTCGGTTCCAAACTGCTGACAAGGTAAATCAGGGTCTTACGGATCCGAGGCTTGACCCAAATGACATTCTGAAAGATATAGCCATGGCAGTTGGGGTGCCAATTGATCCCTCAGAGATAAGCAAAGAGCTGGAGAGCTTCAGAAGAGAAAAAGAAGAAGCCGCAAACCGGAAAGAAAGGGCTGAAGTTTTTTTCTTAGAACAGGTAATTGAGCTACTCTCTCGAGCTGATGCTGCTAGAGTTTACGAGAAAGTCAGGAAGCAGTATTACCAAAGGCTTCAGGTCATAGAACGATACGATCCTAAAGAGGAGTATATCGAGCCTTTTAAAGCATTCACTTGTTGTATAACTAGATCTGTAATGGTTGATCCTGTTAGCCTCTGCACTGGTACAGCATGCGAGAGAGTAGCTCTTGAAGTTTGGTTTGATCGTGGAGAAAAAACTGATCCACAAACTGGTGATCTTCTTGAAGATTTCTCATATAGGTCTAACCTTCAGCTGAGACAATCGATCCAAGAATGGAAAGAACTCAACTACTGCCTTAAAATTAGGTCTTGCAAGGCAAAGTTGCTATCAGAGGTTGATTCGTCTGTAGAAGAGGCCCTTGACCAAATGCAGGAGCTTATGAGGGACAATTCAATTAATAAAGACTGGATTTCCGTTGAAGGGCTTACAAAATTGATAATCTCTATCCTTGGAAGCACAGAGAATGGAGACGTGAAAAGAAAAATACTAGTTACCTTAATGGACATTATACAAGGACATGTCAGAAACAAGGTATGCCTAGTCATTTTCTTGTCCATTTTTTTCCTTCTACAGAATAAAAAGTTGAAAAAATTGCTTGCATTCTGCCTGAATGCATTGGTCCATGGCTCCCTGCTTTCTTTTCTTCTATTACTTGCTCCTTTGGTTCTATGATAACATCGTTTCCGACATCTGACATTCAGAAGCAAAAAGTTTCTATAGTTAAACTAGTCCATTAATAATCTATACATTCACATTAACAAACTCATAATCATGAGAATAATGCTTAATTACATTTTGGTAGTGTTTCTTATCTGACTATGTGCCTTTAATTTGCTAGTGTTTATTTGAGTTGGTAATATGTGAGCTTATGTATTCAATTTAATTGTTGTTTTTAATTTTTAACCAAAAGCATTGAACATTGGAATCCACAAATGCATGCATAAGTTTTCAGTTTTAAGCTTAGGAATTTTTTTTTTGCTTTCGCAAAATTCTAAATGTAATGTATCTTCAAGTTCTATAGGATTTATTGGTTGAGAATCAGAGGTTCGAAGACGTCATTGCATGCCTAGGGTGTGATTCAAGCATATCAGAGAGTGCTGTCCAGCTGTTGTATGAGTTATTGCTGGAAAGGTCTTGTTGGAATATGTCTTATTGCAGGAAGCTCTCTCAGCAACATGGTGCAATCTTTAATCTTGTTACCTTTCTGAAGGGTTCAGTGAGAGAGTCATCGGAGAAAGCAGCTGAAATTTTGATGAAGCTTTGTGATGAAGATGAACAGAATACTATTAGAACTGCTGAAGCAGGCTGGTATAAACCACTTACCAAATGGACAATAGAAGGTCAGGAGGTTCAGTTTATTAAAAAATTTCTGAAAAAATATTCCTTTATAAAGTCCAACATGAATGAATAGAAACTGCTTATTGCTTTGTTTATTTGATGCTAAAAAGAACTGTTTCCCTTAAAATGTTGGTGAGAACTTTTCCCAATTGTTGAGTTATAAATGAAACACAAGTCAAGATGCCTTCAGCTGTTTGCTAAAGGGAAATTGCAGCGGAGGCTGTTTTCTCCGTCTATCACGAGATTAGAATGTCTGTGCAACACACAAGCACCCATTCTTTGAAAGAGACAAATATAAGAAATGAAAGAAAGACTGTAAAAGAAATGTTATATGTAATATGTGTGTGATGGTAACCTATATACTCAAATTTCGTAAATATCAACTTATGGTAAAGGAAATTAAGTATGGCAGTTGACAATTCCAGTTCAATTTCCTTTGAGAAAAAGAAAAACAATAATAAGAACTCTGATGATAAGCCGAGTGAAATATACAAAATGGCTTCACTACATTTCCCAAAAAACTACAGTGGGAATATTATGCTACAATTCCTTATAATATCCTCCTTTTTGTTACATATATGCTAAATTTTTCTACTCTTTTTTTTTCATCTGTGAGTAACGTATAATGATGTTCACTGCCCTGTGTAGCATCAAATGATGAAAGTGGTACATAATTGACATGACTTGGAATTTGAAAGACTGATGCAATTAGGTCATGCTTATCCTCTTCAGGACCAGAGTCTTCAAGGATAGTGATGGTGAGAGCGCTTGTTAGTTTAACATTGGCTGAAGAAAATATAAAGCTCCTTGGAGAGGAAGGGCTGATACCTTCTTTGCTTGAAATGGCATCTGGAAACACCGAGTCCAAAGAATTATCATTGTCTATGCTGGTTAAACTGTCGGCCTATCATGAGAATAAAAGGCATATTGTAGAGGCTGGCGGGGTTCCTCTTGTACTAAAGCTATTCTCTTCCCATATGCGCATATTGATTATTTCTAAATGCTCTGAAATTCTTGATAATCTTACTTCCAATGGTGCTGGAATCAAATTCCTTGTTGATGAAAATGGAAACCAACTTGAGCTAGAGTCTGTCATCACCACCTTGTTGGCTTTCCAGCAGAGTCCCACCTCTGATACTGTACGAAAGCCTGCCTTGCATGCATTACTTGGTATTTGTCAATCTGATGCTGGGCTCGTTAAGACGGCAGTTCTCAAGGCCAATGGTGTTTCTCTAGTCCTTCCTCTTCTTGATCACTATGATCTTGAAATACGAGAAGCTGCAATAAATCTTCTCTTCCTCTTTTCCCAGCACGAACCAGAGGGAGTTGTAGAATTCCTTCTCAAGCCAAGAAGGCTAAAGGCTTTTGTCAGGCTTCTTGAGAACAACGGTAAAGGTGATGTACAAATGGCTGCAGCCGGTGTATTAGCTAACCTTCCCAAATCAGAAATATCACTCACGAAGAAATTAATAGAATTAGACGGACCGAGAGCAATTGTAGACATCCTAAGATCTGGAACCACAGAGGCACAAGAAAATGCTCTAAGTGCTCTCTTCAGATTTACGGATCCCGCAAATCTTGAGTCACAAAAGATTGTGGTTGAACAAGGGGCATATCCATTGCTTGTAGACTTTCTCAAGGCTGGTTCAGTAACAGCGAAGGCAAGAGCAGCTGCACTCATTGGTGATTTTTCCATGCGCAGTTTAGAACTCACTGTTGTGTCCAAAAGAGCTGGTTTCTGGTGTTTCTGTGGAAGCCGTGTCCCTAAATGCCAAGCACATGGAGGTATCTGCAGTGTGAACAAGTCATTTTGTCTGTTGGAGGCAAATGCTTTGCCTGAGCTGGTGAGACTCTTACAAGAAAAAACTCATGAGACTGCTTATGAAGCAATTCAGACACTTTCCACTCTGTTTGCTGAAGAGTGTCCCCATAGAGGGGCCAAAGCTCTGCATGAGAATGGTGCAATAGTTCACATCTTTGAGATTTTGACCTGGGGTTCAGAGTCATTAAAGGAAGAGGTTTTAAGTCTTTTAGAGAAGGTTTTTATGTCGAAGGAAATGGTCGAACTCTATGGATGGAAAGCTAGAATACCTCTTGTTCATCTGACAGGGCGTAACTTTCACGAGGATGGGCGTCTTCAGAGGAAGGCTGCTAGAGTCTTGTTACTCATTGAACGTAACTCAAGATCATCCACATCCGGTGTTGTTTCTGGAGTAAACGAGTAAAGATGCTTTTGTTTACAATAGAAGAGAGACTATCCAGTAAATCAGGTACATGTAGTACACAATAATTCTTAGTATTTATCTGATATGAATCACTTTCTGTTATTTCGTTTCAATACTGGGCATCATATTTGTTTCTGTTCTTGTTATTATATCTTTATTGACTTCTTGAAATCACTCCTTAAGCTGGTTAACTTGACTAGCTTCACAATTCAGTGAACCAGGCTGAACAATAGTTTGTGTTCTCCACTTTTCCAATCCAAGAACCGCATACTCCCATTATACACCACACCCTCCTTAGGAATGCAGAGCCATTGCCCGAACAGATTTCTTGTGGTGGGTAAGTGCAAGTGTGTAACCATTGTTTTCCCGTTCCTAATGTCCCAAAATTTGGTGGTCGACTCACTTGATCCAGTAACAACTTGTGGATCCGTAGGTCTAGCAAAAACTGAATATGTTCCATATCCCAGCAGTTTACTTGATTATCATCACCAACCGAAAACATATAGGGGTGCCAACTGCAAGACCTCGTACTTGTCCAGAACGCAACATCCCAAATCTCAATGGTTTTATGAGCCTGTACTTCTTCCATGGACGACCATACAAAATAGGAGTAACTTGATCACTAACAACTACATTATCGCCTTTCCCGGAGAAATCAACATTTTTTATTGCAACCGACTCAGTTTTGCTTTTGATTTATTAGCTAGAGGAGGGCTGAATGGCAAGGCTTCTGTTTCTTTTTCCTCCTCCTCCATACTCTAAATCTGTCTTGTGGCTCGTTCTTATCTTCTTGTGAATGTTAATCCTAATGACATGAGGAATATAATCCACATGCACAGGGCTACAAACCCAGTCAGTGAACGATAATATTAATCATTTATAACCCTTTTTTTTTGTTGATATATTTGACTGAAATTTAATATTGTTACATTTGGCAATAATGGATCCCAAGACCTCGTGCTTGGCATTAATCATTTACAATCCTTACCTTATTAACTTTTTTCTTTGATCAAACCGTCCAAAATATTGTGTAATTTGTTACAAAAGATGAAAGGATTACAAAAAACAAACTCATAATAATTCTGTCAAATGAAATAACAATATTTCTTTCAAATAAAATAACAAATTATTAGGAAAAATGGTTGATCCTATCAATAATCTTAGTGGACGTCAAATAAACTCCTCAAATACAGTCAAAATTCCAAAATAATAATAGAATACGCAAATCTGAACAATTCTTTAACACGTGCCAACGGGAGAACAAGATGTAATGGAAGCACCACATTCAAATTTGAATAATCCATTTTCAACAATTCATGCACCGAAAAAAGTCGTGAACAAATCAAAATCTCCCGAACGGAGAAAAATAAAATCTCCCAAAAGATGATAATGAAATCTCCTCAAGAAAGAAAAAAGAAAGAAATCAATTCCCACAAAAGGAAAAAACAAACTACACAAAAGCAAAAAGAGAAAATAATTTATTAGATCAAAACAAGATAAATCTAGGGGAGGGTATCTCTAAAAGGAGAATCCTTCCCATATGTAAGATGGAGGCTTTAACCAGAGAAAAAACTGAGGAAATTGAAAAACAGTATATGTTGACTCTGATTATCGCACTTACCTTATTAACTTGGGAGTGCCAGTTTCAAACATTGCCAGCCCATATTGTAATTCTCAATATCCAAAAAAAGTAACATTATCACCTGCCAATTCTTACAAAAGCCCGGCCTGCTAATTGCCACTTACTTTTCTCTAGTTGGTTATTCTTATAAACCCAGCAAAGCTACTATAAGCCCTATTTATTCTTGGAACAATTACATATAATAGTACATTTTAATAAAATACCAGCCCATTAAAGCTATTCCAGATCAGCCCACTAATGTTATCTCCAAAGCTTTTGTACATTATTTCATATCTTACTCGTTAACATTAGAAATATATCTAGATCTATATATATAATTTAACTAAATCTAGAATTTGAATGTACTTTAAAATTAAATTTGTGAGGAGTTATTTTGTTATTTATTTTAAATACTTTGTATAAATATTTATATCTATATATATAGCAGGGAGCAAGCTTTTACAAAACTTTTTCTTCTTATTTTAGCTTTTAAGATTAAATATTTGTATCTTATACTTATTTAGCCAAGTCTAGCGAGCTAGATCTCTATTTTATTCTCTAAATATAAAGTTTTTTTATAAAAAAAAATTAAAATATTATACTCCCTCCGTTTCAAATTATTTTAGTCTCTAAACTACACACAAAGCCCGCGGTTCAGGGGCAAGTAAAATAAAGCAACCAATCATAATAATATGTTTAGAACCCACAATTTGTGTATTTAGATGGTTTCTCAAAAAATATAGGAGTATGTTATATAGGGTTTAAAGGAGGTTAGAAACTGTATATGCTTTGACAAAATCATTTTTATTTTGATAATATCAACAACATTTATCAGTAGTATTATTGTCATTTTAATATTACTAATAATATTTTTAAGGAATTAATGTGTAATAGTATTAGATACTTCACCTTTATTTTTCTCATGAGTAATTTTTTTGTTAAAACCCAAATTGTCCACAACTAGAGTAAATTATTGTATAAGAAAGGGGATGAAAATTAGGTTAGTCTATAAAATTTTGTATACATGAAAATGTATGATTTTAATTGCGAGATTGTATATATCCTATTCACCTACTTCATAGTTGTTACCTAGCTATAGCCATTTTCTATTAATGTCATTATTATATTTGGTTATCAATCAATTCAATTCAAATCAAATCATATATTATCCGATACAACATTAGACGAAATCTGTACTATAAAGCTGGAAATTTCCTTTGTTTAACAAATTCTCTAAGAAGCCTTTATTTCCGGCCTAATCTTTCATTTCGTGAACATGCACGTCATATCATTAATAAGAACTAGTTGATAGCCCGCAGCACACGGGCTAATTTCAATAATGAAATTAATAATTTGTCAGACATTAATCTCAAAAAAAGATTGAAAATACACAATTCATGTTTCAATAATGAAATTAATAATTTGTCAGACATTAATCTCAAAAAAAGATTGAAAATACACAATTCATGTATCAACGTGAACTCGTATCACACAATTTCAAATTAAATAATGAGTTTTAGTCAATATTAAAGAAAATAATTGAAGAGACATACTTTAAAATTGAACAATAACGCCAATTTGAGTATCATTTACCAACTAATTGAGTTTCAAAGTCCATGATAGAAATGATAGTCCAACTGAAAAAGTCGCAACATCTTCTATATGTTAACTTACCAATTCACAACACTAAAGGAACTTGAGAAAAGTGAGTAAATGAAGTTCCCATTACACTGGGAAAAAAATAATGTACAAAAAAATTCATATACATCCAGTACTATTTTTGAATAGAGAAAACTACAGCTATAATTACCACATACAATAACTAATAAAAAAAAATACCATTTATGAACATTGGGCTTGCAAATAATATATACGCACATTATCACTTTCCACCCACACAGAGACATACATATAAATATGTGTGTGTGTGTGTGTGTATATATATATATATATATATATATATATATAGATGGAGAGAGGGAGACAGAGAGAGCATACACGGAGAACTCAGGAGTAGTAGCAAGAGAAGGGTTAGGGTATTTTTCTTCAATGATGCAAAAAATGACATCAGAGTCAACAATTCATTTGTTAATAATAGTACACAACACAATTCCAATTCTAAATTTATCAAAATATTCACCATTGTAAACTCAGAGCTACTAGCTGCAATTAGAATTGATTGGAAATCCAACACCAACTACTTGAAGTCAGTAACTCAAAGACATCTTTTACTTGAACTTGATTAATCAACATACATAAAAATCAAATGTTTATCACAACCCCAAATCAAAATCAATAAAACGAAACGGACTGAAATGAATAAGAAAAACTCAAGACCATGATAATTGAGAAAGAACACATGAAGAGTAACTTAGAGCCCGTACCAACTTTAACTGCATCAGCAAGCTCTTCAACACCGTTAAGCATTAAAGCCCGAGCTTCAACTCCAAATCTAATATCCTTGGCCGCATAGTTTCTGCTCAAACTCAATCTACTGTCAATCTTTATGCATATACTGTTAAGAAATCACATTCAGAACATTAATTAAATAAATTGCTGAAAAAACTGTCATTCACGAAATTAGCTATAAATACCTACACAATATATACAAATGGGTATATTAAAAATAATGTACTACATGATAAATAAAATTATCAAATAGAATTAATAAGTAAAATTCAAAAAAAATTGTTAATCGATATAGATACTCCTACATCCTTGACTGAATATGTGTTGTCCGCAATGAATTATATGTGGAAATCATTCAAAATCTGAACCAATTAATTCTAATTCTTAATTCAACTATGTCAAACTGTATTTATCCTTCTATTTGAAGAGTAAACTAAATTTCAAGAACAACTATAACAAATTTCTCTAATTCGTACATACAGACATATAAACATTAAAACATGCATTTTTAAATTCATAAGTATCAGCTTTATATTTCCACAATGCAACAGTAATAGCCTATAAGTATAATCCAACTATTCAGTGACAATATTCTCAAAAAGAAACTTGTTGTTCTCATTAAGGTCCAATTTGGCATGCTGGAATCTTATATGGGGAATGGGTTTACAGCTCTAAACCTGTAAAAGCTGTATGCACATGATAGAAGGCAATTACTTTGTTTCGCCTTTGAAAATTTGACAATTTATTGCTACAACTAATATTTACAAATTTAACAAAAATAAAAAGAATTACAAAATTATCATGCTACAAATATATCTCTAATTTTGGAACATAAGTAGAGTGTAGCGATAAATGAAGTGTTCTTCTGTCCATTTCAAGTTCTGAACAGTGCCTTGGATATAAAGCAATTTCCTTTCATAGCACTTCCTTATACGAGTACATTTCATAGGATTCTTCCAGTTCTGCACTTATATTTAATCAAGTTGCTAGCACATATAGAAGATGAACACTTCTGGACTTGTTCAGTAAACAGGGTAACAAATTAGTTAGCTAGAAAAAAAACGTTTGTGGTAAGATGACCAAACAAAATATTCTCAAAATGTTTCATTATGCAGAGCCTGAAGATTTGGAAAAATTACAGACTCAGTCTCCAGCAGTAGTAAAGAATAAAGAGAGCTTCTACTATCATACGCCAACAACAGTAATACAACACTTGAACAAATTAATAAGAGTAAGAATAAAGTTAGGGAGCCACTATTATAATAGTGCAGAACTGCAGATTCACACTTACTTATGTGGCATTATTTCAAACACTTACAGTGCACCAAGTCAGCCAAAGTAAATAACAGTTATAGCACCCAGTATTCCAGTATTGATAAAATGTTTGAACAAATTCAAAATAAAGAAACTATAATCGCCAAGACTTGAGTTACCTGATTCCTGTGTGTGTTGATTTGGTCCCCCAACTGCAATTGAAATAGAAGAAGAGAGAATTTGCAGACAGAGAAACAGAAGAGTGGAACGGATATATCACAGAGTCATTGAAGTTAAGAATAACATAAACAATTTTACAACTAAGATTAAATGAACATTAATTAGAGTTGCTGTTCATCAAAACCAATCAAAAAGTCCAACCAAAATCATCATAAACTTGTTGGTAATTCTCAAACAACGATATATCCAACAAAGAGTTGCAAAAAAAATTCCTCAAAACCTGTAGCCCAATACCATGTTCGTGCACAGTTGGAGGCTTCTAACAATCTCGACTCAAAGTCCATCCAATCCAGTCATTTAAGCTTTCGAGTCACCGGACAATCGCAACGATGGATGAAACCCTAATTCCCAAATTAAATATTTACAACAAATAAAACAAAACCAATACTTTTGCCTATAGACAATAGTATACAGATATAAATTGGTTCACCTGGGTTTTGGCTCCACAGATTAGTTTAACGGCGTCGGCCTGAGATTGAAACCTAGTCGGCGAGTAATCTCCGTTACACGTCCATTCGAAATTATCGATGCAGATCATTGTCACTTGATATATACTACCTCCGTCCCATAGTCATACGCTAATTTTTTTTGGCACACATAGTTTAAGAAAATTATTTAAGTTAGTTTAAGTGATAATTTTTTTAAAAAAAAATTTCACATATACCCCTTAATATGGTATTAATAATAAATTAATTACTCCTTATTTATCACACTAGAATTCTCAACTTAATTGATTAACGTGTACTGACCATTAAAGTCTTTAACCATAGAACTTTAACCAAAGATAGAGTTTTTAATCTACATAAACTTTCAACCAATCACAAAATATGTTAAAATAGTAAAGCCTAAAAAGTTGAATTCTTTTATTAAGAATACAACAACATTAAATATGGTGATAAAAATAATGATGTTGAATGTTGTTTCTTCAAAAAAAAGAATAATGGTTGAATATTTATTATAAGGGCATAAAAGTAAAACAATGAACTAATTAAATTTTATAAATAGTAAGTAGCCTATAAATTGGGACATCTTAAAATGAAAAATCAGCCTATAACTATGGGACGGAGAGAGTACCAAAAAACAAAAAACAGAAAAGGGCCGATCGAAATAATCCTAATTTTAAGAAGTGACAAAATATGTATGGGGATAAGTATGAATGGAAGGGACGAACCGAAAAAGGAGAAATGAGAGGAGTGGAAAATCTAGATTTTGCAACAGGAAAAGGAGAAATGAGAGGAGTGAAAAATCTACATTTTGCAGGGAGGAGGAGGAGGAGGAGAAGGAGAAGGAGAAAAAGGATTGGGTTAATTGAGAAGATGGAAGAGTGGGGAAGGGGAAGGGGAAGGGGAAGGGAAAGAAACTGAAAGTGGAAGAAGAAGAGGAAGACGTGAGTTAAGCAAAATCGGAAAAGGAATAGGAAGAGGAAGAGCCGGACGATTGCTGAGGATGATTATGAGGAAGAGGAAGAGGAAGAGATGAAATTCGACCAACTCGGTAAATAACTCAGCAATAAAAATAAAATTGAACGAAATTGACTCAAATTGATTAACAGTCGACTCCAAATTGGGATGGCGATCGTGTTTGCTGCTTTATATATATATATATGGAATTGATATTTTCACAAGAAAAATTAATATTTTCAAAAGGCTATTCTCACATAAATAGTAAATGAAACTCACATTTATGTGAGTAAGGTTTTATGAAAATATCAATTTTTTTTGTAAAAATATCAATTTTTTATATATAAGGTAATGATGTCAATAAACTTCACCTAAGAGCATCTCCAACAGTAGTGGTAAAAAAAAATTTAAATTGAAATTTTTGTTGATCTACGTGATAATTTAAAAAATATTATTTGCTACTTTAATATTTTATCTTTCATCAGTCTCTTCAATTCAATTAATGTAGTATTTGACTTAAAATAATAAAAATGAATGATATTAAATTTTAAATTGAGTTGTACATCAAACCCATCAAGCAAAATAAATATTTTTAGCCTTTTTTCATTTGATTTTGATTCTCCTAAAATAAAATAAATATTTTTTGAAGAGTCAATGTCAACTTATGAGTTCTGAGAGACTGAAGTTGCAGATTTGATGACTAAGATTGGAGAGACGGTTCGTGATAATTTTTTTGACGTGACTCACTTATTTGAGTATCACAAAATAATTGAAGAAGTTGTTGGAGATGCTCTAACAAAAAGCTCATTAAATATCACCCCTCACAAGTTCAAATTCATGTAATTAAATCTTTCTATTTACACTATTTATGCACAATATATTGTTCGAATTAGACAACTTAATAAACTAATTCGAATTAGGTCACGGCAAACTAAGCTTTAAACGAATTGAGTCGAGTTTTGTTCAAACTAATTTATTTTGTTTACAACTCAAATATTCACGAGCTGCATAATATAATCTACATCAGTGTAATGAGATGGTTTATAACTGAGCTTAAACGAGTTGAGTTGATTTTTTTTCCTACCAATAATTTAATTTGTTAATTTATAGCTCTTCAAATATTGACATGCATGCTTTATAATACATTCCACACTAGGTGTAATGTGTAGTCTAAATCCGGTACATGATCACTGGGTGTAGGCGTGTTGCTTTTTACTAGGGTTATGTTTATTCGTAAGGGTTATACTTAAAATTTGTCTATTAAGTAGGACTGCAAACGAACTGAACTGTTCGCGAATAGATTCGGTTCAAGTTAGATTGGATTGTCTTGTCGAGCCGAGTTCGCACATGGTATCACGTTCGATTGCTCGATCGAATATGTTCGCGAACTATGTGGTTTGGTTCGATTGTGTTCGCAAACAGTTCAGTTCAGTTCGAGTTCAATTTGAGTGATTCGCGAGTAGCTCGAGTATTTACAATATTTGACTTAATTTTTGTTTCAGTGTGTTGAGGATGTTCGTGAACATGATGATGTTTATGTTCGCGAACTGTTCGCTAACTCGACCATGTTCCTGAACTGTTCGCGAATAACTAATGATCTGAACTCGCACATGTGTATTTGTTCGATCGTGTTACTCGAAAAAGTTCGACTTATTGTGTTCGACAAAGTTCGGATCAAATCAGATAGTTTGCAACCCTAATCCAAAGTCTCTTGTTTATTTTAAAAATAGACTTGAGACTATTAGTCCTGGAATAATAAATGACTTGAAAGAGGTGACTATTTAATACCATATTCAACAAAGTATTATAATCTATACCATTTGAGATTAAAAAATTGTGGACAAAATTAATTTTTAACTTTATTTAAAAAGATCGATATATTTGATCATATCTATCTATACTCAAACAAATGAGAATATGATAATAATGGGCAAAACAAGTATAATATGAGATTATTTTAAGTTATTTCATGAATAATTTTATAAAAAAACAAATATATAAATATGACTATTTAATCCCATAAATTATTAAATGACTTTACAAGTTATATAATAGGCATATGATGAAAAATAATATAGGTTATTAATAAATTTATATTATAATAGGATGATTATAACTCTGTAACTTGAACAGATTACGCAACAAATAATAAAGTAATAGCTTATCGTAATTAAGTTGGTAATATTGAAAATATGTTGGAAGAATTAAAGCTTAATATCGGTCCCATTAAAGCGAATTTCAATTTTGTGGGACGTACCCTAGAGCTAGAAGCAATATGTAGTATCTATTTTTTATACTCCCTCCATTCCATTAATAGTTAAGAAAAAAAATTGTTTCAATTTAGCTGTCATTTATTTTTTTAAGAAAATAAATTATTGACTTTTCTATATTACTCTTAACTTCTCTCATAATTGTCCCAAAAAATTATTTCTTGTATTAGTAGTTTTCAACTGCTCATAAAAGAATAATAATAAAATTTTACACAAAATTTATTCGTGTATTTAATAATTTTCTTAATTTATTTGCAGAGACTATTATTATGAAATTAGTGAGTATTAAATAAAAAAAGAAAGACTTTTTGACACAAGTTAGACACGGCTTAATACTTACAAATGATAGAGAAAAATCACGATAGTTGGGTTATACTCCCTCCATTCTTTAATATAAAGCGTGTTAGTTCTCAGTAGGCACAACAATAGATCTAGAAGGAGGGTTGAATAGATCTTTTATATTTTAATACTCTTTTTCATTTTATTTTGTATTGCTAAGAAGTTAGCACATAACAAACATAAGAATTATTTCAAGCACAGCGGAATAAGTTAAATAGCTCCTTCATTGATATATTGATAAACATTGATACATCGTTTTTGGAGTTAGTTTAGTTGTAATTGGTTAGTACATACAAAGCAGTTATAGCAGTTAAGTACATAATGTAAAGACATAAAATAAATAACATAATGTAAAAGACACAAAGGGTTTTAAGTGGTTCAGAGCCAACTCGACTCCTAATCTACTCTTCTGCACTTTCGCAGGAAATTCACTAAGGAATGGGCAGCACCCTGAATCACTAAGATTCCTTCAAGGCCAGCAGCCCTGGAACTTCAGTTCATTTTTTAACTCTTCAAGCCCTTTGGCTTGGAACTCTAGTTGACTAAGAACTCTTCAAGTTCTCCGGCTTGGAACTCATTTAGTCCCCTCGGACAAGGACCCTTTGGCCCTGGCTACTTGTAGTTGTAGTTGTTGTTGTTGTTATTGATGCTTTACTGCTAAGATGTCTTGAAGCTTGATCATCTTTGTACTTAGCAGCTTGGCTTGGTCCTCAGCATTCTACTTCGAGTCTGGACCTCTTCTATGGTGCAACTGATCTTCAGTCTGTTCAGCTCATCTACACTTGCTGTCAGCTGTGCACCATCACCACATAGGACTGCTAAGGCTTTTCATTATGGGTCACCTTCTTCTGACCCTTATCATCCCTTGAACCCTTCTTGAATGATATGCAGACATGGTTCAGCATCTTTTCTTGTTCAGCTTCTAGTTCTTCATGGTGATCTATAGAGTGGCTCTTCTGATCCTCTTTATGCTCAGCCACCTTCTTGAATGCTATCTTCTTGGCCTTCTCGGCTCTCAGCTTGGCTGCCATCTTCAGTGGCATTCTTATTATTGTTGAGTGAAGCTTTAGTTTGTTCAGTCTTTCTTTAAGTCTGCTTCACTTCCACTTTCGTAGTCTCACTGTCATTGAGATTTGTTCTCTTCAGCTCTAGTGGAACTCGTAGAGTTAACAATGTAGCATTCCAACAACTCGACGAATTTACAACTCAGCAACAACTCTTATCTTTGAAGCTTATCCTTTAAATACCCTTCCACGACCTTCCCGTTGGAAAGTAGCCGTTGGAAGCTTTTTGAATTACTTCGCAGATCTCGAGTTATTTGGTGCAGACTGCTGATATGACATGACAGGTCCTTTTTGACTTTACTGACACAGCAGTCTGCTTTCTCACCTACCGCCTCAGAGATGCCACTGTTCCGTGTCAGGCTGGTAGTCATCTTTATTTATCCTTTCTGATTCCTTGATTCGAATCCTTAGGAGTTGTCCTTTTGCATCGATGCTCTCAATCAACAACGTTCGGATGTCAGTCTTCGTATTGATTCATTTCCAGTGCTTCAATACTTAGATGCCCGAACTCCACAATTCTGATGTAAGTGTTCTTGGACCTTTATCGGAGTGTGTCATGTTTAATGTTGCCTTGACTGGTTGATACAACACTATGATTCTGAAGAGTGTTCTTGGATCTTCAGTGTGGAACACCTCTTCCTTCTCTTGTGCAATGCTTCATCACTTCTGCTTGCCTTGACTAATCTCAGGAACTGATATCTTGACTTGTCGTTCTGACCTCTTCTGAAAAGCAAGACACTTCAGATTTGTGGCATACCCAGCTCGTTTCTTCTGATGATCTCCCGATCACCTATCTTCAATGATCTGACCCATGCTTAATCACTTCTGTCTTGTTCTTCAAAAGCTGGCAGGTATCTCTATAGGTTGTATCAGTTTCTTCTTTACTTTTTGGCAAACACTACGATCTTGAGTGATTCTCAAGATCATTATTTTCTGTTCTCTTGATAGCTACTGCACTTGCTGACTTTCTCTAGTCAGTTACTTTGTATAAAGTCTTCTTCTGATTGTCTTGTGAAAGACTTCATCTCGAATGGCTTCATAACTCAGTCTGCATGTTGATAGAGTTGATGCTTAGATCTTCTGTTAGCTTGCAAGCCATTTGGTGAGTGCTTTCTGGTACTTTTATTATAGAATGTATCTTTGTAGCTCAGACCAGAGGCTTCATGCTTTGGATATATTGGGAGTGCCCATTTGTTGAGAATCGTGTTGACACTACAATTCTTTCCTTAGCGTTGTTGAGCAACCATTGTGGAAACCTTAGCTCTGCAGACTATGATTCGCCTTTGTTGCTGCAAACACTACGATTCCGAGATCAGACATTGACAGACTACGATTCTGCCTTCGTGCTTGCTGTCCTCGTCTGATCTGACCCGACTACTATCTCTGCCTCTGATGATCAGTAGACTCCACTGCTTTAAGTGTGATCTACGATTCTTTACTTAGTTCTGGCAGATTCTCAGTCGGCTCATAGACAGACTGTCTCTTTGATTCTGAATGTGACTTCCTCAACAGACTACGGCTCCGAGGAAGTTCTTCTCGACACACTACGATCCTTCCTCGTTTCTCCTGGCAGACTACGAACTCCGAGATCTACTATCCTGCAGACTACGATTCCGCCTTGATAGCTCTCGAGTCTCCTTTGTCTCTCCTGGTAGACTACGATTTCTGATACAGTGCTCGACGATCAGACAAGCCTATCTATTACATTGTAAAAGATCAACCTAACAAGTTTAATCTTTCTATACTTATAGTCCTTGTACATCATTTCTTTTTAAGGAATTTACAGAAGTTGTTTTGCTTATGTAGGATCAACTTAACACATTTGATCAATTCATTCTAAGTCCTTGTGCATATGTTCCTATTATCTATCAAAGGACTTTACAGCTTCTGTCAATGCAAGCATACTTGCATATTCATTCATTTATATCATAATCAAATCATATATAAATAGGAATATCATTCTCATGAGTATTCCTAACAAATCGTTTTAGAGAATTATTTTTGTTCCTTAATATAAGTTGTTTGAAAATTTCAAGTAAGCTTTAATAGCTTAGTTTCTAATATTACCCCAAGTATTAAATATAATTTTAGTTCTCTAATATAATTTTAATTCTCTCACTATTTTTTATCCAATAAATAACATCTTCTTTTTTTAATACAAAGTCAATATAGACAATTGATATTATATTTAATGTTATATAATTATTTCTTTAATACTTGTGCACAATTTCAAAATGACTTATATTAAGAAATGAATGGGGTAATACAATGTTTGATACTTGGTGTTGGCACTTTTTTTTTTGGATTTTAGATATATTTTAGTGCAAATATGTGAACGAAGTCCACATTTCTCATTGTCTCACCCTAATCACACTCCCTCCTTCCTCCATATTTGCAAAAAAAAAAAAAAAAAAAAAAAAAAAGTCAAAGTCATAGCATCTTAAGAAAAAAGTCAAGTCAAGTGGGGTGATTTTCTCACTAACTTTTTTGTTTTTTTCTTTGATATATATTTTCTTTGTCCCTTTTTAAATGTCATTTTAAAGAACTATTTTTGTCTCTTAATATTTGTCTTTTGAGAATTTCAATTAAGCATTAAATATAACTTTGGTTGTTACACTATTTTTTGTCCAATAAATAATACCCTCTTTTTTTAATATAAGAGTATATTGATATTATATTTAATGTTATATAATTATTTCTTTAATACTTGTGCACAACTCTAAAACGATACTATATATTAAGAAATGAATGAAGTATATATTTTTGTTCTTGAGCTTCCACTATGTTTAATTTTAATATTTATTCTTAAGTGACTTTTCTTTTTCTTCTCTTTCCTATGACTATAGGAGAAAACAACAAGAATGGCTAGCGAGAAAACAACAAGAACAACACTAGGGGGTGTTTATTACAGATCATCTAAAATGGTCATCTTAAATACCCGATAACATGAGCTGATCATCTTTATATATTGTGTTTGTTACACTAGTAATATTACATTTCCAATAATCAAATACCCGGTAAAGTGTTAAGATTTTTGGTAATTAGATGACCAAAAAATAGGCGATAATTTAGGAATTTTTATTCAGACAAAAACATCCTTTATATTTAATAACTGGAATATAAATATTCTTATTAATCACATAATTTACATTTATTTTTAATGTTTTTGGTTTTTTTGTTTGTCAACATGTTTAGTTTAACTAAAATAACTCATTACCCATACAAAATATATGGTGTTGTTTGTTATTTATTATTGTAAGTTTAATTTATTATTAACGACATACTTAAAATTTTGTGCTTAATAATTGAATAAATCATGAATTGTTATTTTATAAACATATTAAAAATATTAATATGATTTACTAAATAATACATAATTAGTTAATATGATAGTACTTTGATGATTGTTAATTTCATTTGACAATAATCATAGGGTGAATCGTTCAACTAAAATTAGAATAAGAATATTTTAATAAAAAATCAATATTAAAAAATATATATTAAGTCATCTTGAATTCATATCAAACACTCACAATATTAATTACTAGTAATTACATATTTTCTCTACCAAACAAAAATAACACTATGATCATTTTCTATTAGCCGTAATAGATAACCACTATAATGTGTTTAGGTAAATATCCATCATGCACCCTCTATGTTTAATAATTTGTTTCTATTATGTAGGTAATGAATTTGTGATCAAATAAGAGAAAAATACTCTTATATTTAGTTAAAATCGAACGAGTAGGAGCCGAGTACACTATATATATATATATATATATATATATACAGTTCAGATCACATCCGGACTCCTGGACTTAACATTAAATTCGAACTTTTGCTTGCAGCCATTGGATGATAGCCAACGGTCCAGATCAAGAATGGGTTGGAAAAAAAAACACGCGGATCTTCATGGGTCAAAATCTGGCTGGAGCGGGTTAAGAAGAAAACACTCATTTCGTTCGGTGCTCATTTCGTTCAGAGCGTGCTCTGTGAAAAACTCAACGCCGGAACCCATTTCGTCCAAATCTCCGGCCGACTCCATTTCGTTTAAAGCTCCGGCCGACTCCATTTCGTCCAAAGCTCCCAAGGTATTTTTTAATTTGTTAAACATGAAATTGGGTTCTAAAATATTTATGTCAAAATCAGTCTGATCTGTGTTTTAACGACGAATTTGTTGTATTTTGCGATAGAATGTGGATGAAAAATGTGATGTAAAAAGTGGTTTAGGTCCCGTGTTTTCTTCTTAGATCTATTTTGTTTTTGCTATGCATATGTAAAGCCTTTTGTTGATCCTGTCCGTTTTCTTCTTCTTCAGATTTACTAGTTTTAGTTTGTTAAATTTCATGCTTATATTAATTTTTGGCATAAAAGGGTCAATCTACCATGAATTGGTAATTTGTTATCCTAGAATGCTGATTGTGCTAATTGCTACTTTAAGACCCTTGTTACTTTATTAGTCCTTTTTCATGCATGATGTTCCCAATTTCAATTTGTTCATTATAGTACATAGGAGACTAAAACCTCTTTATAGTCTCAGGAAAACAGATTCTTTAATTGTAGACCTAACAATAATAATTATGTCAAAATTTAATATAAGCTCCGGCCGACTCCATTTCGTTCAAAGCTCCGGCCGACTCCATTTCGTCCAAAGCTTCCAAGGTATTTTTTAATTTGCTGTTTGAACCAAATGAATGAAATCTAGGGTTCACTTGAAACATGAAATTGGGTCAATCTACCATGAACTGTTCTACTTTTGCTATGTACGTGTAAAGCCTTTTTGTTGATTCTGTCCGTTTTCTTCTTCTTCAGATTTACTAGTTTTAGTTTGCTAAATTTCATGCTTATATTAATTTTTGTTTCGTTACTGTATTAAATCTCCCCCCCCACCCACCCACCCACCCACCCTCTATCTATTTATTTCTATTTAATTTTTCATTTTGGTTTTGAAGTTTGCTAATTATCCATTTGTATATTAGAAATTCGAGGCAAAGAAGTAATTACCATTTGTGAAATGAATTTTTGCTCTTTAATTATCAAAGGAATGGTTGAAAAGAGTCTTGTTGGATAAAGTCTCTGTCTTGGAAATTTTCTTACCAACCATTTCTAGCTGAAAATTGTAGAAATTCTTATTTTAATATTGTTTAGGGCAAAAGAGTGAAATTTAAACTTATTTTTTAGTGCTTTATTTCTTTAATTTTAGAGCTGCTTGATTGCTTTTCTTTGAGTGTGGAATAATATGAGCTGATAATTGTTTCTTGCAGAAGAGACGGCCATGTCAATCTTTCAGTAGTATCCTAAAATTCATCTGATCCAGACCATACGTGTAGGACCCAATATTTTTTAATTGTAGGCCTAACAATAATAATTATGTCAAAATTTAACTAATCTGTATTCACATGGGGACCACTTCAAAACCTGCTTGAACAAAGGGAGTATTATCCGAATATGCACATGAAATTACGCGACTTAAATGCTTATAACTATGATTTACGTCATATAGCACTTTGATGAGCGTTCATATAAAACAACTGGTGACCTAACATAGTACTATACTTGTTGGTTTGCAAGGTCTTATATGATTTACGTCGTATAAATATCTTTACAGGCATGTCTACTTCAAGCAACATGAGCATTCAAACTCATGATACTCGATTCCGAAACAAATTGTGTTATTGTCGCCTGAGAGCTGCTGTGAGAATGTCCGAATCAGAGAAGAATCCTGGAAAGCTCTACTATGACTGTCCAAGGGAGAAGGACAAAGGAAAATGTAAGTTTTGGGACTGGTGCAATCCAATTGGGTATGATGAACCCAACTCCGCTGTTGAAGCACACGTGCAGCTGCGCAATAATGATGATGCTCGACTTGGAGTCATTGAAATCAATGTGGCAAATCTTAAACACATCGTCAATATCATCGTGTTCTTTTGTGGGCTAGCCTTGGTAGTGTCGGTCATGGCACTTGTCAAGTGATTGTAATGATTGTGTACTTTGCTACCCTAACTGTAATGACTGTTTTCATTGTCTTGTTAAGTGATTATAATGAATTTGGATTATTCTAAATGAAGTACCCCCGTGGTAAGTCGGATGTTTACGAAGTACTTAGAATGCAACTTTTATCTCTTATTTCCCACAGAAGTGATGCAAGTTTAAGATTCAGAATAGCAGCAAATAGGTAAAGCCCATTTGTGTTTGATTTCACAATTTCTGCACCAGGAGCTATAATAGCAACAAAGCCTGAAAACTTGCTGGCAGTTTTTGAGAAATTTAAAAAGGACTGCTTCTTAGAGGTTAACCACCAGAACTCTCGTCCTGAGTAATTGAAAGCTTCTATGAGATTCTTTGGTCTAACATTCGACAACTTAACATTAGGTGATAATTGAACCCCAATTTGACCTGTTCTATCAGAATTCCCATGCAGCCGACAAGGACTGAACCTCAGGCACAAGCACCACAGGGAAGCTATCTTGCACAGGATATCCATGAACATTTGACCCAAAAAATCACAATCTCAAAATGAAAATTCTTCATGCAATAAACAACAGATAAAATGAAAATTCTTCATACAATATTTGTCATTACACAGATTGTACTCATTCTATGCAAATTATGTTATGATCCACCATTACACAGATTGTACTGCATTCACATTCCATATTTGTCATTCTTGCAAATTTCAAAAGTTTATGAAAGGAGACTCCCATCTTGAAACACGAAAATGTCATCAATGTCAACTACAAGATGGAGACAAAATTGCAATAAGGAAAATAAAATAACAAAGACTTACAATCATCGACAATGTCAACGTCCTCCTCATCGTACAGTCCAACAAGTTTTGGACAATTTCTTTTGTCATGCGACACTCCAACAATCCCACAGCCATTGCATTTCCTAGTCTTCTTGATAGCCTTTTCTTTTCCTCCCTTAAGTCGTTTACCACAACCCTTTGTCCTTACCGATAATGGTTCTTTGAGACTTAGTTGTTGCTCTCAAGAGAAATGGGCATGTTGATACTCCCTTCCACATCCATGCTACCATGATTCATGGCGGCAAACCTTCTTTCAGTTGATAACAACAATTCTTTCAACTCTTTTGTATCATCTTCACTTAATGCAGCTTCATCAATAACATTAGATGTAATTTGGAAGAGACTACTAGTAACACAGAAATATCACATATTTCATTCACCCTCCCACCCAAGTCATCCATAACTCTGCTAGATTTCGAAGATTTTGTCCACCTCCGCAAGATGTACTGATTAGGTAATTCCATACCTGTTTTTTTGTGAAATACGCCAACATATGCCTACATGGAATTCCATCACTCTCAAACATCTGACAACTACATTTAACAAAGTTTGATGACTTGTTAAACGAAAACTTACGGTCATTAGAATCACCCCCCTTTACCCTCTAAACATTGTACATACAGTTGTTGTCATCTTTAAATGTACGTGTTACCACATACTTGCTGTGACACCCCCAAAATAGGTTCAATACTCAACCCATTTTGAGTCGCCAAATACACTCAACAAAATTCAAATACAATCTTTCATATCACACGGTCGTGCAAAATACGACCACACAACTATGAGTGTCAATACAGACATGTAGAAAATATTAACATTCAAACTAAGTCCTCATTACATTTATTATCACACTATTTTAAATAAAAAAAATAGTGAGGACTTCTACAGCTCTAACTCGGACCATCACTCCATTCCCCGACTAGTACCCGCGATATTCTCATTTTTTGAAGAGAACAATAGAAGAAAAGGGTGAGCTCAACTAGCCAGTAAAGAATATTATGACTAAGATAATGAAAAATAAATTATCGTTAGCCTTCAATAAATCAGATAAAATATTATGGACAACAAGTTTTAGATCAATATTCGCAGCGAAAATAACAATTCATTAGAAGAGTTAAGTAGAGAATGATGCCTACTATCTTCTTTGATTTAAAAGTTCATCATCAATATTTTATCTCTGTAACATCAATCAATATACATCTCGAATCAAATATCTATCTTTGCACTATGGGCCAAAGATATTCATTTGTATCATCAGTTGGTCATGTTCATCTCAACACCTGTCCATCTTTGCACTACGGGCCAAAGATATTCATCAGGTAATCATTCATCTTTGCACTACAGTCCAAAGATATTCATCACGTAATTATTCATCTTTTCACTACAGGCCAAAGATATTCAGTTATATCACCATTTAGAACTGAAGATGATGAAAAATAATACGAATAACGGATCCAGTGAGATAAAGGACAAATATTAGAGAATTTATCTAGAGTTCAAGAATGAAGATCAAAACCTGGATCCAATCAAAGATGATTTGGAAGAAAAAAAATATTTTTTTTACCGTGAATAGTATCCCGTGAATAGTAATTCGTGAATAGTAACTCGACATAAAAAAGATAAAAATTTCACAAGAAAGTTCAGACCAATATTCCAGTGAAATGATATTAGATGAAGCGCAAAACTCAAAAAAATTTCTGATCATTTCAGGAATTCTGGAAGCAATACTTACCGTAGTAAGTTTAGAGTTAGGAATCTGAAATGAAACAATATAAGAAACTGCAATTGAATTTTCACCCGTCTGGTGGTAGTCTGCTCAGAAAGATTATTTTCATAATTTAATAACAACTGAATACGAAGGGTTATTCACCAGGCATGCGGTAGTTCGCGTAGACAGGTTATTCCCACAGAATAATAAAGAATGGAATAACAACAGGATTTCACCATGCATGCGGTAGTCCGTGTGGACAGGTTATTCCAACAGAATAATAAAGAATGGAATAACAACCCTTACGAGTATTGAAAAAAAATAACTCTCTTCATGAATACGAAAGAAATAATACCCCTTACCTTAAAAATTTGGAGACTGCACTAGTGTAATAGCATAATACTCTTCTTCTTTTTCACTTATTCTCTCTATACTTTCTCTCTCTATAGCTGTAGTGAATTGGTGAGAAATAATGAAGAAATGAGCTTCTATTTATAGGCTCGGCAGAGTAAGGGTAAAATTGTCTTTTCGTCATAATTTATGACATCATCGCTTACATCATCGATCTATGACATCATTGTTTACCTCATCGCTCCGATGACATCATTGTTTGCATCATAAGAGTTCAAATTCAATTTGCACTCTTCCACCTCGTTTAACTTTTATACCATGAATTTACTATAATAATGTTACCATTCAAATTATAAAAATCATACTATTATATAATCACATCATACTACTATAATATAATATTATAATAATATATTTGAATGAATTATTTTATCGAACAAGATAAAATACCAACTTTCAACAAATGTCACATGTTAAAAATTTCTCCATTTAAATCCACATTGAATAAATATTTCCTTATCATATATATCAAAAATTAATTATTCACAAATAATATTACAGAACTACAATATTGACAACCAGGTCGTTCCCAGGAAAGAGGGGGCCTTCTGATAAAGATTTCTCCTTACTGGCGCGCAATTAATCAACCCATTTCCTAGACAGAACTTCCTTAGCATTGCCAATAATGCTATCTAATAATATTATTCAAATAATATGAATTATTGATTTGATAATTTGAAATAATATGCAATGACAATTATTAAATTAATAATATAAAATAGCAAAATAACACTTATTGATATAAAATATCAACGTAGTAAATATTGAACCAATAAAATATTATGCAATTATTGAATCAATAATATAAAATATTGAACAGTAATTACTGTAACAATAATTGAGTTAGTGCCTTCCTAAGTAAGAATTAATAATTCGAAATACTGTGCAATACCGTGTGCTACTGTGCAACACCACGTATTACTGTATTTTAACCACTAGGTATTTCAACAGTACTAACGGTAACAATTTTGTCGTTATTTTTATAAAAAAGTTACTTCTGTCGCTTTCTAAATCCGACATTCATTTCATTGTAGGGTCTACCAATGACTGCGCCGTCGTACGAATATTCTCTGACAAAAAGAATATTCCTCGACCAAACGAATATTCTCCGACACAACGAATATTTTATAACCACTTGCTTAGTTTGTAAACTTTGCACATTTCACCCATAACTTATCACATTTATCAAATCAACACCTTACTATTTCAAAATAATATATAAAGAAAATTAAATCTTATTCATAAAATTTGGGGTCTTACACTTGCCACTTTCAAGCAGTTGCTCTTGAAACTTGTAAAAAATAGTAAGTGTGTACAACTCACTCATCTAGTATTCCATGACCCGCCCAGTTAATGTTTATGGCTTTTCATTGGCATCCTTATGATCGAAATCTAGTTCATTATGTCGCATTTTTGCAAGTCCCCTATTAAACCGCATCACAAAATCCAACAATGAGTTTTGAGGAGACACATACTTCTTGAAAAAGGCATGAGCCCCTTCAACTCTTTGGCTACTAGTCATGTGGGCACAAAAAATGTGTCTCGAAAATATCGGAACCCATCTCTCGCGGATTTCGTACATCTCATGTAACCAATCATTCGTGTCAAATTTAGCTTTCCCTACAACCTCTGCCCATCTTCTTTCAAGCTCGTCTGGGCTTTTAGATTTTCATATACAACAACTCAACTCGTCATAATGTTCTTTGTAGAGAATTGGACCTAATTTTTTAGAAATTATTTTCAAAATGTGCCAAATGCAATACCTATGAAAAGTATTTGGAAGCATAGCATGAATTGAATTTCGCATGGCCGAATCTTGATCAGTTATGATCATTTTGGGCGGGCTACCCGGCATCGCTTTCAACCATTCCTTGAAAAACCAATCAAAAGCATCAATCTTTTCACCATTTAATAATGCACACCCTAAAAGAGTTGTCTGCCCATGGTGATTAACCCCTACTATAAGTGCGAAAATCAAATTATAGCGGTTCGTCTTGTAAGTTGTGTCAAACACAACAACATTCCCAAAACTTTTGTATGACTTTCTATATGTTGCATCCGCCCAAAAACAATGAATCATGACACCCTCCTCTTGCTCGAATGTAAAAGTAAAATCGGGATTCTTTTTTTTTCTCATCCTTAAAATACTCAAACAACAGATTAGCATCATGTCCCTTTAAAGCACTCCTCCTATCTCTTTCAGCATTATAAAGATCTCGTGTTGTACATCCAACATTTTCAAGACCTCCAACTTCAATCTCTAAAATACTCATTTATTGCCATGTTGGCACATTAGCTTTTGATAGTTGTTCTGTTAAATTTCTTTTGGCTCGTGTCACTACACGATGAGAGTGCAACAAATGTACCTTTCTTGGGGTCGTAAGAGGATGGTTATGACCCTAAATAAATTGTCTAATAACAACCCCCCCCCCCCCCCGCATCGGTTCAATTTTTCACAACTACCACTCTCGCACCACAATCAGCTCTAGTTAGGCCCCGTTTTTGTACAATCTGTTGAGTTTTGTTGGGCATAATTCTTCTCAACCCTTCTTTATAACAAACAAATTCCTTTCTAATTATTTCACCGTTAGAACTCTTCTTACTAGAATTTAACCGCGTACTAAATGTGACGCCCCCAAATCCGGGACCCGCCACTTGGTCTCTCGAATTCGGTTCGTCACGTGCTCATGGTAATACAATAATAACTAAAATCACACATCCACAGCGGAATATCTAATTTAGAATAATATACAATGGTTTATTATAATTACTCCCCTAAGTCTCGCAACCTACAGTACTTAATAGATTACATAATAATATCAATTAACGACTTATTACATAATCTAACTTAAGCTTAAACATAATCAAATCCAGTCTTACTACATCATCTTAATACAATATTAAAATATTTAAAAACATAACAGAGACAAGCTAGTTGGTAGCCTTGCCCTTGCCTTTATCAATGCCTGAAGGTTCGTCATGCTCTGCCTTAACTGAAATATTTTAGGGAAAGCAAGAATGAGCACAAATTGCCCAGCAAGTAATATACAATAAGGGTAAGTGATATAATTCTTAAGTCTCGAAAGGGTATAACAAGGTTTGATAATTCAAGGATAACAAAAATATCAACAGTTTTCAATAATAGTCGCTAAGGACAGAATAATATCAATATGATTCAATAATAAATCAATTCAAGATTTCAAGATAACTGAATACTGAGCAGTCACTAAGGACTATGAACTTCTACTAGAATTGACAGTAATAAACTGAAAATTCAACAAAAACAGGTACAATAGGTGATCAGCCTACAGCACCATCGTTATGCATAACAATCAATCATACTCAAGTGTGCACGTCGGTTCTCCGACAATTATATATTCCCTTCAAAGAAGGTTGTTCTTCTCAGTCAAATACAAGATTCCGCACCAATCAATTAGTTTGGGTCGCTTTTCAATAATATAAGTCTAGCCGAATCAAATGACATAGACACTTGTACAATATTCAAGAACAATACTAAGTTCAACATAAATATTAGCTTTAATGAAATAAGAGTTCAAGTATGCTAATTCAATTTAAACGATTAAGTAGGAAACTAGTCCGCAATATACAAAGATAGAATACTTGTATCCAAAGAGATAAGGTTTAGATACTCGCTTACGATATCCGTTGAATAAAGTAATGCAAGGGTTTAGGATACTTGCCTTATGCGTAGTTTACTCACGTAAAGCTAGCCAACACTTTTGGATTCCTATCGTAATACAATTACGTATATATATGATATTCATTAGTCTTATAATTTAACTTCACATTTTATCTTCGAATATACGATCAACACATAAGCTAAGTTTTAACTTAGCTACTCAGTTATATAGAATATAATTTCTATCCTTAACTATCCTCTTTTATCAAGTTGATCATATTTATACATCATTACTATCATGTAAGACTACCACAATTAACAAGCATACTCGCATATTATTAATATCACATAAAACCACAATCAATACTAAATATATTTTATCTTAGTAAGTTATGGCATTTCCATAAGTTAACCGTCAAAATCAGATTTCAAGTATTTACATATGATATCACATAGTATGTATACATTTTAAAGAATACTTTTATGTTTGCATAACCTTCTCTCGTTCCAAACATATGTGATATAGATCCTAGGTCGACACTTACGGTCATTCAAGGTCATGAAATTTACAAACCCTATCATGCTCGCTTTCAAAACACTTAAGGTATCTATATTAAGCATACTTATGAGTATTCGCATCCCATACATGTGACTATCACAGTTATTAGTTGAAAACATGCTTCGCTTATGCTAAATTTGATTTCACGACACCTAATCATGGTATATATACATGTATCATACATGAGTGAGTCTAAAAGTACTATCACATGTTCAAAATTATCAGAATACGGGACTCGCAATAACATGTTAAGATTTACGTTTCAAACTTACACTTTCAATTAGTAAAGTTCGCAAACGAAGTCCACATGCTCATGTCATGCTATGAAACATATCTAAACAAGTCAATATGCCTTTCGTGCATTCTTAAACCATATCAACATGCGTGTATGGTCAGAATATCAACATGGATATAATTTATCAAAGTTTGTTTTCAAACTCTACGCTTTTGTTAGAAATGTGCACTAGTTATGTTCACATGTTCATCATGTATCACGGAACCCATATACATAAGTTAGCATGCATTTCATGTGTTTTTAAGTCATACTTACATGTCTCAAAAGTCAGAATACTATTATGGTATTTATATATCCAAGTTCCCCTTTTCATAACTTTAAGTTTTCTTTGAAATATTCAACTAAACAACGAACATGGATTGCTATAACCTAGTAACCTTATTCCATATGTTAATGTGAGTTATAAGCATACCCTACTAGTAAAACATGTTTAATACATCAGAAGATATAAAAGAAATCATCAACAATTTCTGCAGTGGCGCACGGCCGCGCCCAAATTGTACTAGGGAGACGCGCTGCAGCGCGGCTCCCGTTCCAGACCAGAAGATGTTCTGTTATTGCAGAGCTTCAGAATTTCTCATAATGTACTTAGCTAGCATGCTTGCCTACCATCACTTTACATTCCTGACACATAGATATACTTAACAACTTATGCTAGCACCTTATCACACACTAATTTCAACAATATCATGCAATCTCTATGAATTGAAATTTAAATGGGTTTAGAGGTTATACCTCTTGAGCTCAAACTTGCACAAGACTTGTTCTCAAATTCAGATTATAAACTCACAATACTCTCTCTATATCAACTTAGCACAAATTTTAGCAACATAGAAAATGAAGAGAGGCTTGGTATTTATAGGAGAATTCAATATCCATACAAAGCAATTGCCCCAAGGTTTGAAACAATGGGGGAAATGAAGAACTAGAGGATTGAGGGGAGTTGATGGAATAGTGTCCAACCACCACCTCAACCCACACCCCTTGTCATTATCACCCTCAATGCTAGCTAGAAAGAGAAATGATGAAGGAGTAGCTTAGATCATTGGCTATTCACGTGAGAGAAGAGATGGGGAAATTTGGACACTCAATATGGGACAATACTTATATCTCAGCATTTCAAGAATAGCATTTCATGTACATATGGTTGATACTTGAGTTAAATAAGCATGAATATATTTCTTAGATTTAAATTCATTTAGGGGTATTCATGGACTCTAATTGAGGTAATGATATTACAAAATAGCAAGTTGGGGGTATATTTCTATTCACATCATATAATCCATGTACATTTTGATATTACCAAATTATTATATAATTGGGTTGTGACACATCACATTATCATAAGTCTCACTATCCCATCCATGTCACTTATTGAAATAATTATTAATATTAATTATTCATATACTTTAATATTCCATATAGTAAACATTAATGTATTATACCTACCACATGGTCACATAGGCTATTTTAAATGTCACAACACATCTGGCCTTATTCAATGAATGAAGGAACTTTATTAATTATTTATATACTAGTGTCACACTACCTTTCATATCTAATAAGGAACTTTATTGTATGAATACCCATACATGCTAATGTCATAAAAAGTAGCATTATAATGCATGTTTACACCTCAAGTATCAAAACACATAGTTTTACTATGTACAATCATATAGTATAGTTTAAATATACTTACACGTAACGATTAATATAATCTTATTACGTTAATAACTTACTTATTTATTTTATTATTCATAATGTCAAATAAATAAATTATTCATCTCATTGATTAATTAATTAATCTATTCCTCGTTAGTTAATGAAATTATTAATTTTCACAACCATTGCTCATTTATCACGCACAGTATATAAATATAAATCTTATTATATTATAGACATGTTGCTCATTATTATTATTATATTTCTTGCAATAATAATAATCACATATTATTAATCAATCAAAATTAATATTCCACAGTAATTAATTAATATTCTACAATTAATATAGATTAACTGTTTGCTTAAATTAATATAATCATTCTTATATTACGTCACTGTGCCACACAAGGCTATCAATGAGTTTATCGCAAACTCCATCAATTTCTCAATTATTATAGCTATTCAATTTAATAGAATTGAATTAATCCTTCTCATCCTTCTCATAACACAAAATCATTTATATTAAATAAATTCTCATTTTCATTAATATCTTCATTTAATAATAGATGGAAATTCTCGGGTATTACACTAAATCCACCTTCTCTACCATAGTTGTTATAAAAGTCGCGAACATCGCCTAAGTTGTGAAAATATTGCCCAATTTTCGGTATCAACTCGTTTTTAACTTGCGGAGTGTAAAGCTGTTGAGAAGAATTACCAGATGATACCATTTCTATCTCTTCTACACAATGCTGCATTCTGAAAACCCAACAATAAATAAAATCTGGTTAATACTCATTTCAAAGGTGTCAAGTAGTAATGATGTGAGGAATACAGCCATGAGCCTAAGACAAAACAGCATATGCAATACAAAAGACTATAAATATGCAATACAAATTTTGACATAATTATTATTGTTAGGCCTACAATTAAAGAATATATTTTTCTGAGACTATAAAGAGGTTTTAGTCTCCTATGTACTACAATGAACAAATTGGAATTGGGAACATCACGCATGAAAGAGGACTAATAAAGTAACAAGGGTCTTAAAGTAGCAATTAACACAATCAGCATTCTGGGATAACAAATTAACAGTTCATGGTAGATTGACTGTGACACCCCCAAATCCGGGTACTTCGTTTCCACATGATTTGGTGTTCACTTTCTAATATAACATATATCTACCCAATGAATAATGCAAAATAAACTACAACTTAAATTAAAATAACTAAATCTCCCTTAAAACAAGGGTTACAACCTTCTCAAAATCAATCCCAGGGTTACTCTAACCTTGACATGAATATAATAAAGTGCGGAAATAAAACATAACATTCAATTATTACAATCATTCTCAATTAAATATAAAAAAATAAGTCTTCACTTGCTTTGCTTTCCCTTGCCCTTACTCGTAGACGGAGCATCAGCGTTATCAACCTTAACTGAAATTGTTATTTAATGCAAGAGTGAGCAAACCACAGCTCACTGGAGTTTAACAATAATATAGACATGAAAGAATATCTTTAAGAAAATCTGAACAACTTAGCTTGCTTCAATAATAAAGAATTGAATAATAATTCTCTATCAATATTAAAATTTGGATATAGAATTTATCTAAGGGTCATAAGACCTTTGAACTCTTGTCCTAGGTTATAAATATTTCTATTTAAACCTTTAACAGTTAATAAGACTATGGACCTTAACTCGTACTTAGGGGGATCAGCCCTTCGTACCATGTATTGTGCACAACCATCTTAACGCTATGCGTGGTAACCTCCCCTAGTAAATAGGGTTGTTCAACTCAGTAATTTGAATTCAAGTCCGCACCAAAGAAAGTTTGGTTTGGATAAGCTTACAAGGGTAATTTAGAATTCACGTTCATCAACTAAGGATTAGTTGAATCGACTTCCAATAATTCAAAATAAAAGAATTATGAATTAACATATGCTTTAGAATCAACTTAAAGCATTTAAAATAATAACTGGATCTTACTTGAACAATAAGTTAAGACCATTTTAATTAAATAAACAATTGTCCAATACTGAAATGGAAAGGACATTCTCAACAATGAATATATGAATTCAAGAGATCATATAAAATCAATACAAGATTAGGGTTTAGAAAACTTGCGTAAAATTAACGAGTTTAGGGTTTAGAAGACTTGCCTCAAGCGCAAGCTACTTAACACAATTCACGTACTTTAATACTTCATACACATATATATTCAATCACAATAACCTAAATTAGTTAACACGTAACTAATTCACATAAGTGGTTAACCCTCATGGTTAACTCACATTCTGATTAAATAGTAATAATAATCAACCATCACATAGTTAATTACATCACCTACATATTCACATAATTAAATTAATTATGTATTTAACTCAATTATAATTAAACAATTATAATTCAAACACTTAATCTAATTATAATTACTTAAATTATCATTACCTTTTAAATTATAAACAATTTATAATTTAAAATCAATTAAACCACATTCATGCATTTATAATTACACAATTTATAATTAATCATGTATTTATCAATTATAATCAATAATTAATTAAACTATAACATGTATTATAATTACACAATTTATAATAAATCATGTAATTATCAATTTAAAATCCACAATTAAACATGCATTTATTAAATTATAATTTAAATTAACATCTAATTGATTAAAATAAATCAACTTCTATACATTATAATTTCACAGAATTATAATTTAAATTAAACATTTACTCTTAATTATAATTAATCAAATTATAATTAAGTAACTTATTTTATAATTAAACAATTATAGCTTATAATTTAAATATTATATTAGGTTTTCAAAACTTCTTTTTTTCTCAAATTATGAAATTACCAACTTCGTGTTAACACATGTTATAGAAGACTTGATATATGCTCATTATCTTAGCATTAATGTAACTTAGGCATGAAAATAATCTGCACAATTGTTTAAAACACACTGTCACTGCACCGAACCCGGCGCAGCTGCGCAGCCAGCTGCCTTAAACCCGGCGCAGCTGCGCAGGTAAAGGCTCTGGTAAAAGCAAGCGGCGCAGCTGCGCTGCTTCTGGCCTTGCTGCCGGCGCAGCTGCGCAGCAGCTCGGCCAGACGCAGACAGCCACGGCTCCCTGCTTTACCGGACAACCCATACAAGCCAAAAATACAGTAACATAGACACTGTAAATCATATATACGCTGTAATACATATATCTAACATGCACTCAAAATATAAACTAATTTAAACAACGAGAATCAATAGTTTTAAAAATCTAATTTGGCCATTTTCATGAAAACTCATATTTTTCCATAAAATAATCTACTGCAATAGAATTTCTCAAGTAATTCAACTTATAACACATGAAATCTCTTCATAATTGAATATAACATCATAACCAATTCTAATTAGACATACTAACACATACAAATTCCTAAATTTTCCATTCTAAAACCAATCAATATATATAAAACAATATGAACAAAACTTTTTCCATGAAACTTGTTTTAACAGTAATTTAATTCCTGAAAATCCTCTTATGTCATACAATTACCACAATCAACACATGGATACAATACATACATATAAAATTCATGATTTCATAACTTCCATTAAAACTCAACTTTTGACAGAGAATAAAATACATGAAACATATGAATTGAGTTCTATAATTGTAAGAGTAAAATTATAGATTATAACCTTTTTGCTAATCGTTAATGAAGAAGATGATGATGCTTAAGCTCTTCCTTTTCTTCTTCTTCTCTCTTCTCTAACTCTTCCTCTGTTCTTTCTTTTCTCTCTTACACTGATATTTTTTCTAACGTAGTTTAGACTAACGTATAATATAATACGTAGTAATAGATATAGGCTTAATTATATAATATAACTGACAAATATATTAAGTATAATGTCAGTTACAAATTTCAAAAAGCCACAATGCCTTGTTTGGCAAAACAAGGTTATTTTTAAAAACAGATTATTAATGCTAAGGCCATGTTTGGTAAACAGTTTATTTAAATAGCTTTTTGATAGTTAGGGCCCCGTTTGGTAGAAATAGGTTTAAAACAATTATAAGGGCCTTGTTTGATTAAAGTAAATTTAAAAATCCTTTTCTTTATTTTAATAAATTATTTGACGCATACTTTAATGTCACATTTTAATTAATTAAATATTAATCATCTAATTTAATCAATTAAAATCTAACATCAATAAATCACATAAAATTGTCACCTAATTATAATTACTCGCTAATTATAATCTATGTAACACTTCATCACATATCTCATCTAATTTAATTATCTCAATTAAATTAGAACTATAATATAAAATTAATATACATTAATTAAATTAAATATTGCACACTCATTTAATTAATATATACACTTAATTAAATCACTCCATAAATCACATAATTTATTTATTTAACTCAATAAATAAATCACATAAAATATTTATTTAATTCAATAAATATTTAAAATTAAATATAAAATCACAATCGTTACATTGACCCTTTTATGCCAAAAATTAATATAAGCATGAAATTTAACAAACTAAAACTAGTAAATCTGAAGAAGAAGAAGAAAACGGACAGAATCAACAAAAAGGCTTTACACGTGCATAGCAAAAGCAAAATAGATCTAAGAAGAAAGCACGGGACCTAAACCACTTTTTACATCACATTTTTTATCCACATTCTACTGCAAAGTACAACAAATTCGTCGTTAAAACACAGATCAGACTGATTTTGACATAAATATTTAGGACCCAATTTCATGTTTAACAAATTAGAAAATACCTTGGGAGCTTTGGACAAAATGGAGTCGGCCGGAGCTTTGAACGAAATGGAGTCGGCCGGAGATTTGGACGAAATGGGTTCCGGCGTTGAGTTTTTCACAGAGCACGCTATGCACGAAATGAGCTCCGAACGAAATGAGTGTTTTCTTCTTAACTCGCTCCGGCCGGATTTTGACCCATGAAGATCCGCGTGTTTTTTTTTTCCCAACCCATTCCTGATCTGGACTGTTGGCTATCATCCAATGGCTGCAAGCAAAAGTTCGGATTTAATGTTAAGTCCGAAAGACCGGATGTGATCTGAACTATATATATATATATATATATATATATATATATATATATATATATATATATATATATATATGTGTGTGTCAACTGAAAAACTCAATAAACGAATTCAAGTCGAGTCAAATCAAAAGTCGAGTTTTGTTCAAAATAATTTAATTCATTTAATATTAAAATATTTAACAGTTGTCAAATATAATCTATACTAGTTGTACACATGCGGTGTAGAATTGGGTAGCAAGCTTTTACTAAACTTTTCCTTCCTATTTTAGCTTTCATTAATTATTAGGCTTACTTATCAATCAATTCAATTCAAATTATCCTAATTCACATCATCTAGTATTAATTAAGATGGAACTTTTCTTTGTTTAACAAAGTCTACGAAGCCTTTAATTCCGGCCTAATATTTCATCATGTTTAAGCCTTTATTTACGAGGTTGAACTTGAATTGAACTTAAAAAAGTCAAACTTAATCAACCCCCACACTAATTAATTTCCTATTTGTTGAACCCGAACTTTTTTAATAAATCGGGTTATCGTGGTGAGATGTTTTATTAATTAATATTATAAATTCGATCAGTAAATTTTCAAAAAGATTATTAAATAACTTTACAAGTTATAATAATAGGCGCATGATAAAAAAATATGTAATATTTAAAAAATGGGCTCAAAATAATTATATACTAGATATATATATATATATATATATATATATTTAAAATTATTCAGTGTGGGGACAAGATATATCTCTAACAAAATAAAACAGATTATTAATAACTTTATATTATAATATGATAATTATTATAACACGGTAGCTTGAACAGAAATAAGAAAGTGATATAATATGGTAGTATATAATTATGTATTTAAGTTTTAATATCGGTCCAATTAAAGCCAATTCCAATTTTGTGGGATGTACCCTAGCTAGAAGCAATATATCTACCAGAGAGAGAGAGAGAGAGAGAGAGAGAGAGAGAGAGAGAGAGAGAGAGAGAGAGAGAGAGAGAGAGAGAGAGAGAGAGAGAGAGAGAGAGAGAGAGAGAGAGAGAGAGAGAGAGAGATTTTTGACACAAGTTAGACACCTAAAAACTTACTACAAGTGAGAGAGAAAAATAAGGAGAGTTAGGTAATAGTACAACATTTTGTACTTGGTGTTGGCACTTTTTTGTTGGATATTAGTGTTGTATTTTAATGCAAATATGTGAAGGAAGTCCACCTAAATATTGCTATCTCCTCACTCTAATCATACTCCCTCCTTCCTCCATACTTGCGACAAAAAACAAAAAAAAGAGTCATAGCATCTTAAAAAAAAAAGGCTCATTGACACTTTTATCCCTCAAAATTGTCACTCACTTTCAAAATCGTCCTTAAAGTTCATTTTTCGTCAGTTAAGTTCTTAAAATAAGCCTTTTTTGTTCACTCAAAGCATTATTAGCATTTGAAATGCTTTGAGGGGCAGATAGTCGTCCCTAAATGGGTCGGGTTTCGTCAGTTTTTTTTTTGAAAATAAAAAAAAATCGGGTAACTTAGAGGGATTGAAGTGCAAAAAATATTGAATCGGATAAAAGATAGGCCGGGTTAAAGTCAAATGGGGTAAAGGGTCAGAAATGTACCAAAAAAATGTCACTTTAAAGATTTAATTGACGAAAAATTAACTTTAAAGACGACTTTGAAAGTGAGTAACAATTTTGAAGGACATAATTGTCATTCAACCTAAAAAAATTGTAAATTTTTTATTCACAGACGTAACTAGGCAGGTCAAATGGCGACAATCACCCTCACTAACTTTTTTGCCTTTTTCTCTTTTGATATATATATATATATGTTCTGTAGCCGCCACTAGATTTAGTATTTAGAGTCTTAAGTAACTTTTTTTCTTCTTCTCTTTCCTACGGCTACGGGAGAAAACTGCAAAAACGGCACTAGGTTTAATATTTCGCTTCTCTTTTATGGTTAATAAATTTGTGGTCAAATAAGAAAAAAAATACTCTTATATTTTGTGATTTACAATATTTAGTTGTTAAACTTATATTAACTTTTTAAATTATTTATTAAATATGTTGTACAGAATCCCCCACTAACCTAAATCTTAGGTTCGTCCATGTCTGTATTTAACCACCTAAATCAATTTATATATACAAGAAAATTTGACATGATAATTAGATATGAAAATAGAACATGAGTGCTTTATAATTTTTCTGCCAATTAAATTTCGTAAAAAGTTGGAACTAATATATATATATATATTAATGGATCAAACAAGTTGAATAAACAATAATAATTCAATTAATTTTATTATCCTAATTTACATAAGAAGAAGTTAGATACAATACATTACTCCACAAGTTAGATATATTTAATTGCTATAAACTTGTATTAATGAGGATGGGGATCGAGAAGGAGCAGATTTCGTGTGGATTTCAATTCTTCTCTACCATTTCTAACTCCAGCCTGACCATGTATATCTTTAATTAATTCTTACCAAAACTTTGTATATAATAGACTGAGATTTGTATATAGACCTTTGACCCAAATGAAGCTGCTGTGAAGTGTCACACACACACACACACACACACACACACACATATATATATATATATATATATATATATATATATATATATATATATATGATAAGGCTCTGGAACGAACAGTTCGTTTACGAACATATGTAGGGTCCAGCGTTGAAGGTTGTTCATTGGCCCAATTATGTACCATCATATATTCGTAATTAATGTTAAATATTCTCATCCAATGAACAACCTTCAATACTGGACCTTATATATGTTCGTAAATGAACGATTCGTTCCAGAGCCTTGTCCTATATATATATATATATATCATTTAAACCAGTAATCTAGTTGGGGAGGTGCTTGTTAGAAGTTATTTGCATTTAAAGAGATGGAGACGCCTGTTTTGGTTGTTTATTGTTGAACAGTGTTATGGAGGAGTAGTTAATACTCACTCCATCTCACAAATCTCTCAAGTCTAAAAAAAAATTTGTACACGAGAAAACGTTTTAAATACACAAATCAAATGCAAACTTTGAATAAAGATGAGTTTAATCACAAAAGTGTGCTTAAGTCTATTGATTTCTTTTTTATATATATATATATATAAGAACAATAATTTACTTAGGTGAGATTTATTATGTTAATTGCACCTTTTCTTATATGAGTTTTGATCAATTTTGGGATTAGTTTAGATCCATTAATTGATTGAATTTTATTAAATTAAAAGTGCATTTGATAGTCTATTACAAAGAGATTAATAGAGAGCAATATATAGTTCAAGTAAGAATTATATATTGTGTTTTAATTGTATCCAAAGTGGAGTATATGAAAAGGTTCATTGTTGTTTAAGAAAACTATTTTCTTTAAGTCCCACATTGAGTAGAAATAAAATTATTTAATACTTTATAAGTATATGTGGAATAGTTTAATTCATTAGTAATACTAAAGGAAAGGATTGGATTTGGTCGCAATGTTATGGTGCAAAGCACCACCTGCCCGCGACCTGGGTTCGAGTCGCATTGGGCGCACTTTGCACGTGCGTATCGTCACTAGGAGCCAAGACCCTATTTTTTTATAGCTTGAACTAGATTAATAGACTTCATTTATGGTTAAACAGTTTTGTGTTTAATCATTATGGATACAAAAGAGTTTTAAAACTGCCAAAAACTGATTTGTGATTATTACATCATTTATTTTGTAAACTGATGCTTTAATCATAATTCAGTTTTATCAGTTTTGAAACTGAGCAGTCTTGATCTTCTTCCTTCTCATCAACCTTTACAAAGCAGCATAAATTGAGATTCATAAGTGAGTTGCTATCGCAGAGAATTAGTATAGGCTTGACATATATCCTGGAGGTGAATTGCTGGGAGCATTTAGCAAACCTTTTTTGTAAGGGATAATAAATACCTTAAGGACAAGAACTACCCATGTCAAAATCCTTGTTCCAATTATTCTGTATTCGTATTAGTTATTTTCACATTATGTATACTTAAATATCTTTTATGTTGCGTTTAGATCAAAGAAATAAAACGGAGAAAAAAAGTACTATTAATGTGTGACAGAGAGATGGTATATTCATCTTTTTGTAACGGGGTGCACTTTTTTAGAAGTGGACACACGTATTAAAAATAATAATTAATAGTATACTTTTTAATTAAAAATAATTTAAATGTTAATATTGTCAGTTTTAATTATTGGATAGTGTATATATATACACATATATAGTGGTCCTTGAATCTTGGAATATATTATGTGAAACCACAACACGGCCCTTACCTTATGAGAAAGAAAGCAACCACCGACCTGCCCAAGAATGGAAATTGAAATTAAAAAAAAACCTTGATATCATGATATATATATATATATATATATATATATATATATATATATATAGCACACACAAATAATCAGTATTTCATACCTATACTTGGCTAGACTCTTGTATAATTTGATGTTGGTCTAATTTGTAATTGTTTATTTCTTGTATAATTAATTGTTGACCAAAAAAAAGTGAAAGAAATCAATTACTATTTTTAAAGAACACATTGAGTAATTGGTAAGTTAACTAACTTCCCTCTTTCGATATGTGACTTGCAGCCTTGCTTGCGGGCATGGCGAACACACCATAAGCCACGTGCGTGCCTACTACTATTCATACCCAAATACTAGGAAGCCAAAAAATTAGTACTAGTAGTAGGTTAAAAGTTGATCAAATACAATATGTCAATACATACTCCAAGTTAAAAATAAAAATATACATTTAAGGTTACATTTCCTGCTACTATTAACCCAATTTGCGACTTCAATGCCACGGCTATCTTATCTACCATTTAAAGTTCGTTGGAAGTAGTTGCACCCCTTCTCCCCCACCCCCCCCCCCCCCCCCCCCCACGCTCGGCCCCCCCAATACACCCCTTTAAATTCTCCCCCTCTCCCTCTCTTCATTCTCATACACCCCCTTAAAAAAAAAACTCCAAACAAATTTAAGCATTTCACAAATTCTACTTCCACCCTTTTCTTTCTTCATTTTCCCATCTGGGTTTCCAAAATTATTTCACAAACAAAAATGGCGAATGAAAAGAATCGAAACCCGGAATCCGAGATCGAAAAAAGACCGAAAAACGCCCTTCCGAATTTTCTCCTCTCGGTGAAGCTCAAGTATGTGAAACTTGGTTACCATCATTTAATCTCCAATGCCATGTACCTATTGCTACTACCTTTACTAGCCATTTTTTCCGTCCATATTTCCACATTTACCGTCCAAGATTTTGTCCAAATTTGGCACCACCTCAGGTTTAATCTCGTCGCGGTTATTATTTGCTCTGCTTTAATGGTCTTTTTGGTGACACTATACACCATGAGTCGTCCCAAAAAGATTTACCTAGTCGATTTCTCCTGTTACAAGCCCGACCCGGCCCGAATGTGCACCAAGGAACTTTTCATGCAAAGATCCACACAAAATGGGAGTTTTAGTGAAGAGAATTTGGCATTTCAAAAAAGGATTATTGAGAGGTCGGGATTGGGCCAGAAAACGTATTTTCCGGAGGCCGTTTTGCAGGTTCCTCCGAATATTTGTATGGCCGAGGCTAGAAAAGAGGCCGAGATGGTTATGTTTGGCGCCATTGATGAGTTGTTGGGGAAAACCGGGATTAAGGCCAAGGATATTGGGATTTTGATTGTGAATTGTAGCTTGTTTAATCCCACTCCGTCGCTATCGGCTATGGTGGTGAATCATTACAAGCTAAGGGGAAATATTTTGAGCTATAATCTTGGTGGTATGGGCTGCAGTGCTGGCCTAATTTCAATCGACTTAGCCAAACAACTTTTGCAGGTTAGTGTCTCACTTATTTTTCTGCTTTTTCTTTGTTGATTTAGTTGTTTTTGTTTTGGAACTTAAATGTGTGTACAAATGGATCCCGATTCCAAGCAGTTTAAAATGGACAGACTATATAATCAAGTTGCAGTTTAAAGTGGTCTAATGTTTAGGAGTGAATGTTATGGATTCCCGATACCATAAAGTTAATTTCATGATAAGTTGGTCAATTGACCAATACACGTAAAGAGAGGTCACCTCCCGGCCTTCGTGTCGACACTGTATTGATCAATTGACTAAAGTTAACTTCGTGCTAATTAAGGACTCCCGAATATTATAGTACTTCGTTTGATTTAGAAAAGATATAAAGTAGTCCAATGTTTAGGATTCATAATCACGTGAATATCATAGATGTAGGCCACCAAATTACTCAAATGTGTGTTTTGTTGGTTTGTTATTATGGAAACCCCATAATTCAACTTGACATTTTACAAATTAAATTAAATCTTTTCAAGATTAATGAGCACAAGTTATTTCAATGAAACAGGTGCAACCAAACTCGTATGCCCTAGTGGTGAGCATGGAAAACATAACATTGAACTGGTACTTTGGTAACAATCGGTCAATGCTGGTCTCAAATTGCCTCTTCCGGATGGGAGGAGCCGCAATTCTCCTCTCCAACCGATCCTCCGATCGCGGGCGTTCAAAATATCAACTCATCCACACCGTTCGTACCCACAAGGGCGCCGACGACAGATGCTACAACTGCGTGTTCCAAGAAGAGGACGAAAATAAAAAGATTGGCGTGGCGCTCTCAAAAGACCTAATGGCCGTGGCAGGGGAGGCCTTAAAAACAAACATTACGACCCTCGGGCCGTTGGTCCTTCCCATGTCCGAGCAACTCTTATTTTTCGCCACATTAGTCGCCAGGAAAAATCTTCAAAATGAAAATTAAGCCGTATATTACCGGACTTCAAGCTGGCGTTCGAGCATTTCTGTATCCATGCCGGCGGAAGGGCGGTGTTGGACGAGCTAGAGAAAAACCTTGAACTGACGGAATCGCACATGGAGCCTTCAAGAATGACTTTGTATAGGTTTGGCAACACCTCTAGTAGCTCATTGTGGTATGAATTGGCCTATTCGGAGGCCAAGGGGAGGATCCGGAAAGGCGATCGGACGTGGCAGATTGCGTTCGGGTCGGGTTTCAAGTGTAACAGTGCGGTTTGGCGTGCCATCAGGACCATTAATCCAGCTAAGGAGAAGAATCCATGGATTGATGAGATTGATGAGTTTCCCGTTCATGTGCCCAGAGTGACACAAATTGGTTCTTGAACAAAAAAAATATAATTCATCTCTTTAGGGGGTGATTCGTAATTAGTGTAAAACATGATTGTATGGTTTGTCATTTTAGGATAAAGTCATGGAAAGGTATTTCCTAAATGTTTTATGTCTCCTGATTGTGCAATGAAATTTTTTACTTGTTGCAGTACACTAATTGTGTAACATTTATTTAAATAATCATTTAGTGATTCATTATATAATTATGCATCAGTCTTCTTGATTATACTTCAAAATAATACTCCACTCCATTTGAGCATCAAATCTGTTTAATTTGGCACTAAAAGTTTGTGCATGAATATTTGGAGGAGAAAGGGAAATGCTTACTGCACCTAACATGCGCACCATTAATGCCTTGGTGATATTAAGTAACTTGAAAAAATAGACAAGTTGTACGTTTCTCCCATAGTATATCTCGCATATTATAAATAAATAAAAATTTAAAAAAAAATCTCCCCACAATGTTAACCCTCATTTTTGGGATTAGTTAAGTTTCATTCATATTGAATGAGAAAAAACCGAAGACATGCAAGAAGTTGAGTAATTAGAGGAGGTCTTTAAACAGAGTAATGCTGCGTTTGGGACAATATTTTTTATTTCATTCATTCCTCTATTCCATTGATTCAATCCAAACGCAACGTAGGATAAGGGTTTGAAACCGAAGACAAGGCTAATATGACATTTTGATATTTTCAAATGAAAAATATTGTTATATATGTATAGCGACGGTAAAAAATTGTCGCTATATGATCTATAGCGACTGTTTTTCATGCGAAAATATCCAAAAATTACGTGAAAATATCAGTTTCGGGCCAATATTTGAGCAATACATGCACTAGGCATGCCTAATTGAATTGCAGATCTTGAGGCCGGCCAGGAAGCTACATTTTGGTCCTTGACAAAAGCTTATAAATGTGCCACAAGAATAGCTGGAAATTGGTGGCAGTTTTGCCATCCACTGCTGCCTTCTGACAAGTGGTGTCCTAGATAGAGTAATTGGCACAGCAATTGATTAATTGTGGTGGGTGTGGTGTGGGCTTTATTTAATAATACTAATTGGTTCGAGTCGTATAGCTTTTGATTGCTTGTTTGGGGAAAAGATGTATGTTTTAATTATAGTGATGAAGTAGTACAATACTAACAATATTTCTGTGTTTGATTACACAAACAAAAAGGGATTTCAGTCATATAGAATTCCTGATTTGTGGGATACCTCATGTGGCTTCGGAATTAAAATAATACTAATAAAATTAAGCTCACAAGTAAGATGAGAAAATGATGGGTAAAAATAATCTTAACACATATTTAGCAAAACACAAACGTACCAAACATAATTTATTAGTATATGTAATTCAACTAAAACATGTCAAAGCATACAACAATTATATCAAGTTATCTACTCTCTAAGAGCATTTCCAACTAGTAGTAACAACTACTTTGGGATACTCAAATAGGTGAGTCACATCAGAAAAATCCTCTCTAACACCCTCTTCAACTTAAGTTATCAAATCTGCAACCTACTTCTCGCTCTTCAAATCTGCAACATCTTCTCACTCTTCAAAACATTTATTTTCTTTTGGGATAATTAAAATCATATGAAAAATGCTAACAACATTTATTTTGCTTGTTGGGTTTGATGTACAGCTCATTTTAAAATTTAATATCATTCATTTTTATTTATTTATTAATTATTTCAAATGTTATTATTTATTATTATTTTAAGCTAAATACTGCATTAATTAAATTGAAGAGACTAATGATATACAAAATATGAAAATATCAAATAATAATACTCTTTAAATTATACCTCAACAAACTTTCAATTTAAAGAATTTTTTTTAATAGTAATGTTGGAGATGCTCTAATTTCTCAAATATAAAATCAGTCTCGACTTTGGGCAACCAATTCAAGTTTGAGTTGCTGAGTCCTTTACTCCTGTCACCTTCATCTAATTAATTACAATGCCAAGTCAATGGTTGTACTGTACTGCCAGCTGTAGATGGTTGACAATTTTGACTCCACGACTCCAGGACTCCTTTTCATTAAATGATTGACAAATGTACCAAACTCAATCTCTGACCCACTTGTTAGCATAAAATTAATTTTGTGTACGACACGCAGGCCGGGAAGGTGATCTCTCTGCGTGTCAGTACTATATTGATCAATTGATCAACTTATCATAAAATTAACTTCATGCTAACCGGATTCATGTTATTTATCCACCTTCGGTTTGATTATTATGTTCCACAAAAAAAATAATGTTGGTAAATTTTGCAAACACTTTGTTACATATTTCTTCGAATCGACAATGAAATTATAATAACAAACATGAGAATATCGTGTTAATTTTTACACTATTACTAATAGATAAATAAATAAAAAGATAACTCAGACTCTTTTTATAAAAGAGAAGCCTAGTATTTACTGGCAAGTTGGCAAGGAATTTTTAAGACAAGATTGTCTAGCAATTTGGGCATTTCCTTGCTTCAAGTATACCAAGTAATAGGCCGTCAAAATCAGATTGGATAATAGTATTCTTTTAAAAATACTACTACACTACTTTGTATCGGAACTTCTGTTATTACAGGACGGCAAAAAGGTTGAAGGGTGGATTTAACTTGCTCGCAAACTATCTATATATATCCAGCAACCAATATTGTTAATATCAGCAACAATTACATGCATTGTTATGCAGCTAAGTCCAGTAAAAGAAAGGTCCGAAAACAGGAGGAAATAACGGTGGTGTAACTGGTGTTTGTACTTTTCATAATACTCTCCAAACGACGGCCCAATGTTTCGTACAAGAAATTTGTTACAGTAATTAAACATTGAATTACTAGAATAATTTTAGCATATTCAACTGCTAAATACAAAAGTCAGCTGATATACAACTTGGCGGAATTCCCAACTAATGCCATAAACTAGCCATAGCAAGATCGCCAAAAAATGCAGACAAGGGTTGGGTACATGCCCCAAATACCTCTAGCTGCCGACACTTTATTGCTGGGTCGAGAGGTGTATCCTCGCACCTGTGTTTGAATATCGACCCTCTGAAAAAAGTATTTCTGCAAATGCGTTTTCATATACTAGCAGCATTCCCCAGCTTTGTGGCTCTCAGACAACGGTCTCCAGTATCAGTGCAGCTTTCCTGGACACTTCTGGAACTAGATGCAGCGTCTTAATCACTTTCAGCAGTCGACCAATTGCCCTAAATTTGGTACATAACAGCATATTAAGCCGTATCAAAGTCCAATTTGGAGATAATATTATCAATGTTTGACTAACCATCGCTCATTGGCAAGCGTTAAACGGCAGTCCATATTAATTTCAACATTGCACCAACAGCTGCTGCTTGTGCATCACCAGCTGTTATACTCAAAAGATCAACCAAACGCTTGTAAAACTGTAGGACTCGAATAATCCTTTGCATGAGGTGTTTAAGCCATGCATGCAGTATAAACTACAATGCATCTATACTACAAGAGACACCAAGTGAAGCAATATAGACCTGTGGATTTGACATAAGATCCCAGAATCCACATAACAGCCTCAACTGCATGCTTCTCTCTGGTGAGGTGGAGCCAATGAGAAAAATTTTAGTCACAAATCTGAAATTAAATTAGCATGCAGTAAAGTGGAATAGAAAGTCAAAATCCTTGCGTTATTTTGATATAGCCTGGCTTTGATGAGCTAAGGGTAAGAAGATCTAACAACGCAGCCAAATTCACAATGGTCTCAAGGACATTTGTGACAAGTTCCTCATCCTCTGTCAAACAATAAGAATTAAGAATTATCAGAAGCACTGTAGAAATGGCAAGATCACCAAACCGGAGCACAATTGGCAGCATTGCCTGCATAGATACTGTAAACAACTTTCATTTCTTGCTTTCGAGAGGAGATTTGGACGGGGGGAAATGGACAAAAAATAAATCCTATTTCACAAAATGTCTCAAACATGCACAAAAAAAAACTCATGCCTTGGCTAGTTATTATGAGTACAAAGTATTGTTCAAAGGTTGTTTAGATAACTCAATTGGAATCAGATGTTAACTACTGACAACCTAACAAGGCACTTTTGTCACCTGTATTCTTGTCTTCAATGCATAGGAACACTGTTTCTAAGCAGTGGTGATGTTGGGCCATAGTGACTTCATTTTCTGGCATGAAAGAGAAATTGCGGAGAATATTTTTGAAGCAGCAACAGCACACTGCTGCTTTCTGCTCGTCCTTCTTCATCTAGATTAAACAGACCACCTTCATCAGACCACCATTCTGAAGGATGAGGCTTACTCGTACTTTTCTTAGCAGTTGCCTCCGAAATGGAAAAACCGGATTCCAGGCTGCCATTAGGAGATCATCAAAACTCAGGTTCAAATCCATGGTGCAAACTTTCGCACAAGAAAATAGTAGTAATGACAAAATTACCTAGGATGTGGACTAGCGTCATGCAAGCTTGACGTCTTGTATTCATTTCCAAATCCCGTGACAGAATTTGCACCCAAAATTGTCAACCTAGGCCTCTTTATGAGCTCCTTTGTCATGGCTTATATCACGCCAGTCATCTATCTGTAAACAATGAACGATTAGTAAAAATCGAGCAGTATCCTATGGTTCGAAAGAATTTGGAAAGTAAATAATTATTATATTATAAAAGAATAAATAAAATAAATCCTTAAAACCCACATATACTTGCTATCAGAAGTGTAAGAGACAGAAAGTTGACGTCTACAATTTGGAGAAGAGCATCAAGCATTGTTAAATTATGCAACACAAATCATATGAACAGAAAACCAATCTAAAAGAAAAGTGGGACGCTTTCACTAGGTCAACATGTTCGTGTTGGACACTGCCAAATTGACCATTCGGATACATGGACTATACTTAATTGTTATTTTAGATGCTGAAGAAGCAACTAGCAGATAGTCATCAACACAGGGCCCTTGTAGAAGACAGTAAATTCTAAATAGGGAGAAATGGCTGCTCGGATACTCAGACCCCTAAGGCAGAAATGCATGCGTTAGCTAGGAAAGGAGGCAACCAAGATGCAGGATGTGTCCTTCCGAGCAACCTCTAGTAGACATTTCTATTATGGTGTAATGTACAAAGGAATGTTGCTGTCACATTTGTTTACTTATTTCCCTTTAATCCTCCCACAAAAAGGTATATCAATCAAAGAAAATAATAAGTAAAAATTTATTTACACAATCACAAGATTAGTTACATATCCATGAATTGACATACACATATACATAAATCCTTAATTATCTAAATAGAATGGTGATACTTCTTATAAATTAATAACTGTATTTACTTTTACTTGTTATAAAAATGTTTATAAATAAAATTAATTTTATATATAGGGAACTGTAGTTAGATAATAGGCGCTAAATGCTAATGTATCCAAGTCTATGTTATCATACTATCGTGACAATGTGTGAGAAGAGTCCCGATTTGTACTATATGATCATATCAATGTCAACATTTACATGACCATGCCTCCTTTGTAATCTGTAATCCTGTTGAATTTACTGAATGCAGGTTCTTCTCTGCTTTCAGCCCTGCTTCAATAAAATTAGTACTTTAAATATCGCTATTCCACATTATTGACACCGGAAACATTTAAACCTTCATTGCTGTTGACTTTTATAAGTACTCTAACCTCCAAATTCAACACAGGAAACACACTAGCGCACAACTTGAGGAAGTATTGATCACTAATGTATATAGGAATAATGATTATTCCATCTTCAAAATTTTCACCCAGATGTCATCTAGCAGGATGACATATTTCATACATTAGGCATATGCATTCAATACTAGAATCACCTGAATCTGCTATGTAAATAGACGATGTACTTGGTTCTTGAAGACTTCAAGTAGAACATTCAAATTAACAGTAAAGTGCAACAAGTTCATCCTCACTTCATCGTTTAAAAACTAGTACCTGTTTGGCAGGGTGGCATGGTGTGGTGTGGTGAGATGAAGCAGTTCAAAATTTTGAGATTCTGACAAAACTATTTTAACGAAGTAAAATAATGTTTGGTTAAAAATTGTAAAAGTGCATAAAAAATTAATGACAAATTTATAGGTAAGTGTGTAGTATACCATTTTATTTTTCTTCAACAATTTGAGGATAACTTTGTACTTTGTGCTTATGCCAAAAGTGCTTCAGTCAAAAGCATAAATTTTCTACTACCATGTAGGAATTGCTTTAGAGCTCTAATGTCTACTTGTTAAAAGAGCTTCCGGAGAGACACCAATCATCAAAAAGTTTTTAACTTTAATTTAAAAATGCTTTTAGTCCACCGCATTGCTCAATCAAACAGACTCTTAGAGATATATTTCTAAAAGATAATTTTTAAGGAAAAATTTAATTTGTCAAACATATCTCAAACATAAGTTATAAATGTAGTAGTGGTAGCATGACAATAGTCAGAATACTTGAAATATAAGGGGCACCCCTAGGAATGTCATTATGTCATTTAATAGTCAAAAAATTACAGTTCTGGAACAGGGGAGAACAGTGAAATTATATTAAAAAGCCCACATACATAATTAATTAATAAGATCACTTAATATAATTAATTAGTCAAGAATTCACCATATTTTATTCATGTAACATTTCACCCATCTGTTGTAACTAGTAAACCTTCCATAGAAATAAAATTGCAGAAGCTTCAAAACATCATAAACACTTCCAATTTGGCTCGTTACAAAGCCCAATGTGAAATATCCGCATAAATATCATGCAAAACATAGCATATACAAATTTCTAATAGCTCAAACTGTTAGTATAACAATTGAAACTGAAATAAATTAAGTAATAGGCTATGGTTATGATTGACCGACCGGCGAGTGCAGAATGAACTTGGAGAGATGATCCCAGGAGTGTTGAAGGTGCCCCGGAGTCAGAAGCAGTACGAGGCGACGGAGTTGCTGCCAAATAGCCGGCCTCTCTTCGCCGCCGGAGTGGCGGGGCCCACCCGATCCTCCGCCTTGCTTGCCCTGCTCTCTCTTCAGCATCTCTTTCAGTCTCTCTGGAATATGGCGATTTGGAAATTTTAGTCTGTATTTTTATGGACCTGTAAAATAATAATTAAGCGCGATTTGGTAATATTAGTCTGAATTTTTATGGACCTTTAAATAATTAAGCCCAGATGATCACGGACTCTGGAAGAGGTTCTATCAGCTACTACGAATCATACGGCCCAGTTCACCATCTGGCTAACTATACAAGATTACGAGTGCTTTATAATTTTTTTAAAGAAAATATATAGTTTTCATAAAAAGTTCTTCTGTGCGGGACAAGATAATTGGACACGAGAATTTTATAATTTTACCTATTTGTATTTTAATTATTGGAGGTCAAAATACAGATGATTAAAATACAAATAGATAAAATTGTAAAGTACGCATGCCCAATTATCACGTTCGCATAGAATTTTCTTTCATAAAAAGAATTTTATTTGTTACATTTTTTTTATAAAAAAAAACACAACACCCTAATTTTAAATTAAACATCTCAATTCTATTATAATCTCATCTCTATTATATTAAATATTTAATAAATTTAACATTAAGCATGAAACAAAAAATAAAACATGATTAAAATTTGTAAATGTTACAATGGACTCTTGACTATGCATCTCTAGTTTTTATGCTCGTCTGTGTTTCATAATTTGATTATAGTCATCAAATAATTAGAATCAAAGAAAGTTAAATTTATCTTAATAATTGGTTGATAAATGTCAAAAATACGTCACGACTAAAAATAGATTACGTCAGAAAATCCAATAAAATACTAGATTGATAGAGGCTGGAGTAACCGAGATTAAATAATTAATTCCATTATTACCTAACATATTAACTGTAGAATAATGTTAGAGATACAACTTATTCTATAATTATTTTATAATTTGTTGATGTGGCTATACTCCACCTCAACTTTTATGTTGGGCCGAAGACTATATTAAAGCAATTTGTTCATCAATATACTGAGGTGGAGTATGTCACATCAATAAATTATAAAATAATTATAGAATAAGTTGTGTCTCTAATATTACTCTTAACTATATATATATATATATATATTAATTGTCTATTTCTTATTTGTATCTTATACTCCTTCATGATAACATAAATAAGTAATGGATTATTCATTATTCTGTCTGTTCACCAACTTGCTACTAAACAGTAGTTGAAGATTACTGGTTCAAAAATTATTTGTCCTACCTGTTACTAAACAGCTGAACTGCATAGGAAAACTAAACTAATTAGTTTTACTTATAAAATTTGAAACAGTAAATATAAAAAAGATAAAATGATAATATAAGTAAAATTGTAGGGGAAAAATGAAAAATGCATAGCGTGACCTAACTTCACCAAAACCCCCTATGGAAGCTTTGTAATAAGGGTACTCTTAATATGTGTCTTTAAAGCACATGTTAAGCACACAGTTCAAGAGACACAATTTAAGAGAATATTCTCTTGAACTGTGTGTATATTCTTTAAATTCTGTATTTACACAAAGTTCAAAAAAATATGAACACAATTCAAGAAAATATTATCTTGAACAATGTGCTTAGCATGTGCATCAGATAGATATAAATTCGCGTGTTTGACTTACAAATACATCACGCAGATAAAAAAAAAATAATCGGCCAATAAGATATATAGACTTAACTAACATCATCAACTTGATTGCATTAAGGTGCCTTAATTGATGTGGACATTTTTTTACCAAAAAAATGTATTGGGTTAGATAATAGGAAAAGGTTTCATCTTTGTGCTTGAGAAAGGGATTAAGAAAGAAAAATGATGTATATGTCGATAAATATTTAATTTTGAATTGCGATTAACGTGAAATTGTATACAATATGATAAAATAAATTAAAGTGATATATTTCTTAATTCTTACATATTTCATGTATATACACATACGCCGCAATCATAATTCGATAAAAAAAATTCGCAATATATAACAGGACTCATCAGAAAAAAAATACTACCTCCGTCCCATAATAAGTGTTTTTTTTAGCTTAAATCACACAAACCAATACACAAGTTAAAATGATAAAAATACCCTTAATATACTTTCTTTGTTTTGTTTGAGACTTTTTTTATTGCCTTTTGGTCTCTCTTTCTCTTTCTTCAACCTTTCAACTTCCCAATAAATATGCAATAAATATCATTGATTGCATAAGGGCACATATGAGAAAATATTATAAAAATTGTATTAGAATTCTAACACATCACTTATTTTAAAAAAAAATATTAAACTTAAAAAGCACTTATCGTAAGACGGAGATAGTATCTTAAAAGGACAATGATTAAGGAATAAGGAGTACCTAATCTCTTTGTCTTACTACCAACTATGAGTATTATTGTAGGATGAGGGAGAAAATTAAAATAAAATAAACAAAGTTCAAAAAACACGTTTCTATATTTTCAAACCCAATAATGTGGATTTCTACTTTCATTGGTCCCTACCACGAGGTGTGGAGGATTCTCTGCCAAACCTTCAGCTATTTCCTATGTAGTCATGGAAATTTCTTGCCCATTTTTTTAAAAAAAGGCAACTTCATAGTAACATCCAAAACTCACCCATTAGTCGTGTTGGGAAGTTATTTTATTACAAAACATTTTTTTTAAATCATTTTTAGTGTGATGCGTTTAAGTCTCAAGCATTAAATTTATGAGTTAAATTAGTTATATTTAAGTGAACAAAATTTTTAAATGCATTTAAACTTCTAAACAGTCTAGATGCATATGCGCGCTCTAAACGTTGTATGTCAACACACACTTAATGGTAGATAAATTATGACAATTAGTTTCCAGCATATGGGCAAGTGCTAGGAAAGGGATATATATGTAAAATGGAATAACGACAAAATAGACTAGCAAGAAAGATGTCACTTCATAGTAATTTGTTACGACAAACACAATAAATCAATGCAGAAAGATAAAAGATAATAAAGCAGGATTTACGTGGAAACTCAAATTGAAAAAAATCACGGAAAAGTCATAAAAAATCTACTAAATAAATATCTGAATAGTACAAGATAAAGATAGAATTATGAGAATTCAGAATACTTCTGAACGTCTCTTCTCCAAAATTCTAGCATATATTTATAATAGGTCATAGGAAAATTCATAACCAAATAGGATAGGAAATACTAAATTGAGTATAACTAAAAAAGATAATTTTCCTAAATCAAAACGGATTCTAAGTAATACCTAAATTCAAATTCAATAAAAATTCTTGTCATACCCAACATAATTTGATATAATGATTTTGTAGGAGATTGTTATGAAGATCGAGACATTCATAAAAAAAAGGAGGAATTGTGATTTCCGAAATGTGGATTTTCTTCTATCTCAATATAAGTCTTGTAGAGTTCTAGTTCTTGTGTGTCTAAAAATGAAATAATATTAAATTTCATAATAATTAAATCTAATTTTAATTAATATTAGTCTACATTTCTGGTTATTCACATGAAGGTTATGTTAACTGTAAATTCAGTAGTTGTTGGATCATTCGGTCAATTGTCTCATTATCTTATATGTACGTCTTCTCTAATTAATAATAATAATAATAATAATAATAATAAATAAAATAAAAAAATCAAATAAAATAAATCAAAAATCAAAAATCAAAAATCAAAATATGAGTCACTTGGTCAGTAGCTCTATATAATAACAGAGCCGTCGGAGGCTCAAAGCAGAGATCTGTTGTCCAACTTATCTTCTAGAGGGATTTACTACAACCCATTATACAATCTATCTCATCTTCAATCTCTCAACCTCAAATACTTCGAATTCGACTTGTTCAAGGTAATTGAATTTCTTGTCAATTCGTATTTTGGTTCTGTAATAATACCCTGTTACGAAAATTCAATCTCTTTTGTTTTATACTTGATATGGTTCTATGAACACGTTGGTATACTAATGTTTATGTAGATTTTGTTATTCGGGTTTTGGTTTTGTCTGGGTTCTGTTGATTTTGTGAGGTTTTGATATGTTTGAAGAGAGACTAAATGTTCTATTTTTGACATTACCTTCATAGGAGTACTATGTCTATATAGTTGGATCTATATCTGTTACTTTCCATTCAGTTTTTATTCTTAATTACGAGATTAATTTATTTATTTGGAACATGATTTTCAGCCCATTGTGTTTTACCATTACCTTCTTTATAGCTTCCTTGGTATCCCATAATTAAAGAGTTTACTTTTACTTTTCTAGTTTTTTGATTTTTAGTATTCCGTAGGTGTGTATAAGCATACAGCATAAGCATACAGCGTAACTTTGTTAGTCTCGTTCTTGTCCTGGAGTTAGGTTTGTTTGCTACTCATGTTTTGATTTTGTTTTAGTTTGTTGAAACCAAACAATGTAGAATGGACAAACACAACTGTTTGTATGTAAGTACTCTTAATTTTATGGGTTAGAGTTTTATTTCTTGCTCTTTTGTGTTTAGTTTAGTGCAAGATTAATGTGTCTTATTTAAATTCTTAGGCTTTGTTTGAAACTAGGTTAGCTCAGGGGAAAAAGAATGGAAAAAGTTCTAAGAGTTTGCTGAAAGTACATTGCATTTTAAGTTAGCAATAAAATTGATGTTAGATTTTCAGAAGTTTATAGAATTGAACTTGTATTTATCAAGAGGGGTTTTCCTTTCTTTTATGTTTTTTAGAAAACAAAAAATTTCTTGCTCTTTCCGAATCCAAAATAGAGACGTAATTTATATTGGGCAATTGCTTTTTTCATTTTGTTCCATTTCTTATATCTTTATGCTTGTTATATTCATTTTGCACTAATTGGCTGTTTCAACTTCTCTCACCATCCTTTAGCTCCTTGTCTTTCTACACCACAGTTGTCCCTCCCTAAGCACAGTCTATCACAAACGCCTTGACTTTTATATGTTTTGTGATGTTTTACTCAAGCATGTACATTTTCTTCATATTGCATCTACAGTATGGGAAGTGCGGGGAAAACCAGTTATGGTGCATACACCTATGAGAGCCTTGAGAGGGAACCCTACTGGTCATCTGAGAAGCTCAGGATTTCCATCACTGGAGCTGGTGGATTCATTGCCTCACACATTGCGAGGCGCTTAAAGAGTGAGGGACATTACATCATTGCTTCTGACTGGAAGAAAAATGAGCACATGCCAGAAGACATGTTTTGTCACGAGTTTCATCTTGTTGATCTCAGAGTGATGGATAACTGCTTGAAAGTTACAAAGGAAGTTGATCATGTCTTTAACCTCGCTGCTGATATGGGAGGTATGGGCTTCATCCAGTCCAACCACTCTGTCATTATGTATAACAACACAATGATCAGTTTCAACATGCTTGAAGCTGGAAGGATAAATGGTGTTAAGAGGTTGGTCACCTTGAACTGGTGTTTCGTTTCTATGATTGTTTTCTTTTTCTATTATTGGTTGTTATGCTTGCTAATATGAATTAAAATTCTTCAATTCTGGGAATGTGCTTTGTGTTATTATGACAGACATTCGTATTCCGTGACTATTGCAAAATTTGCATTTATTGTAAAAATATATTTCTCTTTTGCGGGAATTAACTCTTTCGAAAAGTATCACTTGACCTTTTGAAGTTATTCCTTTAAAAAGATGGAATGGTCTCCTGGTGTTGGGCGGAAAAAGTGCAATTACTATTTTCATGTGGCTACGGTGTGGCTAAGGGCATCTCCTTTGACATGTATCCTTTCAAATAATAACTTTATTTCTTCTTGGGACTAGATTTTTAAAAAGTAGGACGAACGACAGCTCAAAAGTTGTTATTGTTGCACCATGGACATTAATCCATTAGCACCTCTCCAATCTTTGTGGGAGATTATGGTTATAGAGAGGACTACCACATAAACTGTTACTATACCATGCCAACTAGATTAGATCATTGGACTTTTTAGTTTAAATTGTTATGGCAGTAAAATTGCTCTAGGCATACTTCATTCATTATATACTCCTCTACCATCGGTTTATCCATTTAGTTGCTTCTAGTTACCAGTATGGAAGTTTTCATTACATGGATGCAGGTCTTTGACTTTTATTATGGTGTGCAGGTTCTTTTATGCCTCTAGTGCTTGCATCTACCCTGAATTTAAGCAGTTGGAAACTAATGTGAGCTTAAAGGAATCTGATGCTTGGCCTGCAGAGGTTTGTCCCGCATAACTGATGAAGATTAACTATATTTAGGAATAAATATTAAGTTGGAGATGCAAAATATTAATGAGACTATATATTTTGCTTGCATTTTAGCCTCAAGATGCATATGGCTTAGAAAAGCTGGCAACGGAGGAATTATGCAAGCATTACACCAAAGACTTTGGAATCGAGTGCCGAATTGGACGCTTCCATAACATTTATGGTCCATTCGGGACATGGAAAGGTATGTGAAGATTCAGTTTCCTCAAGACTGAAATTTTTGGTTGCTAGTCATTCATAGTAATTTTCTTGTACTTATTTGATCTTTTCAGGTGGGAGGGAGAAGGCACCTGCTGCTTTCTGTAGGAAATCCCTTACTTCTACTGATAAGTTTGAGATGTGGGGAGATGGGCTGCAGACTAGATCTTTCACATTCATAGATGAATGTGTTGAAGGCGTCCTGAGGTAAATTTGCCTCGCCCTTGAACATGCGTCTTCTTTAAACTTCTATGGTAATGTGCTTTATTGAGTTTGATTGCATACCGATGTTGATACCTAAATCATGTCTTTTGGTTTTTCGGAGAGTTTTCTTATGAATGATTAAAACTGCATTTGTTGATAAAATACCTAGATAATATTAAAAATTGCTCCTTGCAAGTTATTTTGCTTGTGGAGAGATTTGTAATATAGGTGGCTGATACTAGGGATGAAACTTCCTCTAAAGTAGAATGTTACCTTATTAATTTTGGCATGGAAAACTTTTATTTATACTTTGGTATTTATTTAGACCTTGAACCTTACATGTTTCTTTAAAAAGAAATGTTGGTGAGACCTTGAAACCCCGAGCTCATATATGAAACCTCATTGTACTTGGAGAAGTAAAAATCCAAACAAGACACCTTCAAAATGGGGAAATAGAATGTTGTTATTGTGACATGGGGATCTGTATCATGTTAATATATTATTTTCACATAAACATCTGTTGTGAACAGGTTGACAAAGTCTGACTTCCGAGAGCCAGTAAATATTGGAAGTGATGAGATGGTAAGCATGAACGAGATGGCGGAGATTGTTCTCAGCTTTGAGGACAAGAAGCTTCCCATTCAGCATATTCCAGGCCCTGAGGGTGTCCGTGGTCGAAACTCAGATAATACTTTGATCAAGGAGAAGCTTGGCTGGGCCCCTACCATGAGATTGAAGGTATCTACTTGTATCTGGCTGACTCTCCTGCTATTATTAGCAAATTGATGACTCTCTAATCATTTCTGTACATATGATCTGATATATAACACAGGATGGACTGAGAATCACATACTTTTGGATAAAGGAACAAATTGAGAAAGAGAAAGCTCAGGGTGCTGATCTGTCAATTTATGGGTCATCAAAAGTCGTGGGAACGCAAGCACCCGTCCAACTAGGCTCTCTTCGTGCTGCTGATGGCAAAGAATGAAGTTGATGATGCGAATCTCTCCACCTAATCCAAACTTCAGAACCCAGGTTTATATAATAAGTGCCACCGAGTGGGATTTATGATTATTGATATTCTTTTTAAGGTTGCAAGCTAGGATCTGTCATGCCTCCGTTTTCCTGCTATATCTTTCGTTACAGTATGTAATCGTATCTCTGTTCCGTGTAATTTATTGCTCCTCAGAAAGTGGGCTGGCTGCAATTGTATCGTTATATAAGTTAAGCATCAGCCATCATCTTCTTTCCATTCTTGCTTCTATACAATCGCTCTTCCCTTTTGCTTGCTGAAGTCATTTTCTAGCAACACTGCGACGCTTAAATGTCATATTCCAATAAGGAATTACACAACCATTTTTAGGTGGGTGGATTGGACGGACAGGTTTGGAGATTGTGGAATAGCAGCATTCTGTAGGGATCTTCTCTAACAGTTTGTTTTAAGAGGGGTTTTGATTTTGTTGTCTGGTTCTCATAATCCTCCTTAATATTGGTAGTATGCCTTTATCATTGGCTAAAACCGGTCCTTATTCCTTTCCTATCATAATTTAGTTGACGGTTGATAATGACAGATTATGCGAATATGACACTTGTTTTACTAATAATAAGCTATTTACCAATAAGCTGTGAAAATAAGTTGTTTACTAATAATAACCTTCGATATGATATTGAATCAATGTATTTTTTTATAATGTTCTTTTTAGTAATCTTTACATTTTATTTTAACTTATAAGTCATTATCAGTCGAACACTTTCATAATTTGTTTTAACTTAATTTCTGACTTATAATTCATTATCAGCCGAACACTTTTACTTATAAGTCAGAACTTAAAACAACTTATAATTCAACTTAAATTTTGACTTATAAATCATTTTAAAATAAGTCACTTCCGAACAGACCCTTTGTCCACTGCCAATTTGTGTAGAGTAATTTGATGAAACAGGAGAGGACAGGACTCTAGTTTGTTTGTATTGGACTTTGCAGTGTCGCAATTGGGACTTGCTGAATACTTGGGCTTTGCTACATGGAAAGTTCCTTCTTACGCACATGAGCGGTGAAGCCCCCCGGGCAAACTATGTTATAGCACGGGCTTTGTGTTTTTGTCTGTTAAAAGGACAGAGATACTGAGCCCACATGGGTTGACAGGACAGGACAGGAGCGTAGGGGAAGGAAATTTCCTTTCTCTTGTCTATAGAACTAGAACTAGAACTAGTAAAGTAAAACATTGTATTTCACATAAGAAAGATTTAGGAAAATGATATATATTTTGAATGTTCACGTTAACTCTTTGAACGTCAGTTAAGTATTAGTGGTAAATTTGTTAAAAATATGTGTAATAAGTGAGACTCTCTTATAATTCGTACTAATCTCATAAGTATCGCAATTGTAATTGGACATAAACTTATCGCAATTCAAAGATTTATTACAACGTTTGAGGGTGGTAGCCGGGCTCTGAGACATTACAAGCACGGCTACTACCATGGACCCAAGCCCGAAAAAGGAAGTACATGATTCATAACAACTCCATGGTAGATGTGAATGGGAGCCGGGAAGCATCAGACTTTTAAGAGTTAAAGATGTACAGATCTGTTCCACTTGGAATTTGAAAAATGCACCACAAGGAATCTTGAAATTATTAGAACAGAGCTAAAAAGATGCTTGGTACATGATTCATGCATTTGTAAGTATTCATTTTCTTTGATTCTCAATTATTGTTGTACTAAGAAATTTCTCAAGGAACAATTTTGTGGACTCAATTATTTTACTATTGATGATAGTATAGTAGTATCACTTATTGTTTTTAATTTAACATGCTTGAAAACATGGTCTTAAAATTCATGGCAAACACAAAGAAAACAAAGAAGAAACTTGGATATACACATTCCTTCGGTTTTGTTAAACTAATTTCCCCCCAACTCCCTCCCTAATGCTGCTGAGATATGATGATTAGCACAGAGGTAGCAGAATTTTGTGGTTTGGTTGGGTTGCCTATCCTATTTCCTATCTATCTATCTACAACTACAAGTAAATTTCTCTACTTCACAATCATTTTCTCAACAACCCAACTAAAAAAATTACTACTACTAAATTCTTTAAGAAACCTATTATAGACCTTCAGTACGTCTCTTTGACAGTCTGTTATGTGTTGGCTCATAATTTAGTAGTATTGTAACTGCCCAATTATTATTCCATATATAGTATACTTGCCTTACCTAAAGAAAGAAAGAAAGAAAAATTAGATCAACTTGTGTTATTTTGCTGTTAGAAATTCATAATCAATCATTGCTGCTGCATATACGGACTTGAAGATTAATTACGACTGCGTTTCATTTCCTACTTGCCATTTACTTATTATCCTTGATTTTAATTAGGTGCAAGGGTGCACGGATGAATACGGTTCAAATATTCCATGCATGCACTCCCAAATGAAACCTAGGAAACATCGAATTACTCCATTTTACTTTAAGGAAAGCTAGTGATTCTTATATATTTTCAGAAGAAAGAGTGGAGTGGAGTGGGGGTGGGGTGGGGTGGGGTGGGGGTGAGAATCTCATTTTCATTGAGGGTGTACTGTTGGCTTATTTTCTTCGACAGCAGCCATGGCTCTTCTCCCCTAGCCTCCTTATGTTTTACGTACCTTCTTTCTATGTTCAACTACTTCAATGGAAATAATTGCATATTTCAATCTCTCTTATTTATCACCTACAAATTTAGTATTCAATACACAATAAAGATTCACCTTTGTTTTATATAAGCTTGTGAAACTGGTCGATAGAAAATATGAAGGACATTCTTATTTGTATGATTTTTTTATTTTATTTTTTTTTGGGGGGTGGGGGGGGGGGGGGGGGGGGGGGGCCAAGAATTAATTTTTTTTAACAACATAATATACATTCAGAAAAAGGGTAATCGAAAAGAATGTATTGATATGGACCGTAATAGATGTAAGCTCGTCGAATTTCATCACACCACGAAATTTTCATATTTCGATACGTTTTCCAGGATCACGTTCTAAATAATTAATATCTAATTCTTTACCTTCAATTCTTGGTGATTTTAGAGAACGTTGTTCTTATTGAGAGGTAGTCATAGATGTTTGAACATTAGGCTCAGGGGTAAGCAGAGATGTGTCAACATGATTTGATTGCTTTCTCTTAAAAAATTAATCAATAGTATGTGATTTTCCCATAATTCTAAAATGAAAAATAAAAAATTCAATTAACTACACTACAAGAATGAGTTAATCAATATTATTGGACCATTTATTGAACTTTTTAATAATAAAATTTTCATAAATTTACAATCAAATAAGTAAGGTTTTAGTTGGTTACCGGAAAAAAATTGAATATACAATTGGAATTAACATATACAATATTATGATCACTCATTAAACTTTTAAAAATTAAAATATCAAGTTTAATAAAATAAACAAAAAATAAAAAAAATTAAATAAGGGTTTAAGTTGGTTACCTGGATATAAATGTATCATTCAATTAGAATAACACATACAATATTATGCTTAAATTATACAAACTTACAATTATAATAAAATTAATAATAATATATTTTCAAACCTTAGAGTGAACTTTGTAAATTTTTCAAACCTTAGAGGGGCCATGTCCCCCTCCGGTCCTACATTAATTTTGTCCCTGTTTGTATGTGCATATATATATAATATATGTACATAAACGTATATAGAATCATACCCTTTCGGAGAGACGGAATTGATTTACCTGATAGTTTAAACTAACTATAATTATAAAGTACTATTAATTATCAATTTTTTATTTTCAAAATTTGAACGAAATTTAAGTACTACATAAATTGTTTGATAATAATTTTGTATAGATCATGTTTCTGACTTAGTGAAACATTTTCTTGTTCAGTGGCTGTTAAGGGTTATCAAATGGTCCATCTTAAAACAATTTAGTACTTTTTCAGACTTAGGTGGTGTTTGTTTACCTTTTAAAAACTCCACATTTGATTTGATAAGAGGATAAATTTGTTTGGTAAAATTTTGTTTGCCTCTTATTGTCTCTTAATCGGTAAGAGGAAGATATAAATTAAAATCATTAAGAGTTGTCTCTTAATGAAAATTTTAAATCTATAGAGAGCCTCTATAAATATTGTACTCCCTCCATTACAAATTTTAAGATTATTATTGATTTTTGAAAAGTTAATTTGAGATATTTTTAAATTTAAAAGTTATTCAGATGTTTATATTTTTTTAGTTACCAAATAACTTTTTAAATTCAAATGTTATTTTATTCAGATGATCTAATTTATTAAAATATACTAATCATTCAAATTTTAATTACTCAATTTTATGAATAACCCTATTTAATGGTTATTTACCCCCAGCCCCACCAGACCCACGCCCTCTAATAAACTGGCCCAGATCACTCGCGACTGTTAAAAAGCTTAAAGAAATTAGAGACGTACTTGTAAATAAGTGACGTTTTAAAATATTTCACACTTAGTAAGAAAGTTATTTATTATTTTAATTCTCTCATTAAGATTGATATGTATTATCATAATTATCCTTGCATTAATTAAAGAAATATGTATAAAGTTGTCTAGATAAATGAGGTAGAAAGATACTTGCGAGTAATAGAGAAAAAATTATAAATAATGCTTCTTAAATTTGATAACGTCAAATTTATTAAAAAAAATTGAACTCTCTAAAACATCACTTATTTAAGAATAGAGGGAGGATAATATTGCGCATATACTACTCTCTCCTCCCTCAAATGGCAGAAGCAGAAAGAGATTTGCATGACTATGATGTTATGTTTGGATTGAAATAATAGGGTTGGTAAATGAATGTAATAGAGGAGGAAATGAAACGGACAGTGAAATGATTTATATCATTCTAACTCGAATGAGTTATTTCATACCAACTCCAAATGAATAAAATGCACAAATTTGAGAAAAATAAAAATTATTCATTCCATTCTAATTGCAACCAAATATAATATATATTTTTTTAATTCCATAGAAATTAGTTATTTTATTCCTCCAATCAGTTTGATCAAAATAAACTTTCATCTTCAGTAGTGATACACTTTGGTTTTGTGGTCAGTGACTGTGACAAAGCTCCCGTGACAGTCCAACATGATGCTGACAAGCTCTTTGGTTTTGTGGTCACTGACTGTGATAAAGCTCCGATGACAGTCCAACATGATGCTGGCAACAAAAGATGCGCTACAATCCCATTTTGTACGTGTCCTCATAGAAAACCTTTTGTCAGTAATAAGTTTTGGGCTCAAATTTATAAAGGGAAAAATACTTTTTCTCACAAATTTATATTATTTCTTATATTAGAAGAAGTTTATGAGAAACTTATTTGTGAGTTTGTTTCCGAGACTTTGTTTACTTTTTTGCAAAAGAATAAAATTTTATTGCTGAAAATTATCCCAATATCCAAAAGGCACGGATAAAGGGATCTACCAGTACGACCGATGTTTGAGCTCACTGAAATATAAATGATATTTGACATATGCTCTATATGATATTTGGCATAGATAAATGATATTTGACATATGCTCTATATGAAATATAAATGATAATTTCACCTTGCTACATTGACTTTACTTCACATATCTCCCAAATACCTATGTTCTGCTATACACCTTTCTTTGAGAGGCTTGTTTGTGTTTTTATTTCTTCCTCTTTTAGTGAGGTTTGATTGGTTGTTAAAATTATAATATTAATAACGTATTTGATTATGAAATTATATTATATTCTGTAAAAATTAATGCTTTTAAAAAAAAGTTGATTTATGTCGTTTATGTTATAAATATTAATTCAAGTTGCTCGAGCTTAATATAGCTCACTTATGTTTTAATATTTTAATTTGTGAATAATTATGATATAATAATAGAATAATTTGTTACTATATGATATATCATTGTTAAATATATTAACAATTATTTTAGTCACTTAAAAGTTTTTCAGGATTCTAAATAGTATTTTGATTCGAGTTAAATTCTAAGTTTAAAATTTATTTTAATATTAGTTAATAAAATAAAATCAAGAGGCTTGAAAAAGTATTTTAGTAACAATTAAATTTTAGACTCATCAAAGAACAATGACAAAAAAACCTAATCTTGCCCTTATTATATATATATATATATATATTATTAATTAGTCAACTGGAATCAAAGTACAGTAGAACCTCTATAAATTAATACTCGATAAATTAATAATCTTTCTAAAATAATATTTTTTTCCAGTCCCGACTTGGGCTAATGGGATAAATTAATAATTTCGGTAAAATAATAATTTTTAAAAAGAACCTTATATAAATATATTGTCCCATCAAAATTATAAATTAATAATTCTTTTAAATTACAAATATATCTAGGATAATCTTGTAAAATATGATTCTATTATCGTTTGTTTTATCTTGAAATTCAAATATAATTGAATTTCATCCTTAATTTTTCTCATTGCGTCCAAAAGTTCAGGTGTTGCATTTTTAAATTGTAAAAAAAACTTGTGAAGAGTTGTTGACGCTATGAAGTGCATCAATAAAAACTTCTTATTACATTAATTTAATAAGTATGATACATTGCATCAAAAAAAGTATGATATAAATATCAATAAAATGAAATAATTTTAATGTAATTAAATTTATTTTTATTCACCGAATAGAAAAACACTCTTTAAATTAATATATTAATAATTTATCGATTAAATAATAACTCTCTAAATTAATAATTTTTCAGGCCCGACAGTATTAATTTATAGAGATTCTACTATACAGTTTAAATAATATCGAAGACCTTTGACCCGAGTGGTACTGTTAACGCCAAGATTCGTCTACGCACCACAATCATCAAAAGCGCGTACACGTTGAACAAGGGTTTAACAATGTAGATATTTAGTTCTGAAAAATAAAAATAATTTTTGTGTATATAAGAATCAGGGTATAACCTTCTATTTATAGTGATCACAACTCCTACACATCCCCTTCCCCGTATAGAAATAGTATTTCTCATTAGGTTAGATTCATTATTGGGGTTGAATTGAATCTCCTTAAAGTAAGGAAGTCGAATTCTATCATGACACTTTCCTTAGAAGTTAAAAATCAAATATAATTAGCAACTTTGAATTCCTTAAAGAATTTTAATTATCCAGACAGATTCCTACGTGGTGAAACGTTCTCCACAAAAATTATGGCCTATCAAATTATGGGAGTCCCAAATAATCATGCCCCAACAATTACGCATGACAAAGATGAAGCTGAGGGATCCTACGCATGAAAGTATATACTCCCTCCGTTCCTAAAAGATTGTCGTTTTAGGAAGTAATTTTTGTTCCAAAAAGATTGTCGTTTTGAGTTTATCAATACACATTAGCTATTTTTTTTCCTACTTTACCCTTATTTAAAGCTTTTTCCTATTTAAAACTTTCTTCTCTTCTCAATGATTCTTATTCAATTCAATACTATAATCCAAGTAGTAATTGGTTGAATAAGAAGTAATTGGTTGAATTGAATAAGAAACATTGAAAAGGAAATAATTGGTTGAGACAATTAATAAGGGTAGTATAGTATTTTCGCTAGGTATTAATTATATTCCTTAACCTGTGTGCATTAACCTTAAACGACAATCTTTTAATAAAAGAAAGAGTAGTTTGAAGAAAGAGAAATAAAATCATTAAAGAGAAAAGGAAAGTAAAGGCTCACTAAACAGTAAATAGTCCACGTTGTATTACCCACCTGTTGAGACCATCTATTATTGCAAGGAATACATACAATAAGCCGAAAACATGAAGTTCAAATTGATGAATTTTTTGTTTCAAATATTCACAATGATAAATGTTTACAAAGCATAATCAATGTTTAAATTTCTGAAATAAAAGTAAATATTACATAAATTTAAATTTCTAGTTATTTGTGTATAAGAATTAAAGGCCAAGTAGCATCTATAAAGTATAAAGCTGAGGGTGTCACCAATATCTTAAGAAATACTTCCCATACCATTTTATATAAATAAATAAATACTTGAGTGCTATGTGGTTTCTTGTGGACATGGCAAACTCTGTTAAACCAAATTTACACTTCACAAGCAACCACACACGCATATGTAGCGATTGACCCACAATAAATGTTAAATGTGTCACTATTTGAATTAATATATTTTTGATCCTTCATAAGAAAAATTATGTCTTTTTAAAAAAAAATTATTATCATATTTGCTCAAATAATATTGTAATAAATATTTATTATGAATCAATAATATATATATGGATAACAATACATAGCATGTATTTATTATGATAAAATATGGGCATACACAATATTTATCGTTCAATATAAGAATTAACGACCGAGATTAATTCATGTCTGTTACTATTACTAGCGGACAAGCGTTACTATTAGTAGTGGACGACGAGTTACGTTCGCTACGCCGCTACTATTAGTAGCAGACGAGTGCTAGACGACAGATTACGTTTACTATTAATAAGGGTGTAAACAAGTCAAATCGAAGCGAACAGAGAGTTGTTCGAATTCGACTCGAAATATTAAATTCATACTTGAATTCGATTTATATTTAAAAAATTCAACTCAGATTCGACTCGACTCGACTCGAATATTTATTACTCGAATTCGATCCGACTCGGATCGAATTATATTCAAACTCTTCGCAAGCTTCAAATTCAAGCTCGAATTCGAGTCACCACATAATAACTAGTTTTATAATAAATCTAATTATAAATTGAATTTGTTATTTTACTTAGAAATGAAAAATATATTTATTATTACACTTTACAAATATAAAATCACAATTAAATTAAAATAAATAATAATAATTAATTATCATAATTTGATTTAATTTTGTATATATTATAAGAAAATGTATCGAGTATCTAATCGAATCTGAATCAATCGAGTATGGATCTAATTACAATCGAGAATTCGAATAATTTGAATATTAAACGAGTCGAGTATAACCTTGTTCAAATTCTACTCATATTTTTATTCGAACTATTTTTTATGTTTAGATTTGAATCATGTTATTAACGAATCTAAATCTCACTCTTATTTTTTTGAATCGAGCCGAACTATTTTATTCGTTTATAACCTGAACTACTAATGATAGTGGGCGTGAATTAATCTCGATCGTTAATTCTTTATATTAAACGCTAAAGATAATGTATACCCATATCTAATTTACTACTCCCTTCGTCCCTTAATATATGTCGTTTTAGAGTTGTGCACAAACATTAAGGATTAAATGATTGTATAGCATTAAATATACTATCAAATGTCTATATTGTCATTGTATTGAAAAAAGAGATTGTTATTTATTGGATAAAAAATAGCGAGAGAACCAAAGTTATATTTAATACTTGGGGTAATATTGAAAACTAAGTAATTAATGCTTATTTGAAATTCTAAAACGTCATATATTAAAAGACAATTTTTTTTTTGTAAAACGTCTTATATTAAGAGACGGAGAGAGTATAATATATACATATGTGTGTGTGTGTGTGTGTGTGTGTGTGTGTGTGTGTGTGTGTGTGGAGGGAGAGCAGGTGGAAGGTTGCTTTCATAAAGGCATTATTATTCTCAAAACTTTACTGAAATGCTTTAAAAATGACCAGTAAATAGACCCCACTGGCCCTAAATTGATGAGGAAAAAGAGCCCACAACAAGAGTTTTAGTTCTCACAACTTTGTAACAGACCCCACACAGTTTGTACATAGAGATGATGAGATCAAGATATAGTTATGCAACGGACTAATATAATGGATCACAAATGCCCCCCACCACAATGAGTAGTACATATACTATTAGCATTAGGCATGGCAAACTAGTAGCATTACTCTATTTTGGCAAAACATTTAAGTAGATTAGGTCTTAGGTTATGGCCAATTAGTACGAGGCCGGCACATTGTTTTAAGAAATACTATTATATTTGAGATTTCAATTGACAAAAAAAATATCCAACTTAATTGGGTGTCCCCAAATTTGTATTTTAAATCCCCATTCATTTTCTTTTTCTCTCATAACAACTTTTGTATCCTTAATTAAATATATTTGAGATTTATTTTTTCGTATACGTATCAAACCATTACAATAATTTTCTTTTACTTTTAATGGGCATCAACCCTTAATTAAAGAGTTGTTTAAATACTTCTAATCACCAAACTAACCCCATAGCAGACCACAAAACCACATTTATATTGCAATTCTTCAAATCATTTACATAAAACACCCCTCACATATTAGAGAGAATTCATAGACATAATTATAAACGTCGAGTCGAGTCGAGTCTACATACAATTGAGTAAATGCAAATGATACTCTGTCCGTCCCATAATATATAACGTTTTAGATAAATTTATTTTTTTTCAAATTATTTATCGTTTTATATAACCTAAGAGAATTAATAAAAATATTTTTAAAATTATCGCTTATTAAAAAAATATTACAGATCAGAGAGAGTATAAAATAAGTATAATAATTATAAAAATTTAAAAATATTATAAATAATTAATATTATATTTAATATTATATAATTATTTTTTAATTCTTGTATATAACTTTAAAACTTCATGTATTATAGAAGAGAGAGTACTTAATATCATCAATTTTCAAAACCTTTAATCCCTTTGTCTCTCTATTACTTGACGGACTCAAAATATCAAACCATATTCCAAATCAAAATAAGCAATGAAAACATAGTCAAGTTCAACATCACAAGCCAAAACGGTCAACCAAGAGGATGGAGAAAGTCAATAATATTCGTTGCTTGAGAGTTGAGACCTCTCAATAACTCAACTCAACTACCCAATGCACTTCCACCACGTGTATAAATACATAAAATAATACTACTAGTAGTACCTCTATTCTATAACAATAGTTTTACCTCCCCTTCATATGAATTAAAAAAATTATTTAATATTATCATTTAATAATTAAAATTTGTTAAAAATTTTATCACTATCCTTTATCAAAAGTTTAAAACTACTAATAAAATGGAGAATTTTTTTAAATAATAAGAGAAGTTAGGGATAAAATAAAAAATAACTAATTTATTTACCACCAATAAATTAGAACATGTTTTAAAAAAAAAAAAAAAATATTATGAAAGGGAGGGAGTAAAAATTTTCACACCCCCACTCCTATTTGTGTGGTCAAAGTAAAAAGCTCACACCGATCAACGGAAATGAATGAGAGAGTGGGGATTTCAATTTTCAGTTCACGAGAGCTTGAAAATTTTAGCACTTCAAAAAACCAAACAAAAACAAAAGGCATATCACGTTTTTCTAGTGAACTCCCCTCCGCCTTAGCCTCTTATTCACGGCGATCCAGACGGCACCAACCTACCGTCATCTTACTCCCTCATCTCATAATTCTCTCCTCCCCAGAGTACTACTCTCTCCGTTCCGTTCTTTTTGCCCATATAGGATAAAATAATAAAATTATTTATATTATTAATGATATTCCATAAATATGTATAAAAAATTAAAATATAACAATTAACACTAATTATATTATAGATAAATTATTATAAAAAATAAATTATTCAAAGTAAATAAACATTTAACTTAGAAGTATCTAAAATATTAATAAGGATTTTTAAATGGGAGGGATAGAGTATAGTATTTTTAAAATATTTACACGGATGGATAAAATAATTTAAAATTTGAAGATAATAAGAACTCTTCCACTTTGTTTCCTTCGCAGATACATTAAATATGCATTTAACCAATAACAATACAGAATTAAAATTTGTTTTTTTACTCTTTATTTTAATTATAATCAGATAAGAACAGAGGGAAAAAGATTGTACAACAATCTAAGACTCCTATACTTATTTTTTTTATATTACATTTTACTAGAAGCAAAATTAAAAAAGTTTTTAAAAAATTCCAAAATTTTCAAGCTTTCTCTTTGAAGAGAGAAGCTAAACCGGTGACAACCACCTTCCCTCCTCTGTCGCAGCTCTTCGGTTTGACCGCCGGCGGCTGCCATGGGGATGCAATCACCTCCGACTTCTCATCGTCGACGAGACTATTCTCCGTCGACGACCAATCGGTTGTTTCTCCGAAAATCAAATCCAACTCTCCGCAATCACACTCTACAGAACACTGTTTGTTCTCCGTCTCCGATTGCTCCACGGTCTCCTTAACGGCGTCGTTTGGAGGAGTGGTTCTGGTGTGAGGGGACAGCCATTTGGCTCTCATATACTCGGCCTTTCTCCAAGGAGGAATGTGCAGGCCTTTCTTCTTCAAGCTCTGTTTAGCTGCCTCCGATACAATTGAAACTATTTGTTGAAGACGATCGGCTCTTCCGACGAAGATGAACGGCAGAGATTGAAGAATCGCTTTGTAGTTTCCGGTCGGCCGAGCTATCTCGAACTCCGATCTGAAGTCTATGTCGATGAACACTCTCTCTTCTCCTTCCATAATCACATCTATGTATTCATATTCCCCTGTATACAGAAAAATAAACGCATTAATCGTATGAAAAAAATATACATGTAGATTAATTGTTTATATGGGAAGAGAGAAAAATTACCAGCTGGAAATGAAGGAGTTTTCTCCCATCGTGATTTACAAATTGAAGCATTGTAACCGAGAAACAGTAATCCGTCGGTGAGAATTGTTCTCAGATCGTCCTTTCGCATGCAAATTTTGTTATTCTCAATGATTTTGGAAGTATCAGCTAATAGATTTCTCTCGGTAACACTTGCACATTGAATCAAACTCTGCAGAGTATGTAAGAAGAAATCCTTTAAATAAACGGATTAATATATTCGAGAGAAATGAGAACTGAAGAGAGAGAACTTGAGCTATATAGTAGTATATTACCTTGATTGTATCGAAAAAATCACCGAACCAAGAGGAAGGAATTGAGTCGCCAAAACCAGTAGATATATCAAATTCGTCATCGGAAATGTCATTAATGTTTCCGTTAAAGCAGTTGCATCGATTGCGGCCACATTTCTGTGCCGGTTGCTTCTCATTAGTCTCTTCAATGAAATTCTGCACCATTTTTGCCAAACAAACAGAGCTCGGCTCGAATAATTCCGTTGTAGCTACTCCATCTTTGCCGTTCTGCGCTTCGCCGGCGGTGGTTGGCTTCTCCGCCGACGAAATCCGCAGAACATTAGGGAACTGCAGATCAAAGAGCCTCTTGAGCCGAGATTTTAACACAGGCTTGGCCGCATCGGTTCGGATGGATGATTCTCGGTATGTTGGAGAATCAATTGGTTGAACCTTCATTGGAGGCATAGCTATTACTACCTTCTAAAAGCTTGTTAAAGCTACAATAACTACCCAAAACTGTGTACAAAATTCAATGAACTCTTACAAAATCACTAAATGCCTAATCCCTAAAACTCTTCGCTCTCACATAAATACATGAAGGAACGAGCATGAAATTAAAGCTAGGAAGGTTAGGTTAACTGATTCATCATCATCTAATTAATACATCATCCGATCACCACCGTTCGTCACTTCAACAGATCAAAATCTAATTTACACGTAAACAAACTAAATCGGTACCTTTCTTAGCTTACGAAAAATGGAATAACTTCAAAATTCAGCATAAAGAGATTTAGCTGCTTTCTTCGTTTAGCATTTTTCGTTGAAGACGTGACGGCGATGAACGGGAACACGCGCATTGCGTGCGTATAGAGTGGAATCCAAGGCCGGAATACTCATTTAACGGCGAAGTTTTTTCAGACGACGGTGAAGTTTGTAACGGAGAGGTTTTGATTTTGATGGAATGCGAAAAGCTGTTTTTTTCTTGTGTTTTGGTGGTTTGTGAAGTAAAAATGCTACGAATGGATTAGGATTTATATAGATCACTGGGTGATATTGCTGACTAGGATTATTTGGAACACCTGGCGTATGACAAGCCATGGATAAATTATGGTGTCCGAGTTTTGCTCACGTGACAATGGTGGTACGGCGAGGGTTTAGCTAGAGTTAATTATAGAAACGTGGAGCGTGGTTATTGGTTGTTTTCGTTCCAAAGACTGAAAATTATCCTGCCATGTTTTTTACTACTGTTTCCTTTGATCTCGTGGGTGAAAAGTAAAGTATTTTTAGAGTACTATTACTAGTCACAACTCACTTGGCACACTCGAGGTGGGTGCTTTAAAGTTTTTATTACAATAATAATAGTAAAACAAAAAATATAAGGGCAATTTGTGTTCAAATAAAATAAAGAGAGGATAATAAGACGACGTAATTTAATTATGTGCGTAGACACCTAAAATTTGCATATGTTTTTCTTAACAATGATAAGAGGACAATAACATTATTTTACCTCGAAGTAAATATGTCAAAGCAAAGATTACAAGGCTCATAATGATTATTTGGACTCCGCACGATTACCTTTAAGCGACGAACTACAGAAAAGAAAAAAAACGAGTGACTAGTTGATGTTTATAAAAACATGGTTTTTTTCCTTTTTTTTTATCTTCCTAAATTTGAAATTGAAGAAATTTAGGTTGTATTTGATAAATCTGGCGATTAAGATCTGAATGATTATGATGTCTTAATAAATTAGATCATCTGAATGGTTATGAGGTCTGAATCTAAAAAACTGTTTGATAACTAAAAAGTAAGTTGTCTCTTAATGACACTATTTTACTATTTTAAAGGATAAATTTTTATTTAATAATTTTAAATATTCAATTTAATAAAAATGAGTGAATAATTTTGTTGAACTATATTTATATAAAAAAAATTATCAAAAAATTTTCATTAAAAGGTACCTCTTAATTATTAAGATTTCATTTTCTGTCTTACCGATTAAGAGGCATTCAGAGGTAACAAAAAAAAAACAAACAGCATCATGCCTCTTAGCGACTAAGAGGCAGTCCATTAAGAGGCAATCAGATGTAAACAACCAGCACCTTAATGTCATTGTGTAGCTCTCGAACAGAGCTTTTCAGATTGACATGACATATTTTCTAACTTTTTATCGAATTAAAAATTATGGACATTTTAGTGCACGACACAAACACTAATTGCGTGACACGAAAACTGATGCAAGTGGGCCCTACCCTAGGGTTGCCTGGAGCTATCACGGGTAGACCTGCGGTAGGCCTAGTGTGCCTATATAAGGCGAATTTGGCATTTTTTTAGAAGAATACATTTTAGAGAGAAAACGTGTTATCTATGGAGAGAAATACAGAGAAAAGCCTATCTAAGGTGGTGTTAGATAAAATTTGTTGTTAAGATCTGAATAGTTTAGACATCTGAATAATATAGAGAATCTGAATAAAATTTTATCTGAATGAAAAAATATTATTTGATAATTACTTTTTTCAAAATGTCTGAATAACATGTTTTTACTATTTTAACCCTATAAAAAAAAGAAAAATAATACTTCCTATTATAATTTCTTCTTCCCCAGCCTCCCTCTCTCCGCCTTCCCCCGCTCCCGCCCCCGATCCAGCCCCACCCTCTCCCTCCGCCTCCCTCCGCCCCACCCCACCCCCTCCCTCCGCCTCCCGCCCCCTTCTCCTCCTCCCACCTCTCCCTTCTCCTCCCCTGCCCCGCCGGCTTCAACTAGTTCAGACTCCAAACTAGATTTTAAGGATGGATCAACTTCAAATCTGGACAATGCCCAAACAGATGATAAGGTCACATTAGCATCAGGCTCTGATTCCGACTTGAACGGTAAGATCTCAGTCAAAATAATTCCGAGAAACAAGTCAAGAAGCCAAGAGATGCACCAATTGGGAGTTCCGGGGATATGGTAGTGGTGGTGGTGGCGGTGGTGGTAAATCTGGTAGTGGTGGTGGTGGTGGCAGTGGTGGTGGTGGCGGTGGTGGAGCCGGTGGTGATGAGATCTGGTAGTGGTGGTGGTGGATAGAAAAGGAGAATAATAATATTGAGGAGGGTATTTTTGTCTAAAAAATAGCAATGTTCATTCAGACATGGCTCTTAATTATTTAGACTTGATTTTGTAGCTTAACCGGTAAGATGTATTAAGAGGTAACAAAAAAAAACAAACACCCACCTGCCTCTTACCGAATAAGAGGCAATCCATTCAGACCTCTTAAGAGGTAAACAAACAGCACCTAAATCTAATCTAAATTTAGTTTTTTTCATCAAATATTCCACCAATCTATAGTTAAGTCATTCATACAAAGCTCAAAGAAGAAGAAACTTCTACTCCCAGTATCCATTTCTCATATTTATATTAGATCTAACTTATTTTGTCAATTATTGTGTTTGGTCTTTGTTTTCTTATGGTTATATTTAGAGATGTTTGGATCCTATTTTTGGGATTATGAATGGTTAAAGAGGATTTCTCACGGATGGATTCCAAAGATAACTTTTTAGTAATTTATTGATTTTAACTTCGATTCGACTTCTTTTTATCAATTATATTTACTTGGGAGTTATTTTCTACTGATTTATAGGTCACCCAAATATCCTAGATTAATATCTAGTGGTGTGGAGATCTCACCTTTTGGCCAACGAGAAATTCTCATGAATAGAATCTCTTTATAACGAATCTAGGATATATTTTTGATAGATCTCAATTATATTATTTTATAGATATATGGAATCTTAGATCTACGGGTTTTATTCCCTAGATTCTAAGTCCTTTTAATAGATATCATCGATACGTGATTGATCCTTGTGATTTCGATAAGAATTGGAGATATTTGACTCTTACGATATAAATAACGATATAAATTGGTGTATTATTGATTTGTTGTGCGATCTATAGATTTAAGATTTACGGAGATACTTTCCTAAACTCTAAACTCTGTTTATAAATCTCGATATTTTGTTGGGAATGATTACTAATCATATGAGCCTAAGAATGAATTCAAAACCCTTAAACCTCGTGTTTAACGGGAATTGAAGGATACTCACATGATGAACATAGTTAAACGTAAGGCTGTAAAATGAACAAATAATTCGAGCTCGATTCGTACTCTTTCGACTAAAAGTCTGATTCGAGCTCAATTCAAAATATAAATGATTCAAATATGAGCAAATTTTAAAATTCGATAAATTACTTGAACATTTTTAAATTGTAATTTTCTATTGATACACGAATCATATTCGCTCGAGAAGTTCAAACTGCTCGAGCTCGATTTAAGATCGTGCTTGACTCGATAGCTAAACAAGTCTCAATCAAACCTTATTTTATACTCGATAAATTTTGTGAACTAAAACTGAGCAACTCAATACTTGGCTCGACTCGATTCATTTACACCCTTAGTTAAACAGTTTTAATTTTGCGATTCGATAATTCTAAATGTAATTCGGATCTTAAAAAGATATCGAGGGTTCCATCCCACGAAAATTGGGTTTCAGACCACTTGAGTGAATTTTGTTATTTTGAGGTGTTTGGAGTTATTTAAATGAATTGCATTGCCCACGAGTAGCTCCAATCCTATTTTCGATGCTTGATTTTATCTTTCGACATACAAAAACATTTTTCAAACGAAATTATAAAGATCTTTTAAAATCGAATCAAATTAGGTTATTAGATTAATTATAGACTAAAATTAGAAATAATAGATAACAACGATTCTTATTTGACGAAGGGTTTGTAAAAATAATGTTTTTCCTAAACGACATTTTAAATTTCTCATCAAGTGAAACTAAAATGATACCTTTCTTTCAAGTCAAATCCTTCGTACATAGTTTTAAAGAGGCTCAAAGTTGCTCCTAAGATAATGCACCCACCAAAATCTTTACAATTCTAGAAGATTACATTCTAGATTCCACGACTTGACCTTAAGAGACGACCCCTGTGTTATTTACATTTCACGATTTAACTTTAGGAGACGATATCCTAAATTTCGACTTAAAAGACATAGGAGACAATATCTTATGCTTCACTATTCAAGTAGTATCTGACTATATAATACATATGTTTAGAAAAATTTCTCTTATTAATTACAACCACCACCTAAATAAATTAGACGTGAATAGTACATGGAAAGGAACGAAAATCGACATAAATGTCGATGGAGTTTGAAAGTTTAATTTTAATGGTGGCTAATTAAACATAGTTATCAGTCGGAAAAAATATAAATAGATACACCAACTCAATCAGATTTTTAGCTTTTAATAATCGAGATATCCCATTTGTGACTCTCTAAAATTGGCCCGCAATCAAGATTCATAAAGTTCAAGGACTTGCTTAAGCGAGAAGAATGTGTTAGGCACCCCTCGACTTTTGTGAAACACGGTTACCATTTTCCTAATGTTTAAAAGATTAAATGAATTGCCTTCAGAAATGTGAAGTGTGTGCTTATGTTTTGTGCCTATATGATTTGTGTCGTTGGGGAATGACTAGGGTATCGTCTCCTAGAATCAATTTGAATTTAATCGTGAAGCATAAGATATAGTCTCCCATGTCTTTTAAGTCGAAATCTACAGTATCGTCTCTTAAAATTAAATCGTGAAATGTAAATAACATAGGGGTCGTCTTTTAAGGTCAAGTCGTGGAATCTAGAATGTCGTCTCGTAGAATCATACAGATTTTGGTGGGTGCATTATCTTGGAAGCAATTTGAGCCTCTTTGAACCTATGCACAAAGTAATAAACTTAAAAGAAAGGTTTCGTTTTAGTTTCACTTGATGAAAAATTTACAATACCGTTTAGGAAAAACATTGTTTTTACAAATCCTTCGTCAAATAAGAAGCGTTGCTCTCGATTATTTCTAATTTTAGCCTAGAATTATCTAATAATCTAATTTGATTCGATTTTAAAATATCTTTATAATTTCGTTAGAAAAAGATTTTTATATGTCAAAAGACAAAATCAAGTAAGTCATCTAAATAAATCCAAACACCTCAAAATAACAAAATTCACTATCAAGTGGTCTGAAACCCAATTCAATTCCCGTTAAACACGAGGTTTAAGGGTCTTAAATTCATTCTTAGACAAATATTAGTGATATTAATAAATATATTCTAAATAAGTTAATTAATTTTTTTATTATATATATAAATAAATACATAAAATACGTGTGTGTATATATATAAACAGAGTCTTGAATAGGATTCAGAAAGCAACAGTTTTGCCTTCCAGATTTTCAGCCCAATTTGTCCTCCACTTGGAACAGAATATTAATTTCAGCCAATGACGATGGTATAACTGGTAAATAAATGTAAGTTTTGAAAGATGAGGAGAAGAGGACAAACTACAGACAAAGGACAGATGTCAATCGCGTAGGCCCGTAGCAAAATGTGAGCCAAGTGTCATTTTACCATTCAATGCCGTTCTTCCTGCAGTCAGTTGCACACGCGTGTACTCCAAATAGACGTTTCCACATCGCCACGTAAATATGATAGCCGTTACATTTTTTACGTACCGTTTCAAGTAATTTCCAACCCTCTCCCCGCCCCCCTCGCCCCTCGCTCCTCCCCATTCCCACCTCACCCCACCTACCTCCTCCCTCGTACAATAATACTACAATGGAAACAAATTATATTATTTATGTACAAAAAAGTATATATAAATTGTCCTATAAGAATAGAGAAAAAATAGAGTGAAAATTATAGTTAAATTTTTACACATTTTTATTGATATATATAATGATATAATATTACGTGCACAAATTATGTATATAAAAATACTTGTATGTCTTTTTATACAAATATTAGTTTTTTGTTATGAGATTTATGACATTGTATTTGTAGAGAGCAGATCCTCTGTTTCTATTTTTTCTGTCCCCTTTTGTACTCCCACTTATAAAATTAACTCTAAAATTAACACCAACTAACTCTAAAATTAAAAAAGAGGACATGTGTTAATATTTAAATGAGAGGACACAACGAACAGAAAAAATGGGGACAGAGGATCTGCTCTCGTATTTGTACTGTATTTTCAAATTTGTACTTGCATGCCTTCTTATGCACATTCCATCCAATACATTAATTATTTAAAATTTAATATAATTGAAATCAATATTTATTAATTAATTTATGCTACTAAATTGTATTATTAGACTGATTTGAAGTGATCCGGTATTTTTTTGCCATTTAATGAACACATATTTTGATTTAAAATTTAATGGTTAAAAACTCTAATGTAGTGTAAATAATTTAATAATTTATTTATTTTTATAAAGTTCACAATATTTAAAGGAAATTGATATTTTCACAAGAAAAATTGATATTTCCACAAGGCTCCTCTCACATAAATAGTAAATGAGACTCACATTTATGTGAGTGAGGCCTTGTGAAAATATTAATTTTTCTTGTGAAAATATCAATTCTCTATTTAAAGTATCTAAATAGTTTAATACATTTAAATATTACTTTCATAAAATGGTAAGATAAATATTTTTTTAATTGAATAAAAATGAAGCAAAAATATAACGGATGAGAGCCAAATTTTCAATTCTTTACTGGGATATGTACAACTTTATTGAGACATCAATTTCCAAAAAAAACTTTAATGAGACAAGAGTGTTGATGGGAATTTCTTTTGATGATGTCTATTGAAATTATTGATATTCTTGAGCACTCATTATCTATGTGCTTTAAAATACTTTTGGGAACATGGGTTTGTTTTTATCTTTTCATACTCAATTAAGGGTTGATTATTTTCTTTTGAATGGTTTTGAATTTGATCGAATAAATTATTTAAAATATTTATTTTATAATAATTTTTAAATTTTTAATATGTCCTGAACGATTTATTTAAACAATTATATTTAAATAAATAAAAAGTAATGCTGAATGATATTTTTATTTACGTACCCTCATAAACAATTATAAATTACATACAATATTTTTCTTGTTTTATTATTATAAACAAATTTTATTACGTACAAATTATTTTTTTCTTTAACAAATTTGGTCAATAACCAATTTATAAATGTTGTTGTAGTATTTTGTTTTGATTTTATGAACTATAGAATGTTATTAATATTTTTAGTATTCCTAAAGTTATATTATTAATAGTATACTCTATCAAAGATTGTTCAAAAGTTAATATTTAATTTTTTAAATAATATTGTTTATTTATAATTATATAATAAATTTATTCATAACAATCTAAAAGGTTAAAATAGAAAATAGACGTATTCAGATATTTTAGAGAAACAATTATCAAACACATCATTTTATTATATATTCAAAGTTTCTACTCCATTCAGCTCATTCAGATTTTTTTATATATTCTTAATTTTTCATTCAATTTTATCAAAGAGCATCTGCTTAGCATGTGCCTTTAGAGCACATGCTAAGCACACAGTTTAAGAGAATATTCTCTTAAACTGTGTGTATATTCCCTTGATTTTTATATTTGCACCAAGTTCAAGGGAATATACACACAATTCAAGAGAATATTCTCTTGAACTGTGTGCTTAGCATGTGCCCTAAGGGCACATATTAAGAAATTCCTTTTTAATTTACCTAATTTTTACTTTTTATGTGTAATTTTAAATGTTTATAATTTTAATAAATGCATTATGGGACCCAAACTTTCATTATGTGCTTTGAGGGGATCCATTTTACTCCAATTAACACTAATCTCAGTAGTTTGTGCTTTGTAAGCACTAATTCCCATATACGGGTCTTTAATTTATTTTTTCTAGTACTTTTAAATTAGCCAAATGAATGAATAATGTGAGTTACTAACATGAAACTTTATACAATACTCACATTATTCATTCATTTGGCTAAATTAGAATAAATTTTCTTAATTTTTATTTATCTCGTGTATTCACATACATAAAAAATCACAATCCACATAAATTTTTTGTCATGTATAGCAAGGGTTTTTATTTTATATTATTAATTTTATAATGTATCGTTTATATATTTCAAGAAAATAATAATGATTTAGTTTCTTACATTATCCTATATTAAATTCTAATTTGATTTTTTTCATCTTTTTTTAATAAATTTTAGAAAAATAATATTTAACGTTTATATAAGATTTGATCATTAAAACAAAAAATATTAATTATGTTTCTTAATTTTTATAATTTTTTTTAAAAAAATTCACTTTAAAAATAACGGCAGAGTGTATGTTAATTAATCCTCAAGGGGTTGAGACTAGTGGGTGGAACCAAATTCAGCGTCACTTTCTATCAAGTTATGGCAGTGAAAGGAGGTTTATACTTTATAAATAGGAAATCGATATTTTCATATTATTTTTTAATATTTTTATATGTAAGGATTATATATTAGTTGATATGTTAAATTTTTATTAATTAATATGTGAATCTAATTTATAAAAATATCAAAAAATAAGATGAAAATAAGGTGGGGGAGTGGGTTCTTCTTTTGTTTGTTTATTTATTTATTTTATGAGAAACGGATAGGATTCAAATGGATCCATGCCCCACGGTTCGCCCCACCTCAAGTTGTGACCTAATTGTGTCAACATTTTTATAAAAATAAAACTAAATTCAAAAAAATATAATTGAGTTTTAGATATTTACACCTCACAATATAATGAGTCCTTATCCTATCTTTTGACTTTGTGTCCCTAAATACACTGATTTATGAAATAAAGATCACAAAATTTGAATTCTCTCATTTAAGTTTTATTTATAAGAATAATTTAATATAAGTAGAGACTTGTTATCTATGACTACAAATTTATATCTATAATAAATAACGACGTATGTGAATACACGAAATACAAAAGAATTAAGAAAAACTAATTTATTATATGTTATCTCTTAAAATTTTATGCTAGCGTAATTCATTTTTATCATGACATTTGTCAACATATAAATCATTTCAAGTCTTGCTATGTATTATAATAAATTTATGTCGAATTACAATTACGATGCTTTCATAAATTATCCTTCGGCCCCAAATTGCATACTTTCATAAACAATTATGGTTATATTAGACACTCTCATTTTTATAGTTTCTTACGTTCGGCCCACATTGATTTAAATGTTTTTAATTTTTTCCAAACCTAGGCTTTGTTTGCCTTGTTATTGTCCCTGCTATTTGGTCACATTGACAAGTGCTCAAGGATAATCTATTCAATCATTTTTTTGAACTAGTATATATATATTTTTTATATAAATTATGGTACATGCAATATATAATTATATATTATGGTAAAATATTCTCTCAAGCAGTCATATTTGATCAGGAACATTTCAAAAACAGAAGGACTTTTGGTAGGAATATTTAAAGAGGATGGGAGTATTGACCTCCAATTAAAATCCATTTCCATTTAAAACTAAGAAATTAATTAAATTATAAATTGGGGTCGATTAAGGTTTGGGGGTTTGTCGTTATGCTATGTTCAAATGCCGATGAGATCTTAATTTAGTGGTTAAGACTGAAATACTGTGACATTTAAGTCTAAGAAGATGATCTCTGGAGGACATCTCTCATCCAAATTTTCAATTTGGCAAAAAAACAACATGATTCTTGGGATAAATATCAAATGAAAAATAATGAGTTATCCCTTCAATTTCATATAAAAGTTACTCTAATGTTACGTTTGGATTGAAGGAATAGAATGGAGAATGGAATGATTCATTTCATTCTAGTTGGAATGAGTTGTTCCATACTCTTCCTCTCCAAAGAATAAAATTCATAAATTAAGAACCATTTTAATCGCAACCAAACACAATTTTTTTTCATTCTATAAGAATGAGTCATTCTATTTCTATCTTCATTACCCCAATTCAAACGTAGCATAAAGGTTACAATTTAAACGGGACCCATAATTTCTATGTTACTAGGGAGGTGAAACTGCATCTTTGGTGATAAAGTGCCGGTCTATGGGACATGGTCTCAATTAAGAAATAGAGGAGTGTTTGTTTTTATTGATTATTACAACAAAGCTGGTGTCACCACCTTTGGGAAATTTACGACCGGAAAAGGACATAAAGTTGTTTAATGAGGGATATATATATATATATATATATATATATGAGATGATAGCTTTGTCTTTGTCCTTCTCTTTCTAAATTATTGTAACCATTGATTCTTATTAGTTTTGGGTTTCCTTCTTTTTATTGGAAAAGAGCCAAACAAGCCATTGTTATGACACTGTTTTTTTTACTTGATTTTTATTTTTTTAATTATTATTATTATTGTTGTTTTATCAAACTGTGGATTAGATCAGCCTTAAAATAATATTACCAAGTCTTCTACTACTGAATATTATGAAATGTCCGAAAACAAAAGTTCGGGAAAATAATATTTTTACATGTAATTTTTATATTTTTACATGTTGATTCTCACATGAAGACGAGATTTATTTATTTTTATAAATAAAAAATTATGTAAAAATATTAATTTTTAGAAATTATTTATTAGTTCTCGAAGCCCTTTTAAATAATTTTATTATTTAGTCGGGTGAATTGTTTATGTATTTGTTATATACATGGGTTGAAGAAATCTACACAGGTAAATTGGTGGGACATTCATGGGCTCCAGTGGGGGCCCATGATTGAGGATGATGATGATGGATTCCATGAGGTAAGGCACTTATTATAATAATGCAAAGATAGATGAATTACCTTAATAGTTTCTTGTCAATTGGGGTCGAAGAAGTGTCTATCTATATTGATTAGTTGGTGGGCCACTTGTAGGCTCTTAGGGCCAGGGCCCAATGATAATGATAGATAAAGAGAGATCATCATCTATCAAATCCATCATTTTATTTATTTAATACTATAAAAGAAACCCCATTGAAGTTAGTATTAAGAGATTTTAATTAATCAATGAGGCCCATTACACGTGTTCCTTATCTACAAGTCAATTTAATCTTTTATTGAAATCACAAGTTTAACCCACTCCTCACAATTGATCAAAAGTGTTATGGTACAAAATTCTCCAAGCAAATGCCAATGCAGTAGGTGTTAGACTTTCCATCACCTCTAAAACCTATTTTCCAAAATTATCTTAAAAAGTGACGGAGGACTGAGCCCACTGAGGCCCACTCCTGGTTTTATTGTAAGGACGGGCCAGAGTTTTTTCAACGAGACGAGAAATTGTTCTTTCGTATTATCTTAAACTCAAATCGCGAATAATTACTTGAGAGTTTAAAATATTGTAGATAAATACTAGTTTTTGACAAAATAAAGTTATAATCGAATCAAGTCACGAGTAATTACTCGTGAATTTTTAATTAGTAGAGGAAAATATCCGTGTTTGATCGAATTGTGGTAAAAGAGAGAAACTAAAATATGAATGGTTATGGGACGTCATTCGTCATTTGTCATGAAAAATGAGATTCAAGATACATCCCAAGAAAAAAATCTGTCATAATATTAGACCAATAAGTAGAATTACTACCATTTAATCGAAGACTAATTGTTACTAATTAATGTATTGTGAATTTTGAGTACCCGATTGCTAAATGTGAGGTGATTAATTAGAGTTTGAGTAGTCTTAATTCCAAATCACGAGTAACTTACTCAAGTGGAGTATTTAAGATCTTATAGTACTCCTACTAGTCTTTGATCGGATGGAGTGATATTAGGGTTAAGTCAAGAGTAATTATTACAGTTGAATTTGTATTTAGGTATAGGAATTTCTTAACATATGCCCTAAGGGCACATGCTAAACACACAATTCAAGAGAATATTCCTTTGAATTGTATGCTTCTTCCTTTGAACTTGGTGCAAATGTAAAAATCAAAAGATTATACACACAGTTCAAGAGAATATTCTCTTGAACTGTGTGCTTAGCATATGCCCTTAAGGCATATGTTAAGAGAACTCTATATATATAAGAGGAAAACAACAATGGTGAAAGAGATCGAGAAACAAAAAGATGCTAATCCTGGACAATTAATACATTAATTTCTTCAAGCTAATTAATTAAGATGGAGCTGCCCTATTAATTTACTCTGGAATATATATATATATATATATAGAAATGGGCAAGCTTTGAAAAGAAGCTTGTATTTTTGCACTCTCATTAGTAGTGAAAAAGTCTAGGTCTACATCAAAGTCTCATTTAACTTCTTATAATTAACTTCATAAGATTTACCCATATAATATTATAAAATGCTGAAAGAGTTCAATTATGTACCATCATATATTTTTAATTAGTGTTAAATATTTTTATTCAATGAGGCCTACATATGGGTTCGTTTACGAACAGTTCGTTTCAGGGTCTTATTCTATATAATAATAATAATAATAATAATAATAATAATAATAATTCAAAATCAGTAGAACCTTCATATATGAATAAAATGTACGTAGCGACAAGGACAGTGATGTACAAAATCTGCAACCTCCAACAATTATTATGAGAAAAATGTATAAGCAAAACCAGCCAATTATATGAGAGTTCGACAACCAGTAAGTACCACCCAAAACGATAACCATCAATTTCTTATTTCAATACATATAAGCATTGAAATAAACACAAGCATGGAAGCATTTTGGCATATTCTTTATATTTTTGTCCCTATTAGTTTGATTACAATTGCAATTTCGTCCCTTTTAATTTAAATTTTAATTTTTCAAAATTTTACACAACTCCTATGATATTATTATGATAATTAATTATAAACGCGTTGCGTGTGCCACTAGTACCGATATAATAATGCAAAGATTGATTATTTACCTTAATACTAGTTTATTGTAAATTGGGTTGAAAAAGTCTGTCTATATTGATTAGTTGGTGGGCCACTTGAAGACTCCTAGGGCCAGGGTCCAATGATAATGTTAGATAAAGATATATCATAAGCTGTCAAATCCATCATTTAATTTTTTCCAAATTATCATAGAAGTGATTGAGGAGCCCACGGAGGCCCACTTCTAGTTTTATTGTAAAGGTTTACGGTGAAAAATGTTAAATTATTATTATTTCAAAGCTATTTTAAATTCAAATCATGGGTGCTTACTTGAGAATTTAAGATATTATAGTTAAATACTAGTCTTTGGTTGAGTGGAGTGATAGTGTAATTACTCAGCGACTTTTTAGCTATTAAAAGAAGAATTTCTTAAGCACATAGTTAAGAAAATATTTTTTTGAATTGTGTGTATATTTTTTTTGAATTTGGTATAAATACATAAATTAAAAGAACATGCACACAGTTTAAGAAATATTCTTTTGAACTGTGTGTTTAACATGTGTCTTTAGGGCACATGTTAAGAAGACCCTTAAAAAAAGCATCTGTTTTTTATCAGACTTTATATCGCGACTTTATATGTTAATTTTTTATTGTAAATTACGTGAATAAATATAATAATACTTTTATGATATATTTAATACAGTAGACCAATTTTATAATCCTATATAATTTAATGTATTAATATATGTTGAAATCTTGCCGAAGCAAGAACGTCGAGGGACCCTGGGCAGTGTCCACCGCCAACGCTCGCCCAGACAAGCGTCTAGTGCGAACCATCGAGTCTTTGGATGCAGGTTGCGCCCAAAACCATTAAGGCTGAGGACACGTCTGCTTGGACTGAAACTTCAAGGAATTGACGGAAAGACACCACCAGAAGTGAAGCCTGCACCTTAATTTGACTCAAAAAAATCAAAGTGACAGCACTAGACATCACTCCTGCTTGAGGAGTCATAATGTACTTTTTAAGTAGTACTAGGGGTGGGCAACCGATAAATACCGGCCCGAACCAGACCGGTATCGAAATTAGCTAAATTCCGGTACCGATACCGGTTGGACCGGTATACCGTACCGATTTTTTCCTAATAAATACCGAAAATTAATATAATTTATTATTATTATTATTATTATTTGTATTTTTTATTTATTATTTGTATTATTATAATCATTATTTTATTATTGTTATTTGTATTATTATTATTATTATTTTTATTATTATAATTATTATTTTATTATTATTATTATTAATTATTTCTTAATAATAAAAAAAATGGAAAATCAGTATATATTGGTTTGATTCGGTAATACCGACCCATAAAAACTTGGTACCGAAACCGGACTGGTTATTTTTGTACCGAACCGGCCGATTAGGACCGGTCCGGAAAACCGAAAAAATCAAAAATTATCCCACCCCTAAGTAGTACTCATTATTTTTGAGTGTTATCACCCACGTATTCAAGCTAATACAAAATAGTACTCCACAAAAAAGTTTCAAAATTATTCTATCGACAAAAAAAATTCGCAATGTATAACGAGACACGTTAATAATTCAAAACCAGTATAACCTTCCTATATACAAAAATGTAATGTTGGGACGAGGACAGTGATGTACAAAATCTGCTACTTGAACTAGTAAGAGAAAAATGTATAAGCAAAACCAGCCAATTATGACTTCCTCATGGAAGACTGCCAGTACCAGTACCAGTACCAGTACCAGTACCAGTACCATCCAAAATAAGTCTTCCTCCAGTCCTGGCAGGCATAATCAAATGGTGGTGTACTTATTTTGTCAACCAACAAGTAATTTATTCTTATTGAAACAACACTCGATCAAATGAAAACTAATAGCAAACCGAGTTAATCAAAAGGAAACAAACAAAAGTTGAGGAGCATTTATCATGGACAAGAATGGCCTGTAACAATAAAATTAGCCCCTATGAAAGCCTTTTCCATTATTATGGATGATGCTCAGTCTATTTTTTCCCACAACCGAAACTTCTAATTTAATAAGATAATCAAAACACATAAGCTACATTGTTTGGAAAAGGAAAATGGAAATTAAGGGAAAGAAAAACATTAAAGGAACAAAAAAAAAAGGAGCAACTATAAGTCTATAAGGGTACATTTCTTTCTACAAGGGGGTGCTATCCACCACAAGTAAAAATACAAATAACTAAACCCTACTTTCTGTGGAATAGCAATCCTTTGAAGCAGAGAATCCGCCGTTTCAGTAAGGGAAGGAAGAACAGGCCTGGCCTAAAAGTCACCCACCCTTACTTTCTCTAACACACAGGAACTCAATAATAGCAAAGGTAATAGCAGTTTGGCAAATAACATGGATTATAAGGATGTAGGTAGTGTTCTCATGTCATAACCAGTATTTGGACCTGTATTCTCATGGGACATTCATAACTTGAATGGATTGCAACATATCAGAGACAGCAATGACCAAGTCACCTGATTTAATCATTCCCCTGGCCTTGAGCAAGGCAAATGTTTTATTGAGGTTACTTTCCATATCATCAGAGAAACTCAAGCGGAAGGGTATTAGACCCCACTGCAGGTTTAGACGTCTGCGTACAGATGTGGTGGTCGTAAATGCAAAAATTGGGCAGTCCGGGCGGCAACGTGACAAGAGAGATGCCATATGTCCGTTTTTTGTGTAAACGAAGAGAGCATCCGCCTCTAAGTTGTTAGCTGCAAAATTAGAACCAAAATTAAGTACATGTATGAGGCCAACACACCACCAGTGTGAAAAACATTAACAGTTTAAGAATACCCTAAGACTCACCACCTGATTACAACAGCAGAAGAAAGGAAAAAATAGGGACTAAAGAAAGGAATGGGAGAGAAGAAAATCATAATGATTAATGAGGAAAGCAAAACAAGACTGAATGTGTGAAAATCTGGGATATAGTTTGAGTAGCAGTACCTAAGGAGGAGCCTGCCCATGGGATAGGAGACACTGCTATATTACTCAAATTTAGAATAAGGAAATCCAAGAAGTGTAACTAAGACATATAATTGAACTAATCAACATCGGGAAGAATAACAAATAATCTTCCATTAAGAATCAACCTAAAAGCCCAGTTAAACAGTAGTACAAGGATGTGAGAATATATCTCTTATGCAACATTTTTTTTAACAGACCATTACAATTGCAATAAATGATGTATTATGAGATGCAAGCAGCAAATTATGATTGATTACCAGCTGACTTAATTTGCCAAAAGAATCAAAATATAACATTCAGATCTTTAAGAACATTACTAAATGGTGTTTTATCACAAATTTATTGAAACTTATTATAGGAAATGCGTGTTACACAAAACAATTTTGCCAACATGAAAATTCATCAATCCAGACATACAAAAACATAGGATTCATGTTTAAGAAAAAAATAAGTGCATATAGGATATTTCTGTTAAGCAAGAAGTTCAAATACAACCGTAGATGCATTTAATGCTATGATTTTCAGAGACATTCTCGGTGAGCACGGAATATGTGCTTCACACTCAATGTTAGCAAGGACCATAACTTCTGGGTGCATATTGTATTAACTATACATAAAAGCGAATAAATAAATAAATAACCCGCCAGAAATGTATAGTGAAGTTTTTCTTACCCATTTTGGCAGCAGAGTTGCAGATCTCTTCTGAAATACTGTCCGAGTACGAAGATGCTATATCTGGGAGCTCCATAGCTTCATGTCTTTTCTCTTCCCTCCACCACCTCTCAATTCTCAGACTTACACTTCTCAAAACAGTCAGTGCTTTGTCAGGAAACTGGCCCATGGCTGACTCACCGGAGAGCATTAAAGCATCGGCCCTTTGCCTTACTGCTTCAGAAACATCAGCCACTTCAGCTCTTGTGGGTGTAGGGTATTCAATCATTGACTCAAGCAGCTGAGAAGCAACAATAACAGGCTTATTTAACTGCCTGCACACTTGAACAATCTTTTGCTGAGCCGATGGAACCTGCTCCAATGGGATTTGAGCACCCAGATCTCCCCTTGCTACCATAGCTCCATCTGATGCTAGGATGATCTCCTCCAAGTTCTTCAAGGAGTCAATACTCTCTATCTTTGCAATTACGGAAATATCACTGCATCATCAGAATAAAACACATATTTATTCCAATCCGCCAAAGAATAACTACTTATCTGGAATTATAGAAGTAAATGGTAGTTGCATTTCCTAAAAAGAATTACAACTATAATTTGTACATTACATTGGGGAAAAGGGGAACAGCCTCGTGAATGTTTAAAATACAAAGGCACTGATAACAACATGATACATACAATGAAGTAGAGAATTGTTCCAATATAACTTATGACCTCTAAAAAAAAAAGAGGCAACAGTTTAAAGACGCTGTTCTATTGCATGGTTTCAGAATCATGGAAAACAACATCTGAACAGATTTGATGTCAAAAAGAAAATCAACTTCCATTATTTGTAAATTTAGCTGTTTACTGGTTCTTGACTGAAGGTTGACGTGAAAGATACGCTCTTCAAACTATTAAAGTTGTTCAATCTGGACATACATAGTATATTGGTATGTGGTTGGCCATTATAAATTCTCTTCAGCTGACAAAACTGCTACGCAAAATTAGTCTGAGGTTTTGAGATATGACTCATTCATGCCAATTGCCAACTAGCAAAACCATATTTTATATACACACACACATATACAACAAAGAAGCTTTTAGAAGATGATAACTGATGAAAAGAAATCATTTAAGTTGATTGTTTCACCTTGGGAGGGGAGTTGAAGACAGAATTTCCTTACAGATAGTTAGGGACTATAGAATATAGCACGGCCAGAATATATTAGATGCAATGCAGCACTTATTAACCAAAACTGTACTAACGCCCAAAAATGTTCATACCATTTGAAGTAGAGAGTAACACAAAGAAAAACAAGGATATAACAGATGCAGCATAGATTATATGTTAGTCGTGACCGCTTCTATTTTTAAGGAAAATAGAGATGGCAGTTCTCCAGCAGGTAAAAACACCCACAGGATTTTCCAATCATGTACTCTTGATCCAAATCTCAAATACTGGGGTATATAAGACTTGGACACCTATAGATTTCAAGGAAATTAGAGTAAGGAAACAAGAAGGTGGTATACGAAATATACCCTGCACCTTCAATAAATTTAAGCTGTTCTTCACTTGAGAAACTATGACAAAAAGCTCTACTGCAATAAGTTTGAACATAGCAAGGAAGGCTAGATATCATGTGGTTCAACTTATTGGAAAATTAATAGTTGGCATCCCCCTCCTTAACACAAATAGATAAAGTGAATAAAATTTTTAAAAAACAAAGGAGATATATAACAAAATCCAAGACAAACATGGAAGATAGGAGAGGGAAGAGTTCAAAAATAATAATAAAGAATTAAAGAGTATGAACATGGAAATACAATCAAACCTGTCACGAGCCCGTGCTTTGATATAGCTTTTAAGATGATTAATCACTTCAGCAGACTTCACAAATGATATTGCAATAAAATCAACACCCTCTGCAATCCCAAAATCAATGTCCAACCAATCCTGAAGAGAGCAAAATAACTTAAGTGAGAAAAATATTAATGTGCTATGCTAAACCAAGTAAAAATAAGCCACAACCACCATGCCTTCTACGTTATTATGTGGCTTCCTTGTGGCCATCCTTTTGCCACGTGGAAAGAAGGCTGCACAATAATGAGTGGTAAAATGTCCTGGATTTAACGCCCACCCCCCCCCCCCCCCCCTGTGACTATGGCGATTTTGAATTGCCTATAGCACTCTGAGCAAAGTTAGAGCAAAGAGCCACATACTCAAGATACTCCGATGCCTTTAACATGCACCTTCAGGATCTAAGGCTCAAGTCATTCTCTTTTAAGTTTTAAGTAATCTTAGGGTGGTCCAAACAAAGAGAAAGGCTTGGGGGGTGAACGGCCAGATACACTTGCTTCCTGCTCCTACTTTGTCCTTCCAATATGAGAATATCCCGTAGAATTATTTAAATAATTATACTTGTCTGTTAACAATGCATGGCTAATTGGAGCCTAATCATATTCCGTTGTTCCACAAGCTTGCACAATATCATATTTGCAGGCAGTTAACTGGGAAAAGTTCGCTTGTTTCATAGTACTATCTTATATCTTCACAAAAGATAACATTTTAGAGAAAAGAATCATAATTTTTCTTCTTAATACATATCTTAAGACTTGGACATTGTGCTGAAGTATCACTTTAAGGTTTACAACTTGAACTAAGGAAATTACGACCGAAGAATGAGAAGAACATACCTTTGAGGAAATAGTAGGGAGCATGGCATTACGTTCCCGTACCAAGCTTCCATCTCGCCAAAAGGTCAGATTAGCCCGAGGTAGCAGAAGCCCAGGATCAGTACATCGGCACTTGACATCTGGACCAATCTTCTCAATCACCTCAAACCTCACCATTCCGCCATCAAGTAGGAGTTCATCCCCAACTTTCACATCTATCAATAATAGTTTGGTTGAAAATTTAGTGAGATCATACATGTATACAAACATGCTACAGGACATACAAGAAGAGGTAACTTTAAAAAAGGAGTAATTAAACCTTCGGCAAAGCCTTCATAGTTTACAGTAATAGTGTGCTCTGGGAGAGGGGAATCAAAAGCACGAACGCTAAAAGTCCATATCTCGCCATCCTGCATAAGAAATGATCATCAGAAGCTTCATGACTGTAAACTGGGAATTGCAATAATCAGAAAGTTACAAGTTTCTTAGTGAAATTTATATTAATTTCACTTCAGGGCATAAAGATATCTCTAAGAATTTTTTAAATATAGTTTGTGCGAGCAAGATAGAAGTTAGAACTTTCCCTCTTCAAGAGAATAATTAATGGTCAAGACATTTGCAAATGAGACGTTGTGACAATAATGAACTTGGGATTAGCAATTACTAAGAAAGTAAAAGGTTGTTTTTAGTATAAGAGAGAAGATGTGTGTGTCCGTAGTTATCGCTCTTCAATTATCCTGATAATAAAGTAAATTTTAACAAGATTGGTGCTATAAATTGCATATAGAGTTCAAAGATCAAATGGACAGCAACTCAAAGTTTTTATCTTTTTGCAAAATTAAGGTAAAATGGTACTACCAATATAAGTTAACGATTAAGGTGACAATTTCTGGTAAATACAGTAAAGGAAAGGGCACAAATAATTTGGAACGGAGGGAGTACTAGACCTTGATATAGTGGTTGACAAACATACCCAAACAAATGTAACTATATTAACAATGTTACCATGTGAAACACATGGAGAGACATTTGCAGTCCCTTTGGCTCCATTATACGAAAGGAAATCAAAAATGGCACATTTTTTGCACAATAGAGACCCTTCCCTTCCCTTACCAGGTAACAGAAATGTTGAATAAACTTTGTAGCCAAACCCAACAACAAAACCTTTGAAACCAAACTTTCTTATTCTAAATTTCTTTAAAAAAATATCCAATTCAATAAACACAACAAACCAACAATTCGAATCAAATAAATTTACCGAAAACTAAATCAATGAGCTGAATTAAGTAAATTATACCTCAGCTTTAGCAGATGGAGCGCCACCAAGATCTCCCATGTGAATTTCACTCCCTTCAGTATCCATCATAATAGCAACTGCATATCCTTTCTCCTCATTCAACCTCCTCACCCTCTCAATCACCCTCTTATGCCAGTCCCGCGTGCCGTGACACATATTAATCCTCGCCACATTCATTCCCCCCACCGCCAACGCCTGCAGCTGCTCGAAGCCGCACGTGGCGGGGCCGATCGTGCACACCAGCTTCGTCCGGCGAGTGCTCCGGAACCCATTTTCCTTTAACTCTGCTTCCGTCACGGCATCCACCTCAATCGAGCTGGAATCCACTGTAGCCGAAATCAGGCTGTTGCCCTGACCGTCATCGGAGAGGATTACCGGGGACGGCGGCGAAGAGTCGAGATCTGACGACAGGGCTTTGATGGGTCTTCTGATTGAGGTTTTTGGAACCGGAAACCGGCGAGTGAAGGTTAAAATGGAGGTTTTTGAAGTGGGGTTGTTTGAAATGGTGGAATTTTGGGAAGGGGACGAAGAAATTAAGAAATTTAGCGACTGCGACATGGTTTTGGGACAGGTTGCAATTCGCTGATTTCAGAAAATTGGGCAATTCTATGAATATATGGTGATATGAAATTGTGAATGTGAGTGTTTATATATGGAATGGAGTATAATACGAGAGAATGGAGGCGGAGTTAGCAAAGCTTAGAGAGAGTACTGAGTAGAGTGTTAGTTGGAGCTTTGAAATTGTCGTCAAAAAAAGAGGGACAGTGTTGTTGAGTGGAAGGAGCGGGGATCAGGTGTTGCGGAGTACAGTGAGATTAAGCTGGTATTATTAATTACTCCATCGGTCACGTATATAATATAGGGTCCTCTTAACATTTGTCGTAACGGTACATGCTAAGCACACAATTCAAGAGAATATTTTCTTGAATTGTGTATATATTCTCTTGATTTTTGTATTTGCACACAATTCAAGAGAATATTCTCTTAAATTGTGTGTTTAACATGTGCCCTTAGGGCACATGTTAAAAAATTCCTATAATATATGACAATAATCAAGCTTCTCAGAATCAGATCATTTATCGAATCGAAAAAGGTATTAGATGGATGGATCGCTGATCTAACTGGTGGTCAAATCGTTATTGACCTAATGACGTCTTTAATATATAAAAATATATATTATTAGTAATTAATAAAAAATTTAAAAATATCATTTTTCATGAATTAAAATATAATAAAGATGAGTTACAGTATTAATAAAACATTGACAATAATTAAAAAAATTTAAAAGTCCGATTCAGGTTTTTATCGGTTCGACCGTCGGTCCGGTCTGATTTTTAAAACATTGACAGTAATTAAAAAAAATAATTATATAACATTAAATATAATATTAATTATCTTTAATACTCTTAAATTCTCATTTATTATCGTACTTATCTTATACTATCCTATTTATAATATTTTCTCACTAGAGATAATTTTGAACAGATTTTAGTTAATTCTCCTATATTATATAAAACGATAAATAATTTAGAAAATATAAAATCATCTAAAACGTCAAATATTATGGGACAGTAGGGAGTAATATATATTTGACGAGTCTTCAAATCATGGATTACAAGCATCATTAACACTTAATTTTGTCATCAAACTCTTACAAATATATAAAGAATTTTTGTTATTTTAAAATGAAGAGTTAATATTTTTACAGCCATTTTTGAAATCTTCATAAATTTCACACATAAATAATAAAATTAATATATGGATATGAAGTTATATAATATATATATAATACACATATTTATTGATATAAATATTATTTTTAACAGGTACCATTATTTATGGCAATTTTTATTATATTATTTAATATAATATTTGTATCGTGTATTAATATAAATTGGACAAAAGAAAAATTCAAAAGATCCTAATATGTTACTTTTTATTAGGAAACATTATTAAAAAAATTTGGTCAAACGATTTAGTATATACTCAGTGTAAATTTATTAAAATAATAAATTTTGCTAAAATATTATAAAAATATCGCTATATATTTGATTTGACAATATCATTTTCAATAAGTTTTGGCAGACATGAAATTGGACATTTTCATTTTTTATTTTTTTTTTGATTTTTGTTGTGACTCCTAAAAAATGTGCAGTATTTATTTCAACTGAAATTTTTGTAAAAAAATCAATTGGAATATATACTGCACATTTTTTAGTAGTCACAACAAAAACCAAAAAAAAATAATATAATAATTAGAAATGTCCAATTTCCATGTCTCCATAGAAGGACTATCATTTTTAGTTTGATGATATCAACAGTCTTACAAAATTATTATCTTTAAATATTTATATAGATAAATAATTCTCTCTAAATTCTAAAATTAAATATACAGTTTGAGTTTTAAGATCAAACGATAATATATTAAACTTCAAACTATGAATATATTTAATTTTAGTTGATATAATTATTATAATTGTATATTATATACTAAAAATTATTAACTATAAAATTTATTTTATTTTAAATTTTTATAAATTATACCAATTTTAAAATTTAGAGTCATGCTACTATCACATAAAATAATTACATAATGCTTACATATTATTTATGTGACAGTATATAATTTATTATTAACATAACTACTTAACTCAATAATAAATTACATAAAATCACATAAGCATTATGTGAACTTTATGTAGCATTATTTGGAAATAAAAGCTTTCTATTACATTTACATACTCCTAGTTACTTTTTGCATTAGCTGTGATTGGTCAATGCATTCCACGTCACGTTCCATCGTGGCGCAGACAGCAGAATACTTTTCTTTACCATATTTCCTTCCTTCTTCCGAATATATTTGTCATTGAAAAACTAAAAAAAACCCCTTCTCTCTTGTTCATTGCATTCAAGATTTCTGTCAAAAATTATTAGGGTTTCGGAAATCACCATCCCAAACACCAGAATTAATTCCCCATCAAAAGCAACGCGATCGGGATTTTATCTTATGAATTGATAATCCTTGTTGTCGATTCAATTTAAAGTAATTTCTCGTAGATCTTGCATCATATGTTGTTTATATTTGTGTCTGTATCATTTCCGTTATAAATTTGTTGATTGGAGATATTGATGTATTTTTTTATTTTATTTTTTTGGTGAATTTAGGTAGAAGATGGGGGCATTCATGTCACGATTTTGGTTCATGATGTTCCCGGCGAAGGAGTATAAGATTGTTGTGGTTGGTCTGGATAATGCTGGTAAGACCACCACGCTTTACAAATTGCATTTGGGAGAAGTCGTTACTACTCATCCTACTGTTGGCAGCAATGTTGAGGAGCTTGTTTACAAGAATATTCGGTTTGAGGTGAGACTGAATAGAACCTTGAATTCCACTTGATTAACATTTTTTGGTGATTATGGTTCTTAATTATATTGCTAACAATAAATGATATTGGATTTTAGTTTACGGTTTTGGTTTGTTTAGATTAGTTGGTGTTGGAAAATTTATTTTGGTTTACAGTAGTGCATACCCTTTGGGAAAATATTGAGTAAAAAATGTAGGGAATTTGAATTTCTGTTATTCCTCTGATTTGTATTTGTTTTTTTTTGCCTTCTAAAATGTGTACTTCTGTAGAACTAAAAATGTGTCCTATGAACTTGGTTATGCCTTTAACTGTTAAACATATACTTATTGAAGGTTATACTCATCTCTGTGGGTTTTATACTTAAATTTAGATGCTGTGAGGGTAATTCTAGGAATCTTGTTGAGGTTTGGATTGGATGGGTGTTCATGGTTTGTTGTTTAGTTTACTTCAGTGGTTGATAAGGCTAAGAAAATGTCTTTCTAAAGAAGAAAATACTCTTCTATCTACGTACCTTGTGCCTGATTTAGGTGGCAGATAGAGTTGTATTAGCTATTAAGTTGTATCAAACACATAAATTCCAACATGAAATCTTGGACACCTGCGGAGCTTGTAGGTAGGATGATTAATAACATTATCTCCATGGCAAGAAAGAAAGATGCATTCCAATATTCTACTACTAATATGTTATCCCTGTGGATGATTAGGCTGCTGAGCTCTGTGGTGTCAATATTATTAGGTTTTGTTTACACTTGGTGTATTCAAAGAATCAAAGTTGAAGCTCGGTTGTTGTATTGCGATCTGATATTTTGAATTTCCGATTAGTTGACACATCAAATTGTATACCACCTAGTTTCTCTTTCTTTTTCTTTTTTAATGGAATTTATTTATTTTAGATAGAAGTTGTGGTCGTACATCAGAGTAAATGTAGAATAAAATCTACAATATTGACTTTTTATGGATAATCAATTAATTTCTACTCTACTAGGAAGTTGTTACAAGCTATAACTTTTCTTTTTTTAGTACTAATAGTTTCTTTAAAAAAAATTACCACCTATTAGATTGAAATCTTTTATTTCACAACATACTAGTTCTGGTTATATCGGAAGATCCAACAGAATAAATATACATGCTTAGTTATCACCGTAGATTATGTCAAATAGAAATGGAATAATATTCCCTTCTATCATAGTGATCTTAGGTAAAATACAGAGTTCAGAAACTGTCAAAAAGGTGCCATGTTCATATTGGACATGTATAGGACACTGATATTTCACAGGCGGTCTTAGATATGTGTCGGTGTGCTATTTTTGGTGTGTTCAATACTTCTCGAGTATTCATAAATGTGAGAAACAAACTTTGGATGTTGGATCCTGACATCCAATTTATAGTGGCTTCAAGTTATGATTGGGCCAAAGCACCAAATAGGGCTACAAATGAGTTGAATGTCTTTTGTATAGATGACTCAAGGTGTATAGTCTTAACTCTTAAGCAAAGGATAGAGAGAAGATTATTCTTTGGAAGTTGGAACAATATAAGAAGCTTGGATTTGCCTGGTATCTGTGGAAAGCTTGGTTCTCATTATTTTTGTTGGATTTTGGACTGGACTGGACAAGGATAATCTCTTCAAGGTCTCTGGTTCCAGTCGTCAGGGCTAAGCTAACCTACTCCATTAGATTAAGAGTAAAATACAGTGACACCTCCTCTAGATAACCATAATAACACTCACCTCCCTCTAGTTTTTTAAGTAACAGTTAGTACCTCAGCAAGGTTTTAGGGTTTACTAAATAAATAAAGTTACATATTTAACATTGCATGTTATCAAATTTTAATTCTTAAATAATATATATATATGTTTAATTATCCTTATTTAATACAATACATTTTAATTATAGTTTTATTTGTAAGTAAGACTATCTCATTTAAATTGTTGGTAACTTATAAAAAAAATAATTTAGGTTAATTAACACATATTTTTGGACAAGTGATACAAATATTAAAAATTTTAAATTAAATTATTAATGGAACTATTCTAATTAGAGTGATTGAGTATGTTGATAATTTAGTTTTTGGTATTTAACAACAAAAATTATTATTTGAATTCTTAGTTTCATATTATAATTTTTATATGCTAAATTTTCTTGAGTATATGTCAAAATTTGGGATGTTTATGATGTTGATTACATTTTTTAAGTATACAGTTGACATTGTTTTTGTCCAATGTTGAATTAAAGAAAATATAATAATATTTATTACTACCTCTATCTTGTAAAAAATTGTTTCTTTTAATATATTTTTTCTTTTTTTGAATAACAACATTTGTCATTTTTACTATAAATAATTATGTTCAAGTGTGACTTATGTTTAGTTTAATATATGAGAAAAATAATTAATATAATTTTTAATACTTTTTTATATGAATAAGAAGATTCTTTCTGTAATAATAAGTTTGTTTTACGTAAATTTTAATATTTGGAAAAAATAATTATAATTTTATTGCGTTAATTTTTATTTTTTATGGGTATTAAAATTTTACTTTTTAATTACTAAAAATATATTTGAATATATATCACGTAAATTTTAATTTTTGAGAAATTTAATTAGCAAAAATTGTATGACTTTATTTTTCTGATAAAATAAATATGTATTATTTTTTGACATTTATGTAATTTATTGCTCAAGTTCATAATTTAATTAATTATATTAAGTTAAGTACCAATTATAATATACAAATTTATATTTAGTGGATAAATTAAATATTATAACTTGAAGGGTGTATTAGATATTATATTAAAAATATTTTTAGATATGGTCAACCACGCTAGGGGTAGTGAATGTATATTGTAGACTAAAGGGGTATTGACTGTTACTTGAAAAACTAGAGCGGTGGTGAGTGTTATTATGATTATTTACAGGGGATGTCGGTGTATTTTATTCTTAAATTAAATAAAATGAAATAAAAGATCTTTTGGCGCTGTGGGTGTTGCTGTTCTTGTCTCTATTGACAAGAGAATGCTCGGATCTGTTATTATATTGTTATTTTCCTTTGTTTATTGTATATAGAGTGTCATTACTTGCTTCATTTTTACTGCTGCTTTTAGTGCTTTCCTAGAGGTGACAATTTCTAATTTTCCTAGGAATTGGAGATCAGTCCTTTATTTTGGCATATCCTCTACCTACACTGAGGAAATCAACATTGGATGTGGAATATGAGAAACGTTCTAGAAATTAGTTTGTCTTGGATAATTCCAATATTGTGATTATCGTGCCAAATTAGTTGTGTCTCATACCTGACAGTATGCAAGTGATAAAAATTGTGTACTAAAACATGGATTCCGGTAATTCACTTGTGGTCATGAAACTAAAAGATAACTGTTGCAGGAAGCTGCTGAGCAAGTTTGGTGTTTTTGGTGGGTGAATAATATATAGATCATAGATGGTAAACCTTTATTATTCGAGGTCATAGTCCAATAAATGTACTGAATGTAGCTGGTATTTTCTAGAAAGAGGAGATGTTGTGCAGCGTAAAAAGAACTGTTCTGGTGATCTGTTGTCAATTTTTGCAGTAGTGCAAAACATTGAATGCATATATGAGTAGAATTCTCTTGAAGGAACTTTCGGTTCTCTAGGTAACAGAAATAGAGAGGAACTTCAGTTTTACATGGTGATAGTTGATCACATGACAATATTGTCACTGTGAGATCTGATTTTCTGGGAGTTATTGGCGTTCTATGGTCTGATTTGCTTGTATGTATGGATATTTTCTTCTTGCAGCGGAGCGCTTGGGTAGTACATATAATCTTGCATCTATCTTTCAGATAAGTTCTATTAGTGAAGCTATGGTCATGAGGAACGAAGGGTTGTTATCCAAAAATCAAGTGGTTTTTGGGAGTCGGAATTTTCAAAAAATCTGCCATATAAAATATGTCCTTATTAACTTTTATCTCTGCATACTGATCATATATCTACTAGTGGAGATAACATGGTGTTTATAAAGAACTGAAAGTATGATTCAACTTACGTTTCTTTCCTCTCTAGTGTGATTTTCCTACATTTTTCATCTAGCTGTGTGTCTCTAGTCTTGTAATGGTTTAACGTGTGATTGATTGTACAGGGATTTATCCTTGGAGGAGTTACTTTTTATATTTCAAACTTTCTTTATCCAACCTTCCTCCATTCTCACCCATTGAATTAATTCCTGAGATTGTCTGTGACGGCTTACAGTCACTTCGTTTACTGTTATTGGTCTCTCCACCTGGTTGTTTTCTAATTCACTTACCCCTAACACTTTTGTCATTTCAAGTGTCTTGTTAAGATCTATGGGCTCCTTATCTGTAATGCACTGGTCTTGTGTGATGGAGGATTCTTATGGTAACTGATTTAAGTAGTTTGTTTTGGTTGATATCAGGTCTGGGATCTTGGTGGGCAAGATAGACTAAGGACATCATGGGCAACATATTATCGCGGGACTCATGCTGTTATTGCTGTCATAGACAGCACTGATAGAGCCAGGATTTCTATTATGAAGGATGAACTATTCAGGCTACTACCACATGAGGATCTTCAAAGTTCAGTTATACTCGTCTATGCAAACAAACAGGATCTGAAGGATGCCATGACCCCAGCAGAAATAACCGATGCTCTTTCCCTTCACAGTATCAAGAACCATGACTGGCACATTCAAGCCTGTTCTGCCCTCACTGGAGACGGGCTCTATGATGGCCTAGGGTGGATCGCACAGCGAGTTAGTGGAAAAGCAACTAGCTAAAACTGAAAATAGTAAAAAGGGAAGACTCATGTTATTCTCTTTTTCATGTTATTGTTGAACATACTGAATTTTCATACTCATTTGTAGCGTTTTACAAGGTGCTGAAAACAGATTTGCCATGATCCATTGTTTGGTTTCAGTTTGCCAAAAAATTATTCTAAAGTTGACATCATTTTTCCTATGACAGTATATTCTTTTTGTTGGAAGGAAAATTGTACGAATTATCAGAATGATATACTCTTGGTCCAAGAAAAGAGTCCTACTTTATTTGTATGTAACAAAGAAGATGATTTTACCCTTCTCCTCCTTTGGTCCAAATCATCATTTGTTTTTTTCGAATAAACTGGATATGCGGGGGAGTGGATTTATCTAATTTACGCAGTTTAATTTGTACTGGGTGAAACTTCATTCTTCCCATTCTCTCATACTATCATCTCTAACCTATATCAAACTCTAACATTGACGCTATATCAAACTCTAACATTGACGCCTCACCATCCTATCACCACCACCTACACACCCACCATTCATCACCACGACCGCCAATCAACCCCATCACAATCATCAACCAAATCACAACACCACCACCACCCACCATAATTGTCACCCATCACAACCACCATACCAACATTGCCAAGCAAATCACACTACCGTGCATGGATCATCACCCACCACCCCGTCATCCTCAGGTGTATCCGGAAATAAGCTCTTTGTTGGGCTCGGGATATACAGTTTTCTCTTCTTCTTTTTTAATTTTATAAAAAGGGCGAGGATCTTTAGTCTTTTACTCAGGCCCCCTCCCCGACTTATTTGCCACACCCCAAAAGATAGAACAGTGAGATAATTTGTTCTCTCTCTCTCTCTCTCTCTCTCTCTCTATATATATATATATATATATATATATATGAATTCAAGGGTTGGGAAGAAGGGTGTTCATGGTTGGGAAACAGCTCCTTCTACCAACTTGATAGTTATTTATGCACTTGCAAGGGGGAATATGCAGAAAAGAAGGCAGGAAAGAAGGCTGAACAAAGAACAAAAAGTAACCCAACTTATATTTCTATGGGGCCTGGGGAGTAAACAAAGTCAACAAGATTTAGACATTAAGTCATTAACCAATCTGATGCCATTTGTATTGAAATAAATTGCATCTTCTGCACAACTTTGCATTTCAATCAATATCTGCTGATGACAAAATTAAACCAAATTCTGATCTTGCTAATAAGAAAATAAAACTTGTCATTTCTGCACAATGTACCATCTCATCTGACAATTGGCAAGAACGTTATGTTGCTCTATGTCGGTAGCATGCTGTATGGTACCAATTCTCAAAACCTCTTGGGCAATGATGAGATACTTGAAATTAAAAGACTTGTCACAATATCCAGCATCTGCAACCGGATGGGTCTTGTGGCCCTTCAAACCATCTATCCCAGGTCGGATTTGTGGGGCCATTTGTTCTGCAAAATAATGAAAATTTAAAACAAGGATGAGCAGCCATATTTTGAGAAGCATAGCATCCTAGAAGATAATAAGCAAGATATGATATTACATTGGGAGCAGAGGATCAGGTTTTGTTTCCACATTACTCAGCAGTCTAGTGACACAAAACAAAAGAGAAATCAGAATATCAATGGCAGTCGTAATCATAATACACAGTAAAGAAATTGCAGTGTAATATTTTCTCATACTTACTCCTTGCATGCAGCTGAGGCCTTTTCCATTTTTTCAAGCTGATCCAGCTCTTCCTGAGTACAGGATTTATCAGAATAAAATAACACCCAATTTGAACGAAAAAAGAAGCACGATAATCCAATATTAGAGCTACAGAAACATTATCGGAAGGTATGGAGACGGAAAAATAAGATCTACCAAAACAATAATAGATTAAACACTTACCCAGAAAAGAAAAGAAAGAAATAATAAATAAAAAAACTTGACAACCCAACCTAGGAACTCCATGCTCCATAGGCCATTTACTGATTTATTAATTGTAAGATGATTACGTTTTATTTCCTTCTCTTCTTTTTTCTCTAGAAATTTTGTTAACTAAAATAGATTTGTACTTGTATTTTTATACCTAAGGGAATACATATTATTTATAGAAGGGAAGAAGCTAGTGGCAAAAAAAATATTCCAAAACAGCTAATCTAAATATTATGACATGAACACATTATAAACTCTTTTTCCTTTTCTACATTTAGTCATTAACTCACTTAATTCACAAATTTCCGATTTCTAAGGATCATCATGTGATGCGCTTGATGTGCTTTGACTTTGGATTTACTGGTTTCCACTTTCCAGTAAATCACCCTCACCCACAAGGAAAGCTCCTTCTGCTGATGCTTCACATTATTATAAGCAACATATTACATTGATAACTAAACTGCACGGAAAGAGCCCTTGAGGCTTGAACATACATATCCTTCAATTTCATAGAATTAGCATTTTCATAGAGTTTCGCCCCAACCCTACTCTCTCTTTCTCCATCTCTCCCTATCCTCGCCCCTCTCTATCAACAATCTGGAACTCTCGTATGAGCCTGCAATACCAGTGGAGCCCACTCTGATCCAAACTATTACAAAGCCAATTCACAAGTCAAAACTCCCCAATAGTTCATTATATTATCCTCAGAGCTACAAACTCCTTCTCAGATACCCAGTCCAAAAACATACCCAGTGGCGGAGCCAGAGATTTTAAGACGGGGGGTCCGGCGGGCGGGCGTCGGCGCGGCAACCGGTAGTGGCGACCAGCGGCAGCAGCGGCGGCTCTCTTCTCTCTTCTGTTTCTACCAGACCCTCCAATATACAGACCTTCTCTGTTATTTACTTCGTTTCACAAATAAAAAAATATTGAAAAGGTCAAACACGTCCATTACTCCTTTTAAAAAGAATATAAAAATAATTATTTTTGTAGTGATGAGTATAAATTATCATCATATTTTAATATAGTGTGATTAATGTTAACCTAACAATTTATTCACTTGAGATAGATATAGAACAAAAATACATATTTAATATTGATAAATTTTATAAATAAAGTTCTTTTTGTGAAACGAAGTAATTATTATTTTTAAATAACAGAAATAATCCTTTCGTTTCAAAAAAAATAAATCCTATCACTTAGTTATATTCATGTATATAATGTCATTATTAATGAATGAACACCTTATTATTTTAAAAAGTATACATATATAAAATAAAAAGTAGTTAGTGTTTGCAAAATTTATAGATGAGACTCTTTTTTTCTCTTGCAAAATAAAGAGATTATATAATAAAGTTTGTTAGACGACCTACCTCCAAAAGTGTCAAAAAGATACAAAAAATCTAGGTAAATTAGTACTTCCTTTTTAAATTAAAGATTCATTTCTTTGACCATTTTAAAATTGCAAACGGATAAAAATTTATTAATATGTCAGTATTTATATTATGTGTAGGCTACTTAATTATAAAGTTATATTTTTTTTTAATTTCTTTTTCTTCTTCTTCTTCCCAGCGCACGCAGAGCTCCCCGGACCCCGCCATTGCCTGATTTCAGGCTTGACCCTCCCACATACCTACTACATACTAATTTTTTTGGCAGTCGGGGGGTCCCCGGACCCCCCTGGACACCCCCTCCCTCCGCCCCCTGAACATACCCAATTTAACAAGCCCTTCTAAGGGCATAATAGATTAGGTTCTATATTAATTCTCTGCAGATATCTAAATTATCCAATTTACTTTTCACTTTCCCTAAACCCTATCACATTAACTTACATAATGATAAATAAATAATAAATAATAAATAATTTTAAAAAAATCCATTTCAACATCATTACTGATTCTACATTAATCAATGCAACAGACACACTTAATCAAAATCAAGACTACAAATTTATCCAATCAAAGCTCAATTAACAGTCAACTTACCAAAAATAAGCAGTAAAACAGTAGCAAAATCAAGGTCAAACAGCAAAAAAAAAAAGAGCCTTTCCTGACCTCAAGGAACCGAGTTTCCTGCTCAAGCCGCTTTACTTCAGCCGTAATCCGATGCTTCCCCCTTGTATCAGCGGCTGCCACCAAGGATCGCTTCTGCTCCGAATCCGCGGATTCCATTTCTCACACACAAGCATACAAACTAAAATTCCACTTAATAAAACCCTAAAGAATCACACGCATCATTAGGAGATAATGAATTATTATGCATATATATATATATATATATATTTGCGAGGAATTTGGGAGCAGAAAAGAAGAGGAAAAAAGACAGCCTTTTAATTTGGAATGTGGAGTATGATAAGAGAGTATTTAATTTTGTTTTTGTTTTTGTTTTTGTTTGGTTTGAGTATAAAAGATGGGTGAAAAGGTTATTGCTCATTCCCTCATTCTTTATTTTCTTTTGTCTCCCTCTTTCTCCACCTTTCTGTTTTAGTATTTACTTTTCTTCCCACGCCTTGTTTCCCTCCCAAACAACACCTTTCCCCTTCGGAGCGTGTTTCTCACTCTTTTCTTTCTTTGTTGTATTACTCCTTCTGTCTCTTTTAGAGTTGTGCACAAATATTAAGAAAATGATTGTATAACATTAAATATAATGTTATCGCCACAATCTCGTCACGCGCCTCAATCACGAAAAGCACTCTTTGTCCTGCACAATGAACACGTCAGCACCGGATCTCGACGGTTTTGGGCCGCCGGGGATCGCTCCGGTGTGAGAATGAGTACAGATTTTGAGAGAAATTGGGTTAACAATGGAGGTGGTGTGCTTTTGTGTCCTGAGAGAAAAACATGTCCCTTACCTTGTCTGTATAGTGCCCTTTTCCCTCTTATTGTCTCATCACCTTTGCATGTTTTCCCCCGATGTCTTTGTCAATTGGCTGCATGCAGGCTTTTTTCCACTTGCTTTTTCCCTCCGTCAACATTATGTCAACTCCTCATTAATGAAGGTGGCTTAAGACGGCTGGGCCCATCACCTCAATCAGCCGCCTGCTAATCTCACAGATTAGGGGTAATCTTTAGTCTATAAACTGCCACCTGTCATCCACTACCAGCTTCAAGCTAGAGTTTATCTAAGTGATCTTTTGGATAGTAGCCCAATACTCCAACAGTAAAAATGGGTCTGACCCGGAAAGCCCATAACGAATTTAAATTGACCGACCCAAAATATTTACGGCCCAACATATAATATCAATTGTCTATATTGCTCTTGTATTAAAAAAAAAAGTATTATTTATTAGGACAAAAATAGTGAGAGAACCAAAGTTATATTTATTACTTGGGGTAATATTAGAAACTAAACAATTAATACTTACTTGAAATTGTAAAACGTCTTATATTAAGGGACAAAAATACTTCTCTAAAATATCTTATATTAAGGTACGGAGGGAGTATTATTTAGGAAATTGTTATGGGGGAGGCAACCACTTCTCTATTTATTTTAACTTTTAGTATTTATTGAAAATACGTGAATACCAAAAAAATAATTAAAAGAATTAATTTACATAGGAAGAAGTAATACTTCATAATAGAAAAGTGGTGAAATACTTTAATAAGTAATTTAAAAGGATAAATTATGTAAATATATATTATTAATCAGCGTGCCAAAACTAATTAAAACGTTTATTTCGACACAGAGGGAGTAACTTTTTATTGGTTGAGCTAAATAGACTTGGAAATATGAACGTGTTTTGGTATTTCATTAAAAGCTTAAGAGCCATATAATCCACAGACTAAATGAGTTTACACACACACACACACACACACATATATATATATATATATATATATATATATATAATAACCTATACAATATTAAAAAATAGGATTATGTTCTTGAAGTTATATTTTTATGGATTATAATTTCAAGGCTATTAATCTTAGAATTAAATAGTTTTAGTCACATGTTTATTTTTTATAGAATTATTCATACGATGACTTAAAATAGTTACATATTATGTTTGTTTTGTGCATGATTATTTAAAAGATTGGATAAAAACTTACCGTTTGGACTATCATACTCTTACTACTTCTAAAAATAAATATATCATATTCTCATTATTTAAGTATAAATAGAAAGGATAACATACATCGGCCTTTTTAAACAAAGTTAAAAATTAATTTTGTCCATAAATTTTTAGTCCCAAATACCTAGTTGGACATGATATTAAATAGTCTCTCTTTCAAGTTATTTTATTATCTTGGGACTAATAGTACTAAGTTTATTTTTAAAAATAAATAAAATATTTAAAATTAATAATCTAATCTCAATATAATCTTTATAAAAAAACATAAGGTTAGTCATATTTTAAAAAGTAATGCAGAAATTTTTTACATCACTAGTATAATTATAGAGTCTGATCTGTCTGCCTGAATAACACAAATTTATCTTGTAGAGCGTGAAAAGCAGTTAAACTGGGCGCGTCAGTGTATGGGATATGCTACCGCCGCACTGAGTGAATATAATAGTCGAGGCCTCCAGGGTAATGGAGTTTAGTTGTTGAAACAGGTAGCGAATTATGGCTGTCTAGCCTTGTCGCGTTATACACACGTTCACATTGTTGGTCAAGACTCAACTGAATGTGGGCTTTGTTGTATATGGTTGTCCCTGCCCAAGCCTAATCGGATTCCTGAAAATTGAAAATGATAAAGATTAAGTGTATCCAATGAAAAAAAGTGTTAAGAGAGTTCTGTTTGATTGTCTCTAGTAGTTCTGAATGAATTTGCCTCTCATTTGATTAGACACAAATATTATTTAATAATTTTTTTTTTGTCTCTTAATGATTCTTAATCGGGTAGACACAAAAATATTTTTATATCATTCAGAGACATATCTGAGCGAGAAAATATTTTTTGGGACAAAAATAACATCTTCTCCTTTGTTGCTGCTCTTCTCCTTTAGCCGGTAAATCTTCTCTTCCTTCTTCATCTATTGTTGGTTATTATCAATTGATAATCACTCTTAGAGCGTCTTTGTGTAAACGTCAGGAGATTTCTTTTTTTGATTTGCATAGGGATTGGAATGTTAGTATCAGATCACTCTTTTTTTCTACGTGATTGAATCAGGTCTTTGTGCTTGATTGATTCAATCTTAATGGTAACAACTTTTTACTCAATTCACTTCAATTCTGTCACACACACACATATATATCTAATTAATAAAATACAATTGATTTTGAATTTCCTACTCACCCTAATAAACAATCGGGACCGTCCAGAGTTTGGGATAAATATCACCGTCCATTATATCCTCTTTAACTTCAAAGGGAAAAAAATTGCTCTTTCACTCTCAGATCTTCCTCCGTTCTTCCTCCTTCGAGCTCACTATCTGTCTCCTCCATTCTTTAGCGCCAGCAATCTCTCCTCCCCTTTCTCCTTCATATGTAGTGTCGGAGGCACGGATAGTAAGGCTAGTATATATATATATATATAGTATATATGTAGTATATATGTACGTGTGTTTCTGTGTTTCCCCCCACTGTAATTATGCTTATTCCTTTCTTTTTTTCCTCTTATTAGAGGAATTATAATAGAACAACCACCCATTTGGAAAAAGCTTTTGAACCAGTGAATTTGGATTTTAGAGAGGCCCTTTCAGTGATAAAAGATGGGAGTTCTAGTTTTGAGCCTTATGTTTATCTCCCGCTCTTGCAAGACTGCATGGACAGTAATTCTGTTTCCAAGACAAATGATTCATGCCCACATCATTAAAACTGGAGCTTATGAAAACTTGTTTCTCATGACATTTGTTGTTAATGTTTATGGAAAATGTGGGGCAATGGAAATTGCTCGTAAGGTGTTTGATGGATTGCCCAGCAGAAATGTTGTTACTTGGACTTCTCTGATCTCGGGTTATGTGCAGAATTCAGAACCGGAGATTGGCATCGGGGTTTTTAATGAAATGTTAGAGGATGGGGATTATCCGAAACATTATACTCTAGGAATTGTTCTAAATGCTTGTTCTATGCTGCATGATGTTAAACTAGGGAAGCAAATGGATGGATATATTCCCTTATCCAACAAATTAACAAGTATACATTTCCAGCATTATTTTAACGTTCCAAATGTTATATATTAACATGCTTAATTCCCTCATTTGTAAGGAAACTAAGCAATTTGATAATTTATGGAATGGTAATCACTAATCACATATGTTTTAAGGCAATTGCGATCCTTAATATTGTCCTATGCATACAGCACAAACCATATGTAATTTGCTAAAAATATGATTCAATTGCAATCAAAGTATTTCAAGAAAGCAAAACTCTGTCCCTCCAACTTATAAATACATACCAAGTATTTGAATAAATACGTTTAAGGCAATTGAGATCCTAACTATTGTCCTCTGCGTCAATTACAAACCAAGTATTTGAAGAAAGCAAAACTCTGTCCCTCCCTCCCTCCAACTTATAAATACAACCCATCTTTCTCATATTCTTCAACCCACAAATTCAAGCACAAGTAATCTTCATAAAAACTCCAGAACAATAAAGAATGGGCATCACCACTTTCACTGACGACTACACTTACTCAATCTCCCCGGCAAGGCTATTCAGAAGCTCGATCCTCGACTCCCACAACTTGATCCCATTACTCAATCTCCCCGGCAAGGCTATTCAGAAGCTCGATCCTCGACTCCCACAACTTGATCCCAAAGCTCATGCCACAGGCCATTAGGAGCATCGAAACTATACAAGGCAATGGAGGGACTGGCAGCATCAAACAAATCAACCTTGCTGGAGGCTAGTTTATTATTTCCACCTTTCTCCGTACATATTTAAGAAATTATAATTTTTAGTCCTTAAAACTCTCATTATATTGCAACACTTGATGGAACATGAACGTGACACAAATGTTTCATTACTTGATTGCAGGTAGCAACTTTAGTTACATGAAGTATCGCATTGATGAGCTGAACGAAGAGAGTTACACATATAATTATACATTGGTTGAAGGGGATGCATTGACAGATGGGCTTGAGAAGATAACTTATGAGATTAAGTTTGAGGGTACACCTAATGGTGGTACCATCTCCAAGATGACTAGCAAATATTATACGGCCGGAGATTTCGTGTTGAAGGAAGAGGATGTTAAGGCCGGAAAAGAAAAAGCAGCGGGAATGTACAAGGCTGTGGAGGCTTACCTCATTCAAAATCCGGATGCCTATGCTTAGAGTTCTTGCTGCTACCCGAATGGTGGTTGAGTATAATAATAAAAGCCTAAACCATGCGGTTGGGAATGTTGTAATTTGTCTTAATTCTCAATAAAAAAGGCTCAAGTCCAGTTTGTTTTTTTTACATGTTGGTTGTGGCGAAATTTATGTGAAGTTACTTAATTTTGTGCAATTAATTGAAGTAATTCCAGTGATCTTTTGAATATCAGGGGTAATTAAGTTGAATAATATGGTATAAGAGAAGAACTTTGTTAGAATTAAGATCACACACGCATACGACAATAGAGAATTAACACGAGAGATTTATTTCGGCACCTGTTCTGACAATACCATCTGGTTCGGATGGATTTATTATTTACAGCGATGCTTCGGGCAAAGGGTTAGGATGTGTTCTCATGCAACATGGGAAAGTCATAGCCTATGCCTCGCGACAACTCAAAGAATATGAGAGGAATTATCCTACTCATGATCTAGAGTTGGCAGCAGTCGTTTTCGCGTTGAAGATCTGGAGACATTACTTGTACGGAGAGAAAGTGGAGATTTATACGGATCATAAGAGTCTTAAATATTTCTTCACTCAGAAGGAACTCAACATGCGGCAACGACGTTGGCTTGAGCTGTTGAAAGATTACGATCATACTATCCAATACCATCCTGGAAAAGCGAACGTGGTAGCTGACGCGTTGAGTAGAAGATCGTATGTGGGAACGAATGCGATAATGTCAAGTATACGCGTAGAACCAGCTTTGATTGATAAAGTTAAAGCTGCTCAAGCTACAGATGCGGAGCTGATGAAGATGAAGAAGAAGGTGCAAGAAGGTGCCATTCCAGAAGCAAGAATCGATGAAGATGGAATACTTCGAGTCAACTCCAGACTTTGTGTTCCTAACGATTTCGACTTGAAGTATAGAATCATGATGGAGGCACACAACACACCGTTTGCGATCCATCCTGGGAGTACTAAAATGTATCGTGATCTTCGACATACATTTTGGTGGAGCAATATGAAGAGAGAGATCGCGGAGTTTATCTCGAGATGTTTAACTTGTCAACGTGTAAAGGCGGAGCATCAAGTGTCGAAGGGTCCATTGCAACCACTGGAGATTCCGAAATGGAAGTGGGAACACATTACGATGGATTTCGTTACGGGTCTTCCCAAGGTTTCTCAAGGTATAGATGCGATTTGGGTTATTGTTGATAGATTAACCAAGTCTGCTCATTTCTTGCCGATACGAGAGACTTATTCCCTTGAACGTCTTGCTCATATGTACGTGAATGAGATTGTGAGATTGCATGGCATGCCAGTATCCATAGTTTTGGATCGTGATCCCAGATTTACTTCACGATTTTGGATCAGTTTGCAGAAAGCTATGGGCACGGAATTACGATTCAGTTCGGCTTATCATCCTCAAACAGACGGACAATCGGAAAGAACTATTCAAACTCTTGAAGATCTATTGAGACTCTGTGTTCTAGACTTCAAAGGGAGTTGGGATAAGTACTTACCATTGGTGGAATTCTCCTACAACAACAGTTATCAGGCAAGTATAGGCGTAGCTCCATTCGAGGCATTGTATGGGAGAAAGTGTCGCTCTCCAGTATGTTGGAACGAGGTGGGTGAAACAACATTGTTGGGACCGGAGTTAGTACGTATGACTACGGAAAAGATCCAAATAATCCGACAACGTATACAAACAGCACAAGATCGACAAAAGAGTTATGCGGATCTTCATCGAAAGGACGTGGAATTTAACGTTGGGGACCATGTATTGTTACGTATTGCTCCGTGGAAAGGAGTTACAAGGTTTTGGAAGAGAGGAAAGCTTAACCCACGATTCATTGGTCCATTTGAGATTCTTGACCGAATAGGAAATGTGGCTTATAGACTCGCTTTACCTCCAAGCATGTCTCGTGTTCATAACGTGTTTCACATATCCGTGTTACGTAAATATGTGAAGGATCCAAACCGCATTATTGAGTTAGAATCAGACGAGATAGTCGAAGATTTAACGTACGAGGAGGTACCTGTCAAGATCTTGGATAGGAAGGAGCATGTCCTACGCTCGAAAATTATACCTCAAGTTAAAGTTTTGTGGAGAAACCAGGCTATTGAGGAAATGACCTGGGAGTTGGAATCGAAAATGAAAGCGAGGTATCCTCACCTTTTCGACATACCAGGTACGTACGTCAATTTCGAGGACGAAATTTCATAAGGAGGGGAGGTTGTAAGACCCCAACTTTTATGAATAAAGATTTAATTTTCTTTATATATTATTTCGAAATAGTAAGGTGTTGATTTGATAAATATGAAAGTTATGGGTGAAATGTGCAAATATTTTTAAAATGAGCAAGTGGTTATAAAATATTCTTGTTGTCGGGGAATATTCGTTTGGTCGTGGAATATTCTTGTTGTCGGGGAATATTCGTACGACGGCGCAGCTATTTGTGGGCCCCCACAATGGAATAACTGTCGGATATAGAAAGCGACAGAAATAACTTTTTTACAAGATAACGGCGTAGTTGTTACCGTTAGTACTGTTGAAATACCCGGTGGTTAAAATACAGTACGCGGTGTTGCGCAGTAGCACACGGTATTGCACAGTATTTCGAATTATTGAGTCTTACGTGAGAAGGAACCTACTCAATTATTGTTACAGTATTTACTGTTCAATATTTTATATTATTGACTCAATAATTGCTACGTTGATATTTTATATTATTGACTCAATAATTGCTGCATTGATATTTTATTGACTCAATAATTGCTACGTTGCTATTTTTTATGATTAATTCAATAATGGCTACAGTTGATATTTGTAGTATTGATTCAATAATTGTCGTTGCACAGTATTTCACGTTATCAACTCAATAATTCATATTATTTGAATAATATTATTAGATAGCATTATTAACAATGTCTAAGGAAGTTCTGTCTAGGAGGGGTTATTTAATTGCGCGCCAGTAGGGAGAAGTCCTTATCGGAAGGCCCCCTCTGTCCTGGGAACGACCTGGTTGTTAATATTGTAGTTCTATAATATTATTTGTGAATAATTAATTATTGATTTATATGATAAGGAAATATTTATTTTGGGGATATTAAAGAAGGAATTTGTGCTGATGTGTTTTTTATCAGTATTTTGGTGTGAAAAATCATCTGTTTATGGATTTCGGATAATTTATGTTTGGAATTTGGAAAAATTTCCTTCTACAAAGTTGTAGAGAATTAAATTTCCTATGAAAAGGACATAGAATTTGTATTTTTCTGACAAAAGGGGCTATTTATTATGAATTATTGAAGTTTTGGAAAATAAATATTTTTTTAATAAAATGGTGGGCCCCACTTTTGTTTCTTGGTTGAAAAATCCTGATTTCATAGCAGCCGGCGGCGGAAGGATTTTAGAAAAAATAATAATATTTTATTATTTTAGTCTCCTTTGGCATCCTAAGCTTTTCCTATAAATAGGGTGCTTAGGTTAGAATTGAAAATCATACCAGAATCATAAGTTTTCTCTCTCTATAATATCGAGCGTATTTTTGTGAGTATTTCTATACTTTGAGTATTAGTATTCAGCGCAAGTTTCCTTCAATATTATATCCGATATTCCAGTCAGAGGTACTATCTTTTTGAGGTAAGGGATGTTATTTCTTTCGTAAATGATGTTATTCTTTTCAATATCATTATACAAAAATATTGTCATGGATTTTATGTTGAAATTCTTACTTTTTCCGTCGGGGTTACTATTCACGTATACGGCACTATTCACGTATGCGGCACTATTCATGGAAAAACTAAATTTTCTTCTATTTGTCCAAATTGCTTGTTAAGGTTACTATCTTTGATTGTATCCAAGTTTTGGGCTTTATTCTTGAATTTTGCTCCACAAAGTATTATTATGGATTATTCTTGAATTTGAATAAACTAAATGACGAATCCCTAATCTTTGTCTTTTATCTCATTGGATTCGTTCTTTAAAATATTTTTCATCATCCTCAGTCCTAAAAGGTGATGTAACTGAATATCTTTGGCCTGTAGAGCAAAGATGAATGATTACCTGATGAATATCTTTGGCCGTAGTGCAAAGATGACAGGTGTTGAGATGAACATGACCACTGATGATACAAATGAATATCTTTGGCCTGTAGTGCAAAGTTGAATATTTGATGAGATGGATATTGATTGATGTTACAGGGATAAAATATTGATGATGAACGGTTATTTCCGCTGCGAATATTGATCTAAAACATGTTGTCAATAATATTTTATCTGAACTGTTGAAGGCTAACGATAATTTATTTTCCATTATCTTAGTCATAATATTCTTTACTGAGCTAGTTGAGCTCACCCTTTTCATCTGTTGTCCTCTTCAGGAAATGAGAATGTTGCGGGGACTAGTCGGGGGACAGAGTGATGGTCCGAGTTAGAGCAGTAGTAGTCCTCACTATTTCTGATAAATAGTGTGATAATAATTGTAATGAGGACTTAGTTTGAATCTTAATATTTTCTACATATTTGTATTGACACTCACAGTTGTGTGGTCGTATTTTGCACGACCGTATGATATAAAGTTTGTATTTGAATTCTGTACCATGTATTTGGCGACTCAGAATGGGTTGGGTTGAATGGACCTATTCTGGGGGCGTCACACAAATATATTGGGTTCTTTGTCTAATTTGCTTGTCCCAAGTTATAACAAACCATGCACATTTAGTTGTGTCAGGACATCAATTACCTAAAGCTTTTAACTACTCCCAATACTACATGTTCTTAGCAAAAAATCACAGATGGAAGGATAAGCAGATAATATTTGTGTGTGTGTGTGTATATATAAATGGTGCTTAGAAGAGACAAAAAAGTTACATATAATGATAAATCCTTCTTAATTAAGATGTACTACTACTATTTTTTCATTAAACTAGTCTTGGTGATTGATAAACTCCATCAATTTGATAAATTATGGAATTGTAACTTTCAAATGTTTAAGGCAATTGAGATCCTTAATTTTGTCCTTTGCAGATTGCACAATAGAAGCGAAGTATTTCAGAAAAGCAAAACTCCATCACTTCAACTTATAAATACATGCCATCTTCTGATATTCATAAATACATCCCATTCAAGCAATCCTCTACTAGAGTCTCAAAAGTAATTCATCATAAAAACAAGAAGATGGGAATCACCACTTTCACTGATGAGTACACTTACTCAATTTCCCCAGCAAGGCTATTCAAGGGATCGATCCTCGACTCTCACAACTTGATCCCAAAGCTCATGCCACAGGCCATTAAGAGCATTGAAACTGTACAAGGCAATGGGGGGACTGGCAGCATCAAACAAATCAACCTTGCGGGTGGCTAGATTACTAACTTTCTTGATACAAATATCTAGAAGTCTATTTGGCGCATGAATTTGAAATTTATACATGTTTCATTACTTGCAGGTAGCAACTTCAGTTATATGAAGTACCACATTGATGAGCTGAATGAAGAGACGTACACGTATAATTACACTTTGGTTGAAGGAGATGCCTTGACAAAGGGGCTTGAGAAGATAACTTATGAGATTAAATTTGAGGGCACACCTAATGGTGGTACCATCTCCAAGATGACAAGTAAATATTATATGATTGGAGATTTCGTAGTCAAGGAAGAGGATGTCAAGGCTGGCAAAGAAAAGGCCGCAGGGATGTACAAAGCTGTAGAAGCCTACCTCCTCCAAAACCCTGATGCCTATGCTTAGTGTGCTTGCTACCCGAAAGGAGTAACATTGAGGCTGCCTATTTTCTGCTGTTCTAACAATAAAAGCCTAAACCGCGCGTTGGGAGTGTTGTAATTCAGTCTTCTTAATAAAAATGCTCAATCCAGTTTGTTTCCTTTCATTTTGGTTGTGGCCTATTTTAGTGAAGTTACTAAATTTGGTTTAATGGAAGTAATTTCAGTGATCAAGTGAAGTTTGAAAACCAAGGTGCATCATATTTGCACAAACCAAACAATTTGTAATTAATTTTACTGCCAACATGTGGGGGGAACCATTTGCTAACAGAAAGACTTGATCTTGAGTTATAGACGAAGTAAGATAATTTTAAGGAGACAAGTTATGTTTAAAATTTTGAAAGATTTTTTCAAAGTGAGGATGATCTTGCACTAATTGACACATTCAAATACTTCCCCTGCCTTCCTCTGGCTACTCATTTTTTAAGGTTAAGTCATTTTTTTTAACATGCAATTAATTTGATGCAGCAGGAGTTTCTCATGAAAGACAGAAATATAATTAACTATAAGTGTAGATCCAAAAATAAGTGGAGTGGGATTCTGTTTGATGTAGCTTTCACCAGAGCTAGAGTATTTCATGTATTATTGTGCCACTGTTGTAGCTGTTGGCATATAGTTTGGCATAACATAGCAATTGAAACTATTCTCATCTCATTTAACACTTAATTATACTTCTCATTATTGTAAAATAGCAGTCACATTATGAAGTAAAACACCTATTAACACTGCGAATAGGCAGGTAATCTTTATTATAGTAAGGCCAAACCAAAGAGAAAGCTCAGTCATGAAAACAACAACAGTAAAAAGAACAAAGAACATAGAAGGACATTAAACATAGGCATCTGGATTTTGAAGGAGGTAGGCTTCCACAACCTTGTACATTCCCAACACCTTTTCTTTGCCTGCCTTGATGTCCTCTTCCTTGAGCTCAAAATCTCCCTTGGCGTAACACTTGGTTGTCATCTTAGAAATAGTACCACCATTTGATGATGCCTCAAACTTAACTTGGTACGATATTTTTTCAATCTCGTCCATTAATCCCTCCCCTTCGATCAAGCTATAGTTGTACGTATATGTCTTCTCATTTAGCTCATCAATCCGGTGCTTCAAATAACCAAAAGTTCCACCTGCAGCAAAAGAAAAACATAACATGCCATATTTATCTGTTTTTTATGATGTAACAAGTCAAACTCAAGCAAAAAAAAAAGTGAGTAAAAATTAGACCTTCAACTAAGTTGATCTGTTTAATACTTCCAGCACCTCCATCGCCTTGGATGATCTCGATACTCTTAATAGCCTGTGGTAGGAGTTTCGGAATCAAGTTGTGAGAGTCGAGGATTGAAGCCTTAAATATTCTTGATGGAGTAATTGAAGAAGCATACTCATCGGTGAAAGTGATGACACCCATGATTATTGTGTCTAGGTCTAAAAGATGATTAGGAAGAAAGTAAAAAGCTTGATTATGTGTAGAGTTTGCTTGGATGTTGTTGTTTTTTGAAAGGATGGTATATATATAGGAAGAAAGTTAGAAGTTCTTGTTTTTTAAACTGTTAAATTCCTTCTGATTGGATCATTCCTTCTGCAGATACCAAAGCAAATAGACAAATATATTCGGTTCTTTGTCGAATTTGCATGTCCCAAGTCATAACAAGCCATTCCCATTTAGTTGTGTAAGGACATCAATCACCTAAACCTAAAGCTTTTGACTACTTCCAATACAGCAAGTTCTTAGCAAAAAATGACATATGGGAGGATACTATTTTGATACTTAAAAGGGACAGAATAGCTACATGTTCTTTTCATTAAACAAGTCTTGGTGATTGACAAACTACAGGTCTACAACAATTTGATAATTTATGGAATTGTAACTCACACATGTTTAGGGCAATTGAGATCCTTGATTTTGTCCTATGCATATTGCACAATAGGAGCCAAGTATTTTAGGAAAGTAAAACTACATCACAAGGACTTATAAATACATATCATCTTCTCATATTCTTCAAACAGCCATTTCAAGCAACCCTATACTAAAGCCTCAGAGGTAATTCATCATAAAAACTAAAAGATGGGAATCACCACTTTCACTGATGAGTACAATTACTCAATCTCACCGGCAAGGCTATTCAGAAGCTCGATCCTTGATTCTCACAACTTGATCCCAAAGCTCATGCCACAGGCCATTAGGAGCATCGAAACTATACAAGGCAATGGAGGGACTGGCAGCATCAAACAAATCAACCTTGCCGGAGGCTAGTTTATTTTTTCCAACCTTCTCCATACATATTTAAGAAATTCTAATTTTTAGTCCTTCAAATCTTTTCATTATCTTGCAACACTTGATGGAACATGAATGTGACACAAATGTTTCATTACTTGATTGCAGGTAGCACTTTCAGTTACATGAAGTATCGCATTGATGAGCTGAACGAAGAGAGCTACACATATAATTATACATTGGTTGAAGGGGATCCATTGACAGATGGGCTTGAGAAGATAACTTATGAGATTAAGTTTGAGGGTACACCTAATGGTGGTACCATCTCCAAGATGACTAGCAAATATTATACGGCCGGAGATTTCGTGGTCAAGGAAGAGGATGTTAAGGCCGGAAAAGAAAAGGCAGCAGGAATGTACAAGGCTGTGGAGGCTTACCTCATTCAAAATCCGGATGCCTATGCTTAGAGTTCTTGAAACACGAAATGAGTAGAATTGAGGCTGCATATTTTCTGTTGTTTAAGAATAAAAGCACCACACGGTGGAAATGTTGTAATTCGTCTTCTTAATAAAAATGGTCAATCCAGTTTGTTTCCATTCATTTTTGTGGTTGCCTATTTCTTTGCAATTACTTAATTTTGTGCAATGGAAGTAATTTCTGTGATCAAGTTAAACAAAATACACAATTTGTAATTAATTGCACTCACAACGTGTGTTGTATAGGGGTTGGGGGACTTGAAATTCAGACAAATGAAAGCATTTTGTTAAAAAAAAACTATGTTTCGAAGTGACAATCAATTGATACATCCAAAATTTCCCGTCTTGCTTCTTGAAAGATAATGAGCTTTGAAGATACCATTAATTTTATGCAGCAGGAGTTTCTCATGAAAGACAGAAATATAATTTACAGTATATGTGGATCCAAAATTAAGTGGACTGGGACTCCGTTTGATGTAGCTTTCAGCAGACTAAGTAATTATTTTTGAGTGCAATGATAATAGTTTGAATCTGGCTTTGGAGGTTTCGTAAGGTGATTTCATTAGTTTCCAATTTCATTATTGTGGAACAAACTATAATCTGTCAGGGATGGAACCTCTCACACTCGGCTAGGGACGGAATTGAAGAACAAGAAAAGTATAATTACTCGCATAACAGGCATGCATGCATCTTCCATCCGACTAGCAATAGCATTGAACATACAAATTGGACATTATGAAGTAGTAAGTAATACATCAGTTACTACTGCAATGAAGCAAGTCATATTTATTACAGTAAGGCCAAACCATCACACTCATGAAAACAACAATAGCTGAAAGATCAAAGAGCACTAAACATAGGCATCCGGGTTTTGAAGGAGGTAATCTTTATTATAGTAAGGCCAAACCAAAGAGAAAGCTCAGACTCATGAAAGCAACAACAGTAAAAAGATGTTAGAACATAGAAGGACATTAAACATAGGCATCTGGATTTTGAAGGAGGTAGGCCTCCACAACCTTGTACATTCCCAACACCTTTTCTTTGCCTGCCTTAATGTCCTCTTCTTTGAGCTCAAAATCTCCCTTGGTGTAACACTTGGTTGTCATCTTAGAAATAGTCCCACCATTTGGTGATGCCTCAAACTTAACTTCATACGATATTTTCTCAATCTTTTCCAGTAATCCCTCCCCTTCAATCAAGCTATAGTTATACGTAAATGTTTTCTCATTCGGCTCATCAATCCGGTTCTTCAGATATCCAAAATTCCCACCTGCTGATGTAACCAATCAAACAAATGCAAAAAAATAAAAATAATTGTTGTGTAAAAATTAGACCTTCAACAAAGTTGATCTGTTTAATGCTTCCGGCACCTCCATCGCCTTGGATGATCTCGATACTCTTAATAGCCTGTGGTAGGAGTTTCAGAATCAAGTTGTGAGAGTCGAGGATTGAAGCCTTAAATATTCTTGATGGAGGAATCGGAGAGCATACTCATCGCTAAAACTGATGATACCCATGATTTTTCTCTAGAGGTCTAAAGATGATTAGGGAGAAAGTAAAAAGCTTGATTATGTGTAGAGCTTGTTTGGATATTGTACATTTATGAAGATGGTATATATATAGGTAGAAACTTAGAATTTCTTGTTTTGTAAACTGTAAAATCCCTTCTGCAGATACCAAAGGAAATAGACAAATATATTCGATTCTTTGTCTAATTTGAATGTCCCAAGTTATAACAAACCATGCACATTTTGTTGTGTCAGGACATCAATTACCTAAAGCTTTTGACTACTCCCAATACTACATGTTCTTATCAAAAAATCACAGATGGAAGGATAAGCAGATAATATATATATGTGTTTATATATATATATATATTTATATATAAATGGTGCTTAGAAGAGACAGAACAGTTACATAAATCATAAATCCTTCTTAATTAAGATGTACTACTACTATTTTTTCATTAAACAAGTCTTGGTGATTGATAAACTCCAGCAATTTGACAAATTATGGAATTGTAACTCACAAATGTTTAAGGCAATTGAGATCCTTAATTTTGTCCTATGCAGATTGCACAATAGAAGCAAAGTATTTCAGAAAAGCAAAACTCCATCACTTCAACTTATAAATACATGCCATCTTCTGATATTCTTCGAACAACCCATTCAAGCAATCCTCTACTAGAGTCTCAAAAGTAATTCATCATAAAAAAAAGAAGATGGGAATCACCACTTTCACTGATGAGTACACTTACTCAATTTCCCCAGCAAGGCTATTCAAGGGATCGATCCTCGACTCTCACAACTTGATCCCAAAGCTCATGCCACAGGCCATTAAGAGCATTGAAACTATACAAGGCAATGGGGGGACTGGAAGCATCAAACAAATCAACCTTGCGGGAGGCTAGATTACTAACTTTCTTGATACAAATACAAAATTTCCAATTTAGTACCTAAAACTATTGTCATTATCCTAGAAGACTTTATGGCACATGAATTTGACACATATATATGTTTCATTACTTGCAGGTAGCAACTTCAGTTATATGAAGTACCACATTGATGAGTTGAACGAAGAGACGTACACGTATAAGTACACTTTGGTTGAAGGAGATGCCTTGACAAAGGGGCTTGAGAAGATTACTTATGAGATTAAATTTGAGGCCACACCTAATGGTGGAACCATCTCCAAGATGACAAGTAAATATTATACGGTGGGAGATTTTGTAGTCAAGGAAGAGGATGTCAAGGCTGGCAAAGAAAAGGCCTCAGGGATGTACAAAACCGTGGAAGCCTACCTCCTCCAAAATCCTGATGCCTATGCTTAGTGTTCTTGCTATTCGAAATGAGTAAAAGTGAGGCAGCATATTTTCTGTTGCTTTAACAATAAAAGCCCAAACCACGCTGTGTGAATGTTGTAATAACTCGTTTTCTTAATAAAAATGCTCAATCCAGTTTGTTTGCTTTCATTTTGGTTGTTGCCTATTTATGTGCAGCGGAAGTAATTTCAGTGATCAAGTTAAGTTTAAAAACCAAGGTGCATCATTGCGCTCGCAACATGTGGGGGAACCAATTGCTAACTGAGAAACATAATGCAGTATCTTGCCTACCTAGGAGCTCTAATTCCATGTTAAGTTCTTAACTGCTCTTAAAAGTTTAAGCTGTCTAAAAAGGGCCTAAAAGTATATGTAGATGCAGATGGTATGCATCTGGTTGAAGTAATGTGCCCATTTTTGTGCAATAACAATGAAACTGATCTTGAGTTATAGGTGAAGTTGGATAATGTGCAGGACTTGAATATCAGTTAAATCAAAGTATTTCGTTAAAGAAATTGTGAAAATTTTGAAAAGAGTGTTTCTAAGTGACAATCTTGCACTAATTGATACATTCAAATTTGGATGCCTTCCTCTTCTTCCTTCTTGAAAGACAATGGGCTTTGTTTAAATTTTTTTTGAACATGTCATTAACTTGATGCATTTGGAGTTTTTCGTGAAAATCGAAATATGATTAACAGTATATGTAAATCCAAAAATAAGTGGACTGGGATTCATTTTGATGTAGCTTTTGGCAGAGCTGGAGTTTATTTTTTGGGTGCACTGATGTTAGTTTGGGTCAGCCTTTTGATGTTTTCATTCGTTCCCAGTTTCATTATGGTGGAACAAATCGTAATATGTCAGGGATCCAACCCTTTTAGATCCTTAAACTTTCAGTATATTCAGAAGAAAAACAATATAGCCATAGACAACCATACGACTAGCCATAGACATCTATATAGCTTAACATAACAATTGCAATGAGTCTTGTCTCATCAAACGCTTAAATATTCGTCTCATTATTGTATAATAACACTGCGATTAAGCAGGTAATCTCTATTACAGTAAGGCCAAACCAAAGAGAAAACCTCACTCATGCAAACAACAACAGTTGAAAGATGAAACAATACTAAACATAGGCCTCCGGGTTCTGAAGGAGGTAGGCTTCCACAACCTTGTACATTCCCAACACCTTTTCTTTGCCCGCCTTAATATCATCCTCCTTAAGCTCAAAATCTCCCTTGGTGTAACACTTGGTTGTCCTCTTAGATATAGTCCCACCATTTGCTGATGCCTCAAATTTAACTTCATACGATATTTTTTCAATCTTTTCCATTAGTTCCTCCCCTTCAATCAAGCTATAGTTGTACGTATATGTCTTCTCATTTAGCTCATCAATCCGGTGCTTCAGATAGCCAAAATGGCCACCTGCAGCAACAAAAAAATGAATATCTTTCATATATATCTTTGTTTAATGATGTAACAACTCAAACACATGCAAAAAAATAAATATACCTTGAACAAAGTTGATCTGCTTAATGCTTCCAGCACCTCCATCGCCTTGGATGAGCTCGATGCTCTTGATAGCATGTGGTAGGAGTTTTGGAATCAAGTTGTGGGAGTCGAGGATTGAAGCCTTAAATATTCTTGATGGAGAAATTGGAGAAGCATACTCATCGGTAAAAGTGATAACACACATGACTATTTTGTAGAGGTCTAAAGATGATTAGGGAGAAAATAAAAAACTTGGGTTATGTGCAGAGCTTGTTTGGAAATTTTAGATTTATGAGAGGATGGTATATATAGGAAGAAAGTTAGAATTTCTAGTTTTTTAAACTGATAAATTCCTTCTAATATATTGAATCATTCCTTCTGCAGATACCAAAGCATATAGACAACTATATTCGATTCTTTGTTGAATTTGCATGTCCCAAGTCATATCAAGCCATTCCCATTCCAAAAATTTTGAACACTTCCAATACTACAAGTTCTTAGCAAAAAATGACAGATGGGAGAATAAGCAGATAAGATATTATTTTGGTGCTTATAGAAGGGACAGAATAAATCCTTGTTAATTAAGATGTACTACTATTATTTTTCATTAAACTAGTCTTGGTGATTGATAAACTACAGTAATTTGATAATTTATGGAATTCTAAGTCACATATGTTTAAGGCAATTGAGATCCTTAATTTTGTCCTAAGCATATTGCACAATGGGAGCCAATTATTTCAGAAAAGTAAAACTCCATTACTTCAAGTTATAAATGCATACCATCTTCTCATATTCTTCAAACACATTCAAACAATCCTTTATTACTTTCCCTGAGCTAATTCATCATAAAAACTAGAAGATGGGAATCACCATTTTCACTGATGAGTACAATTACTCAGTCTCTCCAGCAAGACTATTTAAGGGTTCGATCCTTGACTCTCACAACTTGATCCCAAAGCTCATGCCACAGGCCATTAAGAGCATTGAAGCTATACAAGGAAATGGAGGGACTGGCAGCATCAAACAAATCAACCTTGCCGGAGGTTAAATTTCTAACTTTCTTGATAAAAAACTAAAAATTCTATAGTAGTCCCTAAAACTTTTTTCATTATCCGATCACACTTTAAAAAACATGAATTTGACACATGTTTCATTACTTTATTGCAGGTAGCACCTTTAGTTATATGAAGTACTACATTGATGAGCTGAACGAAGAGACTTACACCTATAATTACACTTTGGTTGAAGGAGATGCCTTGACAAAGGGGCTTGAGAAGATAACTTATGAGATTAAATTTGAGGGCACGCCTAATGGTGGTACCATCTCCAAGATGACAAGTAAATATTATACGATGGGAGATTTCGTAGTCCAGGAAGAAGATGTCAAGGCTGGCAAAGAAAAGGCCGCAGGGATGTACAAAGCTGTAGAAGCCTACCTCCTCCAAAACCCTGATGCCTATGCTTAGTGTGCTTGCTACCCTAAAGGAGTAACATTGAGGCTGCCTATTTCCTACTGTTCTAACAATAAAAGCCTAAACCACGCGTTGGGGGTGTTATAATTCAGTCTTCTTAATAAAAATTCTCGATCCAGTTTGTTTCCTTTCATTTTGGTTGTGGCCTATTTTAGTGCAGTTACTAAATTTTGTTTAATGGAAGTAATTTCAGTGATCAAGTGAAGTTTGAAAACCAAGGTAATTAATTTTACTGCCAACATGTGGGGGGAACCATTTGCTAACAGAAAGACTTGATCTTGAGTTATAGACGAAGTAAGATAATTTTAAGGAGACAAGTTATGTTTAAAATTTTGAAAGATTTTTTCAAAGTGAGGATGATCTTGCACTAATTGACACATCCAAATACTTTGCCTGCCTTCCTCTGGCTACTCATTTTTTTAAGGTCAAGTCATTTTTTTTAACATGCAATTAATTTGATGCAGCAGGAGTTTCTCATGAAAGACAGAAATATAATTAACTATAAGTGTAGTTCCAAAAATAAGTGGAGTGGGATTCTGTTTGATGTAACTTTCACCAGAGCTAGAGTATTTCATGTATTATTGTGCTACTGTTGTAGCTGTTGGCATAACATAGCAATTGTAATGATTCTCATCTCATTTAACACTTAATTATACTTCTCATTATTGTAAAATAGCAGTCACATTATGAAGTAAAACACCTATTAACACTGCGAATAGGCAGGTAATCTTTATTATAGTAAGGCCAAACCAAAGAGAAAGCTCAGAGTCATGAAAACAACAACAGTAAAAAGAACAAAGAACATAGAAGGACATTAAACATAGGCATCTGGATTTTGAAGGAGGTAGGCTTCCACAACCTTGTACATTCCCAACACCTTTTCTTTGCCTGCCTTAATGTCCTCTTCCTTGAGCTCAAAATCTCCCTTGGCGTAACACTTGGTTGTCATCTTAGAAATAGTACCACCATTTGATGATGCCTCAAACTTAACTTGGTACGATATTTTTTCAATCTCGTCCATTAATCCCTCCCCTTCGATCAAGCTATAGTTGTACGTATATGTCTTCTCATTTAGCTCATCAATCCGGTGCTTCAAATAACCAAAAGTTCCACCTGCAGCAAAAGAAAAACATAACATGCCATATTTATCTGTTTTTTATGATGTAACAAGTCAAACACAAGCAAAAAAAAAAAGTGAGCAAAAATTAGACCTTCAACAAAGTTGATCTGTTTAATACTTCCAGCACCTCCATCCCCTTGGATGATCTCGATACTCTTAATAGCCCGTGGTAGGAGTTTCGGAATCAAGTTGTGAGAGTCGAGGATTGAAGCCTTAAATATTCTTGATGGAGTAATTGAAGAAGCATACTCATCGGTAAAAGTGATGACACCCATGATTATTGTGTCTTGGTCTAAAAGATGATTAGGAAGAAAGTAAAAAGCTTGAATATGTGTAGAGTTTGTTTGGATATTGTTGTTTTTTGAAAGGATGGTATATATATAGGAAGAAAGTTAGAAGTTCTTGTTTTTTAAACTGTTAAATTCCTTCTGATTGGATCATTCCTTCTGCAGATACCAAAGCAAATAGACAAATATATTCGGTTCTTTGTCGAATTTGCATGTCCCAAGTCATAACAAGCCATTCCCATTTAGTTGTGCAAGGACATCAATCACCTAAACCTAAAGCTTTTGACTACTTCCAATACAGCAAGTTCTTAGCAAAAAATGACATATGGGAGGATACTATTTTGATACTTAAAAGGGACAGAATAGCTACATGTTCTTTTCATTAAACAAGTCTTGGTGATTGACAAACTACAGGTCTACAACAATTTGATAATTTATGGAATTGTAACTCACACATGTTTAGGGCAATTGAGATCCTTGATTTTGTCCTATGCATATTGCACAATAGGAGCCAAGTATTTTAGGAAAGTAAAACTACATCACAAGGACTTATAAATACATACCATCTTCTCATATTCTTCAAACAGCCATTTCAAGCAACCCTATACTAAAGCCTCAGAGGTAATTCATCATAAAAACTAAAAGATGGGCATCACTACTTTCACTGATGACTACAATTACTCAATCTCCCCGGCAAGGCTATTCAAGAGCTCGATCCTTGACTCGCACAACTTGATCCCAAAGCTCATGCCACAGGCCATTAGGAGCATCGAAACTATACAAGGCAATGGAGGGACTGGCAGCATCAAACAAATCAACCTTGCCGGAGGCTAGTTTATTATTTCCAACTTTCTCCATACATATCTAAAAAAATTATAAATTAGCTTTCTCATTATCTTGTAACAATTTACGGAACATGAATTTGACATATATAAATGTTTAATTACTTGCAGGTAGCACTTTCAGTTACATGAAGTACCACATTGATGAGCTGAACGAAGAGACATACACGTATAATTATACATTGGTTGAAGGGGATGCCTTGATAAAGGGGCTTGAGAAGATAACTTATGAGATTAAGTTTGAGGGCACACCTAATGGTGGTACCATCTCCAAGATGACAAGTAAATATTATACGGTGGGAGATTTCGTAGTTAAGGAAGAGGATGTCATGGCTGGCAAAGAAAAGGCCTCAGGGATGTACAAAGCTGTGGAAGCCTACCTCCTCCAAAACCCTGATGCCTATGCTTAGTGTTCTTGAAACGCGAAATGAGTAGAATTGAGGCTGCATATTTTCTGTTGTTGTTTAAGAATAAAAGCACCACAGGGTGGAAATATTGTAATCCGTCTTCTTTATAAAAATGGGCAATCCAGTTTGTTTCCATTCATTTTTGTGGTTCCCTATTTCTTTGCAATTACCTAATTTTGTGCAATGGAAGTAATTTTTGTGATCAAGTTAAACAAAACACACAATTTGTAATTAATTGCACTCACAACGTGTGTTGTGTAAGGTAGGGGTTGGGGTTGGGGTTGGGGGGGACTTGAAATTCAGACAAATGAAAGCATTTTGTTAAAAAAAACACACTATGTTTCTAAGTGACAATCTTCCACCAATTGATACATCCAAATATGGATGATTTCCTCTGTCTTGCTTCTTGAAAGATAATGAGCTTTGGATTCTTGATTTCACCTCTAAAAAAGCTATTCTGAAGATACCATTAATTTTATGCAGCAGGAGTTTCTCATGAAAGACAGAAATATAATTTACAGTATATGTAGATCCAAAATTAAGTGGATTGGGACTCCGTTTGATGTAGCTTTCAGCAGACTAAGTATTTATTTTTGGATCAGGCTTTTGAGGTTTCTTAAGGTGATTTCATTAGTTTCCAATTTCATTATTGTGGAACAAACTGTAATCTGTCAGGTATGGAACCTCTCACACTCGGCTAGGGACGAAATTGAAGAACAAAAAAAGTATAATTACTCACATAACAGGCATGCAATAGCAGTGGACATAACAATATTAATTGCATTGGACATACAAATTGGACATTGTGAAGTAATACATCAGTTACTACTGCAATGAAGCAAGTAATATTTATTACAGTAAGGCCAAACCATCACACATTCACACTCATGAAAACAACAATAGCTGAAAGATCAAAGAGCACAAAAAGAACACTAAACATAGGCATCCGGGTTTTGAAGGAGGTAGGCTTCCACAACCTTGTACATTCCCAACACCTTTTCTTTGCCTGCCTTAACTTCCTCTTCCTTAAGCTCAAAATCTCCCTTGGTGTAACACTTGGTTGTCATCTTAGAAATAGTCCCACCATTTGGTGATGCCTCAAACTTAACTTCATACGATATTTTCTCAATCTTTTCCATTAATCCCTCACCTTCGATTAAGCTATAATTGTATGTATATGTCTTCTCGTTTAGCTCATCAATCCGGTGCTTCAGATAACCAAAATTCCCACCTGCATCAAAAGACAAAAAAGAAAAAAAGATAACATCTCATATGAATGTCTATGTTTTATGATGCTACAAATCAAACACGCGCAAAAATAATAATAATAATTGTTGTGTGTAAAAATTAGACCTTCAACAAAGTTGATCTGTTTAATACTTCCAGCACCTCCATCACCTTGGATGAGCTCGATGCTCCTAATAGCCTGTGGTAAGAGTTTAGGAATCAAGTTGTGAGAGTCGAGGATTGAGGCCTTAAATATTCTTGATGGCGGAATTGGAGAAGTATACTCATCGCTAAAACTGATGATACCCATGATTTTTCTGTAGACTGAAGAATGTAGAGGTCTAAAGAGGATTAGGAAGAAAATAGAAAGCTTGGTTTTGTGCTGAGCTTCTTTGGATATCGGTATATATATATATAGGAATAGGAAGGCAGTTATAACTTTCTTCTTGTTTTTTAAATTGTTTATTCCTTCTGATCAGATCATTCCTCTTCTAATACCAAGTCAAGCAGTCAAGTACATTCGGTTTCTTGTCGAGTTTGCATATCTTAAGTGATAGGAAAACATGCACACTTAGTTGTATAAGGGCATCAATTTCCCAAAAACTGACTACTTCCAACACAAGAAGTTGTTAGCAAAAAATGAGAGATGTGGTGAGGATAAGCGGTTAAGATACCATTTTGGTGCTGACAAATTCTTGTTGATTAATTATACTACTAGTTTTTAATTGAAAAGGTCTTAATGATCGATAAAATCCAAATTAATGTTGTACAAGGATAATTAATTAGACTACTAAGATCCTTGGTTTTGTCTAATGCAATTATATATGGAACAAATAAAAGGCCATATCAATCAAGAGTCCAAGACTCCCGCAAATAATCTAGTTTTTGGTCATTAGTAACATGCAAATAACCAGACAAGGAACTGAATCTTTATGTCTATCATGTCCTAGTCATTGTTAAAATCCAAAAACTAGAAGATAATCCTAGGAATTTTTCTTAGTAAAAAAAAACCCCTATAAATACCATCCTCTATCAACTGCCAACCCACACAATCAATCAAGCAACTTCCTCAATTATAACTAATAATAGCAAAAACATAAATAAATCATGGGTGTCACCACTTTCACTGACGAGTACACTTACTCAGTCACTCCGGCAAGGCTATTCAAGGGATCGATCCTCGACTCGCACAACTTGATCCCAAAGCTCATGCCACAGGCCATTAAGAGCATTGAAACTATACAAGGCAACGGGGGGACTGGCAGCATCAAGCAGATAAATCTCGCAGGAGGTTTGAGTAAATGCATGCTAGCTCTAGGGTTTTTAGTTTATCTAGAGCCCTTATATAAATTTTCATATTAATTTTAAATGTTTAATCAGTAACTGCTTGTAATGCAGGCAGCACATTCAGCTATTTAAAATACAAGATCGATGAGCTGGTCGAGGAGACGTACACATACAATTACACATTGATTGAAGGCGAAGCATTGACAGATGGGCTTGAGAAGATAAGCTATGAGATTAAGTTGGAGGGCACACCTAGTGGGGGTACCATCTCCAAAATGAGTAGCAAATATTATACGGTGGGAGATTTGGTGGTCAAGGAAGAGGATGTTAAGGCCGGAAAAGACTAGGCCTCGGGGATGTACAAAGCTGTGGAGGCTTACCTTGTTCAGAATCCGGATGCTTATGCCTAGTGATATTATGTTAATGTTTTTTTTTCCACCTACGTTGTCTGTCTTGTCTTTTCCCTTCTTGTTGTTGCACTACTGCACGCATGCAGTACCTTCCTTCCCTTTGGTTTGAGAATAATTAAGATCTATTCTGCGTGTGACTTTGATTTTGCTTTGAGTTGTGAATTAATTTTGATGCTTCTATATATTCTATCAACCCAATAAAATTAAAATTATTCAGTTTCAAGCATTGGATCGATAACAATCACTTTGAAGTATAGGATCAGAGAATAATCATGAAACTGATTACATAAAATAATTTTTTTATTAAAATAAATACATCGACGCAAATATTATTACTCTTACCGCATGGTATTTGGCCCAGTACTATATCCCTGAGACCGATTCAACTATTCGGAGATGCAATTTAATCAGTTTCAATGTCCCTATTCTCAGATCCAACTCGAAATTAGCCCATAACCTGGCTCCATAACTGTGAGTAACCACCGCAACCGTTACTACGGCCCAGTCTGTATAATTTGACAAATTTTTCCACAATAAGTCTACTATCACATACAAACCTCTCACATACATTCACATACATATTTTGGTAGCCCACGTGTAGAGCAAGCAAGTTATATGGTCCATTAAAATATATATGTGAGTGTATTTGAGCGGTATGTGAGCAATTTTATGTGACAGTATCATGCATTACTCATTTTTCCATACGATTTCGGTTCTTGCTAGGCCTTGAAGTGTAAAGGTTTGGACTGCAGTCCTTTTGACATAATTGGGAGGCAAGCTCAAACGACGCCGTTTTCTAGGAATTAAATAACTTGACATCTCTGGGTTTTGATTCCTATCCTTGAAAAGTTCGATCTCTTTTGCTAACCCCAACGTGCACTGCACCATATAAACTTTCTCTTTTCTCGCCCTCTCATTTTCTTGAGCATTTCTGAAGACTCTGATTCCTCTTCTGGTCAGCCCTAGACCAATTTCAGTCAAATCGGTAAGCCATTTTCCCTAATTACTCTTCTAATTTAGCTGTAAAACAAATTTAATGTTCTGAATCACTGAATCTTTGTAATTATATCAAACTGATAACAAAAAGCATAAATCTTTATCATTAATTTGTGGGTTTACTTCATTTTTATCAGTTCATGGCTTCTTCATTACTCATTGGAGCTGAAAATATCAAGCTTGTTACTGGGTTATCTCCAACTGGGTTGGCTTTTAATGGGTTACATTTTCAAGGGAGAAGGCTTACCAATAAGGGTTTAGTGACTTTTAGTAGGAACTGTAACTCCAAAACCCTAGTACCCAAATGCAGTTTATCCTCCTCTAGGCCTGTTTCTCAACCCAGATTCATACAGCATAAGAAAGAAGCATTTTGGTTCTATAGGTTTTTATCAATTGTGTATGATCATGTAATTAATCCTGGGCATTGGACTGAGGATATGCGAGACGATGCGCTTGAGCCTGCTGATCTTTTTGATCGAAAGATGAGGGTGGTTGATGTGGGTGGTGGAACTGGGTTTACCACTCTTGGTATAGTGAAGCATGTTGATGCCAAAAATGTGACAATCTTGGACCAGTCACCTCACCAGCTTGCTAGGGCGAAGCAGAAGGAGCCGTTGAAAGAATGTATGATAATTGAAGGAGATGCTGAGGATCTTCCTTTCCCAACTGATTATGCTGATAGATATATTTCTGCTGGAAGGTATTTCCTTGGTTCATTCCATAGTCTTGTTATTTGTATTATAATATATTTTGAGGTTCAATTTGGTTGAACATGGATTTGAAATGAAGGGATTCAACAAATAGAATTCATTTAATGCGTTACCAAGAGGAAAGAGGAGATATATTTTTTGCCAGGAACATACAAAGTAGAATCCTTATAGATATGGACTTTAAAGAGTTCCTCTAGACATTGTATTATAATCCATTCGCTATGGGGTCTCAAATTCAGCCATTCGTCTTCATATAGCCTTTCATCTAGCTTAAACGCTTTATTCAAATACTAAACTCTTTCATTTTAAATCCATGAATTGTATTCAGCCTAAAGGTGTTTCACAACAGATTATATTGGGAAATTAGAATATATAATTATAAAATCTATTATGTAACTGACTTGTCTAGGTTTCTCATAATCTATTTATAAGAGCTTTCACAAGGAATGTTCAGTTCAGAGTAAAGAAAAATTACTGATGTGTTATGTTACAATTAATTTGAATTTACATTAGTTATATTACAATTAATTTGAATTTACATTAGTTTTATTTTTCTCATAGTTTAATTAAAGCATGGTTTTGATAGAAAAATATTTATGGGTGATGGTGAATGTTAATGAGCAGTATATCAAATATGAAAGAATTCTTTTTTTTAAACTCACAATTGCTCGTCTCAAGTTAAGTGTAATTTTTTATGAGCGTCTTCTCCAGTATTGAGTACTGGCCAGATCCACAGCGTGGTATAAAGGAAGCATATAGGGTACTAAAAATTGGAGGAAAAGCCTGCTTAATTGGCCCTGTCTACCCTACCTTTTGGTTGTCTCGCTTTTTTGCGGATGTGTGGATGCTTTTCCCTACAGAAGAAGAGTACATTGAGTGGTTTCAAAAGGCTGGTTTTAAAAATGTCCAACTCAAGAGAATAGGTCCAAAGTGGTACCGTGGTGTTCGCCGTCATGGATTGATCATGGGTTGCTCCGTCACAGGTGTGAAGCATATGTCAGGGGACTCTCCCCTACAGGTAACTGATTACATTGATTTGATATCTATTCTTGTACATAGGAAATGCTGTATGAAATTTTCATTTTATATATCTTTTTTGCTTTGTTGCTTCTTTTCGTGAGTTGCTCTCTTTTTTCATTAAGACTTTTGGTAAACATGACACAATCTTCATTTATTGCAATTCATTTAAAGTTTCAATAAGGTGGTCATATGGTAAACCTTGTTTGAACCTGCTCATTTTATCTAAGAAACGTCATTTTGGGGCTCTGATCAATTATCCTTTTGAGAACAACGGCTAATGCATAGTGATAGTTCTTCCTAATCTGTTAGGGGTCTTGCATAAATTTTTTTCATTTTTTATTTCGATAAAGTTTTGTACTACAATAGTTTTTGTAGCATAATTATATTTTGGATTGGGAATGTTAAGTATTCATCTTTATAAGGAAGTTAACAAACATGATAAGAATGTTCAAATATGGGGTTTAGATTTGTTGCCAACCAACCCTCAGGCCTCAGCCCACTATCTCCTCAATTAATTTACTTCCACAATGTGTAAATTTCTGCGTTGGTTACCTGGTTAAAATAAGGAGTTGAGATATTACAAATTTACAACTAACTTACACTTGTTGATTTTGCTGACAATAGAAAGCTGTCTTGTTCTTGAATGCCAAGATGAATAGTTGGTTTACAGAATTTGAGACTGTCACACTGAAATACATAGTATGGGATTTTGACGGCAAAGACGTATCAAATGAGAACAAGCAAAACACAAGTACCTAACCATACACTATTCTAAAGTAAATCGTCAATAGAGTATACTTCTATGGGCAAAGACGGAAAAAAATTCACAATTGGGATGAACAAGATTATAGGATGACTGCGAAGTCTTAAACTATCAAAATTTACTTTCTTCTTAATAATTGTCACTTCAAAAGAAACCTTAATTTGGCTCCCTATTATAAACAAATCTGAATACAGGATAGCTAAAATGAAAAATACTGCGAACTACCCATGAAGAAGGATTTGCTCACCCAAAAAAATTATAAATACAATAGAGAAGCATAAGACTGGTGTCTAACCGTCTAACTATTTTATGATACCCATGGCTTTCACTTTCTAAAGCTTAGTGGATACTCTGCTTGTCTTACATCAAGTATGGGTGACTGTTGAATGAAGTATTGTATCACGTGTTCACAACTACTTTCAAAATTAAAATTAAGCATGAAATTGTCAAATCTTTCGTTTGAAGCTTTCTTTCAGTAGTTTCTGTTACAATTCTTAAATCTGTGTCTTGGCGCAGCTTGGTCCAAAGGCAGAGGACGTGGAGAAGCCAGTGAATCCATTTGTCTTTCTCTTGCGTTTGGTTCTTGGTGCAATGGCAGGAACTTACTATGTGCTGGTTCCAATTTACATGTGGCTCAAGGATCAGATTGTTCCAAAGGGTAGGCCTATCTGAAAAGCCAGAAGAAAATATGGAGGCAAGATGGTACAAAACTTCCATTATCTCTGCCTTCGAGACTGCTACACATGCATCTTAAAGAGCCAAATTGGCCTTCCGGATGCACAAACATGCCAGGTATTACCCAAGTATGCAACTATATAGCCTCAGAAAAGCTGTTGAAATAGTATTTCATGTTTGAGTTTAGTAACAATTTTGTGGCAATTTCTACATACTTTAGGTTTACAATAATTTTGCAACTATTTTCATTATTGTAATGTATATTTTTCATCTTTAAGCAGAAATTATTTTATCTATTTACCCTTTTTCTTGATTGTTGAAGGTTTCTCTCAAAATTACAGTTTTAGTCAGGGTGGTACCTCCTGCTGTAGCAATTCATGTATGCATGTGAATGATAAGGGAAACATGATTTGGCTAATTTGTGTCATTAGTACAAGAATATTATGGGGATATTATGTTCAAGTAATGCAAGATAGTACTAGAGATATATTTTAAACTTTTAAAGACAATTCGCAAAATCTTAAAATTTAAAATATTGATATGAAGTTATTTAGTTTTAATACAACAAATATAACTGTTGTAAACTAATTATAAAGCATTACTAATCATCATATTTATTGTTTTCAAAATTTGAACGGAATTATATCAATTTTGAGTTTTAGAATTTTATAAATATACTTTAAAAAGTCAAAAATGTATCTCTAATGGAAGAAATATAATCACCTAAATGTGAGAATCGAAATTGAGATTTAAAGGTCACAATACTTCAATGAAATTATTCATTTTTATCTTTTTGTTTCTTCTAAGAATAAGTGAACTCTCTATTTCAAAACTAAATATTCATTTTAAATTTTTAGATCAATTTATGGTATTTCAAATTTTGAAATTAATACAAATTTATTTAAATTTAATATAAATAACGTACAATAATATTTCTAACTCAATAAATATCATTCTGCCGCATAATATACAATTGTGCTGCAAGTATATCTTAAGTATAGTGTATTTATATTGCTATAACTGTTGTAAATTCGGATTAGTTTATTTGAAGCATTCTAAGTGTGTTTGGAATCACTATTTTTAGGACCAGTTTTGGAGCACTGGAATTGTAATTTCGAGCACTCAAATTTATTGTATTAAAAATTGTGTGGCATGTTTGGACATATAAACTGCGTTTTTGAAATAAATAAATTGCGTTTGAAATAATTTATATTTAAATAAAATAAATTTTCAAGTGTGTTTAGACTTTAAAAATTTCAAAAAAACTGTAAATCTCTAAAGCAACATACACTTAGTACTTTAAATTTATTATATTTATAAGTTAAATAAACTCCGTTCAATATATAATTTTATAAAAAGTAAATATTTTAAAGAGTTGTGTGTTGCAATAAATTTATGTCAAATTATAATTATAAAACTTATCAATATATATAATTAGTAGGAATTTAAAACAATCACAATATATATCGTTATCGTAATTTAAATACCTTTAAATTTCAAATAAATACAATAGCCACTACATTCATGTAGTGATGAGCAGTTCTGGTCAAGGACAAAAGGAGTATACACGACCCTTTCCATTTTTCGTACTTGCCTTAAAATTGCATTTGGTTAATGTGTTTAGAGCTGGGCAGCTGAGTCAGTGGCAGAAAGCAAACCGCGTGGACAGCCAAGCGCAATAATGTAAAGAAGAACACTAATTTTGTACGAGTTTTCGATATTTTTATAGAATAAGTCTACAGCGACCGGTTGGTTCCATCAGGGTGCTGTATTATTTTTTTTTTTGTTTTGTTTTGTTTTTGATTTTTAAATACTTAATGCGATTTATTGAAACTGAATTTTTTTTCAAAACACAGTGATTTAGGTATTATTTAGATATATGTAAAAAACAGAGTTGTACAGTCTGTGGCTCTGTGCAATCCTGTTTTTTACATGTATCTAAATGATACCTAAATCACTATATTTTGTAAAAATTTCAGTTCCAATAAATCACATTAATTATTTGGGATTCAAAAGAAAAAAATAAAATAAAAATTTCCGACCGATCGCCACCCCGGTCGGAATTTCAGGTCCATAGAAGGATTCATTTTTATATGATTCTCTTTCGCAAAAGAAGACTAAGTAAAAATATCAAAATCACATACGGAAATATCAATTAACAACAATCAAATCCTAGGTAGTTAATTAATTTGCTCAATGACCAAATCTCAAAAATCAAATTCCTATTACCAAAAAAATAAAAATCCAATTCCATTTTTCATTCCTGGTTAGTTATTAACCCAAGTTAGGCCATGCATAGGTTAGAATGTGTATTAATCTTTAGAATTATTAAAAATATATATTATGAGAGAGGTTGTTTCATAATTCTCCACTTATATAGGAGTTTGTTTTACCCTTAGTTGATTGAATTTTTATTTTATTTTTTATAATAGAGTTTCTTTATCTTCTCATGAGGAATCTTATTTTCTCCATTACATGAAATTATTTTTATTGGACAATTTGTCATATCTATAATTTTAGTCTATGCTTGTGATATCCATATTTCAAAAGTTATTATAGATTTTGACTACGATTGATCCATCATTTTAGTTAATCCTTTAATTGTTATGCTGGGATTATGTTTGTTTGTTTTTTTCAGTAGTAATATTTTTATGATTTATAACAGTTTACAAATTTAATATATTTCGGTCATGTTTGTATGAAAATTGATATTTCTATATTAAAAAATAATATTTTTACACAAATTTATCTCACATGAATGTGAAATCCACTTATTTTTCATATAAGAGAGACTATTTTCTCATGTGAAAAAATTAGTTCTTTTTTTTTTTGGAATGTTTCTATATACTCGGTTTGATATTTTGGAGGATTTAAGAAAAAGAAAAGTAAAAGAGAAAAGAAACAAAAGACAAAACAAAGTTTTTTATATATTGCAAACAATTTGAGTAAAATTACGATTGCGGCATATATCAACACATGAGATTGGATATGATTATAAAATTGACTCATTATATCAAATACTACCAATTAAATTTATCCAAGTAAGTCGCAACAAAAAAAATCGATATATAAAGTCACAATATATATATATATCAATTTTCCGACAAAATAAAACATTTTGCATTATAAAGAAATATCATGAACTATGATTCCTACGGGAGTGGTTAGCATAAAGTTAACTTTTGTCAATTAATCAATACAGTATCGATACACAGACTGAAAAATAATTTCTCTCTACGTATCAGCTCTATATTGATCAATTAATTAATTTATCATAAAATTAATTTCATAATAACGGAATCCGAATTCGATTCCTATTACTACTATTTGCTACTACGAGAGCAGATCCTCTGTCCCTTACGAGAGCAAATTCTCTATCCCCTTGTGTCTTACCACTTAAATATTGACACTTGATTTTTATTTTTTTTAATTTTAGAGTTAATTAGTGTTAAGTAAGAGGATATGTGTCAACATTTAAATGGTGGGACACAAGGGGACAAGAAATTTGAGATCTGCTCTCTTGCTACGAGAGCAGATTCTCTATCCTCAAATTCTCTGTCTCCCTTGTGTCCCCCACTTATATTTTGATACATGGGCTTTTACTCTTTTTTTTTTTTGACACATAGACTCTTATTTAATATTAATTAATTTTAAAATTAAAATAAGGGCCTATGTATCAAAATATAAATGAAAAACACAAGGAGTACAAAAAATCTAGTTACTGAGAATCTGCTCTCATAACTACTACTATTTGCTAGTCTAGATCTCTCCCGCAAGCAAGGAAGTGGGAGTGATGTTGGTGTTGAAAATGAGGTTGGGAAAGTAGACAGTACACACCACCCAATACGGACATATCCTCTATAGTCTTCTCTTTCGATGTTCTTTGTCCCCTAAACATTAAACCGTACAGCTATCCCTGCAGGCCTATTTCTTTCTTTCTTTCTAAAAAATTAATTAATTAATTTACAAAATATAAAATCTAAGTAGTAGACGACTAGTAGGCGTAGATTTAAAAGTCATGGTTTGAGAAAAAGAAAGAATATTATATGAAAGTGGATCATTTGAATATCTGCTTAATTATTTGATAAAGGCAGTTCGTAGCCTTATAAACCAGTCAAATTAATAAGCTACAAAAGTTTACTTTGTTAATTAAATTAAATATTTGTCACGACTGTAACAGTCAGAACTGAAAAGAAAAAAAATATCAATCGCGTAATAAAAAAGACTGAAATAAAAGCATAATATTACCATTGTTATAAACTCGTTTCTTTCTTTTATGTCTTTTTGGAAAGAAATTTATTTATGTGTATCTATTATTTGCAAATTTTAAGAATGATCTAATTTTGTATATTATTTTAAAATATTAATTATTACTAATATATTTCTCTTTCAGCTTTCCAATGAATTTTGAAAACTATAATGTTGAAATTTTATACTTAGCTTAATCAATCAAACAAAGTATTAATTATATTTCTTAATTAATATATTTTCTTTTAAAATGTGAATAAAAAAAAAGTAATGGAGGGACAATAATTATTTTTGTAATATCCATCTAACACTAGTATTAGATTTGTAGATGGTGTATGATTCTCTAAGATACGATTGATTTGAGGATCCTTTTAACATGTGTCTTTAGGGTACATATTAAGTATACAGTTTTTGAATTATGTGTGTATTCTTTTAATTTTTGTATTTGTACCAAGTTCAAAAAAATATGCACTCAATTCAAGAGAATATTCCCTTAAACTTTGTGCTTAGCATGAGCCTTAAGAGTACATATTAAGAAATTCGTTGATTTAAATACCCCTCCTCTGGCCTCAAGCTTAAACATACACTATTTTTAAAAATCTACATAAAGCCCAGCCAGGTTGGAGCAATAAGCAACTCTCTCTCTCTCTCAAATACTGGTTTGAAGGTTTATTGAATAAGCTTGCTTGTATTCCAGAGTCCAAAAATGGCAGATATTCTGAATGAAGAACAAATAGTTGAGTTTCAAGAAGCCTTTAGTCTCTTTGACAAGGATGGAGATGGTTAGTTTCTTTAATTTCCCTTTCCCTTTTGATCATATTGTTAATTTACTATATATATACAATATGAATGCATAACATCACTCATGATTTCTATAAAAATATATATTTACAAATCTCTGTTGTTTGTATTTGTACTCTGTCTCTGTATTTTAATAGCAACCTATTTCATCTTAATAAATAATATGTTTAGGCTGCATTACTGTTGAAGAATTGGCAACCGTGATAAGGTCTTTGGATCAAAAATCCATCTGAGGAAGATCTTCAAGACATGATTAATGAAGTTGATGCTGATGGAAATGGGGCAATCGAATTCCTCGAGTTCTTGAATCTTATGGCCAAGAAAATGAAGGTCAAATTTACATTTATATATATATATATATGGGTTCTAATCCGTGGCAACCGGTTGCCACGGACACTGTTCAGCAACCAACTTTTGTACCGTTGATCTGAAGGAGCAACGGCTGAGATCAAAAAATTTCCTCCCCTGCCGCAACAGCCTCTTGTGGCAACACTACAGGACAAAAATCGGTTGGCGAATTTACTGTTATGCCCTCCCCTCATATATATTATTATTATTATTATTATTATTATTATTATTATTATTATTATTATTGTTATTAATAATAAAAATAACAATAATAATAATTATTATAATGACAAAAATAGTATTAATAATAATAATTATTATTATTAGAATTATAATAACAATAATAATAATAATTATAATAACAATAATAATTATAATCATAATAACAATAATAATATTAATAATTATAATAATTATTATAATGACAAAAATAATACTAATAATACTAATATTATTAGTATTATTATAATAATTATAATAATAATAATTATTATTATTAATATTATTTTTGTCATTGTAATAATTATTATTATTGTTATTTTTATTATTAATAACAATAATAATAATAATAATAATAATAATAATAATAATAATAATAATAATAATAATAACAATAATAATAATAATAATAATAATAATAATAATAATAATAATAATAATGAGGGGAGGGCATAACAGTAAATTCGCCAACCGATTTTTGTCCTGTAGTGTTGCCACAGGAGGCTGTTGCGGCAGGGGAGGAATTTTTTTGATCTCAGCCGTTGCTCCTTCAGATCAACGGTACAAAAGTTGGTTGCTGAACAGTGTCCGTGGCAACCGGTTGCCACGGATTAGAACCCTATATATATATATATATAGGATAAGCTTCTGAAACGAACTGTTCGTAAATGAATATATGTAGGATCCAGTATTGAAGGTTGTTGATTGGCTCAATTATGTACCATCATATATTTTTAATTAGTGTTAAATATTCTCATCCAATCAATAATCTTCAACACTGGCCCAATTATATATCATCATATATTCTTAATTAGTGTTAAATATTCTCATCTAATCAACAACTTTTAATACTGGGTCCTACATATGTTCGTTTATGAACAGTTAATTTTAGAGCCTTATCCTCTCTCTCTCTATATATATATATATAACAAAACACAACTAAATTTGAATTTCTCGCTCAATTCTAAAATCATCTGGATCATCCAAAATTTAGGATAAATCTCACCGTCCAAAATTAAATAGTGTCTGAGTCACCGACAATACAGCTAGCATATATATAATTAACTCTGATCTGATGGTGGATTTGTGAATAATTGTACGTACGTTATCAGGAAAGTGATGCAGAGGAGGAGCTGAAAGAAGCTTTCAAAGTGTTTGACAAGGATCAAAATGGGTATATCTCAGCTACTGAGGTAAGTCCATTATCAAAAGCTAAGATATATGACATGCATAGTAATCAAGTCTTATCATGCTTGTCATATTAATTATAACAATGTGGATAAATAAGCTTCTTTCATATGGTAATATATATATATAGCAAAACTAAATGATAGTATTATTATTGTTAAGCATTTTTAGAACAACTATAAAAAATATAGTTTAATATATATTTGTTCCGATAATATCATTTTCACTATGTTAATTTTAATGTCAAACAATATTAATTGTGTTTATCCTTGATTTTTAATTAATTTCTATGGTTGCTAGGCTTTATATAATTGTGTTGAAGGATTAAAATTATGACGGATCTGTAATGTCACTGTGAATACATACATGTGTTTTAACAGCTATTTTGCATAGTTTAATAGGGTTTGTCTTGTGCATAATTCCTTAATTAATTAATATATTTTTTTAAAAAAAAGATTCTAATAATCTTTTAACATTAAAAAAAAAACTCATTGATCCTGTGCAGCTGAGGCACGTGATGATAAACCTAGGCGAAAAATTAACCGATGATGAGGTGGAGCAGATGATTAGAGAGGCCGACTTGGATGGTGATGGTCAAGTCAACTATGATGAATTCGTGAAGATGATGATGACCGTCGGATAAAAAGCTAATCATATGGTTGAAGATTTAATTAATCATATTTGTTATTTTTTTTCATAATTAATGTTTCCTAATTGTTTAGTTATTCTTAATTATAACTAATTACTATATCTGTTGAACAAAAATTAAAAAGTAGGATCACTTGACAATCACCTTGTGACTCAATGTGATCATTAATGTATTCTTTCATTTCTAGTTTAATTGAAAATAGATAAGAGAATATTATTAAGGGTTTAATTCAACTTTATTTTGAGACTAGCATTGCAATCATTTTCATTTCCTTTCATTTGGCTTGCACAATTATAACTAACGTAAATTATTTAAAAAATAATATTCATTGTAAAATTTATAGTTTCGTAAATATTAATGAATTATCTTAATTTTGTGTTTAAAAATGTATTAAATTAATTTTTAAAAGCCAATACTGATATTACTAAATTTATGGGCTGCTTTCTTTGAAGTAGTTAATATCAATGGGCTGCTTTCTCTAATTAGTTAACGTGAATGGGATGCTTTTTTTAAGGGTTCTTTACACTATTATACAATATTTATAAAATATTTACAATATTAGTGCATTCATAAAATATTTTTAAAAAGAGGGGAACAAAATCATATCATTCAATTTCATATAAATAAGGAAATCTGAAATCAAGGAGAAGTAACCGTCATATTCGGCAGTTACCAAATTTTTGGGATCTAACAACCAAAACAAATCCATAATTCAAATCAAAAAGAGGGAAAAACAAAAAATTATCTTCTCCCTCCTTAGAACATGACTCATCCTAATTTTCATCTCCCTCACCGCCCATTCTCTTCATCTCCATCACCGCTTCCTCTCTCCTCCCCTTCATCATTCTCCTCCGTCGCTAATCTCCGGAACTACCTGAGTTATATCGTTCTCGTCTTTGGTTGCGCCGCCGCTACATCGCTCTCTCATCCCCTTCATCATCCTCCTCCGCCGTGAATCTCCAGAAGTACCTGAGTTATATCGTCCTCGTCCTTGGTTGCGCCGCCGCTACATCGCCCTCTCATCCCCTTCATCATCCTCCTCCGTCGCAAATTTCCGGAAGTACTTGAGTTACTGTTCTGAATTATTTTTATGACTACTTGGTTACCCACAAAAACTAAAATGGTTACCTTTGTATGAAGGTTTGGCTACCAACTGTATCATATTCAAAATAAATTTATTTTTAAAAGGTTATTTATAAGTAACCAGCAGCTACATAAATGAGGACTCTTACATGACATTTCGGATACCATCTACATCTTCTGTTAAAAAAATAATTTAATTGGTAATCCAATAAAACTGAATTGTTACCTTTGTATGAATGTTTGGTTACCAACTGCACTATGAAAAAAAATTATACCAACGACGACCATTGCAGAACCCAATAAAACTGAATTGGTTACCTTTGTATGAAGGTTTGATTACCAACTGTACTATGAAAAAAAAATGTACGGCAGCGACCATTGCAGAACCCAATAAAACTGAATTGGTTACCTTTGTTCTTCAATTTTTTATAATTAATTGGTAACACAATAAAACTGAATTGGTTACCTTTGTATGAAAGTTAGGCTACCAACTGCATTGAGAATCAAAAAAATGTACCAACAATATTTGAAACACTAATACTAGATAATGTTAATATGGTATAATGAACATAATAATTACAAATAGCATGCTTAGCAAGAGGAGCCACTGTCTAGTGGTAGAAGAGAATTCTGCCACCAGCTTTGATTCTCAACTGCTGCATTCTTTGATCCTTCAGAGGAGACGCACATTACCTTTACCCAAATCATCACTTTTGTCTTTATTCCCTCTACATCAGTTAGTCTTCCTTTCTTCAGATATCCAGTTACAGTGGTGAAAAATCGCAAAACAGACGAGTCCTTGTAACTTATCCCGGTGGTGGAGGGTGAGGGAAAAGAGATAATAGGAGGGGAGGAGAGGAGGGAGGCAAGACGACGGTGGAAGAGGGAGGAAGTGGAGGTGGTCAGATTTGAAAATTTAGGAGGAGTTAAGGAATGAGGTGGTCAGATCAGTGGGGAGAATAAGAAAGGAGTTCACTTGATTGTGATTTTTCATAATGTCCTAATTTTGTAAATAAAATATTAAAAATTTATTAATTCTGTAAATATTTTCTAGATGCACTTTTGTTGTAATTTTTCTAAAAATATATTAGAAAATGTAATTGTCTCTTTCTTTAATTAGTAAGCATGATTGGGCCGCTTAAGTTCCTGACCAATTCTGGACCAGGTCAGTTTAGCATAGGGACAATTACAATTCCTAGTATATTTTTTAAAAAAATTACAACTAAAGTGTATCCAAAAAATATTTGCACAATTAATATATTTTTAATAGTTTATTTATAAATTTAGTGTATTTGATATCCCTTTAATAGTGCATTTGGTATCCTTTTAATAGAGCAAGTCCTGCACCTTTCTCCTCTGAAGCTTCTTAACACTGTTAACAAATCCATCAACACCGCCACGCGGCCACTTATTTTGCCACAACCTAGCGGCCACTAAGCCCTTATCCTTCACCAACGGCCTTCTCAAGCACCACCACTCTATCCACCACCACAGCCCCACCACCGCCAAACCTTGAGCATTTAGGTTTATATACGAGATATTGGTGAATTTCCTGAACTAATTGATGTTGGGAAATGAGATATGTGGAAAGATCTAGTTTCCAAAATGAAGTTTATGTAATTTTGACGTAAGCCTGATTCTTTAATCTTCATACTGATGGAGATTATATTAGACCAGTGTTACATCTTCTTTTTGTGATTTTAATTGTATAATTTTATTTTGGTTGTGTATTGCTTTTATGTTAATGTTCATCATCTTCATTACAGGTCTACTCAGTTAACTTTTTCAGTTTATTATAAGTTATGTAAAATAAGCTCTTGATCCATATATCTTGAACCAAACCTTCATGCGGTTGGTAGCCAAACCTTCATACCAAGGTAACCAATTCAGTTTTATTAGGTTACCAATTTATTTTGAATGTGATGCAGTTGGTAGCCAAACTTTCATGCAGTTGGTAGCTAAACCTTCATACCAAGATAACCAATTCAGTTTTATTAGGTTACCAATTAATTTTGAATGTGATGCAGTTAGTAGTCAAACCTTCATGCAATTGGTAGCCAAACCTTCATACCAAGGTAACCAATTCAGTTTTATTAGGTTACCAATTTATTTTGAATGTGATGCAGTTGGTAGCTAATCCTTCATGCAGTTGGTAGCCAAACTTTAATTCATAATAAGGTAACCAATTCAGTTTTATTAGGTTATCAATTTATTTTAAATGTGATGCAGTCGGTAGCCAAACCTTCATACCAAGGTAACCAATTAATTTTATTAAGTTACCAATTAATTTTGAATGTGATGCAGTTAGTAGCCAAACCTTCATACCAAGGTAACCAATTCAGTTTTATTAGGTTACCAATTTATTTTGAATGTAATGTAGTTGGTAGCCAAACTTTCATGTAGTTGGTAGACAAACCTTCATACCAAGGTAACCAATTCAGTTTTATTAGGTTACCAATTAATTTTGAATGTGATGTAGTTGGTAGCCAAATCTTCATGCAGTTGGTAGCCAAATCTTCATACCAAGGTAACCAATTCAGTTTTATTAGGTTACCAATTTATTTTGAATGTGATGCAGTTGGTAGCCAAACCTTCATGCACTTAGTAGCCAAACCTTAATTCATACCAAGGTAACCAATTCAGTTTTATTAGGTTACCAATTTATTTTGAATGTGATGCAGTCGGTAGCCAAACCTTCATACAAAAGTAACCATTTTAGTTTTTGTGGGTAACCAAATAGTCATAAAAAAAATTCAGAACAGTAAGTGTTACATCTATTTGTTTTCAAAATTATGTTTGTAGGGCGAATCTTCTCCTTTTCATTGGCGTTTTGGACAACGATTTCGAGTTCTTGAAGGGTTGCGGCTAGGGGTGTGCAAAAAAACAGGTTTTTTTCGATTTTCCGGACCTGTCCGAACCGGTCGATTCGGTATAAAAAAAATCGGTTCGGTACAAACCGAATCGAACCGGTATATACCAGTTTTCTAATTTTTTTTATTTTTTATTATTAATAAATAATTAATAATAATAATACTAAAAATAATAATAATATTAATAAAATAATGATTATAATAATAAAAATAATAATATTAATATAAATAAAAATAATAAAAAGTAATAATAAAAATAATAAAATAATAATTATATTAATTTTCGATTTTTTCGATAAAAAACCGGTACCGAACCGGTTCCGAACCGATAAATCGGTTCGGTATACCGGTCCAACCGGTACCGATATCGGTACCGAAATTTAGCCAATTTTGGTACCGGTTCGGTTCGGTACCGGTTCGGTTCGGTCCGGTAAAAACCAGTTGCACACCCCTAGTTGCGACGGCGCAACCAAAGACGAGGCGGAGGAGGATGATGAAGAGGAGGAGAGAGGAGGCAATGAGGGAGATGAAGATTAGAAAGAGTCAGGTTCTAAGGAGAGAGAAGATAATTTTTGATTTTTTCCTCCTTTTGATTTGAATTATGGATTTGTTTTGGTTGTTAGATCCCAAAGATTTTGTAACTGCCGTATATGGCGGTTACTTTTCCTTGATTTTAGGTTTCCTTATTTATTTGAAATTGAATGATTTGAATTTATTACTCCTCTTTTTGTAATTATTTTGTAGATGTACTAATGTTGTAATTACTTTCTAATTATTGTATATTACGTGTAAAGAACCCTTTAGCATATCCCAGGCGGTCTGAGCCAAAAATGGGCTGGGCCAGGTCTAAACCAGCACACCGATTCAATTCGTCATCTAGACGTTTTTAGACCATGTGAATGAAGTTGCCTAAGGTGCAATCAATTTTTTGGGGGTAAAGAGCTAGTTAAGAATTAGGGTTGTTGAACTAAATCACATTATGATATATATTGTGAATGTTTATATTGATTTTTTGATCGCCAATTACGTAGATAAATATTAATGACAATCTTTTTGTAAGTATGTGTAATAAGTGGAGCCCTCTATAATACTACTAATTTCATGTATTGATAATTTTTATAATTGTAATTCGAGTTAAATTTATCAGCATGATTATAATATATATGTTAATTTAAACAAATACCAAGCCGACATATAATAAACAATTAAGCAGGCCAGGCCCATAAAGTAGTATGTGTATGAAACGTGTATGAGAAAGTTTTTTCCTTTATAATATATAAATGAATTACTTAGTTAGCAAGGCAACGAGGTCACACGTTCGAATCGCCATTTCGCCTATAATTATAATTATAATAATTAATACGCGGTGCAAAGTACGTCCACGCCATCCAAATCTATTAATCCAGTGTGTACGTGTTTCTTTCTTAAACCGCCACAACTTTTCTCATTTCTGAGTAATTTCCAAAAGGAAAGTCGGTCCTTTACATTCTTGGAATGCAATCTATCCCTCCCTGTACAGTATGTATATATATAACCATGCACTGCCATGGCTAAAAGACGAAATATTTCCCTCACAAATTCTTGATTCAATATTCTTTTGCGATTTTCCCTGTTCAGACAGACAGTACGTACGAGAATACGTACATAGGAGGAAACATGTCTGCTATAATCCATTTAAACTTGCAATGCACGGAATTCCTGCAAAAATTGCAGCCCATGATCACCCTAAGTCCCCTCAACAAAAAGAGATGGCACTTGGCTTTTGCAACCATCTATTCTTCAAGAGCCTTTTCTCACTTCAACAAATCTGCAGTATCCAAAAACTACTACGTCAAAATCCCATCTCATCAAACACTTGTAGTCCCCCCTACCTTTCCAAATATCACTCAACTAGTCAAGGACAAAAATCTACAACACCTTGTAAACTTTGGTGGTGTGAAAGGTTTAGCTTCTGTTCTCCAAACAAATATCGAGCATGGAATACATGCGGATGATATTTTGCGCAGACAAGAAGCCTTTGGCACCAATACATATCGCAGGCCTCCTACAAAAAGTTTCTTCAGCTTTGTTTGGGAAGCTCTAAAAGATCCAACCATTCTCATTCTCCTAGTTTGTGCTGCACTTTCTCTTGGTTTTGGCATGAAAGAAGATGGACCAAAAGAAGGATGGTATGATGGCGGCAGCATATTTGTTGCAGTCTTTCTTGTAATCTCTGTATCAGCTATAAGTAACTTCAGGCAAAGCAGACAATTTGAAAAATTGTCAAAAGTAAGCAACAATATTCGAGTAGAAGTTGTAAGAAATGGAAGGAGGCAGCAAGTTTCAGTGTTTGATATTGTTGTTGGAGATGTTGTTTGCTTGAAAATTGGTGATCAAGTGCCTGCGGACGGGCTGTTTTTAGACGGGCATTCGTTACAAGTGGATGAATCAAGCATGACAGGGGAAAGTGACCACGTAGAAGTTGATCGTGACAAGAATCCATTCTTGTTTTCTGGCACAAAGGTAGCTGATGGATATGCTAAATTGTTGGTCACTTCTGTTGGGATGAACACTACGTGGGGGGAAATGATGAGTACAATTACCCAAGATTCAAGTGATGAAACGCCCCTACAAGCTAGGCTCAACAAGCTCACATCATCAATAGGTAAAATTGGTTTAGCGGTTGCTTTTTTGGTTCTTGTAGTCTTGTTGGTTCGATATTTTACTGGGAATACCAAGGATGAGAATGGGAAAACGGAGTTTAATGGCAGCAAGACTAAGGTTGATGATGTGATCAATGGTGTTGTGGGGATTATTGCTGCTGCTGTTACTATTGTTGTGGTTGCAATTCCCGAGGGATTGCCACTGGCTGTGACACTTACACTTGCTTATTCGATGAAGAGAATGATGAAGGATCAGGCTATGGTGAGGAAACTCTCTGCTTGTGAGACTATGGGCTCTGCCACCACCATCTGTACAGACAAAACGGGGACCCTCACGATGAATAAGATGAAGGTGACAAAGTTTTGGCTCGGCCTAGAATCTATGGAAGAAAATGAGTTTCACTTTTATATCTTCCAATGTTCTTGAATTGCTCCACCAAGGAGTTGGTTTGAACACAACCGGTGGTGTTTACAAGCCCATTTCAGGATCTGAATTTGAATTCACGGGCAGTCCTACAGAAAAAGCCATTCTTTCTTGGGCTGTTCTTGATTTGAATATGGATATGGAGGAACTGAAAGGGAGTTCTAATCTTTTGCATGTTGAAGCATTCAATTCGGAGAAGAAAAGAAGTGGAGTATTAATGAAGAAAAATGGAGATAACACCATCCATGTGCATTGGAAAGGAGCTGCAGAGATGATATTATCAACGTGCTCTCACTATTATGATCCCCATGGGAACATGAAAGCTTTGGATGATACTGAAAGAGGTGAAATTTGATCAACTTATTCAAGGTATGGCTGCAAGTAGTCTAAGATGCATTGCTTTTGCACATACACAAGTGTCAGTACATGAACATAAAGACGGAAACAAGCACCCAAAACTGAAAGACAACAGCTTGACCCTTTTGGGGCTAGTTGGTATTAAGGATCCATGTCGACCTGGTGTGAGAAAAGCTGTTCAAGATTGTCAATACGCTGGAGTAAACGTGAAAATGATCACTGGAGACAATGTTTTTACTGCAAGAGCTATAGCCACTGAATGCAGGGATACTTGGGCCTGATCAGGACATGGATAGTGGAGCAGTGGTTGAGGGTGTGGAATTTCGGAATTATACCCCAGAGGAGAGAATGGAAAAGGTCGATAAAATCTGTGTGATGGCTAGATCCTCTCCTTTCGACAAGCTTCTAATGGTACAATGCCTTAAACAGAAAGGCCATGTGGTTGCAGTCACTGGTGATGGAACAAATGATGCACCAGCACTAAAAGAAGCTGATATAGGTCTTTCAATGGGAATCCAAGGCACCGAAATTGCGAAAGAGAGCTCAGATATTGTTATTTTGGATGATAATTTCGCGTCAGTGTCAACTGTTTTGAGATGGGGAAGATGTGTCTACAACAACATACAGAAATTCATTCAGTTCCAACTCACAGTAAATGTGGCAGCTCTTGTAATCAACTTTGTGGCAGCTGTTTCAGCCGGTGAAGTACCATTAACAGCAGTTCAATTATTGTGGGTCAATCTTATTATGGACACATTAGGCGCTCTTGCTCTCGCCACTGAGCAGCCAACCAAGGAGCTAATGGACAAGCGGCCTGTAGGGCGTACAGAGCCACTAATATCAAACATTATGTGGAGAAACTTAATAGCTCAAGCGTTGTATCAAATAGTCATTCTCTTGACCTTACAGTTTGGAGGAGAAGTAATCTTCAATGTCACTGAAAAGGTAAAAGACACTTTGATCTTCAATACCTTTGTTCTTTGCCAGGTTTTCAACGAGTTCAACGCGAGGAAACTTGAAAAGAAGAATGTTTTTGAGGGCATACACAAGAACAAGTTGTTTCTAGGAATTATTGGGATTACCATTGTTCTTCAAGTTGTGATGGTAGAATTTCTAAAGAAGTTTGCAGATACAGAAAGGTTGAATTGGGGGCAATGGGGAGCATGTATTGGTATTGCTGCTGTGTCTTGGCCTATTGGTTTTCTGGTGAAGTTCATACCTGTTCCAGAGAAGCCATTTTTCAGCTTTTTAAAGGGGCAGAGCCAGAAGAACATCTCTATAGACAAAAGAACAAGATATTAGATTAGGAGATTCATTAGAGGCTGTTAATAATTCAATAGTTTATTTTTTAAAAGTCATGCCTTTTATTTGGTAATTCATTTTGCACATATACTGTATTTAAGTATTAATTGCATTTATAAAGTCTCTCCAGTTTTCCAATAGTAAGACACTTTGCCAGCTCTAATACATTATGATAGTTTGGAGTATATATGGAGACACAATAGTCTATCCTATTTTATGTTTATATATATATATAGTTTCAAAAATTTTGTATATCATTAGTTTGCAGGTAATGTAAGTACTTACTTCTTTGAGAGAAGCCATTTTCAGCTTTCTAAAGTTGCAGAACTTGAAGAACATCTACAAAAAATAGACAACATATCAAAATATTAGATGCTTAAAACTATTAGACAACGCTGCCTAGCTTGCCCGTAAAACTTGTAATTTTCCTAAATCTGTTCATCTAAAACAACACATTACACCAGACAGAATATAGTTTCAAGTTTTGAACTTCGTACCCTTTTTTCAATATATGCTTTGTCAATTTTTCTAATCACTAGTTCTGAAATTCATCATATATGTTACTAGTAATTCGTTATTTTAACAAACAGATGGCATGCTACATGAGACATTGATGCGATCATGCGACTGAAAGTGAAAATTGATCACATTTGAAAAAATCCAAGTAAGAAGGCAATTTAGGCAAGAGAATAAATATAAAGAAATCAGAGAAGTTGATCAGTAGAAAATTTGGCTCACCCGAAAATTATTTAAGCATAACAGGGAGGCAAGTTTGATGAAGGTGAGGCCTCTATGCCTATGTGATTGAGCTAGGCAAGCGCAACCAACAATGCAAAAATGGAATACTTAATTATAGATTTGTTACCCGAACAAATCTCTTGTTACATCCAAGTACGAATCGAATCCATCAAATAACACCTTATATCACTAGCCTAATAAAAGATTATGACCGAAGTTATTATTGTTAATAACTTAATTTCTTATATAGTGACAAATCTTTCCCACACATATATATTTAGATGTGATACTGAGGTGTTACATACACACTTGGTCACTATCCTTAGTTGTGAAAATCGATATATATATATATATATATATATATATTTTTTGTTGAACGGTAAACTTATGCGTCAATTGAGACTATATCTCTCTTCGGATAATCTTAAGAACGAACTCCCCACGTGGATATGTTCTGGGTGCTAAACCCAAGGTTCGAATACAAGAAAAATAAAGAGAGCTAATCTCCTTGACTAACATGCCAACCCCTCAATGTTAAAATGGAGGAAACATTCATTCAATATAAATGGTGTACTATATATTTTCACAACACTATTTGATATTTTACCCAAACATATGTCAATGCAGCAATGCTCCAGTTTCCTCTTATGCTTGCCTTATGAGTTAAAATGATTTGAACATCTCCTTTTTTACTTACTTTTTAAAAAAAAAAATACATGTTGATTCTTTTAAGCATTCAAATTAATTTGGTTTAGAAGTGTATAAATCTTGGGATAAAATTGTAGCGCTCAAAAATAGGATGTCTATAATTTCGATATCTCATGTTTTGAAGGGTTGTACTGTATAATATTTCAAATAGGATGTCTATAATTTCGATATCTCATGTTTTGAAGGGTTGTATTGTATAATATTTCAAATCATAACCAGTTTCCAGACATGATATTTCTGGGCGCCATAAGTTATTTGGTGCCAACTGCCAAGCACAAATGTACCATTATACCATCCTTCTTTTGGCCCAAAACCATGAGAAATTACTCCATCACAGAGTAGGAGAAAGGGGAATAGTTGTAATCTTTTAGCTTCATCTTGAGCTGAACTATCTTCACCATCACTACTATCCATACATACCATGCTCCATATCGGTTTTGTCTTGAACCAACCTGCATTTTGAATGTATGTGCTTGATTCATGGTTTCATGCTGATCCAAAAGCTCCATACTAATTCTTAGGACAACAACGTGGGTCAGTTTGATAAAAGAACTAGCACTTCCTTAAATCTGGAAGCATTGCTGCTCGGATTTAGTTTGTGTTTTCACATTAGGCATATGTTTAAATAAGAAGAATACTATTTTCACATGTGTTTTTGATATTTACACATGATTCTTTTTTCACATGAAGGTGGGACCAACTGCATGCTCGTGTGAGAGAGGACTGTGTAAAAATATCAGTTCCCTTAAATAATATATGTCTACAAGTATACTTTTATTCTCCTATGAAGGTCACTTTTTTAGCCAGGCTCTGTCCAATTTGCAGCCCCCCTAATGCCAGAAAATTTGCAACAAGATTATACTGCAGTCATTCAGTTGCATCAAAATTCTAGGCATACTTCAATCACAGTTTGACTATAAAATGATGAAACAGTAAAGAAAACAATACGAAGAGATTCAGAAACAAACATGGATCTATTACTTCTTTAAATGTGTAAAAGAGGGAGATGGGGTTACTAAAAAACTCTTCCCTCAGTAATTTAAGATAATGCTCCGGATCATATTATTAGTCTAAAGCCAAACTCACTCCATGAAATCACAATCTCAACAATATTTTACAATGTGGACTATTTTATGGCGCCATCCTCGCACAATAATTACAAATTGACGCAATGTATTTCTCCAGCAGTGGCTCATATAATTTATTAAGATCAAGACAGAGAATATGTTCAGTAAATTTGAACAATTTCCACAGATGTCATTCTTTCAAGCTGGAACAGGTTCCGGAATTTTACCATTTTCTGCAAGAGACAAACTATCGTAGTAATCCACCAAGACTTTCCAACCACCAGGGCACATAAATCCATCCGGAGGGTTCTCCTTGTTCTTCGCAAGTGTTCGCATCTGTAGAATGCAACCATGTATTTAGAAGATAGCGTGTATGAACATAAAGACAAATAAAAAAGACGGTTAACTCCACTTTTTGTCACTGTACTCGATCCCGATTTACAAATTGGAATTTTTAACGGTCAACTCATTGAACCTACTTATTTATCACAAACTGTTACAAATTTCGTCTAAACAAGTTGACTTTTAACGAAAAAAAATTAAAGAAATGTTATTTTTATCCAATTGTCCACGTGGACACGACAAATACGTCAAGTGACATCTGGGTCCCACAAATTTGTCCATGTGGTCATTAAAATAAAAAAATTATATGTTAAAGTTGATTAAAAATTTATACAACGTTAAAAATCTATCCAAAAATATATAAATAAATTACAGAGTTAGAAAAAAAACGTGGAGTATTAAATTAAATACAATAATAGAAGAAATTAACTTATTTAAACAACTTAAACACTTTAAATTCAAACCCATTAGCTTTAATGAGTTTTATTAAATTATTTAAGTTGTTTAAACAATTTGTTATATAATCAGTGGCAAAGCCACCTTAAGAGGGTGTGAGGTCAATTGACCCCACTGGAAAAAAATTTATTTTCTAATATATGATAAATTTAGAAGAAATTTAAGTATAATGAATAAATTGACCTCACTGAAACTTTATAATTTTTTTAATATACGGGGTCAAATTGAATTTTATATAACTTTCTCAATTCTATATTATTTCTACTCCTTGATGTATGCATCTTCCTCTAATATTTTTAAAATAAATAATAATCTAATTTATATTATTTTTATAACATAAGAAATTTAAATATTTATTAACAAATTTGTGATTATAAAGGCGTATTAGAGGTCAATAAGGGGTGTATATATATATATATACACACACACTCCATTTTAAGGGCATACCCTTTTATTTTACATACCATGCTCACCACCATTAGCGACGGACGGACCGGACGACGGTTCGGTCTGTCGCTATAGAACAGATAAACGGTTTATATGTTATGGCGACGGTTCGATGCGTCGCTAAAAGCTAAGACGACGGTTCCTTGATATACGCGACGGACCGAACCATCGCCCGGTCCGTCGCTAAAGGTGGTGAGCAAGGTATATAGGATCAAGGGATATGCCCTTATCCTTCCCGTATATATATATATATATATATATATATATATATATAATGTTATTACTTGTTATATTAATAATATTGTAACCAAATACACGTTTTACATATGCAACCGGTCAAAAAGCACAAAATATTTATAGCATCACAATATTTTGACCTCACTGACTACAAATCTTGGCTTCGCCACTGTATATAATTACATATTGTTCTTTATTTTAATTGACTGAGATATATTTTATTTTGTAAATAAAATTCCTTCCTCGTTTTTCTCAAGTTAATAGAATTATTAAGATATATTTTTTTCTTCCATGATTTCATTTCATTTATTTTAATTGTTTAATTTGTTTCAACTTTCATATTTACTTTTATTTTTCACAGATTTTTAATGTGTGGATATTATTTGACAAGTCCACGTGAAAAACTAGCTTAAAAATATTGTTTTTTTAATTTTTCTATTAAAAGTCAACTTGTTTAGACGGAATTTGTGACGATTTGTAAAAAATAAACAATTCAATGAGTTGACCGTTAAAAATTTCAATTCAGTGATTCATTTGTAAACCGAGGTCGAGTACAGTGGAAAAAAATGGATTTAACCATAACAAACTTAAACGTAATGCACACTTTCATTTTTGTGTAAGCATTTCATGCAACTCTCTAGTCAATCCCATAAATCTTAAGGTGAAAAAGTTTTGCAGTACTCTGGGAAGTGAGGATACCTTGGTACCAGAAATGAAGAGAAAATCTTCTGCTCTGGATGGCTCAAAGAATGCCATTTGACCCTGACTCTTATCATATGCTGCCACCTACAGTTGACACCAAATATTAAATACTTGGTATTTCATAAGAAATAAGAGTCATAGAGAAAATCACACTAAGGGTGGTTTGAATACCTTGAATGGGAGGATGTTAAGCCGCTCCAGCCCAGGAGCCATGCTCAATACCTTCTTCCCATGGTCAGCATCATATAAATCTCTTTTCTCCACTGGATGACTCATGCCAGCAGGGTCCCGACCCACAATGTAGAAGTTGGCTCCTGCATTAATTCGAGCCTTTGCATGCCACTGCACCTCAGTTGGACCAGCATAATGCATTGGAGAAGGGAATATGGAAACCACAGTGGTCTCTGGATCAAGGACACCATCTTCGAGCACCTGAGGAAACGTAAGGAAACAACATTGGCACAATGTGGGTGCTTAAAGGTAGATAACTGGTTTCCAATAATAACTTGTTGCCCCAGATTGGTAAAGCACTTTGTCCCACATCACAAAAGATTTTGAAGTTTGATGATTTCAAATATGACATAGTATATCTTGAACAGCGAAGAAGCGGTTATGATTATATAAAAGACATTTTGAGGAAAGTGAGCCATGGAGAAAGGTTCTGTACTAAGGTCTAAGGTAAATTACTAAATAGGTAAACAAATCCAAAGTTTGGCTCCTGAATTCCCATCACTGGGGCAGTTTGTCTCCAAAACAATCCGTGTTTGGCAACTTTGGTAAGAGTTAATAATACATGGTACACGAACCTTCTCATGTTGCTTCATTCGCCAAGAAAGCGGAACATCATCTGCCTTTGTGTAGCCTCCCAATGGATGAAGCAACAGTACTGGGTTATTGTACCCCATCTCAAGAAGCCTACGACGTGTGTCAGTCATCAGCAAAGCATGACCATTGTGCACAGGATTCCTGAGCTGGAAAGCAAACACCGCATCAGCATTACGCCTTGTAAATTCTTCACGAAGTTCGGTAGGGGATAGTCGGAACCGATCAAGACCATCATGGTATTTGATTGGTTCTATAACCTCTAAATCACCTCCGAGCAGCCAGTTTCCAGAGTTCTTTATGGCTTCCTTAACATAAGGTAGGCCAGGGGCAGTTGTACCCCAAGTCCGTGCTATTCTTTCTTCTTTGTTATGCTTGTAGATCTCGATACTATAATTACACAATGTACAAGTAAAACAAGACGTTAGGAAAGAATTGTCATGACACTGGATTGAACAATCTGAAAAGTATATGTATGATGGATGTATAAACGAAGAGAGTATAGAAAAAGAAAGGAAGTATATACCATTCAATAACGTAGTTATACACAAGTGTAAATACACCACGAATATAGGTGTGTTGCCAGATTCATCAAGTGATTCTGAATATCAACATGTCCCATATAAAACTTCCCAAATGCTTGTTTAACCCTACTGTCCTACTAATAAATTTTAGAAAGTTTCCTGAACTGTACATAATGCCAATGATTGTACACTCATGTTTTTAACTTTTTATTGCGCTGGTAATATTTTCAAGCACATTACAACAGAGAATAAAGTACGATGATTCTATATAGCATATATGTGGGCATGTAAATTAGAAATCTAAAAAATATATAAACCCGACCAATGTATTCAACCTTTTCTATTTGCCTAGATAGAACTCTAACGTTAATGAACAATCATCTTTTATGTATTATAAAGGTCGAGAAACAATACTGTTGTCCAAGTACGTGACAACTTCAATCGAAGAAAGAAAACGAAACTGATACGACTATCATCAAGGTAGCAATTTAAACAGTTAAAGTTAACTATGGACCTACAAAACTATTCCTGGTAAAGTCAAACTGTACGGCGTCATACATCAAAGTGTCACACCTACATTAAGCAAGTACAAATTTATATTTAACAACTAAACTCCAATCAACGCCAAAATAAAAAGTCACTTAGAAGCTACTTGGAATCTATATACATATATAATAAGACAAAATTAAGTTTTTTGGTCCTTAATCTTTTTAAAACACTTTTTAAAGTCACCTGATCATTTTTTTTATTAACTACTATTAAAACACTTTTTAAACTTAGAATTTAACTAGAACCAACGTCATACATCAAAGTGTCACACCTACATTAAGCAAGTACAAATTTATATTGAACAACTAAACTCCAATCAACGCCAAAATAAAAAGTCACTTAGAAGCTACTTGGAATCTATATAAATATATAATAAGACAAAATTAAGTTTTTTGGTCCTTAATCTTTTTAAAACACTTTTTAAAGTCACCTGATCATTTTTTTTATTAACTACTATTAAAACACTTTTTAAACCTAGAATTTAACTAGAACCAAAACATTATTTATGATCCTGCAGAGTAACTTATTATTTTATAACAATTTTATTTCTTATATTATTCAACAGCATCAAAATCACTTGACCAGCTAGTTAAACTATCCATTCCGACCCTTAAACAATATTCTAATCCAGAAAGTTAGCTCTTCCGTATAAGTATAACCATGACAAATGATCAATAATAATCTGGTTCATGATAGTAACAAACCATTTTATTAGAAATCTAATGACCTTTCTTTTTTAACCACTTTGAACAAATCTAGTTAGAGCGATGTTGTCACCCTAGTAAGTTCATATAGCTTTTCATTACATTGGATATAGTTTAGGTTGCATGAATTAACCATTGCAATAAGAAGCTATAGAACTTATATACCGAATGTAATAATAAACTATAGAACTTATTAGTGAAGTTGGTGTCAACTTCACCCTAACCTGATCCACCTAACTTTGAATACTTTAGCAAACTTCTCTACTATTCATTTAAGTTAATAATCCACAAAAAAATGTGGAAGTCTTTAACTTCAACGTCCCAACTTGATCCAATAACAAGCACGCACAATCCAGATTTACGGAACTCAACTAACAACAAAGCATTACATTCTACAGGCAAACAAACTACTATTAACAACACAAATTTAGAATGACAAATGAATTGGCTTTACGTAAAAGATGATAAAAATGGCCTTACTTGCTCAAAATCGCAATCGGTTTACCGACTGAATCAACAAGAGCAACAGAACCCGACTCGCCAATCTGAAACTTTTGCGAATCATCTATGGCAAGAACAATTGGCAAAGACATGTTAACGAATGACCCGTCATCCAGTCGGAGCGAATTGAAATGAAGAGTTTGGAGGAACTCTGCTTCTCTCATGAATCCTTTAAGCGGGCTAGCCCAGCCTTCGCTGAGCACATGGACCCATTCGAGATCGATCCGAGAGAGCTTGATTTGGGGCAAAGACAACACCTCTCTCTTCTTCAAATCTCTCTCTGATTCCTTCACAATCAGCTCCACGAGCTTGCCACCATCCGGGTCGATCAACCCGCATGAAATTCGGTTATTTTGGCGGGTCTTTGGGATTGACAGAGGAGAAACAGATAATTTAAGGGGAGCGATTAAAAGGGCTTTGTGGGTTTTGGGGAAAGAATGAGATGTGTTAGGGGTTTTCATGAACAAAGCAGCCATAGTCGCCAGTGGAGCTAGAGACCTGAAGGTCTGTATCTCCCCTGGTTTTTTCTCTTGGTTTTTTGAAGTGCTTGTATGGAGGTTCTATTAATATAGGGAAAGATGGAGAAGGGTAGTTATGGAAATGGAAGGTAATTTAGATATTAGCTTAAAATAAGTGCTATTTGAATTAATAGATTTTATATACAATAAAATATTACAAAGCAGCAGACTTGGATTAAATCTTAGACCCAAAAAAAGAATTATTTAAGAGGTTGAAAACTGTATTTTGATTTTTAAAAATTATAATAATCAGATTCTTAAAATTTAGTCCTCATGTTATTCATATTATTAGAGAACTTTTTGGGGGCAAAATTGGTAAAAGTGTGGGAGGATGAACCTGGACATTTTTTTCCCTTATACTAGTAGTACTTCATTAGGATTTAATAGCGTCTTAATCAAATCCTTCCTGTCGTTAGGTCACCTTGCTCTTTTGGTCTTTCCCATTAAGTAGAAAACCATAAATACCCTTTTTAATTAGCAGCAGCTTCGTTAATTTTGTTTAAAGTTGAAACTTCAAAGTTTTAGTAGATGCCAAAAAACCTTTTTAACAAATGAATTTCTTAACATGTGCTCTAAGGGCACATGCTAAGCACATAATTAAAGAGAATATTCTCTTGAATTGTGTGTTTATTCCCTTGAACTTAATGCAAATGCAGAAATTAAGAGAATATATACACAATTCAAGAGAATATTATCTTGAACTGTGTACTTAGCATGTGCCCTTAGAGCACATGTTAAGAGGGCCCTTTTACAAATCCAAAGCAAGTGTTAATTATTCATAATATTTGATGCATAACATATTAGAAATTTTATAGGATTCCTAGGTATAACACAATCATGTATACACGAAGTTGAAAAAAATACTTAATTTTTGGACAAAAGATATGAATGAATAAGATTACTAAATTGAACAATTGTTTACGAATGTAACTAAAATGAGATTCAAAAGAACATAAGATATTTTTTGATTTATGAGTCTTCTTCAAACAAGTTACATATCGTATTAGCAAATGAAATATGATTTTACAATCTCGTGATTAAGAGAAATTTTAGAAGGAAAAAAAAACTATTTTAAAAGATAGAGAAATAAAATGAATCTCGGACTTAGTCTTATGTAAAGGAAGAATTATAGTATCAAATTGGAAGGTGTGTTTAATTGAGATTCGGTTACGATGAAATTAACTTTATGATAAGTTGATCAATTGACCAATACAGTGTTGACATGTTGAGAGAGATCGAATCCGGTTAGCATGAAAGTGAATTTCATAGTAAGTTCACTTTATGTCCAATACAGTGCTGATACACATGTGAGAGGGTGATCTCTCCGCTTGCGTGTCAGTACTGTATTGGTCATGAGTGAACTTACCATGAAATTCACTTCATGCTAACCACTCCGAGAGAAATTATTTTTCGATCTATGTGTCGATACTGTATTGATCAATTGATTAAATTAATTTAATGCTAACCTCTTGATTTTAATTATTTGTCCGGTTGCTTTCTCTAGTTTCGAGGAATCTTCTTTATTTTGAAATTTCAAAGATGCACCAATCACTATTTATAAATAGAAAAGTCATAAATATATCCGTTCAATATTTGTTTGCTGCATGTGCTTTATTGAACATTCCCTAAACTACAGCCACATTCATATGTACCAATATTGAGCTGTGGAAAAAACATACTTTTCTTCCTCATTCTCATGCAACTCACTGTCTTTTTATCATTAAATAAAGGAATTTTTTAACATATGTTTTAAGGACATATACTAAGCACACAGTTCAAGAAAATATTTTTTTAAATTATGTGCTTATTCCCTTGAACCTTGTGCAAATACAGAAATCAAGAGAATATGCACACAAATCAAGAGAATATTCTCTTAAACTGTGTGCTTAATGTTAAGAGGACCCTTAAATAAAAGAGTAATGTTAGAGACACAATTTATTCTATAATTATTTTATAATTTGTTGATGTGGCATACTTCAGTTCAACATATTAATGAATAAATTGCGTCAATGTAGTATTCGCCCTCCACATAAAAGTTAAAGTCAAGTATGTCATATTAATAAATTATAAAATAATAAAATAAATTGTGTCTTTAGTATTATTTTAAATAAAATATCACACAAAAAGATACACGACACGGCTACTCATAGCATCATCGATCGAAGGACAAATGGTTGACCCTATAACTATTGTTTTTGAGTCGTATTATAAGAAATTTATGTTTAATTATATTAATTGTGAAATTAGATAAAATTACACGTAATTGAAACCAAAAATCTACGTAAATCAAATAACTATATGAAATTCAAAGAAATCTGTAATGGAGGCCAGGGATATATAACATAAATTTTAAATAATAATAATAATATAAAATAATTGTTTGAACTCTTCTTCATTCATGCATGAGTATTGAGTACACAATTTAATTAAAATTTATTAAAATGAATAAAATCTTGTTGCTCCGTAAACAAAGGAAAGAAAAAATTGTATATTGTTGAAAAAACTATAACTTGCTATTGTAGGGGCAAAATTATATTCCATTTCCGGCCTACAAATTTAAACTACAGGACAGGGAATGTTGACAAGAATCTGGCGATCAAAATATGTTCTTTTTTAAATAAATACAAGGGTAGTGTTCGGCCATGACTGTTTGGGCTTATTGGGTCAAATTTAATTGGACTTTTAGAGTGTTGGGCTATTATTTAAATAATAATTTAATTGGATTTGGGCTGGAGTTTAGGGTGATGGACAGGTGACAGTTTCTGAGTCTATTACCTTAATTGATAAGGATTTGGTTTAATCCTGAATTAGTGGGAGAGCTAGTGGAAAACATGGATTTGACGGGGATTGTATGCAATTAGCTGATGTCATGGACGGTGCTTGCATGCAAAGGCGGTGAGACTAATACAAAGTACGGGGCACTACACAATGAAAGGGAAGAAAAAACATACATTTTGTTCTATCAGACACTAGAGCACACACCTCCATTGTTAACCTTTTTTCGGCCTGTACTCATTCTCACACCAGAGCGATCTCCGACGGCCCAAAGCCGTCAAGATCTTGGTGCTGACTTGTTTTCTATGCTGGATTGGACGCGCTTTTGATGATTGAGGCGCGTGAGAGGATCTTAGGCGTTAACATTGGCGCTAGAAAGAGGGGTCTTTTTCTAATGATTCTAGGTTTTCAATCACAGTTATTTAACGTTCTACATCATAGGTTATGATGAAAAGTAGGACGGTTACAACTGAAGGGCAACCCACAGCTGCAAGTTCTTCTCAACAAAGGGTTTCTGTAAAAGATAGGATGGGTCCTTCAAAGAGTATTCATGATAGACTAGGGTCACAGGATACTCCGGAGAGATCACATGCAAGAGATCATGGTGATGCTAAAAGAAAGTTATTTTTTACTACCAGTAAAGGACCTGTTAAAGATCGAAAAAGGGTAGAAGGCACACCGCCTAGAATCCAACACCGAGAAGAACAGGCAGACAAAGCGTCTACTCTGGCTAAGATGGCACAGGAGACTGATATGGCTTTGAAGGTACTTCTACAGCAGAGGGAGGATATTTCCAGACAGATGGTTCTTGTGGCTGAAATAGAAGGTGGAGCATCCAGTTATACTCAACCCGAAGAGCGGGGTAGGTCTTTGGGTAAACGAACAAGGGGTAATGAAGATTCCAGGCGTTCGAAAAAGAGGCTTAGGAGTCGTTCTCCTGGCCGGAGAAGAGAGAGACATCGTTCTCCCGAAGGTCCAAAGAGGGCATCCCACCCTGAGGATTCTCGGGATGACGGAAACGACAGGGGACGAGGCAGATCAAGAGGATGCTCTCCCGAAGCTTCAAGGAAGGTACCTCGTCTTGAATATTATCAGTACAGTGAAAAGGATAGAAGTCGAAGCAGATCAAGAGGTCGTTCTCCTGGGAATTCGAAGAGGGCACACCATTCTGTGGATTCTCGCTTCAGCCGAAGCAAATCAAGTAGTCGTTCTCCTGGGGATCCGAAGAGAGAGCACCGCCCTGTGGATTCTCGCTTTCGTCGAAGTGAAAGACGAAGTTCTTCAGAAGTATCCAGTTCGGATGGAAAAGGCCGAACCAAACAGAAGAAGAAATGCTCCCCGAAGAAGGAAGTTTCGTCGAAGCCCGAAGGAGTTAAACTCTTGACAGAAGAAATGAAGGAGCTTCGGAAGCAACTGGCAGAAGTTCGGCAAGGGAAGGAGAGTTCGGGAAAGAAGGCCTCTCCTTTCTCTTCGAAAATCCTTCGGGAGAAGGCAGATCCTAATAAAAAGCTGCCTCATATGGAAAATTATGATGGGTCAGGGGATTCGTATGACCACAGCCAAGCGTTCAATAGGTTGATGGATTTTTACGACTTTTCATATGCAGCTAAATGTCAGACCTTTGTGACGACTGTTGAGGAAAGATGCAAGGCAATGGATGGGAACTTTGGCTCCAGACTCGATTTCGTCCTAGGGCTGATTTGTGGGACAAGTTCCATGCTCAGTTCGGGAGTAATAAAAAAAGAGGAAAACCCACGGGGTCGTTGGCAACAGATTAGGCAGTATCCGAATAAGACTCTGGGCCAATACGTGAAAAGGTTCAGAGAAGCGGTGGGGCAGGTGTCAGACCTCAACAATCTTCAGGCTGTGGGGTTATTTCAGAACGATTTAGATTTGGTAAAGTCTGAGAAGCTGGTAAAGAAGTTGATGTTTAATCATTCGAAGAGCTTGGTCGAAGCATTTGAAAAGGCAGAAAGATTCATTGTGGTAGAAGAAGTAATGAATAGCTTGAAGTAGGGTTCTTCAGAAAAGGCGAAGGATAAAGATAAAGAGAAGTCCGATGGTAATCAGAAGAAGATTGGTGGCAACAATGATCGATTTGATGGTAATCAGAAGAGATATAACAGCAATTATGTACCAAGAGGAGGCCGTCCACCTGTTCCGAGTCCGAAGGTGAATAAGGTATATACTCAACTTAATACAGATCGGGCTACAATTCTGGAACAGATAAAGAACCAATACTATTTTGAGTAGCCTCGGGATAATCTTAAACCAGGGACAGGGAATCCTCATAGATATTGTGATTACCATCAGGCGGCTGGACATGATACGAATTCTTGCAGGGATTTGAGAGAGTTTATTGAAAGAAAAGTCCAAAGTGGTGCTTTGGTTCAGTATATGGTAGAACGAGAGCCCCAAAGGGAGCAACTAAGGAATAGGGTTCCTGCTCAGGCAGCCCAACCAGAGCAGCCAGTTCAGAATCAACCAGTGAGGACATGTGGTGGATGTGATTACTGGAGGTAACGTCAGCAAAGTCACCGGGAAGAAGCGACGAGGATATCTGGATTCAGTGATGGCGGTGGCGATAAATCCCAAAAGGCTGAAAGGGCGTATCCAGGTTCGGTGATCTCTTTCACGGATGATGATTTCTCTTCAGAACCGATCGAACCACACGATGGAGCTCTGGTAATTACTGCACAAGTGGGTTCGGTGGATATGAAGAGGATGATGATAGATAATGGGTCTTCGGTGGATATTCTGTATGTACATGATTATCAGAGGATGCACATGGATGGCAGGAAGATGGAAGTTGGGTAGGAGGCTCCTTTATATGGGTTTAGCAATGATCCGGTCAAAGTGACGGGGACTATTGAGCTGCCGGTCATCTTAGGGACAGCTCTACGACATGTAGAAATTATGTGTAAATTTTATGTTGTGCATGTAGATTCAGCATACAATGCCATTTTGGGGAGGCCTACTTTGACAGCTCTTCAGGCTGTCTCATCAATTCCCCATTTCAAAATTAAGTTTCCTACACCGCATAGGAGTTGAGGAAGTTGCTGGAGATTTGAACCTGGCTAGGAGATGTTACCGGAATGCTTTGATTGCTTCGGGTGTTGGAGTCAGCAAGCAGAAACAAACTATGGCTATCGAGATTGAGCCGTTTACAGAAAGCGGTACTGAGCCATTGGTCATGCCAGCGGAAGAGACTGAAGAGATGGAATTGATTCTAGGAAAGAGTGACAAGGCTGTGAAGATAGGTTCGGGACTTTCGGAACCTTTTCGAACGAACCTGATAGAGTTACTTCGGTGCTATGCTGATGTCTTTGCTTAGGTCCCCAGTGACATGCCTGGGGTAAGTCGTGAAGTTGCCGAGCATAGCCTACACGTGGATCCAACAAGGAAACCAGTTCGGCAGAAGAGGGGGATTTTCGCCCCAGAAAGACAAAAGATAATTGATGAGGAGATTGCAAAATTATTGGCAGCAGATTTTATATTTGAGATCGATTATCTAGAGTGGTTGGCGAATGTAGTTTTGGTGCAGAAGCATAATGGAAAGTGGCGAGTTTGCATAGATTACACTGATCTGAATAAGGCGTGCCCAAAGGACTTTTATCCTTTGCCTCACATCGATCAACTTATTGATGCGACTTCAGGGTATGTCTTGCTTAGCTTTATGGATGCTTTTTTGGGTTATCATCAGATTTCTATATGTAAGGAGGATATCCCGAAGACAGCCTTTATCACTCATCGGTCAGTGTATGCTTATAAGAAGATGACGTTTGGCTTGTTGAACGTGGGAGCCACTTATCAGAGGATGATGAATCACGTCTTCACGAAGCAGTTGGGGAAGAACATGGAGGTCTACGTTGATGATATGATTGTCAAGAGTATGTCGATTCAAGGTCATCTGGACGATCTGGAGGAATGTTTTCAGACGGTCCGTCATTACAACTTGAAGCTGAATCCGACCAAGTGCACCTTCGGGCTTGAAGCAGGGAAGTTCTTGGGTTATTTAGTCAGTAAAAGAGGAATAGAGGCAAATCTAGAGAAGATCCAAGCTATTTTAGATATGAAATCTCCACAGTCCTATAAAGATGTTCAACACTTGACGGGTCGGATAGCAGCTTTGAGGAGATTCATGTCTAAGTCGGCAGAAAGGTGTTTGCCGTTCTTTGACACGTTGAAAGAGCCGAAGAATACCAAGATGTTTCAGTGGACTTCAGAGTGTGAATATGCTTTTCAGGGAATCAAGAAGTATTATCTTTGGCGCCTTTGTTGGTGAAGTCAGTTCCTGTTGAATCTTTGTATTTGTATCTAGCTGTAAGTTCATTGGCAGTGGGAGCAGTTTTGATGCGAGAAGTTGGGGGTAAGCAGCACCTGATTTACTATGTGAGCCATGCCCTAAAGGGTGCAGAGACAAGGTATCCAAACCTTGAAAAGTTTGTCTTTGCCTTGGTAGTAGCTAGTCGAAAGCTTAGGCAATACTTTCAAGGTCGGATAATAGTGATATACACAGATTAGCCACTAAAGAAGGTGTTGGGAAAGACAGAAATTTCGGGGAAACTCGCGGCGTGGACGATGGAGCTGTCTCAGTTCTTTATAGAGTATCATCCTCGGACAGCTATTAAAAGTCAAGCCTTAGCTGATTTTGTGGTCGAATGTTCGTTCACCGAAGTTGATGAGAGTCTGAATGAGGTGGACGGGTCTGAGAAGGCGGTAGCAGTGCTTCAACAGATGCAGAGCTCATGGACGTTGTATGCTGATGGATATTCTACTTCGGATGTTAGTGGGGCTGGTATTATTTTGACAAGTCCGGATGGATTCAAGGTGTAGCAGGCTATCAGATTTGGATTCAGGGCAACGAATAATGAGGCTAAGTATGAAGCAGTGTTGGCAGGGTTACAGTTGGCGAAGAGTTTGGAGGTTCAGAGGTTGATCATCTACAGTGACTCACAGTTGGTTATCAAGAAAGTTTTAGGGGAGTATGAGGCTCGGGGTCGAGAATTCTTAAGTATCATGCCGAGTTGAAGGATCGGCTTCGGCATTTCAATTCTTATGAGTTTCAAGGGGTCGATCGAATTGATAATTCAATTACAGATGGATTGTCGAAGTTGGCTACTACTGAGGCCACTACATTTGGTGGATCAGTTTATTTAGAGATTTTGAATCAACCCAGCGTCCAGCATGAGGAAGTAATGTGTATCGAGCTATCTAATTGCTGGATGACCCCCTATACAAACTATTTGAAGGATAATGTACTGCCTTCGGATCAAATGCTAGCCAAGAAAGTAAAGCATAAAAATTCAAACTTCGTACTTATTGATGGGGATCTTTATTGAAGGGCTTACTCTTCTCTCTTGCTGAAGTGCTTGGTTCCTTCTGAAGCTGAATATGTCCTTCGAGAGGTTCATGAAAGTATTTGTGGTGATCAGATGGCTGCAAAATCGTTGGCGTATAAGGTGCTTCGACAGGGATATTATTGGCCAACAATTTTCAGAGAGGCTATTGATTATGTGAAGAAGTGCCAGAAGTGCTAGCTGAACAATTCGATCCCACATCAGCCGCCCGAAGAGCTATACTCAGTTCGGTCTCCTATACCTTTTGCTGTTTGGGGGTGGACATACTAGGTCCACTACCGAAGGCAAACGGGCAAGTCAGTATTGTTATAGTGGCTATTGATTATATGACTAAGTGGGTGGAGGCCAAACTGCTTAGGTCAATCACGGAGCAAGAATGCTTGAAGTTTTTGAAAGAGCAGGTGGTGTACCATTATGGCATTCCTATGGTGATAGTTTCGGATAATGGACGGCAATTTATTGGCTCAAAATTTGAAGAATTCTTGAAGAGGTTAGGGATTCAGCATAGAAAGACTTCGGTTGCTCATCCGCAGTCGAATGGGCAAGTTGAAGTAACTAACAGAACACTTCTGAATGGAATTAAGAAAAGACTGGATGAAGCAAAAGGTAGATGGCCACAGGTGTTGCTCAGTGTGTTATGGGCTTATCGAACTACGTCGAGCACTACAACGAGAGACTCGCCTTTTAGACTGACTTATGGTTTGGATGCATTGATTTATGTGGAAATTGGGTCTACCAGTCTTCGAGTCAGTCAGTTTCGAGAGGTGTACAATGATGAGGAACTTAAAGCCAACTTGGATTTGCTTGAAGAAGTTAGGGAAGCAGCCTTGGTAAAATTGGCGGCATATTAGCGTCGTGTGGCTAAGTATTACAATAAAGGGGTAAAGCTTCGAAGGTTTGAAGTGAGAGATTTTGTTCTTCGGGAGGTGGAAGCTTCTACACCTCAGAATATGGGAAAGTTGATGCCGAATTGGGAAGGCGCTTATGAGGTTTTTGATGTTCCAAAGCCAGAAACTTATCGGTTGCGAGCATTGGATGGGTCTAAGATAAAGAACACTTGGCATGCCGGGAAGCTTCGAAAATATTTTCAGTAGGGCCAGTATCAGTGTACAGGAGTCTGTAATTATGCCAGCAATTATCAATAAATATAGCTTCTTTCTTCAATGCTGATTTATTTGCTGATTGTTTTGAGATTGCCAGTTATAAGGTTAGATTCCATCGGCTCTTGTGAGCGAAGAGAATATTTTTGGGTTGAACCTGTTCAGCTCTCGGAGAGAACGAGGTTGTTAGCATGGTATAAGGTTGGATTCCTTCGGCTCTTTTGAGCGAAGAGAATATTTTGGGTTGAACCTGTTCGGCTTTAGAAGAGAACGAGGTTGCCAAGCTTGGTATAAGGTTGGATTCCTTCGGCTCTTGTGAGCGAAGAGAATATTTTGGGTTGAACCTGTTCGGCTCTCGGAGAGAACGAGGTTGCCAGGTTGGTATAAGGTTGGATTTCTTCGTCTCTTAGCAGTGAAGAGAATATTTTTGGTTGAACCTGTTCGGCTCTTGGAGAGAACGAGGTTGCCAGTTATAAAGTTGGATGATGTTATAAGTTCTTCGGGATAAATATTTTTATTGAAATTTGGTGATATATTCGGTCTTTGGAGGCAAATTCTTGATTTTTCTCTGAAGGTTCGGTGGTCTGTTCATCCTAAAGATGGTGTACAGAAACTCTTCGGTGATGAGTAAGTGGTACCTTACATTATTACCTGGTTTTATTTGAAGTGTTGAGTTCAGATTATATATTATTTAAATAATAGTATAATTTAAATTGAAAATGAGTAAAAAGGAGAAAATCATATTTCATTGAATATATAAAAAGGGGTTACAATATTGTTGAGTTTTTACAAGTTTGTGAAGCTAAGATGAAGGTGAGCTGTCTTAAGCATTACTCCTCGTCTTCGTCTTCAGAAGAATCAAGGAGCAATGGGTTCACTGCGACATCGGATAGTTTGGTTTTGCTTTTGCTTCGGGCTACTTCATAGCCTTCGGCATACATTTGAACTATTTCATTAGTTAGTTCGGGTGATTTGCGGTATTCAATTTGTATTTGTTTGCAGAGGTCTTCGGTGAGTGGGGGGCCAAGAGCCTTGAGTTCGCAAAGCTCCTTTTTCGACTTTGCACCGAAGTCCAAGGTGTCGTTCTTCGGAAAATTTGGCTTCGGTGATCTCTTTGGTCAGGCCTCGGTTGTTTTGTGTTAGAAGTTCGTTAGCCAGTTGTAATTCTTGATTTTGTTGGGCGGTTGTTTGTTGAAGGGCTTTGGTTGAAGTTAGTTGATCTTTCAGTTTGAAGAGGTCTTTCTTGAGGCATTCGATGGTGAAAAGAGGGTTCTCATGCATACTCTTCTCCCTTGCCAGAGCAGATTTCAGTATGGCATTTTCCCTTCGGGCAGCGTCCTCTTCGGCTTTGGCTTCTTTGTATTTTTGGTGAAACCGCCCGAAGATACCATTTGCCTGCAATCATTCAGGGTTAAAACAAAGTTTTAAGAGAAGATTTATGAGTAAAAACGGTTGAGTGGTAATTTACTTACTCTGGCTTGGTGAGTCATGCCTTCTTCAATCAGATCAGATATGGAGCTGTTGTCAAAACGGTGAATCGTCAGTATCGAGAACGAAAGACTTATAAAGGTGGAGAGGGAAGTCTTCATTATTATTGGGCCATAAAGTGGGTGATTGTGCAGCTTCGGGTGTTGGGCCGGTAGAGGAGGATGGTCATTTTGGGGAAAGAATGTGTTGTTCATTTGGAGGTGGGGGTGGTTGGTCGTCTGAAGAATGTTTTCTCTTTCGGATAAGTGGAGAATTAGGTTCGGCTTGTTCTTCGGGTTCGGTTTCGGCTTCATCAGTTACAACTGGAATGGTTGGTGGTTGGTTAACTTCAGAATGAGATACTCTTAGTTCTTCTGCAGTAAGGGGAGTGATTTTAGCTCGTTCTTTTTAGTATGGAGGATTATGGTGCGTTCGGCGATAGTTGAGGAGGCTTTCAGTAAGAACAGAGGCTGGGACATGTTTGGGTTTTTTGACGACTCTTTTCTTGCGATGAGGATGGCTTATCTCTTCGGTAGAAGTTGGGGGTTCAGTAGTTGGAGGTTCGGTAGTTGGAGGTTCGTTATCTTGGGCTTCGGTAGGAGTTTGGGCTGGTTTGGTAGAGAGGAATTTCTCCAATTCTCTTCGATCAATTGAAGTAGACTTGATCAGGGATACTACAAACAGAGAAGGATATTTCAGAATAATTATTGAAGAAAATTTGAGAAATTACATAAGTATTGGGTTCGGGACTTACGTTTATGGTCATACAACCATGCTTGCTTATTCAGAAGCCCGAAGTTCCATTCCTTCAAGGAAAGTTTTTCTAGAAGCTTCGTCATCTCTACCACACGCTCTGCGGGGATGTCGCCAAAGTCTGTCGAAAGGTGGTTGGCAGTAGTCCAGTCAGGAACAGAAGATATTTCGGGTCCTTTGACAAAGAGCCATTCCTTATGCCACCCTTTGTTGCTTGAGGGGGTATCCACTAGAGGGCGTTTCTTGAACTTGGCATCGGGTTTTGAGGATTGATTGCTCAGCCCCTTGAAACCCTTTTCACGGGATTTATCGGCAGAGAAAAGGGAGAAGAAGAAATCAATGGAGGGGGGGATACCTTGTTCGTAGCACCAGGTAACGAAGGCAAGGATGTAGATGTAAGAGTTGGGGACTAGTTGAGCCAACCCAACACCCAAGAACCCTAGAAGGTTTATGATAAAGCAATGGAGGGAGAAGCGAACCCCTTTCTCCAGAAGGGTGAGGGGCATGGAGGTCTAGCAGTCTGGACAATGGTACATCCGATCTGTAGCGGTAGGTGCTCGTAGATGATGGGTGTCTGGAACTTGGTAACGCTCTCGGATGATGCGGATGTCATCCTCTGTAAGTTTATAGGGGTATTGGCGTGGGGGAATTGTTTTACATTTGTGGAATCTAGAAGAAGGTCTTTGGAGGTGGAAGATGGAGGATTCTTGCTGGATGATAGAGCGGATTTAGGGTTCTGAGCAGCTGGATTAGAAACCAGAGGGGGTTCGGAGGTGGGAATGGTGTTATCTGTGTTTTGGGAAGCCATTGTTGACAGGAGATGGAAAGAGAAAGAAGAAAGCAAGAGTATTTTGAAATTCGAATGAACAGGTGAAACTGTCCAAATTGAGAAATTTGGAGCTTTATAGTGGAGTCCTTTCAGTAGTTCACGAAATACGAGGGCTGCACATTTATTGAAGGTAATGATGGGAAGAGGATAGTTGGCATCTGATAATAAATTTGAAGGGTTGATGTCCGATTATGGGATTCTTTTGCTAATTGGGCCGATTACTTATACTCTTTCACCTAACATGTTGCTTGATAAAAGACTAGGGGGCAATGTTGGGCCATGACTGTTTGGGCTTATTGGGTCAAACTTATTTGGACCTTTGGAGTGTTGGGCTATTATTTAAATAATAATTTAATTGGGCTTGGGCTGGAGTTTAGGGTGGTGGACAGGTGGCAGTTTTTGAGTCCATTTCCTTAATTGATAAGGATTTGGTTTAATCCTTAGTTAGTGGGGGAGTTAGTGAGAAACATGGATTTGACGGGGATTGTGTGCAATTAGCTGATGTCATGGACTGTGCTTGCATGCAAAGGCGGTGAGACTAATACAAAGTACGGGGCACTACACAATGAAAGGGAAGAAAAAACACACATTTCGTTCTACCAGACACTAGAGCACATACCTCCATTGTTAACCTTTTTTCGGCCTGTACTCATTCTCACACCGGAGCGATCCCCGGCGGCCTAAAGCCGTCAAGATCTTGGTGCTGACTTGTTTTCTGTGCAGGATTAGACGCGGTTTTAGTGATTGATGCGCGTGAGAGGATCTTGGCGTTAACAAGTAGTATCAAGTTTCTTTTTTTAAAAAAAAATTGGTCAATCTCTGAACAAGTATCATGTTTATTTGTATTACTTTCTTCTTGACCTCTTTCTCTGATTTCTTCCTACGTTCTTGGGTGAAAAAACATATTCCTATAATAATCAAATGAATAATGTTAGAAACACAACTTATTCTATAATTTACTAATGTGGCATACTCCACCTCAACTTTTATGTGGGGCCGAAGACTACATTGAAGTAATTTATTCATCAATATACTGAGGTGGAGTATGTCACATCAGCAAATTATAAAATAATTGTAGAATAAGTTGTCTCTAACACTACTCTAATCAAATTACAATAGAATAGGTTCACAACAAAAATTTAAAAATAATAGAATAATGTTAAAAACACAACTTATTCTATAATTATTTTATAATTTACTGATGTGACATACTCCACCTCAGCAATTACGTGGGGCCGAATATTACATTGAAATAATTTGTTCATCAATATGCTGAGGTGGAATATGTCACATCAACAAATTATAAAATAAGTTGTGTTTCTAGCACTACTCAAAATAATATGGTCAAAGTGAATATTCATTTGTAAGAAGAAAATCACAATTTTTTTTTATTGATGACAGTATAAAATGATATACGATAATAAAAATTTAGGGTTCAGCTTTCAGGTTTCATAACTCATTCTAATTTTTTATTCAAAGATTTTTATTCAATTTTATCAATCAACTCTTTAATCTGATAGTTATAATTGAGACCCTATAACTATTAAGTTACGTACAACTTTCTTTTTCTTTATGGTGAGATAGTGTTATTTTTTGATTGTGAGACTCGTATCCTCACCTGTAAAATATGAAAAATAATTAATGTTGAAAGATTTAAAGAATTGTTGAGATTATAATGTAATTTATTATCTTTGTATTCCTCTCTCTCCAAAGCATTAAAAAAAAGAGTAATGTTAGATACAAATTATTCTATAAATATTTTATAAACTGTTAATGTGACATACTCCACCTCAGCATATTGATCAATAAATTGCTTCAATGTAGTATTCAGCATCACATAAAAAATTGAGGTGGAATATGTCACATCAGCAGTTTGTAAAATATTTGTAGAATAGTTTGTGTCTCTAACATTATTCTTAAAAAAAAGAGAGCAAAAATTGAGCAATGAGGCTTGAACAAAATTGTTGGTTCAAGGAATTTTAAAAGATGGAGGTATGTAGGCTCGATTTCGAATTAATCCAAGCTTAATGGTTGTTGGACAACAGGTATGACCCACATGCCTTGAGGGGAGAAGGGTATGTCATTTTCCCACATTGAGATCTAATGTCTATTTGTAAAGTTTGAGAATCTTCTCATATGGCCGGCCATATTGGGCTCCCATACTCTTTGTTAGGAGGGACAACGTCTAATATACACTGCCAACAGACTCTTCAAATTAGGTTTATATTAGAATTAAAATTTGATACTTTGATAGTGCAAAAATTGTATTAACATAAAGGATTATACCATAAAAGAGCCATTAATCTGACAATTTTGCCAATATTTTTAACAATTTTCCTCCCTCTTTCTCCATCATCTGATCGTGGGTATGTCAGAAACTACGCATGCATACGTAATATGTATATACTCTCTATCACCATAAACTCAACCAAATGAAAGAGTTATTCTTTAATTCCGAACTCTTGCGGACATGAAAGCAAATTTTAGAACAGATTAAAAAAATATACATATATATATATATATATATATATATCTTTAATTTTAAAACAAATGGAATAATAATTTGAAAAAGCTGAGTCTTGATGTCTGTTTTTCCCAAATTGATTCATATATTAACCATAACTCTTGTGGGCATGAATGCTAAATGTGGCAGCATGGGGAGGGCGAGAATGTTCTTCGAAGAGATGCCTAAACTTCCTATATTGTTCACATGTTGGTCTAATATCAATTCTCATTTGCATGCCATGAACTATGTATTTTATAAATGAGCAACTCAAATTAATCTATCATCCTCCTTAATTATCCAACTATGGAGATTTGATGAATGATGAATAACCTAAAAACAGTTTGTGCTTATTGAAAGAAAAAGGTTATTCTAAATAGTAAATAGTGGGTTTTAATTTGAGTTTGGGTTCTTTTAAATGAGACCAAGATTGAATTTAAAATTATAGTGAATTGCGTTATGTTACAAGCGTTAATTTTAGTGATTCAAAATATATTTTTTTCAGTTAACTTAAACTTAATTTTTTTTTTCCTTCCAGTTAACTAGAACCAATAGTTAGAATAAAATTTAATGAATGATTACAATCGACAATAGAATCAACCTCTAATATATCTAAGATATTTAAAAACATAATTATCACTTGAAAAAAATTCAAAACACGATTAGAAATTATAATATATATATATAGGAAAAAATGTATGTACACAGCTGTGTAGTACACAGTTGGCTATAGCGACGATTTTTTAGGACTATAGCGACGATTTCACTCGCCGCCATAGTCGTTTTGGGATATGGTGACGGGTGAACCGTTGGCATATTCCAAAAAATCCGTCGTCATAATCTGACTGTGTAATACACAACTATGTATATAAATATAGCCCATATACATATACAAGAAGAAGATTCTAGAGAATGCTAACCGGTGTAATCAAATGAGAACTTTGTGGGCATCTAATAAGTGATAACATGACATAACCTTCTTGAAAATTTTAGAAATAGTAATATCTTAAATTAAGTGATTGGTGTCAATTTTAATAATAGTATTAAAAATATTTTGTATAAATTAAGTGATTGATGTAAATTTTAATTACAGTATTAAAAATATAAATAATTAGCATATTGGATAAACTACGGAGAAGTTGTAAGTTATTCATTTGTGATGGAGGGAGTAGTTGAATATTTGTAGCCTAGAAATATTTTCTTGCATTTAGGAGATATATATATATATATATATTTATTGGGCCATTGTAATTGACCAAAATAATCCAAGGCCCACTGAGTACTGAAAGCACGCCCACGTTTTGGGGTCACACCTTTGGGCTATAATCTAGATTTAATTTAATGAAAATGGGACTATTAGTCTTTAAAATGTAAATTTGAAGCAGAGAAAGAGAACAAATTAGTGAATTTCTTTTAATTATTTATCACTTTAAAGAAAATATATACTCCGCTGCGAGAGTTTCATTTGATTTTAAATATTATTGTGTACATTAAAGTTTATTAATCACATATTATAAACATAATTATTATTTTTAATAAGACTCCATTTGATTGGCTGAGACACCAAAACTTCTATTAAAAGTTTGTGGATTCAATTTCTAATAAGCGCAATTTTATTACTACATTATATAGACATTTTTTTAAAAACTATATGTGACTTTATTATTGCAGTGAGTGTGAGTAGATTTGATTTCTCATTAAAAATGGGCTTGTTATCTCTCTGTTCTCTCCGACCCATTGTGTATCTTAACTAAAAAAAATGTTACTCTTTTCAATTATTTTCCAAATTTATTCTGATGGTTTAGTATTAAAGTAAAATTTATATGTCTAAGGGCTTGTTGGTTATTTTTTTTTAATGTGGGTTTTTCAACCGCAGTCGAACTAATCCTCCAACTCAAACCAGCCTTTACTTTGAACCAACTTGTGTTGGCGGTCCGTGGCCCCATTTCAGCATTTATGCCTTTCACAATTATTGTAAGTGAGATTTGATCCCAAGATGTCCGGGTCTACGACTCATCCCGAGACGTTATTTAAACCATTGCGCCAACTGCTGGGGTTGTTTGTTGGTTATACTGCCGTTTACCGTGATCGAAACGCATTGTATCATTTTTTGTGTGTTGCGTTAATTAGGGGCAGACGCGAAATTTTATCAAGAGGGGGGAACTTTGGTAATTAAATAAAAATAATAAAATTACTTTCTCTATTATACAAAAAAAATCTCATATGTAATATATGTAAATATTATTGTGTTTTTATCTTATAATTATCATTCAATCTAATGAGTTGTTAGTTTAATAGTAGTGCTCACGAAATAAAATTATGATGAAATTTTTTGAGAAAATTGTGTTATTTTACACAGTAAAAAGGATTTTTTTTATGTGAAATTAAATAAAATGACAAATGAGATAAAATCACTACAAATCAATCTAAAAAGCTTTATTTAAAAAAAAGTAATGCCTTTTTTTAAAAGGGGTCACTTTACTTAGTATCCCTATATTGACAACAAAAATTTACAAAAATCAAGAGGGACAGTAGTTGTCCCCTGCTCCCGATGTGGATTAGACGTTGTCGTTAACGCTGTATTTGTGAGTTTAATAAATTGAGTTTGAAGTAAATTATTTAAAACAAACAAGATTCTAAAATGCATATATTAAGTTATTCGATTTCATTTTGTTCAAATAAAAAGGAGAGAATATACACCAAGTGTGTTTTGACAAAATTTTAAAAGTATGTAAAAACAAATCCAAACAGAATGAAACTCTCATTCGGTACTATATGTAAATAAATTAAAATTGTACAAATGGCTCCACCACGGCTAACTAAATGTTAAAAGATTAAAGACATGATTTCTCTTCCATGCATCTATCTATATTGCTTAGACTGACTGACGCCTGCCTACTTAGTTTTACTTGCATCCGAATTTGGCTGGGACAGTCTAATCAAAATTCCCCATCAAGATTGCAGGCTCTGTTGTGACATTTAAATGACAATGATACAAGAAATCATGATGCCCTTATGATTTTCCCCCTTTTCTTATTGCTTGTTATTAGGTCATCTTTATACACAAGACTATATCTATAGAAAGTAATTAATTTTAACCAAACAACTATTATAATTGTAAGTTAATAATAAAGTATTAGTAATTACCATATTTTTTATTTTAAAATTTAATAAAAATATATATCAGTTTTAAATTTTAGAATTTTACGAAATAGTTTGAGAAAGAAAAATATATCATAAACAAAGAAAATATATAATAGTCTCGAAAGAGCATTGTTCTCTTACATTTTATGCACACAAGAAAAATGTAAATAAATGAAGCCAAAATGTCTGGGGCACGAAAATTGATACATGAGTCAAAGCAAAAGGATAACATTTGGTCTCACACACTCTTATTATTATTATGTCTGTGTCTATGGGCTATGGCCCCCCAACAAAACACCCTTTTGCCATCTCCAATAAAAATATAAAGTGAAAGTGAATCTCCTCTTTCATTCAACCTTGAGTTAGCACTTTTGATGGCATGGCATGGCATGGCCCCCCAACAAAACACCCTTTTCTCATCTCCAATAAAAATATAAAGCTAAAGTGATTCTATTCCCCTTTCATTCAACCTTTGAGTTTACACTTTTGATAGATAATGATGTAACCTCCCCCTATAACTTCATGATTGAATTGGAATCAACCAACCAAGCATGTCTTTTTTGCTATATCCAAATTTCTTTAGACATAGACATACCACTCAAAAGTACAAAACCAAACACTATTGCACCAACTTTTTTCATTAAAATAACCTAATAATTCAAATTTTCAAATTTTATTTTCGATCCACATGAAAAGGCCTATTTTTTGATCAAAACTCAATTTTTTGTCTGAAACTGAATAAGACAAATGATATATTATGACATAATCAGACACCCACCCGTCATAAGAAATGTATTGAACCGATACAATTAATAATAACATATTATTTGAGACATTTTGTATTATAATATTTTAACGATTTCTCCCCCTCTCTCTCTTGTGTGGTGTGTGAGTGAGCAGATCCACTGCACCAAAGCCCATGGGCTGCTTATAATTTAAGTGGGCCCATGAAAATTTTGCATGTTGATTGGGGTAGTAAATAATTGTTTGGAGAACCAAATTAAGTGGTCCGTATGGTTGCTTTTAACGAAAAAAGTGTACAAAAGGATTTGGATGTGATGATTAAAGTGATCTTTTTCCCTTCTTTTTTTTGGGAGCTCTGACCGTTTTGCTTTTGGGCTCGTCCTTAAAGGGTTTGGGGTGCCTTTAGATGTAGACATATGAGTCTTGGTCCATTAGCTACAGGAAATGACCAAAAAGGGTATCCATTTCTAAACATAATGACAAATTTCATTTGGTTTTTATGGCAGTCCACCAAATATTATAATGACAGCGACCACTAAATCAGACAAAGAGAAGTAGTAAACACCATGAATAAGATTTCTCATAATTGTTCTACTTTCTCTCAATCCCATGGTCGGCTAGGCTAATAGTCGTACTACTTTGCTTTGGGGAAATTATGATCTCATTTAAATTAGGGTGTCGATTATAAATATTATATTTAAATATTCCACACAAACATATTTATTCAAATTATTGAATAAAAAATATTATTCACTTTATTATTAAATAATGATGTGATTTATTCATCCCAACAATATATATTTACAAAATGCATGATAACATGCTTACAAAAGTAACTAAGAAAATTAAAACTCAATACTTAAGGTAAATTATAATGTTATATCATATTTATTGTTAATTAGTTTAACTAAATGTGTCAACCCGTTAATAATACGTGTTTGACCGGTTAAAATTTTGTGTAAAGCGTATTAATTTGTTTATGACAGTGAAAACTGTTTATTCTCAATACTAACTCTCTTATTTTATATTATGATTGATTGTGTCGCGTCAAAAATTATTATCCCTAATTTAAATGTTTCAGCTTTAAAATTTACTAACTCAATAGCTAGGTGTTATATACTCCAATTATTTCTATTTAAGATTTTTTTCGCCAAATTATATGATTTATTATAGTTATTTAGAGACAAAGAGTAATAATTAGGATCTCGTCTACTACATTTTTTCTTTAATTTTTTTGATACATATTTAACGACACAAAAATACATTTACTAGTCACTATGTACCAACGTATGAGTTGGTGGCCCAACTTATGCTATTGAGAAGAAAACCACATAAAAAACTAACAAAAAATTTAGGTTCTTGATATTATTAAAATAAATATACATTTAACGATATTTTTTTAAAAAATTATTTTGGTGATACTTACTTTTATGATAATATTATTGTTGTTCCGATAATACTAACTACCAAAATTTGTTCTCAGAGTCCTTCTACATGGACATTTTTAATTTTTTAATTTTTTTTGTTTTTCTTTTGACTCCAAAAAAATGTATAGTATTTATTACAATTGAAATTTTTATAAAATATAATATTTTAGGTGTAATTTTAATACATATACAAGAACAGTGTTGTACATACTGTTAAACACTAGTTCTTGTATATGTATCTAAATTACACCTAAAATACTATATTTTGTAAAAATTTTAATTATAATAAATACTATATATTTTTTAGGAGTCACAAGAAAAATAAAAAAATAAAAAAATTGCAAATGTCCAATTTTATTGTCCAATAATAATGTCTGCTTAGACTTATTGTTGTTCTCAACTCTCAAGTGTATACATGGTAATCAAAGGGCCCACTTGACATTTCAGTCGTGGCAAGTAATAGACATTCATTAAGATTCATGCACAGAGCTTAGGCTTGTTGATGGCATTGGACTTTTTCCACCAAGGAGGGGGACAGTGGGTGTTATGGCAGCTCTGCACAGTTTTTACTGCTAAAGGAAAACACACAGACACACAGTACACCCCCCTTCCCCCCGCCCCCGCTCTCCCCCAAACGCCACAGGATTTGGCCCTTTGCAATTTTTAATTATCATTTCTAACTATTCACCTTTAACAAAAGACTGTAAAAACTAGCAAGCATTCATATTATATGTAGTGCATGTCTCTCTTTTTTCCTTTGAGGCCCTGCAGCGAAAGTTATCCTTCTTTTGGTGGATATAATAAGGAAAGGAAAAGATATGAGTAGTAAATATCAACACTTTTTTTTTCCCTTTTTTTTTTACCCCATCTTTTTTGACAATACATTTATTAATAGGGTGTACCAAAAATATCTAAAATAATGTGCTATCATAACATTAATTAGTGAGATTTTATGTGATTGACTATGTACCTACGTCATAAATTATCATTAAAATATTTAAGACTCCTAACATTAGTCTTTGTTTTATATTAAATTTTATGTTAATAAACTCTTGACATACTTCTTAATTTAAGGGTGTCTTGGACATAATATATTGTAAATACTCATTCTTAAAACAAGGTAAAATACAGGTCCAAAGTATCTTAGAATTTTTTTAAAATAAAGTATCAGCATTAATTAATCCAACATTACAAATTATACTCTGTATGTAATTTTATTTTCAATATTTTGAAACATTGTAGAAATTTACTGACAATTACACATTGCTAATTAAGCCGCCATGGTACGTACTGTTTGAAATAAAAGGATTAAGATATAGTTTGATGTATGTAAAGTTGTAAAAGTAATCAACTGAAAAGGAGGGGGGAGGGGGGAGGCGGGAGTGGGGAGGCGGGAGGGGGGAGGGGGAAGTTGAAGAAGCTCTTAATGTGGTGTTAGACTTTTAAGCATGCCAACAAACTATTGGCATTTTAAAGAGAACAGCTTTTAAATGTCTATTATAATTAACAAAACAAACAAGGCATAAAATAGTTCAGTCTTTACCGATAAAATCTAAAAAAAAGGAATACAAAAATTATATTAAAAAAAAAAGAAAAAGAAAAAAGAGACAACTAAAATCTCAGCAGGATCAACGGCCATTAATGGTGGCCATAGGTTAGTAGTATATGTCATTGTTGTGTGTTTTTGATATTTTTACATAGTCTTTTAAAAAATGGGTTCCACGTTCACGTGAAAGGGGACTATGTAAAAATATCAAAAACTCATATGAAAATATCAAAAACTCATGTAAAAATATTGCTTTCAAAGAATTTGATGGTATTTCCCAACCTAATTATTTAATTTGTTGAGCCATGAGGCCCATGAGTTTGTCCATTCTTTGACATCGTGACCCTTCCCTTTCCCAACATTCTTTCCAAATTTATTATTCCTTTTATCAATTAAAAACCCCTATGAATGTGTCTTGTGTATTATTATTATTATATATAATTTCGGAAAGTAAAAATTTGGTACTAAAATAATGTAACACTGACATGAGTCGTGTTACTTCCCTTATCCCAAGTTTCATTTGTTTATTTTAATGATTAATTTATCATTCACCATATTTATAAATAAGATAAGATATAAATGTATTATTGATATTTAAAAATATTACAAATGATGAAATTATAATTGTATAATGTTGGAAGTATAATGATGTCAATGAGTTTTGCAGCCCTTTGTTACTAATATTTGGTTAAGGGAAAGAGAGAAAGAGGAGAAATTCTAATGATTTATGTCCTCTAATTCGATAAGAGGATAAAGTTGTTTGGTAAAATTTTATTTGTCACTTATCGTCTTTTAATCGATAAAAGAAATATATGAATCTAAATCATTAAGAGTTGTCTCTTAATGAAAAAATTAAATTTATGAAGCCTCTATAAATATTGTATTCCTCAAATTCTAAATTTTAATATCACTATTGATTTTTAAAAAGTCAATTTAAAATATTTTTAAATTTTAAATTGATATTTTTAAATTTAAAAGTAAATCAGATGTTTTATACTCTTTATTTACCAAATAATTTTTTAAGTTAGGATATTAGTTTTTTCAAATGATATAATTTATTAAAATATATTAATCATTCAGATCTTAATTATTTAATTTTATCTAACACCACTTAAAAAAATTTAAAAACCAAACTAATCCCGAGTAAGCATTAAGGTTGAGCTGAACAAGGCCGACCTTGATCCAAACTCCTCCCTCAGGTTTAGACTCAAATTTACACATTTAGTCAAACAAGTATCATTCCGTCTTTAAAAGGATGAACATAATATTACAATTTACACACATATTAAAAAGAAAAAAAGAAAAAAAAAAGAGTAAAAAAATTCTAACTTTATCCTTAATGTTCCTACAAAATTATATAAAATAATGAGTATTTTATTTATTTTTATATTAATCAACCCCACATAATGACTAAATTATTTTCACTTTACATATTTTATCTCGTTTTTTAAAGATAAAAATATGTATACCTTTAATATTTTTTTGGAAGAGGAAAGGGAGTAGTATCATATATGCGTGCATGAGAGTTGATACATATTACATGTATAGAATAGTGGGGTGGGGTGGGGTGCGTGGGAGGGTTGGGGGTCCACCACACGCACTCTTGGTTCTGAACTTGGGAAAACGATACATGGGAAAGTGGAAACTCCACAAATATCGAATTAAGTTGCAACGCAGCCCAGTAAAAGAAATCCCCCCACTCACCATTCTTTCCTCCTCAAATATCCCTCTTCTTTGTCCACAACCGCAATATTCCCCTCCTCTTCCTGTGTGTAATAATATGTATATTCCATTCCATGATTTCCATCACTTATATAGATTGTTCCATCCCCTCCTCCTATTATGCTATAGTAGTAGTGTTAGATTAAAAAAAAAAAACAATTCCCAAATTCAAAGTAACTACAAACAAGCATAGCCCATCTACCATAGTCCTCCATTATCTCTAATCTATTATATCTTCCCTAATGTATTTGGAAACATCCAAAACTCCCTTGCACCGAAACAAAACACAAGCCCATACCCCTACCCCTACCCCTACCACTACCCCTACCACCTCTCATCTCCCTTCTTTTCCTTAAAACAAAACACAAAAATATTATACTCCCTCGGTCACTTTTTAAATGTCGTTTTAAACAAATATTTTTATTTTTTAATATTTGTCGTTTGAAAATTTTAATTAAACATCAATTATTTAGTTTAAAATATTACTTTCTAAGTATTAAATATAACTTCAATAAGTATTAAAAATTAATTGTTTTTTTTACATGCGAATATACTCCTAGTCCTAGTTTTAACTATAATTAATGTTTATTAACATTGCATCAACTGATAGATGTTATTAGTGGATCTTGAGCTCTCACCAACTTAATAGTATAGTGTATCATCGAGTGAAGATAACCATTTAACTCATCTTGTTGGCATAAATATGGTGGTTGGGGTGATGATTTGGTGCATTTATGGTGTGGTGGAGTGTTTGTGTTCATCATGTGCACTAACATCATCCAAAAGGGTACATTCTTTATTTTTATGTAATTAACTCACTTATTTTTTATGTGTTGTGTTCATGTGCACTAACATGTATTCGAAATTCATGAAATTATCACACTTTTTAGCTCCATGTAATTTTATAGCTTTTTTATTGCATTTATGATAGAAAATCTTTTATCTTTATTGGTCCATAAAAAAAGCACTAAATGACAAATATAATATTTATTATAACAAAAAAATCTAAAAATATATGAATCACAAACTTACAAAGCATAGGACTATAGATACAGAACCCCACCTGGCCCACCACACAAGCTAATACTTCATGGGTATTAAGAGAAAACTTTAGTGTTGTTTTTACTTATTTCGTGTAATCATTATGTACACATGAGTGTCATTTAGCTTAACACGGTGTTACTTAAGAATAAAAGTAAGCTAAGCATTTTAAACCCGTGTGGTGAGTATATATATTAAGAAATGATTACTACTACAACCATCCAATTTATAATGATAAGTAGGTTTTAATTTACTAAACCCTGTTTAATTACCTATCCCTCCTCATAATTACCTAACTTGGTAGCTAGGATCATAATTTCTTGGTTCAGCATGTCATGATTTACCATCACTACTTCTTTGAATCTCTCCACCACCAATTTTATATCATCATTTCTATGTACTTTGCAACTCACCCCAATCCCCATACCGGTGTTCCTCATCTTCAAAACTTGTATTCTTCTTCTATTCATGCCGTCCTTTGGTTGGACCTTACATCTGCTGTTACAAAAGATCCCTCCATAAATTCAAACATATAATCATAAAAAATGATTTAGTGGTTCCAATTTTCTCGCTCAAAATTTGGATTCGAATATTCTTACCCATCACAACGTATAGTTAGTGATAACTCTACGTTTTACATGTTATTCGTCAAGGATTCTTGAGTTTCGGCCAGACACAAGTGTGCGGTGAAAATTCCTTTATATGCGTGTAGTTGTTGTAGACGCATTATACCCTATCGAAATTAAAATGTTTATTCATTTCAAATAAATTCACAATCAAACGGTAAAGAATAGTAATGAGACCAACGTCATGAGGAAAACAAGAAAATATGAAAAAGAACAAAGAAAAGGTATGATTGCAATCATAACATAAGTCCAGAAATGAAGATGAGGCCACAAGTTTTACGGACCCAGTTCACATTGAAAGTAAAATCAACCGTTACAGCTTTACCAGATATGCTGAGTACTCCCTCGCACAGCTCTTTTAGTTGGACATGATAATTAGACGTAAAAATTAGATATGAGAGTATTTAAATTTTATCTAATTATATTTTGACCCATAATAAAGAATAAAAATAAAAATAAGTACAATTCAAATACATTCATATCTAATTTTCATGTTTACCTAGAGTTTTTGGGTTTCGAAACTAGGAACTATTTTCAGCCCCTCCCAAAATTAAAGACATTGTTATTTTTAAATTATATAATGCTACATAAATTTTTAATATTTGATCTTCTATATTAGAAGATTATTATAATATGGGATTAATGATTTTGATTAGTGTTCTTATTTATAATCAATTTTTTAAAAGTAATTTGTGTTCAAAAAATTGATTGGCAAATATTTTTTATATATTAAAACTGATTATAAATAGGTTTGACTTTCTATAAATGATTCTAACAACTAGTGGCGAAGCCACATAGTAGCTTATGGGGTCAATCGACCCCACTGAAAAAAAAAATTATTCTATAATGTAAGGATAAATTTTAAAATAAATCGATCCCACTAAAATTTTATAAATTTTTTATTATACGGGGTCAAATTAAAAATTTATAACTTTGTCAATCAAATTTTAACCACATATGACTCATATCCTCTCAATATATGTATATCTCTCTATAATATTTTAAACTAAATAATAATCTAATTTATATTATTTTTAAAAATAAATAATGAATTACTTACTTATGAACAGTTATGATTAAAAAAATCTATTATGAATCAATATAGTATATATATACTATATATTATTACTTATTATATTTTCATTGTAATATATATATATATATATATATATATATATATATATATATAATATGTGTGTGTGCGTGTGACCTGAAAGTATAACGTATTAAAAAAAATGATTTGGGGGCGCTGCCCCCGAAAGCTCGAACCCCCGCCAAATTATTTATAGTTTAATACTAATTTCACCCCACTAACAAAGATTTCTGAGTTCGCCACCACTGCTACCAACCCCTGCCCCCTTCTCCTCCCCTCTGAATACCGTCATATAATACCATCGTATTTCTATGTGCATATATTATGGACAAACGCTTGTGCACAGAGACACATAAGAAAAAAAAAATAGTATGTGGCCCCTATCATTGAAACTATTAATAAAATAATTCAGGACCATGAATGCATAGGGATAAGATGTGTAAAAACTCTAAATGATATGTCTCACTATTTATTTAAGTTCCTTTTCAATATTTTTTATCCATAATGTTTGTATATAATTTGTACAGGTAAAACTACTCTTATTAATAAGATTAATTAGCTTTTTATACTATTCCATATATGAGATATTAGTATTTGTGTACAATTGTTTGTAAATACTTTTTTTTTCACATAAAAAATTACTCATGATATCATTACTACTATATTTTTAATAAATAATAGAATATATTTCTTTTGTTTTAAAATTAGAGATAAAATTTAATTTTTGAGGTTCAAACGACAACATATTAAAGTTCAAATTGATGTGAATTTATTTAATTTTAGTTGATCCAATTATTATAATTATATAGTACGTAACAAAAACTATTAATGGCGATATTTATTTTATTCTAAACTTTTATGAGCCATATCAATTTTAAAGTTTAATATGACGTCATTTGATCTCAAAAATTAAATTATATCTTTAATTTTAGAACGAAGAAAGTATTTAAATAATAATTTTTTAATTAAAATTAATCACTCAAAAACATGTCTAATTTTGAACTTGAAGGAGAAGTATATAAAAAATATTTTAGGGGCATACTGTTGTTTTGCAGACTCGAGATCTAGCTAGCTACATAGAGTTTGTAAATACTGGTCCATATTATAGAGAGAGAAAGAAAGTGCGCATATTGATATTGAGAAAGCTGCAGAAGAGAGAGGACTGCAAGTTCGAATTATTCTTCTTCTGTTGTATGTTTGCTTTTTAATCCTCAGTGCTTCCTTTGGACTATGCCCCCTTCCTCTGTTTTCTCCCTCCCTCTCTCTTGTTTAAAGACTGCATTATATATATATATATATATATATATATATATATATATATATAAAATGTGCATTTCTCCCTCTTCTCTCTGTATTTAGTTTAAGGGCAAATGACAAAAATATACTCTGAAGTTGTCAACTTCTTCAGTTTTAAACTCACATATTTGCGAAAAAACAATCAACACTTTCATGAATTTTTAAAATACAATGTTGTTCTTTTCTGTCGGTTCCGGCCAATTAGTCACCTAAAGTAGACACGTATCGACATATTAACATAAGTATGTGTTTTTAAAAAGTATGAAATACAATACACATATAAAACATACAATTTACGTATTATTCTACCAAATAAAAAGTCAAAATTAAGGAAAAAATTATTCAATTTCCTTTACTTGGTCGCTGAGAGAAAGAAGTAGGCCAAATTGGTAGAATTCATCTCAATACGCAAGACAAAACTGAAGTCATTTTAGATAGATTTAGTTTGCTTTGCGTTGTATGTTTTGCGATCAGTTAGTATGAAGTTCATTTTTTGATAAGTTGGTCAATTGATCAATAGAGTGCTGACACACAGGCAGGGAGATGTATTGACTAATAAAGTGTTGATACGCAGGGAGAGAGAACATCTCCCCGCCTGCATGTCAGCACTCTATTGGCCAATTGATCAACTTATCAAAAAAATAAAGTTCATGCTAACCACTCCTTACCCCTTTACCTTGTATGTTCATTAAATGTATGTTTTGTTAATTTCCTAAGTACGTGGTGTTAATATTAGACCACCACAAACAAGAGATAGCTCTCCAAATTTTAGGGGTTGGTTAACTAACGATGCTCCTCGTGCAAACTCTTAATACAAAGGGACTCCACTCATCTTTATAAAAGGAAAACAATATGTGACTGTGAACAATTTATGAAAAGTTGTAGAAGCATCCAGAAACAAGGTTAAGACCACCAAGGACAACACTACCAACTGAAGACTTCAAGCCATTCGTAGACAAGTGAAGGTTAAGTCATTCTACTATCGTTAAGTAAAATGCTCAAAGCGAACTTAACGATTGTTGGGTGACGATTGAAGGCTGAAGTCACTCTATGATAGAAAGTCAATTCGTAGAGTAAAGACTTGGTCATTCTTATTTTGTTATCATCAAAATAGTAAAATAATTTAGACCATTCAAGATGCATAAAACACTTATTAAAATCATTAAACCATTGAAATATCACACATTGAAATTAAAATATCATCAATTGAAATAAAAATAACATACATTGAAAATAAATAACAACGTTAAGGTCGCCCCACTCGTAGTAGTTGACATACTTAGTCATTTCCTTGGTTACTAATAGGAGTTGCACTGACCGCTAATCCTTCCAGCGGTCGGGCCCATACTCAAGTTGATCTCGATTATTAGATATGTTATTGGACGGTGAAAGATCTATTTATATATCTTTTGTTGTGCTAAATATGGAGGGAAAAGAAATAAACATATATTTTTTGGAGGGAATTAGGTGTATATTGTTACAACAGTTAAACTACGTCAACGACAGTCAAATTGTATTTCAGGCAACTAAGGTTGAAATCGAAAAAAGGAACAATATTGTATTTAAAAAATTCATGAAGGTGTTGATTGTTTAATTTGCAAACATGTGGGTTAAAAATAAAGAAGTTGACAACTTCGGAATACATTTTTGTCATTTACCCTTTGTTTGTAGACTGCATTTCTTTTAAATAAACAATAACGCTAGAGACACAATTTATTCTACAACTATTTTATAATTTGTTGATGTGGCATACTCCATCTCAGTTTTTATATGGAACCAAAGATTACATAAAAGCAATTTATTCATCAATATACTGAAGTGGAACATGCCACATCAATAAATTATAAAATAAGTTATCTGTCTACCACTATTCATAAATAAATACTATAACCATGTAAGGCTGCGCTAACAGTCCAGAAGAGGAGAGAGAAGGTGAGTTTTAAGAGAGGAAAGAATACCATATCATATTACACATTTATTTTATATAAGGACAGACGATAATATTATCGTGTTTAGACTTTCAATTGTATTTTATTATTTTTTATACGTTATATTTAAAGTCCAAATAACACAAGTTAAAATAAATTATGTTTAAACTGATAAATTTTTTAAGTTTATTTGGAAATTTGAAATCAATAACCAAACATACACATACCTATTGTAAACTCTTATATAAAGAAAAGCAAAAGGGAAGGGCAGGGCCTTCATAAGGCTTTTACACGTGATAAAGAAAAACACCAAAAGCAATTGCATGCGTGTTTAAAGATTCATCATCATCATCATCCCTCCATCCATCTCCCTTTCCCATTCCACTTAAATCCCCCCAATTTTTTTCCCTCTCTCTCTCTCTCTCTCTCTCTCTCTATATATATATATATATATATATATATATATGTAATCTGAATCCCCCACACAAAAAACCCACCTTTTAAATCCACTTTCTAATGCTTCACGTTCTTTAACAGAGAGCCCCCGCCCCCTCCATATAGGAATAAGTATCTTTTTCAGTTTGAACATCCTCCATTTCCATTCTTTTCTCTTTGTTCAGGATTAAAACACTCTGCTCTAGCTCCTGCCTTTTGCTAGATTCAACTTCTGTATTAAAGACTCGATTTTTATGGTCATTAGTTGGTGAGTGAGCTCAAATCTAATCTCTAAGCTTCGTGGGTCATTTTCTATGCAGCAATGAAAATTGGGGGTGATGGTGATTTTGCTGTGCTTTTCAATGTTTGTTCCCCATTTGATTTGTACACGTTACTAGTCTACTTGGTTTATATTTTGTTTTCTTCTAGGCGTTTTTATTCTCTTCTCGTGCAGTCATATAGGGGCTCTCACATAGTCACATTTATTTTTATCCCTCTAGTACAGTGTCTTATTTACTTGGATTCATTAGTCCGGTTTGTGATTTTCTCATATAAAGTTTGGTTTTTGTTAGGGGACAAGGTGAAGGAATAGTTTGTCTTCTGGAGCATTTCCACTATTTGATTAGAATTCCATTTAATAGTACCAGTATTTGCATTTTAGCTAGGATATCTATATATACACATATACTACTAATATATATTATATGAATCCATATAGATATTCTTCTTCTCCTGATTCTTGGTTATTGGGTTTCGTACAGAAGCATAGAAGATGATTTGGGTTTTGGGCAATGGCTTGTTTTGTCTCTACATGTATGTTTTTTCTCTATCAATTGCTGATTTTTGCTGCAAACTTCCTTTGGGGTTTTCTGTTTGAGCCTCTGCTTTTATTGGTTTTGAGATTTTGAGCATTCGAAAAAATAGTAATAATAATTTAAAGGATTAATTTTTTTTTGTTTGCATGTATTATTTTCTTTTTAGTTGTCCAATGTTCTTGCCTTCTCCTTTCATGGTGCTGGAATAAATAGTTATTACTAACAGAAAGAATTGGAACATTCATTTTTGGGTATTGACTTCAAACTATTAATAATTAATTATTATTTACTTGTTTATGCTTTTATTTGATTTAGTTGTTGAAACAAATGGGAAAGACTGGGATTTGTGTTTTTTGTTTGCAAAGGAATGGTAATGCCTGTATTCTGCACTCAAAAATAAAGACTAGGTTTTTAATGTGTACCATTTTGCTTTGTGTGTGAATGTTTCTATATTTTCATCAATTTTTCTATAAATGTTATTTTATTCTTTTTTATAATTTGGGTAATCTTGCTGACATAATTTTTCTGCCCTGTTTCTGGACTTTCAGTACAGAATAGGCATATAAATCTGTTGAGCGTAAGAAAGCTGAAGATTGTGTTTGAATGCTGAATCTGGTGAAGGATATTTGCTTTACAAAGGTGTTCGTGCTTCACATCACTTATCTATTTCAGTAAGGAAGAATAACCATCATCATCATCATGCCTATTAGGCAGATTAAAGAAGTCTCAGAGCAACATTTTGTGATCAAACCCCACTTGCAGAACTCCATGAATCCAGTTCAAAAGCAACCCAAAACTGCTCAAAATGGTAAAGGTCCACCAGTGCAAGAAACCCAGAACACAAAACCCCATAACCAATCTTCACCTCCATCAAAAAGTAGAGGGAGGAGAAGAGGAAGAGGTGGCCGGAAATCCGATCAAGGTGACGGCTTTATGCGCCCGAGCACAAGGCCCTGCACCGTGGAGTATAATCTGGTTTCAGCACAGCCCAGTGGAGCTATTGATGTAAATAATGGAGGCAAATTGTGTGAAATAGAGAGGGGTTTTCCTTCTTCAAGCAAGTCGTTGAGTTTTACTCCTAGGCCTGGGTATGGACAGATTGGGACAAAATGTGTTGTCAAGGCAAACCATTTCTTTGCAGAGTTACCAGAGAAGGACTTGTATCAGTATGATGTAAGATATTTTCTTTGATGTGTTTAAAATTAACCTCATTTGTTAATATTGAAGAAAAACAATTAGGCCCTTTTCTTTATTTTTGTGAAAACAATGGGGGCCCTTAAGCTGACATTTCTTCTTAAATTTGATATTAGTACATTGCAAATCAAATTGAATGGGTTTCTGTTTTCTCCTTGTCCTTTACTCTGAATAGCATTAATGGGGGTTTAAATTTGGTCATTAATATTGTTCTTTTTGCTGTCTGTGTGTATGCTTTATTTACCTTTTTATCCCAACACTTGCAGGTGACTATAACTCCTGAGGTGGCATCAAGAAATGTGAACAGAGCTATAATGGCAGAGCTGATAAAACTGTACAAAGAATCTGACTTGGGGATGAGGTTGCCTGCTTATGATGGTAGAAAGAGTCTGTACACTGCCGGTGAGCTTCCTTTTACCTGGAAGGAGTTCAACATTAAACTAATTGATGAAGAGGATGGAGTCAATGGTCCCAAGTAAGAATTTATTCATAATTTCATACTGGCAAAATTTAATTTTGTATCTGTTGCGTCTGTTTTGCCCCCTCTCTTGATGCGCAGTTCTTAGCTGATAACATTAATGTTTATCTGTACAGAAATCTTTCCTGTTCCAAATAACAAAGGTAGGTAATGAAACAGAACAAGGAAGCCTACTCAAGGAAGAAAGAAACAGTTCTTAATGTATTCTTATTATATCTTAGATTTTAATTTGCTTCTTTTTGTTGATAGATATTAAAGTTACTTGACATTTTGGAGAAGACTTTTCCTCGTTGTGTAGTCCCTAGCTCTGTAGTGATATAAAGGCCTTTCAAATTTACTTGATAAAAAAATTCTGTGAATCTTCAAAGGGATAATAATAGAAGTTTTTTGGATGGTCAAAACATGGATTATTTGGAGCAAAAAGAAAAAGGAAACAGAATACAAAAAAGAAAATCCTTTCTTAATGTCCTTCTTAAGTTATAATTATCTTCTCTCTGTTCCTTTCCATTTGAAGAGAGATAACTCAAAATTTATAGTTTTATACAAATTTTCAGAAGAGTGAGAGAGTACAAAGTAGTAATCAAGTTTGTAGCAAGGGCAAACTTGCATCATTTGGGCCAATTTCTTGCTGGTAAACGTGCAGATGCTCCGCAGGAAGCTCTTCAAATTCTTGACATTGTATTGAGAGAACTTTCAAACAAGAGGTAGGACCTCTTTAAGTGCCTGGTAAAATTTGATCCTAAATTTCTAGGAATTGGTGATTTCTGCAGAAGTTGAGTTATTAGTTGTCTAACAATGCTTCATAAAAGGTACTGTCCTGTTGGGAGATCCTTCTTTTCTCCTGACATTCGTAAACCACAACGGCTTGGTGAGGGCTTGGAGTCATGGTGTGGATTCTATCAAAGTATAAGACCTACCCAGATGGGATTGTCCCTTAATATTGGTAATTGAATCTTACAAGTCAACAGTTCAAATTAATGTTACTAATTATAATCATTATGGTGGATTTCTCAATTACATGTTCTATATATATTCACTTGACAGATATGGCTTCAGCTGCATTTATTGAGGCTCTCCCTGTAATAGAGTTTGTTGCACAACTACTTGGCAAAGATGTGTTATCGAGGCCATTGTCTGATCCTGATCGTATTAAGGTATATTGCTATTTGTTTTGGTCGTGTACAGGATTGTTTTGTGTGACTTAACTGAATGAAAGTTACAATATTTTCCAGATTAAAAAGGCCCTTCGAGGAGTCAAAGTTGAAGTAACACACAGGGGCAATGTACGAAGAAAATATCGAGTTTCAGGACTAACATCTCAACCCACAAGAGAACTAGTGTAAGTGCCTTATATTTCAAGCCATCAATTCGATCAAAGTAATCATCTTTACTTTTTCTTTATGAATTTTCAAGAAATTCATCAAGCGTTCTAATTATTTGTGGTAAATGATCATGTTATGCAGGTTTCCTGTGGATGAAAACTCAACTATGAAGTCAGTTGTTGAATACTTTCAAGAGATGTATGGTTTCACAATTCAGCATACTCATCTGCCTTGTCTTCAAGTAGGAAACCAGAGGAAGGCAAATTATCTACCATTGGAGGTTGAGAGCAGTTATTTGACAAGCTTTTCAGTTCCTACTGATGGATTCAGTTACATTTTTCTTTTCATAATTCTTTACAGTATCTAACACTATTGAGTTTTTCCAGGCTTGCAAGATTGTGGAGGGTCAGAGATGCACAAAAAGGTTGAATGAGAAGCAAATTACCGCTCTTCTGAAAGTCACTTGCCAAAGACCAAGGGATCGAGAAAATGACATTCTGCAGGTACCTTTAATGTTGTAATCTTGCTATCTTTTACCTTTTCTTGCTGGTGACTAATAAAATTTCACTGTAGTTATTATCCTTATTCCTGAACATGTATGTACATTGGGAAATATAAAGTTGGAATATCCATCCACCACCCTATAGGTTAATGCTTCCTAAAACTAAAGTTCCTTACCTTTTTCCGTGTCGTTTGCCAACCACGCATAGTGCTTTAGAACTTGTGCTTTTTGAGATCGTGTTTTTTCATGTCAGGATCTTCTTCCTGGTAATAGGAGTCTAGGATTCAGTAAATTATTTAAGTTAAGAAATTTCTTACCTTGAAAAGTTGAGTAGATCTACTTTGTGAACGGAATTCATCTTCATGGTCAAATACTATCAGAAACTTTTGAAACATAGGGGATTCATTTTGAAATGAATTGGAGCAAAGCATTGAGCACTTCAAACTATCTATCCTTGTCTGGTCATCTCAATACGGCATGCTGTAGATAGTAAACAGAGTACTTTTTAAATACTCTGGGCAGGTTTATTGTTTCATCCTTGACATTATTTGCATCAAGTCTGAGCTTTTTTGTTGTTTCACACAGGAATGACAGCTAAATACTGAAAATAATTTGATAATTTTGATATATACTTGACATTTTTATAAAATCATTTGTGCATATATATACCCTGTCAGAGAAGACTATGAGACCATTATTGTCCTCAATTTAGCACCACTGTAGTTGGTTAATCTGATATGGGAATCTTTTCTAACTTTCCTAATATAGACGGTTCAACACAATGCTTATGATCAAGATCCATATGCAAAGGAATTTGGCATGAAAATCAGTGAAAAATTAGCTTCTGTGGAGGCGCGAGTTCTTCCTGCTCCTTGGGTAAAGCTTTCCCTCCAATATTTTGTCACTCATGGTCACTTGCATTATCTTTTTTTTCCTCGCTATCTGATTGGGCTCTTATCTGCAGCTGAAATATCACGAGACTGGTAAAGAAAAGGATTGTTTGCCACAAGTCGGTCAGTGGAATATGATGAACAAGGTATTCTTCTTTTTTGACTGGAGATGTATATTTTAAACATCTTTTTTCCTACGGGTAAGTAGCAATTATAGTCATGTCTATCGAGGAAAAAATGGACCTCTGTTTATCAGTTAGTATGCAAATAGTAAATTTCCATATTCTTTTTCGTTTTTTTTGCTAAATAATTGTCATATTCTCTATCAGTGTAATTCAGTATTATAGAATTATACATTGTTTAACCTCCTGAAGCCACCTAAATGTGTCTCATTGTAATGAATTCTTCCTTTTGGCTATATTAGAGGAATGTAGTTGTTTCTACTATTGTATCAGCATGGCAAGTTAATTACAGCTCATTTTTGGTCTTCTCATATATCATAGAAAATGATCAATGGTATGACTGTTAGTCGATGGGCATGCATCAACTTCTCACGGAGCGTGCAAGAAAGTGTTGCTCGTGGATTTTGTAGTGAACTGGCACAAATGTGTCAAGTATCTGGGATGGTAAGTTATTGTTGTAATACTTATTTAACTATTCTTTAGATGTCATGTCTATATGTTTGATTGACTAAACAGCACCAAATTCCAATTAATATAAGAGGAAGCTAATTTGTAATCTGTTTTATTTTTTACAGGAATTTAACCCTGAACCTGTAATACCAATCTATACAGCAAGACCTGAGCATGTAGAAAAAGCTTTGAAGCATGTTTACCATGCAAGTATGAACAAATTAAAGGGAAAGGAACTAGAGCTTCTATTAGTAATTTTGCCAGACAACAATGGGTCCTTGTACGGTATGTTGTGCATAACTTGAATTGTTTTAGTTAATGTAAAATTGAAGACATATTTGAACTCACATTGTATATGATATGGTTTTCTCTTTTAGGAGATCTGAAGAGAATATGTGAAACTGATCTTGGTTTGATTTCTCAATGCTGTCTGACAAAACATGTCTTCAAAATTAGCAAACAATACTTGGCAAATGTGTCGCTAAAGATCAATGTTAAGGTAAATGCTTGATCTCTTAGAGATTTCTTGTTCCATGAGCCTGATTTATCATGAGTCGTGATATTCCGACTTGTTTTCATGTTGTTTTTAATAGTCTGAATGTTTGAGTACTAGTCAAAAACATATGTGCATATGTATCTAATACCAATGGAGTTTTAGCAATTTACTCTTAACTTCATCTATTAGTATCAACTGATGGCTGACTTCCGAGTCATTTGAATTATGGTGCAGATGGGTGGTAGAAATACTGTTCTTTTGGATGCTATTAGCTGCAGAATACCTTTAGTTAGTGACATACCAACCATAATATTTGGAGCAGATGTGACCCACCCAGAGAATGGAGAAGATTCAAGCCCCTCAATAGCTGCTGTACAGTTGACTAGAACCATGCTTTTCATACCCTTTACTGCTACCTGGACCATTAAGAAATTTCTTTGCTGAGATGTTGTTTTGGTTGTAGGTAGTAGCTTCTCAGGATTGGCCTGAAGTCACGAAATATGCGGGATTGGTTTGCGCTCAAGCTCATAGACAAGAACTTATACAAGACCTGTACAAAACATGGCAAGATCCTGTACGAGGCACTGTTAGTGGTGGCATGATCCGGTAGAGGATTTTTTTTTCTTCGTTTTATTAATAAACTTCTCTTCCTTGAATTTTATTTATTTAAAATTATTCCTTCTACCCTTAACCATATTTCTTTTTCTTTTCTTTTTTTTTTTTTGGGGGGGGGGGGGGGGGGGGGGAGGGAAGGGTGTTATGCTTGTATGCAAGTGATTCTAATATCTCATTGATGTTTATGCAGGGATCTTCTTGTTTCCTTCAGGAAGGCAACTGGTCAGAAGCCACTAAGGATTATATTTTACAGGTTTAACTTACTTGCCCACTTGATAACGTTCATCCACAATATTCTATAGTTTCTTATATGGAAAAATATTTGTCCAGGGATGGTGTCAGTGAAGGCCAGTTTTATCAAGTACTACTTTACGAGTTGGATGCTATTCGGAAGGTTAGTGACGTTCTTATTTTTTGAAACTCTCTTCTAACATGGAAAGCTTAAATAAACAAGCAGCTTCAGTTTGTGGTACTAATCAATAAATTCTATGCAGGCCTGTGCCTCTTTAGAACCCAATTACCAACCGCCAGTGACTTTCATTGTGGTGCAAAAACGGCATCATACGAGATTGTTTGCTAACAACCATAGGGACCGAAGCAGCACTGACAAGAGTGGGAACATCTTGCCTGGTACGCAAATTTTCATGTCAAACCAAATTGTTTCTCTATATAAAGGTAAATATTTATACCCTAGTGAGCTTAATCATACTTATTCAATGACATTTCTTCTGTTCTCAGGCACTGTGGTTGATACTAAAATCTGTCATCCAACAGAATTTGATTTTTATCTCTGCAGCCATGCTGGAATTCAGGTGACAATCCAAGTATCTAGATATGGATATAATGTTTATGTGGTATGCTGTTTTTCGGGCTATGCAAGTGATGTATGACAATTTTACTGACTAGGATCCTATAATGGTAAATAAGCTTATTACATGTTGAAGCCAAGTGATGTATGGATTGACATCTTAATCATAAGCTACAAAGTTGAGGAGTGACTTTTTTTCACTTTGCAATAATTTTAGATTAGTTTGACCTGTTGTGAAGAACTCAACATTTCCTTGAATTACTTTTTGTATCTAATGAAGTTCACTTTCTTTCATTTTTATGGCAGGGGACAAGTCGGCCAGCTCATTACCATGTTCTTTGGGATGAGAACAATTTTACAGCAGATGGAATTCAGTCATTAACAAACAATCTTTGCTACACATACGCAAGGTGCACCCGTTCTGTATCTGTTGGTGAGTTGATGTTATTTCTTGAAATTAATAGCCTTAATTGATCGCGTCTTCAGACTCTCTTTCTTGTCTCTCGGCCGAAAACCAAAGAAAATGGGACCCACATTCATGTAAGGTGGAAATATCAAATATCCCTTGTGGAAAATATGTGGGCCCCATATGTTTTTTCCACCATTTATTAAAGTCATGCAAATTCTCTCCCAACAGAAAAGTGTTGTCTTCTTGAGAGTTGTAAATCTTTCAAGTGATGAGAGCTATTTACTCTGTTGTGCAGTTCCTCCAGCATATTATGCACATTTAGCTGCATTTCGAGCCAGATTCTACATGGAACCAGAAATGCAGGAGAATGGCTGTGGTGCCGGTCAAGGTGTCAAGAGTAGTCGAGCTGCTGGAGAGTCTGGCGTACGGCCACTGCCGGCCCTCAAGGAGAATGTGAAAAGAGTAATGTTTTATTGTTAGTAGTATAGAACAGGCGAAGGAGAAAGATAGGGGGGAGAGGGAGTTTCAGCGTGTATGCTAGAGCCCTCTTTGTCTTGTATGATGCTTTGATTTATGGTTTTATAGTTTAGATCGTCGGTTAGATAAGCGAGAGCAGGAGCAGGAGTTGTTCGACTGTTTGTAACATAATTTCTTGAATGAAAGCCATTGTAGATTATATAGATAGATAGCTCATGTCAAGTTGGCAATTTTAACAGGTGCCCAGCCAGAGTCATCTCCTTCCTTAATGATGATGAGTAGGTCGTCTCTGATTTGAAACTAAAAAGAAGAAAAGAAAAGAAACATGGGAAAAAAAAAAGGAGAGAAAAAAAGCAGGCTCTTTGGCATGAATTAACATAATCTAGATGAAAGCTAACATAAAAAGTATACACCATTGAAATTTAAAAACAAGGTAAGGTTTGTATAACTTACGTATGCATATTCATTTTCAGGTTGTACCCACTCGTTTGTTAGCTTTTTCTGATGTGTGCTTTTGTAACCTTCAATTGGATCTCCCTGAAAATTAAATTAAAATAATTAATAACGAGAGCTTTATTTTAATATTTTATGTTTTGCTAAATTTGTCTAGATACAATTGCAAAAAACAGATATTACAATACAACTCATAGCATAATCCCATCTCCCGAGTGGACTAGAGCACGTAGATAAAAGTACGAATATTTTAATGTTTTCTCTTGCTTTGTAGTATGACAAATATTAAAGGACAATATTATCAATAATATGTTCTCATCTAAATGAAATCTTACTTCTAGTTAAAGCACCAACCAATTTTATTAGCCGATGACTGCTCAAGCAAAAATAAGTATCAAATAAACCTGCAACTAATTATCAATTCAAGGTCAACTCGAAGTAAGATGTCTAATAATTTTTGAATAAAGGTGAACACATTAAGAATTAATCAATAAAACTGTCATATCTTACCATTAAGGTAAGCATAAGAAAGTGCACAGAAGAAAATAGGTCGCTTAACTAGTAAAGCAAATGAACAAAATCACATCCCAAATTTATAAACACAAGCACTTCTGAGCTTTGACTTCAAGAAAGTATTATATAAACAGAATATTAGTTTTGAATAACTCAAAAACTCAAAACAATATTCCTGGATATTTTCTCATGCATCCACATAACAAACTAATTCAAAAACTTAATGATAATTCTGTTAACAGACCCTCAAAAACTGAATCAATCAAACATCGTACTGATTCCGAAGTTGATGTCAAATTTGAAATAGCTAAAACAAGTAGTTAAGGGGCCATCATCGTTTTTTATGTTTTTTATTGGTGAGCTACAGCTTTCACACTTGGTAAGCTCTGACCTTAAGTAGTAATGATCTCATGGATTGTGGGTCGCAGGCTTTGGCTGTTATTAAAAAATTATAAAAAGAAATATTAGTTTTTCAAATATATGATCTTGCAATAAAGGGAAGACATATAAGATGGGAAGTATAATGTCAACTACATGATGAAATCTGATGCAATAATTAGAACTATAATGTTAGCTTTTAGTGGATACGAAACCAGTTACATTCGACCATTTGACGAACAAAAATTGTTTTAACTATTTTTCAGCATAAACATTGTCATTCAGGTTGAGTCATCTCCGCCACTAAAGGCATAAAAAACCATGTTATGGATTACAGAAATAATGCAGCTTCCTAAATTCTAGTACATAAAGAATGTTAAATAATGATTAACGATTATACGTTCAACTTACTAAATGATTGTGCATAAAGAATGCAATAATTACACTAAGAAATTTTAGCAAATCAATTTTAATATTCTGATTATCAATACTTTTAAAAGGATAATGTCTACATATGACCGTTTTGTACACTATTTCTCATGCTACTTCTTCTAGGTGGCTACAAAAACCGAGTCAAACAAAAATGCAGGAAATGCCATTCTATATGAATGTGTTGAAACTATCATGAGCATTGATGATAAAAGTGGCTTACGGGTTCCTGCCATCAACATTTTGGGAAGATTTTTGTCAAACCATGATATGTTGCATGCGAAGGACTCTAAAAAGGGTGAAACAGAAAGGAGTGCCTCATCAAAAAAACAGAATGAAACATATATACATACAAATGGTTTCACAAAGATCCTAGTTGCTGAAAATCTTAGGTTGCTTCACAAAGGTTAAAATCCTCGACAAATTTAACCAAATTGAAACATATATACATACATACCTTCTCTGAATGATAAACAACAAATGGTTTTGACCCTCCACTGTGAATAGCATTATTGCCTCGATTTTTCTTATTTACTTCTGAGCGATGCTGGGGAAAAAAATCATTGAACAAATAATATAACTCTAATATTTTTTAATAACTGAAAATAATATGCATATAAAATAAAGGATTAAAGTTAGAATAACCATACAAAAACTTTGGTGATGTCCAATAATCGCACATCTCATTCCACTTGGTAATATCAATGTTATTTGGAGGCTTTTTCCTAGCATCTTCGGTTGATGGAAACGTTTTGAAGTACTTGTGAAGCTTACACCTCTCCCCTCTATTTCTGTCCTTCATTATTCCAAGTGCAACACGCTTCACGTGTGGTTGAGAAATGTCGATATCGAAGCGAGCCTAAAGAAATAAATAAATCTTTATTGCGGCTAGAATTACAAGACATGATCAAGATTTAATTCTCCTTTTAAGGATCGTGTGTTGCGGTATGTGAGCAAGAGCATGAAGGAAAGCATAAAAAATTAACAATTGTCCAGAGCACAAGAGAAAAACTTGAAAAAGTAAGGTTAAAAGGTCAAATTAGTAACCACTGGTCAAATACCCCAGTTCATGAGCAAAAATCAGCAAAATTTGCCTATTAAACTGTAATCCATTATTTAAACTGTTACTCGCAACATTTATTTAACAAATCATGTATCCTACTGAGTACCAATCTCCATAGATTTCAAAATTTCAAGAATAGAAACTAGCAACAAACATAAAATGACTATATATTATTGTCTACTTCTCGATTGTGCTACTAAACTAAAGCAATTCTACTTTTAACTAGAACAATCGATTATTTTAGTAAGCTCGGTTAATTTAGGGATTTAAACAACAAATAGAACAAAAACTAATTGCCAAAAAGGCAAAAGAAGACCCAACTAGGAATAACAATATTTGACATAATTTAATTTTCTGCAACTTACTTCAACCCTCGACAATGATTCATCAATTACTCCCTCTGTAATATCCTTGAATTTGGTATTCTTTGGGAGGTGGTGGCGGACCATCAATCCTATCTCTGACGACAACTTAGCAGATTCTATAGGATCTGTGGGTCCTTCCTTTACTAGGTGATTCATTGATAGTCAACTTCTTTCCTTTTTCCTTGGTGAGTTTCTCAAAAGCAATACCGCTAGTAGGTCCGCGTATATTCTGTACTGAAGATGAAGTTATTTAAAAAATTAGATGTGAAAATGTAAAGGGAACAAGAAGTTAACAAGACAACAATAACTATGTGTATAGCATATATATTTATATATACAAATGTGTATAACATATGTTAACTAAATAGGTCTAGATAAAACTCACATGGCCCTGACCCTTGCTCAGCGGATATCGGTGTCGGGCCACTTTCTTCTGGTGTGGTAGAGTTTTCACCAACTATAGTGTCATTAGTACGTTGCGTCGAGGTAGAAATGGGAGTACGCACTTCATTCGCAGGACCGCCATGGGCATTCGGTGTACGTGCAAAGATTGCACGAAATTTGCTTGTTAGACGCACAGGTGATGGTTGACCAGATCGAGCTTGTGATCTTGTGATTGGGCTTCTTAGAGGACTTAAAGACGTTATAATTCTTCTTCTTACATGAGGATTTGACCCTTCAGTTATGTTATGTTAAGTTCAGCTTCTTCATTATTCCCAAGGACCTCAACATTTTGCGAGGCTACATACCTTCTTGTTTGAGCTGCTCCTTTCCTTTTCAATCCAAGGCCAGATATTTTCAAAGATCAGGTGTGTAAGATGAGACCTTTTCTGAAACTAAATAATCAAAACAGATTCATATATTAGTAAATAAGACATGTATAAACATAAATTGGTACGAAATCTACTAGAAAGTGAGACTAAATCATGACATAGACAGAAGAAAAAAGAGAGACAATTTCCCCATTTAAATACAAAACAACTCAAAATAATATATGATACATTGATACATATAGAAAAGAATTATATATCAGTAACAAAGGGCATATTTGCAAAGTCATGTAACACTTATAAGTCGAGTACACACTAGCTGGCAACAAGAGAGGGCTACACAAAGTTGATTAGTTTGTTTGCAGAAATCTGGAAATAGACACGATACCTCTTTGGAAATGGGCACAATAAAACAATGCTAGACATAACCAAAATATAACAACTTACTTTTTGTAATATGTAAGCATAAGAAGTTGTATATATTCTCTTTCTCTTCTTTTTGTAATATGTAGAGAGATTAAAGATGTAAGGATGCAACTACTTTGATCAACTTACTTTTTTTTTCAATATAAAAAAGTAATGGGACGAGAGTATGGATATATTTTTTATGGTTCAGTGTTGATGTTCTTAATATTGTTTCAATACAATTCAGAAGGCTACAGATGGCCTTGTGAGTTCATTAAGTGGAAAATGTGCTCTCAGAACTCTTAGAATTTATGTTAATTTTAACTAATTCGGTGTCCTCTGTAAAACCTGCAAGCCTATTTGTTTCTTGAAAGTTTGGGGAAGGCCATTATTTAGTTGATCAATTTCTTACGTGAAGTGGATCAATATTTCTATCTTTAGCAGTGTAAAAGTTATACGCTCACAGATCCAAATTTTCAATTGTTGCAGATAACATTACAACGGAAGTCGATAAACCCTTTGTGTGGTACCCGCAAAAAAATGTCTGGTTGCCTTTTGATTCGTTAAAAGAATGATAAAATAAAGAGTTTTGTATTGTTATTTTTTTTGCTAATAGTCAATCAAATAGTAGAATTAAATAGTAGGCGTAAACATTCGTAATATATTATCTTTTTAAAATAAAAAAGCAATGGAAGCTAAAAACAAGTGCAGATGACTCAGAGATATCGGAATTAAATGGAAGAATGGTGCCAATTTTGCTTGAAGCTGGAAGAGTGTATACTTTGCTTAAAACTGACCAGGTACATACAAGATGATGCAAGAAAACATGAAAAATAAAATTATATTTTTAGACAAGTTGATGCAAGTTTCACATATTTTCAACAGAAGGTTGTTGATAGGAAAGACATGACAGGCATCACTTAGTAACCCTAAACAAATTCCACTATTCATATTTTAATTTCTAGGCAATGCATAATAAGCATGTCGACATGGTCCGACTTTGTGACACCATTATAAAGGGTGAGCCTGATGTTTCAACACATGCAGTATGTTAGTCCATCTTAAACTACTAAAACCTGCTCACTAAATTATAAAGACATTTCCTCAATAAAAAGTCATAAACATGGCAAACTCTGGAGATCGTATGTACACTGAAATCATCATATATATATATATATATATATATATATATATATATATATATATAAACACATGCTTCAGAAAAATAAATAAACATATTAATCACTCAAAGTATAATAATATTACCTAAAGGAGAGAAAAAGGCTGAATTGGATCGGAAGAATCGCTTCCCGAAGCCGACAACTCCCCGACTACGAATTAGCGATTATGAAGTGAGGTGGATCTAGAGATCATATCTAAATACTCACAAGAAATATGCTTGATACTATAGAGAAAGAAATTTCTGATTCTGGTGTGATTTTCATTTTTAACTAAGCACCCTATTTATAGGAATATGTTTAGTACACCAAAGCTGAATAATATTTACGGATGAATTTTTTTTCCGTCATCAGTTTTTTGAAAATCAAATTTTCAGCAAACTCACACCAACAAAAGGATCTGACAAGTGGGGCCCACCCACTTGTTTAACATGTTTTTGTTACCAAAAATAATTCAGATCCGATTTGTTCTCTTCCTTCTTATTTTATTCATATATCATGAATTTATTGTAAAAATATTACCATTTAAATTATATTATTATATTATCACATTATACACTTATAATGTAATATTATAATAATATATTTGAATAAATTATTTTATCAAAAAAGATAAAATATTAATTTTCAACAATTATCTCTTTTGCTAAAAGTTCCTCCATTTATATCCCAATTGAATAAATATTTTCTTATCATTTTTATCAATAATTAATTATTATTCACAAATAATATTACAAAATTACAATAATGACAACCAGGTCATTTCCAAGAAAGAGGGGGTCTTCCGATAAAGATTTCTCCTTACTGGCGAGCAATTAACTAACCCCTTTCCTAGACAGAACTTCCTAGACATTGTCAATAATGTTGTCTAATAATATTATTCAAATAATATGAATTATTGATTTGTTAATGTAAAATATTGTGCAGTGACAATTATTGAAATATAAAACACTGTGCAATACCGTGTGCTACTGTGCAACAACGCGTATTACTTTACTTTAACCACCGGGTATTTCAACAGTTTTAACGGTAACTGTTATGCCGTTATTTTTAGAAAACTTATTCTTATTGTTTTCTTCATCCGACAGTTTTTCGTTATGGGCCCACAAATGACTGCGTCGTCGTACGAATATTCCCCGACAACAAGAATATTCCACGACCAAACGAATATTCTCCGACAAAAATGAATATTTTATAACCACTTGCTTATTTTGTAAACTTTGCGCATATTACCCATAACTTACCACATTTATCAAATCAACCCCTTACTATTTCAAAATAATATATAGAGAAAATTTAATTTTATTCATAAAAAATTGGGATCTTACATTAAAACTTTGATTTAATATTCTTTTTTCAAATTTATAAAAAATAATAAATCTCCAAATGAGGAGTATTTAGCCTTAGAGTACATATAAGCAAGTATATAGCACTATGTTGGAGCTTCCTATAACTTCTTTGCTTAGCACTTGATAAAAGTTGCTCTGCAATTGCACATGATAACGGCTGCTATGCAATTGGACTTTATTTTTATGTTTGATATAATACAACCTACTTTTAATGCTATACCATAATTAGTTTTGTTTTGTTCAAGAGCAATGAGGACTTTAACAAATTTGATAGGACTCATCTATTCTAATTTCTTTATGCACGACTAACTCGAGTGTTGGGCAAGAAGGTAGGGAGATTGCTTGATTTTGGATTTAAGTTATAGCATAACTCATCATATTGTACAAATTTATTTGCATATCAATCATAAAATATAAAAAATTATATTTACATTCTAAAAAATTAATTTATCACAAACAATTTTGTAGATAATCGTTGATTTTATAATTTCATTAATATTATAATGCATATTATATATATATATATATATATATATATATATACACACACACACACACGGGATGTTTCAGAAGCGAACTAAAATAACAACCAAAGACAGATTTTAAAAAAAAAGGACACGCGGGTCAAAGTGGGATGACAAAATGGGTTAAGAAAGAAAATAAAACCCGATTCTAGATCAGTTCAACAATCCCAATCTCTCTCTAACTCTTCCCCCCTCCCCTCTCTCTCTCTCTCAAAGCGACTGACGATGCATCTGATAAGGAACAGACCGACGTTAAAACCTAATTGAAGATCAGATTCAACCATTCCAATCTCTCTCTAACTCTTCCCTCTCTCTCTCTCAAAACGACTGACGACGCATCTGATAAGGAATAGTCCGACGTAAAGCTCCGACCGACGCAAACGGAAAGGGTCCGGCCTACGCAAACAGAAAGGGACCGACTGACGTAAACGAAAAGTGAAGGTACCTCACTTTATTATTTTTTTTTTTTGGTTTTGTTTTACCTGTTGAAGCTCAAATTTTGGAACGGAATGAGTATTTAAGTTTGGGTACGGATAATTGTTCTGTGGGCCCAAGTGCAAATTAGGGTTCGCATGCCCTAATTGAATTAAATGTACAATTAGGGTTCCACAACCTCCTTAAATATAAAAATTAGGGTTCACACACCTAATTAAATGAAGATGAAAAAGCAGGAAATAAATGTGCTAGACCCGAGAGAAGCTTTCACGTGTCCCGAGGCAGAAGCCTCGTGGAGTCGGCTCGTTTTGGGAATTGATTGAGGGATTGGATTGGTGGCTAGAAGGACAGGGCGATCTGGGCATTATTCTGGTGATTAAAGGGTATTTCTGGAATTTTCCTGAGGGCATATACCTGGCACATGACCATTTTCCAGAAAACCCTATAAATATCACTTTCATTCCATTGGGAAGGGGATCTCTCTGGGAACTCTGGACCGCTGGCTGAACCTCTCTTCAGACGCAAGACTTGGACTCTTAGAAGATCGAAGGGCTCAGACATTCTCTCTCAACACTCAAGAAGACTCTTGGAATCCCAATAACCCTTATAAGGTTTCCGGAATCTAGGAGTGGAAGGACTCGAGAAGAAGGCTCTTGGAATCCCAATAACCCTAACAAGGTTTCCGGATTCTAGAAGTTCTGCCATGCGTCATTGGAGTAATCGTCCACCTGTCGTTCTCCCCTCTTCAATCCATCAATCAATTTCGTGCTCTTCGTGTCCTCCTCAGCCAACACGAAACCCTAACCCTAGCAAGGTACGATTTCCTTGCCCACATGTTGTTCTATTCTATTCTATCCCTTCAAGTCTCATTTTTGAAATGTTTGGAACGGAAAGAGTATTTAAGTTTGGGTACGGATAATTGTTCTTCAAATTTTAGAAAAAATGTGGTTGGTCAAATAAGAAGTACTTGTAATTTTAATGGAGACACAGGTTATGGCAAATTTTGATAATATAAACATTGAAAATTGAAATTGAAAGGAATAATTTGTAGAAGAGGAATAAATTTCATTGTGAACAGGTGTTAGCTTTGTCAAGGTATATTATTGGCAAAAAGTGGACTGGGTGAATCTCAGAGTTGGCATCATTTTTGGGTGGATTGTGTTGTTTTCTGTGGGAAGTGAACTAGTAAATCCTTTTGGTTTCTATGATTTAAGTCAACCAGCTCATCTGGTCCGAAAAAGAAATGTTATTTGAATATGGACTAGATGTTTTCATGATTAAGAGGAGCTGCTGTAGGATTTATGAATTTCAGAAATATTATTTGTAGATCAGCAATCCTATTCAGATGAGAATATTTGGGAAATATGGCTAGAGCAAGTAGGTTAGTGTATTTCATTATGCTTTGTTCTCAGTAGAAGAAAAAGCCATAGATGATGTTTTGGGATTTTAACTTTGCAATAACTATTTAAATTTCTTCCCCAACTTCTCCCCTGTAAATTTCTTTAGAATTTCATGATTTCATTATGCTTTGTTCTCAGTTGAAGGAAAAGCCATATATTTTTTGACTGTTAATGTGAATTTATTGATAATTTTACTTGATTATAAGAATTCATTGTTCGATTGAATAGATGGCAACAGAAGTGCGTAACAAGAATAATAATCCTCCGTTGGAGTTTGTTTCTCCCCTCTGGTTTACAAATTATACTCGTCAAGAGCGTTTACCCGGGAAAATTTGTTGGCACCACAATCAAATTTGTGAAATCGTGGAGCGTGATATGCTCCTTCTCCGTCGTCAATCACAGCCACCGCAGACGGCGGAGGAGGAGGAGATAAGAAAGAAGAAGGCGATCGAGTATGAGGAGAGGGCTAAGGAGGAAGTGGAAGAGAAGGAAGAAAGAGATCATAAGAGGGAGAAGGAAGAGGAAGAGGAGGAAAGAGATGATAAGAGGAAGATGTGTAACGAGGAATTGAAGGAGGAGGAGCAGATGAGGAAAGACAAGGAACGCGATGAGCGGTTGAAGGCCTTCAGGGAGAAAAAGGAGGCAGCGAAGGAGCTCAGACGGAGGTGGCTTTCGAAGGTGAAAGTGAAGGACTGGACATTCGTAGAGAATAAGAAATATGATATCTTAGATCTTCTCTCCGGAGGAACAAGGAGAACAGAAGAACACTACCTGGTCTATAACAACGGGAAGCAGGTGCTAAATTTAATTAATTGCATAGTAATTTATTGATTACTTCAATTTGATTTTGTGTTAATTAATTATTATATCTCTCTGTTCTTTCTTCAATTGGGGATTTTTTTATGTGAATTTTTTAAGATCAATTTGTGAAATGTGTTCTTGCTTTTGAAATGGATGAAATTCAGTAACTTGGGCTGCATTGGGTCAAAGACGGTAAGACTGAAAAGCCATTCATACATAGATACATACATTTATATCTCTACTAGTTCAATATATGGGGCTGTTTTAATATATACATTATCTCTTAAAGAATTATTCATTAAAATGAATATTTTGAATAGATGATGATAATGACATTATCTAATATGTAGATTAATCTCTATTATAAATTATCTAATAAGACAATGATGAATTTATAAATAAAAAAACCTGACAATGTGAATTTCCTCAAAGAAAATTAAAGTTTTTACCTTAAAATATATAATCAATTAACAAAACTCTTTGTTTAAAAAATGTTACAACCTTCATAGATTCTCTAAAAAGTATTTTAACTTTTTTGTAATTCGAAAAATAACACTATTACTCTTAAGCTTTTTCATTATTTATTAATGTCTTTTAGAAAGGTAAAAAAATAAGAAACTATTGATATGGTAGAATGAAGAAACTATTCGGTCCCTTTCCGTTTGCGTCGGCCGGAGCTTTACGTCGATCTATTACTTATCAGATGCGTCGTCGGTCGCTTTGAGAGAGAGGGAAGAGTTAGAGAGAGATTGGGATAGTTGAATCTGATCTTCAATTGGATTTTAATGTCGATATGTTCCTTATCAAATGCATCGTCAGTCGCTTTGAGAGAGAGAGAGGGGGGGAAGAGTTAGAGAGAGATTGGGATTGTAGAATCTGATCTACAATCGGGTTTTATTTTCTTCATAACCCATTTTGCCATCCCACTTTGACCCGCGTGTTCTTTTTTTTTAAAGTCCGTCTTTGATTCGTTGTTTTAGTTTGCTTCTGAAGGATTCTGTATATATATATATATATATGTATTCCTTATACTAGTAGGACTAGAAACTCCAAACTTTCATCTCTTCATGAATTAAAGGGAGAAATAGGGAAATCAGTTGGAGTGAGTTACGTAGGCTCACATGCCAATGTTTACAACTTGACATGTTACATTTAGCTACAAGTTGTTCTTTTCAGAAGATAAAAATTGATACTCCATCCATCTGTTTTGAAATATAAGTTTATTATGAATTTTTTAAAAGACAATAGGAGACATTTTTTATGCTCAAAATTAATACAAATTATCTTAATTTTAGTCAATATATTGTAAAACATTATTTTTTAACTTTTAATGAACTAATTATACTAGTTTTGAATTTGAAAGAATTTTCAATGAATTTTTAAAAAATCAATAATGATATTATATTTTAAAATAAATAAAATATTTTCTTGTAGGATTACCGTTTCCCTACATCTATATATATATATATATATATATATATATATATATAACTCCTATTACATATACTAGTAGTAGGTGTCAATTCTGCTTCTACATGAAGAAAACATATATAGAATTCTGCCATCATTCTGCCATATACAGCTTTGAAAAAAAATTGAGTACTCGAATTTTCTTGTAGGATTTGTTTGTGTGCATGTATATTTGAATGTGTCATGTTCTTTAATTTTTTTATTGTGGGGAGTCAAATGGGTATGAAGCCATACCCTTCTTTCGATTGACTGCTTCTATTCCCGTTATGCCCTTATTTAACTGATATGAATGACCGTGAAATTCGACAGGGACGAGAGTCGACTGACCGACAGAAGGGGGAAGAAAGGAGGAGTGAAACCAGGCCTCTTTCTGACCAACTCGCACAGATCATTGGAATTGAATCTTAATTAACACCGGCGAGTTTAAGCGAGGATATTAATTAAGGATAACAAACTGCTCATAAGGGTTCAAAGAATAAGTCCATGTTAATTCCTAAGTTTGAAATAGAATTAAAAACAAAAACTTCATAAAAAAATTAAAACACTTATCGTTAAATTAATAAGAATAACTTAAAAAATATATGTACTTCACAAAATATATATTGCTATTATTATAGTTCTTTAATAAAATATTTCCTCCGATACAAAATAAATAAATAAATGCTTCTAATATAAAATTTACTATTGTAAATTATTTTGAAAATGCTTCTAATAAGAAAATTATAAATTTTTTAATACGTAATCTAGTCACATCCATGTTATACTTTTTAAACTTGACTTTTAAAAATTAAAATGAGACTCTTTTTGTAAACATAGAGAGTAATATTTTTAGAAGTTTTTTTTTTAATATTCATAATTATATCTAATATGAACATGATTTTTTTTATTATAAAATTAATTTTATTGCTTAATACTAGTCTCACACTTTATTAATAAGAATATTAATAGACACACTATTCTCAAGTTTAACTTTAAATTGTAGAATTTGTCACTCTACTCAACTAATTTTTCAATTCTAAATGATGAAAAAAATAAAATATTATTATTTAAATATGGGACCGTGAGACTATCACATTCGATTTATGTCATTTGAGGATTTTTTTTAATTTTTTAATTTTATATTAAGTAATACTTTTCAAACAATTTATAATATTAACTATTTCAACAATTAAGTACATAAATTCACATTAATTTCAAAGTTCATAATTTTATTAATTAAAAGTTAAAAAAATTACTAAACAAATGGTCGACTCATTAATGTAAATAATTAGGATTATGATCTTTTCTGCATAACTATTATCAAACGGTAACAAAAACAAAGATTGAAAATATCATTAGCCTATGGTATGTGTTCAGATTCAATGCGTCCAGCTTCTTTTGTTCAACTTGACAAACTTATATTAATTGTTTAGCGAAACACAAAATTTTTTACAGAAAGAAAGTATATTAATTTATTTTAGAAAGATAATGTATTAGAAAAATTAGAGAGAGATAATAAATTAAAAGAAGATGAAAAGAGAGAAAGTACATAAATCTCAAAAAGTAAAATATGAGTCGACCTATATTAAAACTATAATTATTTGGGTTCAAACCATACAAATCATATTAAAAATAAATAATGTGATTTTAGTTCTTATTTAGATCCATAACCATTTTATCTAAATCAAACCCATATTTTGTCAGGTCTAAGTAACTATATACCAGATGTACTACTATATGCTTAGCCGCTTAGGTATGTGTATGTTAGCATATACTATCTTCAAAGAGGACAAAACTTTGGAGACATTTAATTTTTTTTTAAATCATGCATCTAATGTTTAGTATTTCAAGAGTTCTGCCTTGCTATAATTCATCAACACTTTCAAGAATTAATCCGACAGAAACATAAAGAAGAGTTCTTTTTTCAAACAGGCCTGATTAACTTCATGCATGTAACTTATAAACCTGAGGGAAATTAAATAGGGTGATAGTTTCTACTTTCTAATAGTGTTGTTGCAAATGTGCAAAGGCCGGCAATTCTCTCTCAATTTCTTTCTCTCACTGGTTTAGCTATCAATACCCTAAACTTAGGGCACAAAAAATAATCGGAAAAACTGAAGGCAGGTACAGGGTTTTTATCAACATTGCGTAGGGAAACAAATACATTAAGACTTGTAATAAACCACCTTCTCTCTATACCGTCGCCATAGTCCTTCACCTTTCTATATATATATATATATCCTTCAAAATAAAACCCTAATGATAGATCACAAAAGAATAAGCCAGGCCAAACCCAACACTACAAATAGGAAAGAAAAATAAAACAGATTGAAGTCACACATATAGCAGGATATTAGTTTCAATTTAGGAACTTGAAAAATGCTAGCTAGGAAGTTAAGCAGAGTTTTTGTCTAGTTTACTTTGAAAAAGTTTTATAGAGTTGTACCATACAATTTTGTAGTCTATAAATAAGTTTGTGTCTTGGAACATAACATTACTTGGAAAACATTCTATGTAAATTAAATAAATGTTACTACTACTACATAAGTTGGACAAGAAAACGTTCACCAACCTCTCATTAACTAAACCCTAGCTAGCTAGTTTGATTGAGAAAAAAAATCAGACTTTAAACTCAAACAACTACCAAGCATTTTCAAAATGTATTCATTAATTGTATGTTGGAAGTGGTACATCGATGATCATAAATGCAAACTGCAAGATATGCATATATAGATAGATCGAATTTATCAACAAAAACACCATTCAGAATATCAAGAGGCCCAATACCCAAAGCATAAGGAGCTATATATATATAGCTCCCTATATGTGTATATATAGGGATCTTGGAATCATTAAATTGTCGAGACACAAAAATCCTGTCAGTCAAAATGCTAACAACCTGCTAACATTTAGTTTTTCCCGAAGGATTTCACAGAAACTAGAAGGGAAAAAAGAGAGAGGCATATATAACTAACAAACATGATTTAATTAAAGTGTCCATACCTTAATTTCCAGAAACTCTTACATTTTCTAGCAGAAATTAGGGCTTCTCATGCGACCAACAACAGGTGAAACTACCACATGATCTAATCTTTCCTCGATTGATATATAAATTAAATAAATAAATAAAAATCGAGGTTTAGATCATGCTGGCAGCTTCAACTGTTACTGGTGCATGATAAAATTAGAAAAATAAAATAAAATCAACATGTTAATTAGGCTATGGAAGATTTTGAGAGAGAGAGAGAGAGAGGCTATATAAATTGATGGATGGCTTTTCTTTAAAGTTGTACAAAAAGGATCACCTATGGAATTGAGAGGATGGATGGGGTGGGTATAAATAGATGGGTGAAGCTTTAAGCTACCAGAGGAATTAATTAATTTAATTGAAAGGGAAAACTATCTTTTCATAATTAATTTGATAGAATTAAAGATAGAGAACTGGTGACTGAAAAGCTTTGAAAAAATCATAGAATAAAACAAAATTTAAAGATAAAAAGAAAGTGGTCCATGGAGGAGGAGGAGGTGCTGCAAATTGAATAATGTCACGCCAACACCACCACCATGCATACCGCAGTCAGGTTAGTGAGAGTTTCTATATTTTGTAAGAGCATTTATTAACTTTATAGGCTTGGAAGGGAAGCGTGGGGACCCTTAATTTCTGTCAGCCTTTTTAACTATAGATCAAGAGAGATATATACATACATATTAATTTATATTTCAATTTGAGGGGCTTAGGACCAGGAGGGAGGGGTTAGGAAGAGAACTAGGGTACTTGGGAAACACTTACCATTATTACGTACGCTAAATTGAATTTGTTTTCGGATGAACTCAAACAAGTGACCATGCATAATAAAGACAAAATATTACGATGTCATATTTGGTATGTTGTGTATACATAATTATACAAAATGTTTTTTAACATATATAAATGAGCATGCGCCAACTCATCTAACAACATGCTAATAATGCACAATATATAATCTACAAAATATTGTGAAAATTTTTAGCCCAATTATGATTACGATATATGTGCATACATATGATAAGTATAAATTAAAAAATATCTCATTTTAATTTATTATATCTTATTAATTCGCATACATTTCCAGGTTAGTCTCAATCGTCAAATATTTATCGACATGTATATTATTTTCGTTTTTGTTATGGGAATATTTGATAGTACTTCTAACCCCTCTCTTAAAGAAGGTTGTTGAACTTGATGTAGTTGTTACACGTAAAACTTAATATTTTCACAACATGAATGCGGGGATGCATTTACTCCATTCATTCCATAATAATAGTGTTTTTAGTTTCATGCATGTGAGTTAAGAAATTCACTTAATACTATCATTTAACAATTAAAATCTTGTAAAATTTCATTACTACTCATTTATGGAAAGTTGTAAACTCCTAATACAAGAGAAATTTTCTTGAGACAATGACAGGAGTTAGAGTGATATAAAAAATAATAATTTATTCTCTTAAAAAGTTTTAAACGACAAATAAATTGAAACACTTTTTTTTCTCTAAAAATTTATTAGTATTATGGAATGGAGGGAGTAGTATTTATGCGAGGGAAAGCTATTGAAATGATCAATTTACTTGGGAATATCAATTTTCTTTTTTATTACTACTACTACAATTAGGAACTACTACTAATTTTGGAACTAAAAGAAAAAGAAGAGTGATGCAAGTACTAGTTATAACGCGGGGACCATACGTTGCATGGATTGATAGGTTTCACACAAAAGAAGAACATGAAAGAGCATCTTTCACCAAACAAAATTATGTGAATCTCTCTTTCTTTTATCGGATTAATAAAACTGATATATATATATATTATGCATTTATTCTGCATTCCTTAATAGCACCTTTTCTCTCTTCACTCTCAATGCCTTTCCCATCCAAATTTGCCATTTATTGGATACTTCCTTCTCAATACACCTGGCTGATTGGTGCCAGCTAAAGTTAGCTACGTACGTTATCTCTGTCGCATTTGCAAATATAAAAATATAATATTTTTATTAAATATATACTCCCTAGCTCCTTTCCATTAGAGCAATGCTACTATCACATAATTTAAGTCACATAAATATCACATACACACACATGCATATTTGCGTGCCTTACATATCACGCAGGGCCCACAGTATACATGTGTGTATGTGAGCATTATGTGACCCTAAAATTATGTGATAGTAGCATTATTTTTTCCATTATACAAGTCATAATTGCACATATTAAGAAGACTCATTAATTTTAATGTTAGGATAATTAATGTTGGTTTGAAATTTCATTACTATTCATGTGTAAATAGTGTTCCTCTAATGAATATTATTCTAAATAACGTGATTGATCAAATTTACCTACACTTTTTAAGATTTTATAATTTTGAATTAGAAAGCCAAATGGAATCATCTTTAATATTCTTGCATGGGTATATATGTTAAAAACTTGGAAAACTCTGAGAAAATAATAATAATAATAGAAATTTTTTAAGCTTTCTAAATCAACCATTACACATTTACACTACATTTTTACTATTATTCTTGATATTTAAGTATCAATAATTAGATTTATATTCTATTTTCATATTATTCTTGGTATTAAGTATACATAATTAAAACCATGTTCGTTAAGATATATATAATTTTTCCTTCTTAACTTATATTACCCACTATTATAAAAGTGAGTTATACGAGTGAACCAAGTGGTTGCCAGTAGCATTTTTCAAGTTTGAAACGTATCCAAACAAACTTTCCTTACTGTTATGCTATCTCTCTCTTACATATTCCATAATTGGTTATTAATTATATAATATTCCACAAAATACTTTACATCATGTATCGATCATGAGAGAGATCTAACTGTATCTACACAAGGCCAATAATGTAACACTTTTAGGAACCATGCATGAATTACAATTTACAATGGAAGTAGTTAGCATGAAGTTTATTTTGGAGTAAGTTGGTCAATTGACCAACTTAATACTGATACGCAGATGAAGCTGTATATATGTTGGCATTCTATTAGTCAATTGACCAACTTACCAGAAAAATAACTTCATGCTAACGGGATCCAATCACAATATATTATACTAGCCTTCTAGTACAGGGCAGCACTTGGTTCTATTTTTCTGGGGTTATATTCATATTCTTTCTCTCTCCATAATACGTATGCAATGATATACTATGATTAATTATTAATTCCATTTTTAGTGAATGAGAAGAAGAATAAGAAAAGGTTGTCTATCAGTCTCACACCCATATTTGGTCAACATTCATATTTTCTTAAATAAATTTGTTGGTAAGCAAAGTAATACTCCTATCTGTCCCAAAATTAGAGATATAATTTTTTTTTATTACGTTCTAAAATTAGAGATATATTTTTATTTTTAAACTTTAAGATGAAATAAAATTCCTAACATGTCATTACATACTTGTATTATAAGTAGATTTTTTATCAAGCTGCCGCTACTCTATTTCTACCAAATATTAAGGATACATTTGAGAATATAATTTTTCCTCAAATGTCTTCGCGTTTAGAAATGTATCTCTAACTTTAAAATAGATTAGGAGAGTATTTAATTTGCTTGGGGCAAATTCCCTATTGTGCCTAGGAAAGGACTAGGAAAATTTCTTATTAGTGTTAATTTAGTGTTCATATTTTATATGTAGATTATTAGTTATGCTGAGAATCCAACTAATAGGGACGTTTTTTTCCGTGTATGTTTATTCTTCTTGTGTCATAATTAAGGAAATTTAATTTTCTTGGCCTCTAATTGGGTTATGGAGAACTTCAAATTTAATTACTTTGAGTGGATAGTATAACTAATCACATAAAGACTAGAAAGGATCAAATGTAGCCTATTACTGCGAGTCCTTCTTTTAATTTGTGCATTAAGCTATAATTAATATAAAAAATATATTATAAATACATTTCTTACAACTATTATTGAGAAAATATGTCTAAGTGTGTTCCAAAATACATTTCTTTTTTATTATGTTCCAACATTACTAAATTATTAGTTAATATAAAGAATACATTTCAAAATAAAAAAAAATCTTGAAACTTATTATTTTAATTAAAAATATATCTCTAATTTTAAAACAGATATAGTAGGTGTTACTAATTATGGTTAATTAGTTCAACCTTTGTTTCTCTTTGGTACATAATATATATATAAAGTAAGTGGAAAAAAACTTAGTTATTATGTACATGTGAACCCTCATGCAGTCATGCTTGCTTTATTCACTTTAAATTAACAATGCAAGACTGTGAAAGCAGCTAATCCATTGCATCTTAGCCGAAAGCTATTGTCTCCTCTCAAGCAGCATCAATACATGCCGATGTATTATGCATGTGTGTGTGTACGTGTGTTTTATGTGATTCAAATTATGTGAGACTAGCATTGCTCTACAACCTAGTTGGCTAGCTAGTTAGCTCTAAGATTCCCTATAAAACCTAGTTGAGCATATATATATATATATATAGATATATATATATATAGAGAGAGAGAGAGAGTGGTCCTTTAAGCTCTTATATGAACACTGCGGAACTGCAAATGTAGTAGTAACATTTACTCCCCGTCTGTCTCTCTCCTGCCCTATGGAGGAACCAGCCGGCTCCTTCATTCATTCACAGTGAATTATAGCTACCTACCTAGCTAGTAGGTACTAAAAAGAAGAGAAGAACGAGGCATTACGAGAACCAAATCTTCCTTTATTTGGTGTATTTATGTTATAGATACTCCTGACTCCTGTTCTTTGACAACATATTTCATTTACAAAATTAGTGAATATTGTAATTATATTTTTTTTATGTATTCGTTATAAATAATAAATTATTAATTTAATACCGTAATATAATAATAAAATTGTGAATAAGAGATGTATAAGAAAAGTTAGTATATATAGATTTAGCAAAAACTCATCAGAGAGCTGCTATCAGCTTCAATGTAGAAGGCATGCAGATTTCCAGTGCAGCAAACATTTAGGTTAATAAACCAAGATTAAGAATCGTATTCCTGACGTATCCTCTCCAATACAGCTGAAAAAAAGGATGAATGCATAATTTGACTAAACACTTGCATGGATAAATAGACAAACATATTACCCAAAAGCAAACTGGCATCTCAATTTGATAACGGTGACTCCAAGGCAAACCCAAATATTTGGTCCCAAAAAGTATGATTTACTAATTTAACTCAACATTCCTCCACCTAGGACTACAAAACTAGCTAGGGATTAGGAAAGTAGTAGTAGTATCCAAGGACAAGCTACTCTTGTTCTAAATTTCTTGAACCAGTGAAAGAGTTTGCTCGCATAAGTAATATGTTGTAGAGGTTCTCAGCTGTTGGACGATCAGTTGGTTTCTCCTCTGTACACCGTCGGTACAAACCCACAAGAAATCCTACAGTTTCTGTGTCGGCCTCTGGATCCTCCTGTGAACTCAAAGCCTCCAGCTCGTCTGTTAGTGGCGGTCTTTTTCCCATCTGCTTAAATCAAATGCAATGTTAATTTTATGGTTGATTATGAAAACACACAATTGACATGTTGTACATAATGCTTCAACATTCTGTGCAACAAGAATTCAAGATATACAGTTGAGAAAAATCAGCTTAAAGTGACGGGGGCATGCAATTCCATTTTAATACAAATTTGAAACTAGACTAGCTCTTGAAAGAAAATATAAAACTCTAATTGTCGTTTACAGCATGGTAAAATAAAATCCTAACATTCTATTAACCATTTAGTTTCAGGTCAACAACTTCTTATTACAATTTACAGGTAAGCTTTTCCTTCTGGTCAACTACTCTACAGGTATGTAATATTGCAGAAAATGCTTTTACTAATCATAATAAAGTCTACATTAAGGCTCTTAAACAGATAATGGTCCGTCTTTATTTTCTTCCATTTTATCACTGTATCATCCCCTCAACAGTTGATAGAACTCATTCATATATCTGATAGATAGATATAGAGAGAAAGAGAGACCTGAAGAAGGTCATGAATGTTAGATTCTGGAAGGCCTGAATAGGGAACTTGCAATGTCAACAACTCCAAGAGTAGGCACCCAAATGACCAAATATCCACTTCCTACAGCCAAACAAGAATAAAGACCTGTGAGTCGATATTTAGTCACAGAGGGTATATAGTAGCATCATATCAAACATATCAGAACTAAATTTAGGAGGTAAGGATCAATTCAACAAACATATATTTAGTACTACTGTTACAAACAGTGAGAAAGACTTTCAAGGAAAGTAAAGGTTAGAAGATGTGGTTAGCAAGCTCCTAACAACATTTATTCAGTCATGCTCCACTGTTTTTCAGTTGCTTCCCACCATAATACATAATGCAAATTCGCAACTCTTTTCTTCTAGTGCAACACATCAACATATTGAACAAAAGCATGCAAACTCCAATCACAATATTGTGACAAATGGTCAGTACGTTGGCTTCCAAATTAAGGCAGACCCATGCTTTGCTCTCTACCCCTTAACCTTCTGCCTAAAATACGAAACCTGATATCTAGTTAAACAAAAAATACAATATGACGGGGGTAATACAACCAGTAGCACCCAAGCATAAGCATCACATAATATGATTTTTTTCCCTATGCGATCACCCCTCGGCACGAACATACCATATTGGCCAGCCAGATGACGACGTGCTGATAAATAACACAAAAAGCACTCTTAGTTAGCCAGATGACAACGTGCTGATATAGATCACAAAAAGCACTCTTAGTTAAAGAAGTGTCTAACACATGTCCTAAATGGGGATGACTCCTATCTAATTTACCATGCAACTTACTTAAAGACCTTAAGCATACTATAAACAAAATTGAAGCTTACAAACCACAAGTAAAACAGAAGGCAGAATAAATCCACTATAAACAAAACTGAAGAGTACAAGATATATAAGGATCGCCCTAACCCTAATCCCCAATACTCTAACAATGATGGGAAAAAGCGAGGATTCATCCAAACTCTACGCTACATATACATACACACACACAGAGAGAGAGATATATATATATATAGCAGGGCCAAAAAACTGAACAGGTTCATACCACGGGCAAAGCCCCACACAAGCCAAGCCTAAGCCCACTACTAAACCTGTTTTTCCTTTTGGTCGCAGTAAATTTTATGTTGGGTTCAAGCACTAATCGGATCCAGGGAAAAGAATTCGAGAGACACAACACTTGCATATAATCTGCCACAAAGGCACAAATGGTGTTTTTGTCTTCAATATTGGCAAAATCAACTCCTTTTTGCATAGTGCCTCCCTTTTAAGACTTCAGTCAGACACTCAGACTTTTGATTCTGATGATTATTCTTCTTTTATTTTTTTATACATGCCCTCCACATTTCTATATTCCATGTTAGAAGATTATTCTAGAATCACGAGTCTATTATTAGAGTATATTGTTAGATATAAAATAGATTTATTGAATATTGTTATTATATTATTACAAAGAGTACTAAAGTCATATATATAGGCTACTAGTTGAGTAGTGGCCAAGTATGTGTAGGCACCAACTATGTGTGCATACTTGGTGACCAAGTTCTAATAATAATATTAGAGCATGATTCTAGAATAATCTTCTAACACTCGGAAGTCTTATATCATGACTTACAACTTGTTACATTACATAATCTTAAAAATAAAAGACTCAAACCAACCATAACAAGGAATTATTTTATCTTCAACACTCCCCCTCAAATTGAGGCCCTCTTCAATTTGCACGGATTTTTTATTTTTATTTTTTTTACGTCCAAAGTAAAATTTCTCATCCTCAATACATAACTTCACACATCCACTTTCTAAGGATATCATGTGCCAGCAATAACGGAGAGCACTCGGTCTCTTACAACAAATGTGAAGGACTCTATTCTTCAAAAATGACTACGAAGGACTTCTTGCCTTCCTTAACAACAGCGGACTCTCTAGTCTCCCATAAAAATCGAAGGACACCACAGTCATATGCAACCCTTACTTTCTAATCAACCATTTACATATTTCAACCCGATAAATTAGTTGCTCTGGACATATCACCCTTGTTAAGAAAAAAAAATAACATGCAACAAGGAACCTACATCTTCAAAAAGAAACCTCAAATTTGGGCACGAAGTACTAGAAAACCAACTTTAGCAACGTATAACAAAACTCAAACTCCAACAAAAGAAATAAAATTGAACTCTATCCACCTAATTTTTTTCTTTAAGATGAATTTAAACAATAAAAATAAACTAATCCCGCCAGCGGCGGCGAAAGACTTTTTGATTTGATTTTCAAGATCAACCTAGCATGTTAGAGATAAAATAGATGTATTGAATATTGTTGTTATATTATTACAAAGAGTACTAAAACCTTATATATAAGCTACTAGTTGAGTAGTGGCCAAGTATGTGCCCCACCAAACATACTTGGTGACCAAATTCTAATAATCTTCTAACACTCCCACTTAAGTTGGAAATCTTATACACGACTCACAACTTGTTACATAACATGATCTTAAAAATAAAAGACTCAAACCAACTACATCACGAAATTATTTTATCTTCAACATTCCACATTGCCTCTAATATCTTTAACGATTCATATTAGTAGCTACCACAAAAACCAAATCATTAGCAACCACAACTACAACATTATTAGCAACCGTAACTACCACCAATTGTCACCTTCAGTGATCGCTTAACCTTCCAAGTTATATTAAAAAGTAAAAATAAATCTCAAAGAAAAACACACGTATTCATGTTCCAGGTTCAGATATGTCAACCCAATTTCCCTCTAATCTAAGATATTTAAGCTCTCTATTTACACAAGCACCAAATTAGTCACAAAAAAATATATATCAAATTCTTGAATAAGACTAAGCTATTGGATGACAGGGGATATCGGCCCATTCTTATAGTAGAACTCTACCCAGAGAGTCGAATGAGCGAAGAAAGGGGAGAGGTCGCCTTACTTATGCTCATGTAGGTCAATCATTGTTACAAACCAACTTTCGCTTCATGTACCTATAAAAAACTATGACATTTTGTACAGAGACCTTCCGAAAAGAGATTATCTAAAGACTGAATTGCAATTTTTTGTAAATAAAATTTCTAAAATCGTTAATGTAATGCAGCCAATGTTTCTCAACTCCCACAGAACCATCGGGCCCCAATACATCTCTTCAGCTTTGGTAAACTTCTTTCACCTCTGCTAAGTATTTATACATTGTCTGAAACAATTTTATCATCTCTTTAATTACTTGTTACTTTCTCGCACGAAACAAAGTTAAAAGAAATAGCTCAATTGAGGAAAAGTATATAAAAAAATACTCCTTCCTTTCCACAAAAGGAGTCCCATTTGGCTTTGATCCTAGTTAATTTGCAAAATCTGAAATATAATTGTGAACTAAATACATTTTAATTTTCAAATATTGTACTTGGTAATACTTTTAAGCAATTTAAAATATTAACTATTGCATAAATCAAAATCAAACAAATTCCCACATTTCGCAAATTGACTAGGATTGGAGGAAATAATTTAAAAGGAAGCATCAGTAAGAATTGACTGGTTTCATGCCCTAGCTACCTTGTGTGATTTTATAGTGAAAGGGACTCGGAAATTGAGTTAGATACAACATATTGCAATACTGAACAACAATCAACAAGTGCATTATATCCTTATGAAAATCATATGTATACATATAATGTGTGTGTTTGCATGTGTATTACACAGTGGACTTTTATTATACAGCAAAACCTTGAAATTATAAATACTTATAATAAAAGGGGTACACTAATATACTCGTATCTATAAATCATACAGTAAGCTTAAAGAATGTCAAGTATAAGCTTTGACAACACGTGATGACTGAAAAACAGAGCGGAGGAGAATCTTACCAGCCCATACAAGTTGCGTTCATGCATTGTGCGAAACACCTCAGGGGCCATCCAACGAGGTGTCCCGACACAGATATCAGGTGGAGGTATTCCAATATGAGAAATACAGCAGGTATGCAAGAAAGAACGAAGAGGTATTGCTCTATCAAAATCACAGAGCTTGACAACAGGAGTTCCATCAGCTTTTTTTCTATCTAAATCAATCAAAATGTTTTCACTTTTTATATCACGATGAATAATATCCTTGGAATGTAGCTCTGTCAGTGCATGTGCGACATCTCTAGCGATATGCAATGTCAACTCCAGCTGAACATTTTTCTCACCGGCTCTAAATAGCTTCTGCAAATAATTCTGTTACATATAGACAAAATGATAATCAGAGATACCAAATGAGTGAATCAAGCACCTAATGAGATACGTTGTCTCATCACATTAGAAAAATGAGGGAAAATTCACCTTTAAGGAGCCCCCTTCTATGTACTCCATCAAGATAGCAGACTGTAATATATGACGCTCTGGATTTTCATCTGATGAATGCGTCCACTTAGAAGATATTTGATGACCATAAAGTTTTATGATACAGGAATTTTCCAGAGCGCTTAGAATTCTTACTTCCCCTAAACAATTGAACTCAAAGTTCTTAATTTCATCCACAGAAGTCCCACAAACTTCTAGAGTACGGACCTGCAAAACAAACAAGTTAGGAGGCCACCTGCCACATTAATTCTTCTATTTACTACAAATAGAACAATAATCTAAGAAGTGGCCATGATAAAAGTTCACTTTTTCTTTCCTCATCTTTTTTAAGTATTAGTATATTAAAGTGCAACAAGGGGCTAAGTTATCTACACAAATCAGTTTTGAGATGAGACATTTACTAAAGTGAAAAGTAAACAGATATAAAAAGTTATAATGAAAGGAGTGCATTTTCGTAACGGAAAAACGATTACTCAAAGATCTCTAATACCATGATTGACAAAGACCATAATTGATTCCCATAACAATACATTGTGTTTCGACCCAAAAATTATTAGCCCTGTCGAGATTATTTTTGACAGTTAGAAAGGTCAGATGAACTGGCAAGTGGGACAATTTAATTGGGACAAGAAGTGGACACATCGCATCCCCATGTAGGAGCTTTGAAGATAATAGTGCTTACAAATAATGCTAGAAGTGATTAAAGTGCTTCAAGTAGTGTAGGAACTGAGGAAATGCTAGAAGTAATGGTTTAAGTGGGAAGATATTCTTGGTTATTGGAAATTTTTTTCAAGTACTTGTCTTGGTGGAACACGTGTCTCATAGGATTCATTTGAATTTAAGTAGTAGTAGTTTGCTTGATTTACTATAAATAGATAGTGTGTTCTTCATTTGACGACACATTGATCGACAACATCAACGACAGACTAAGTACTGTAATCTTACGAGCAGGAGTAACGTAGCGAATAGGACGATTACACTATAATTTGGTGGTGGATAAACCCTTGAGTTTCAACATCTCTGTTTTATTGTCATCAAACTTGCAATTTGATAATTGTGGTGGATAAACCTTTTGGGTTTCAACAACGCAATTACCAAATTATAGTGGTAGCGGATAAACCTTTTGAGTTTCAACATTATTGATTAGTGATTTTGTAATAGCCATTTAAATTTCAAGAAAGGCCTCAATGAGGCATTGAACCTGTTCAATTGCCTGTTCTCTTCAATATTTTCAACTATTGGTTGATTATATTAAATATTCACTAATATAAAACTATTTTCTGATTTTATTAGATTTTTTCACAAAAGCATAGAAAGTAACAATACAAGTTCAATATGACTTGATGGTTAGCAAACCTTAGCAGCAGCCTCAACTGAACCTAATTTGCAGTGGATGAGTTTAGTAGAACCTGCTTTTCCAATTTCATCACATGAAGACAGAGACGGGAAGGAACATCTGGGGACAGGATTGCTCTCTCCCGTGATAGAAATATCAACACGACTTAGAGGAATATACCTGAAGAGAAAAGCACACCAATTAGGTACTCCAATCAAGAAAAGCATGTACTCTTGGCAGTTGGCACACAGTCATCCAACTCAGCAGCAACCTATGTTACACAGACTCTTCAATTTTCCCTAAAGTAACCATGTCAGACACTCGACACTCGAACAAGGGTATGAGTACTGGACACTTCATTTTAGTGTAAAAGGTTGGCAAAATTGAGGAGTACTTGTGTCGGACTCTTCAAAATACCGTGTCCAACAAGACACTCCATCCAAGTTCATGTAACATAGGTAGCAACAAAATCTCTCATTTTTATTCTAGAACAAGTGATTACAGTATAAACAAGTATATATATATACAAAAAGTGGAAACCCTCTTAAAGACTACACACACAGCCCTGCCACCTTAAAAAATTAATGGCTTGAAATTATAAAATGGCTAATAAAAAGAACCTACGGCATCACTTGTTAAATCTTAAATCAGGACAACTGCTATGTCATTCTATTTTACATGTATAGGCTAAATCATGCCAAACAGTGCAGTTAATGTAATTTATACGACTTCAAAACAGAGTGCCATGTTTTCTATGTTGCAGTCACAACTCACAATGGTGGTAAATATATCAGAATTTTCCCACATTAGCAGCAAAAGTAATTAGAAAATAAATGATTAAAGTAACACTGCGGAAAAACAAAATTCAAGGAAATACAAAGAGAATAACCTGCAGAAATATTCTTGGTCCGTCTCACTTCTTATATCATGTGGTCGGCATGCATCAACAATCATGCGAACCCAAGAATCACCCTTCTTGGTAACAATCACATTCCAAGCATGAGGAGAGAAATCCAAATAGCCCCTAACTAGTTCACAAGGTACTTGAGGCTCCATCCTGTCACATAGGTACTATAGTGGAAGATTTATCAGTACATAACCATAATAGTTGAAAGTAAATAAAATTGACATCTACCACAACTAGGAAACGAAATACATGTCCAGTGGAAGATTCACCTTCAAGAGCAGTGCCCTATGCCTACAGACACCAAACCGCAGAGTCCCAATAGGAATAACGATGGAGTTCTGTCTTGTTTTTATGGATTGAAGTGATTTCTCACAGAGATCTTGTACAACTATATCTTCAACCGAGTCCAAACCCTCTTTCGTAGATTTCCTGATACTCTCACTGTTTCCAGTTGGGCAAGTGCATACAAAAGGCTTCATATAATTTGAACCAGAAACAGCTTTCCGTGTCCTCTCGATGATCGCATTTTTATCACTGCCTCCGAAGTGATCGGATACAAAAAGGGCAAGCAATGACGCAATCTGTAAGTTATCAATAGCACTCTGGCCCCTTTTATTGTTAGAACCATTTATCTGCTTAAATTGGAACACCAATGATTGAGCACAAAGAGTAATTGCATCTAACTCCTCGTCGCTTTCCCTGAACACAATCACTCGAATCAAAAAAAATTAATCTAATTGTCCAGTAGAATTGAAGAACACAATACCAAATTCAACATAAAGCTTGAGGAGATAGAGGTAGCCTACCTATCCAAAAGAATAACTTCACGTGAGTCAATATGCAGATTTTGTTTGTAACTACTGAGCGGCATGAAGGGACGATCTCGTCCTGCATCATAAAACCCATCTGGCAGATGGTCCTCAATGCTGCAAAATGATATTTTACTATATTTGGAGGATAAATTTAAGTGCCTGTCAAATGGCCTGCGAGATTTGCTTGGTTTGGGATTGTCAAGATCCTTCTCAGGATGCCTTTTTGACTTCAAATTACTATTAGATACTTCCAAAGATGAGCTTTCATCCTGCACGTTAGTAACATCTGAAAGAGAGTCCAAACATGAGTCATGCTCTGTGTTTTCATGTTTATCATCTTTGCATTTTAGAACAGACTCGGGTGCAATGAGTGAGCAATTTTCCTCACTACATTTCTTTTGTGAACTGCTTTCATTATCCTCAAGCCTAGTAAGAGATTTTTCACATTCAGCATCTCCAGAAAATAATTCTTTATCATCAATGTCAGGATCTACAGTGACTGATGGAGCATCTGCGAAAGAATCAGAAGCAAGGACAGGAAGTTTGCATTTATCAGTGGCCTTTAAAGTCAAACACTCTGCAGAATCTTCTGCTTTCCACTTTCTACTGCTGTTTAGACGCTCCTGACGAGCTCTTTGTTGAAAATAATACCGCCGTTTCCATCCCTTGCCTGACTTCCGCGATGCAAAACACCTGCTGTTTGACGAAGATCCAGTAAAATGGCTTGATGAAGCAGTAGACGAGCCTAGATCAGTAGAAGGGAAAAGATGTATTAGACGTATCAAAAATTATGTCACCGTCTTCCTAGAAATCAAACAAAATGAAAAATAAAGAAGTAGACGTGCATTGAAGCATTAAGAGAGAGAGAGAGAGAGAGAGTTCTATAAGCCTCACCATCTCTAGGACTACCATGAATCTCTTGAACTGCACTTTCTAGTACATCCATTTCTACAGAAGAACTGATAAAATCATCATCAAATGTGTCTCCGGCATTTCCTTCCAGGTTGCAACACATCCATGAAGGAATTTGACAGGAACTAGGAAGCTTATTGTACTTGAACAATATGAAGAATAAATGGCATCAGCATAAATGCTAGGTCTAGTTATTCAAAATAAGACATGCAAAAAGGTACCATAAAGTGAGCAACTACATCAAAGAGACTATAACCTGAAGCCTGAAGGGAAACGGAGTTATAACATAATTTACGCAACTCCATTACTCCAAACCATGAAGAGAGACAATAAACAAACCACTAAAGATAAGATTCAGCGCCCCTATTCGTTGCTTGTTGGTTACTTATATATGTTTGACAATGCAAAAATTAAGGATTTAAAACTAGGTAAATCAAGATTAAGTAAATATAAGGATAAAGATGCTTGAGATAAGGAAATGAATGGTGATAGAACATCTTAAAGCAGGTGGTATGAAGCTTGCTTGACTGAATCGAGTGAACACAAAACTGGTCTTTAGTACGTATGAGAATGAAAAATTCCACAATTATGGAACTATACTTGCATTATGAACAACAATATTTAATATGAACCATGGTTCAAAGTAGTGGTAGCGGCCTATGTTTCGGAAGGTCATTTTTTGACTCGGTATCAATTTTGGTATAGGTATCGGGTGATACGCACCGTTAGCTATAATAAAAGCAGAGGAATCAATTAAGTTCAAAAAAATACTATCTAGTGCACACAACATTGCCCAAATTATAAAACAAACGTCTCGCAGATATGTCTAATCAATTTAATGTTTGAATAATGTTGATATTGATTTTGTCTTGAATCTGCAAAAGATAAGTACAATTTAACTTAACTAAGTACATTTTAAGTGCACTTTTTTTAAGTTGTACTCAACTAAGAACTATATAGGTACAATTTAATAATAATTTATGTATAATTTAGCTTAATTAATTATATGTTAAAGTACTTTTTTTATATTTTTTAAAGGTATACTAAACTAGGTATTGTATAATTTATAGAGAAAAGTTTATTCTCCTTTGTCAGTCTCCCTTTATACCTTTTAGCATATTTGAATAATTTTTTTAATGTCGTTTCTCTCCCTTTACGCCGTGATTTCTCCTTTAATTGGTCCGAAATCGCTACGTTATTAAGAGATTTTATTTGATCCGAAACCGCTACGTTATGCCCAGTTGCCAAAATTTCGCGAAAAATTAATGAATACTTCCAAATTTTGCGATTCGTGTCAAGGTTGCAGTTCGGCACTAACCGATACGCTGATATTTCGGTGTAACGACCGATACTTTGAACCCTGATATAAACCATAAAAAGCATTTAAAATTTTAAAAGGATAAACTTAAAAGATGATGCAAGGAGATGGCTTGTAAATTGTGTAGTACAGCTTATCATAGAAATATATACATGAAGAAAGAAAAACCAAATATTATTTTAAAAAAAACAGAATAAAAAAATACCTGAAGATTTAAAATCTGAAGGTTATGCATTGAACCAAGTTCAAGGCAGCCCAAGGACGTCAACCTATTGTTTGAGAGGTCCAAATCATTCAATCTTTGCAAAGAGGACAAACCCGAAGGTAAATCATTTAATTTATTATTAGCAATCTTCATAGAGATCAAGTTATTCAAATAAGTTATCTCAGTCGGTAAACTTCTCATCTTATTAAATGAAAGGTCTAGGTACTCCAACGTATTAAGACATCCAATTTCGGGAGGCAGGTATCTGTAAAAAAGAAAAAAAAGATAAAGACAAAAAAAAAAGCATTACACTCTTGAAGACACCGTAAGTTGGTATATTTGAGAGAGATTTACAAAAGAATAAAAACCAAATTATGCTCTACAACATTAAGTCAAGAATATACAAGACTTGGATAAAAAGAAGCAATGCAAATGTCAAGTTTTAGTATCCATAATTCATTTTCATCCCAAGGAAAAGTTCATATAAGCAACAAGAAGCAGGAAAGCAAGAACCGAAATGTTGCATGTACAATTATAATCACAGTAAAATGCCAATTTATAGATTAGGAATATACATAATCCACATTTCACATAAAATAACTTTGACTTTGGAACTAGATTTATTACACGTTTCGTCGTGAATTACGTAGTAGATATAATTCTAAGAGTCTAAGAGTTTCACAAGCTTACTGATCAACAACACTCACGCATAAATTTTTGAATTTTAAACCTGGAGAATATAAGTCTTAAGCTACCTGATGAGAACCAAACTCTTTTCCTATGATTGAATACAGTCATATGCAACTTTGGAACTCTATTTGGTTTAAATCCGATTCGTAACAAGTTAAGGTTTTGTGCAGGTAGAATGGTTTACGATAACAGCCACTGTGTAATGTAATGGTTAAAGAAAGGCTTGAAAGGTTGTAGCACCAGTAATAGACTGCTAAAGCATAGTTACTGAAATCCACAGCACTCTGGAAGAGCTAGAATTCTAAACTTGTGTCAAAACCTACGGGCCAAGGGACAGTCTCAGGTAGACAGTTTCTATGGGGCGTAGGTCTCGTGATTACCTTCTCTGATGATGAGATCTCCGCCGATAGGACAACCCCACACACTCCAAAGAGAGAGCTCCTCTAACCCCAAGCTATAGACATTACAAAAATAAATAAGTATGCATCTCGATACTCAGCTCTACATATAAAACAAATATTTAGAGGGCCTTATTTGCAATCCTAATCAAGAACATTAGTGTTTAATATTTGTAAGCAAAAGTCCCGATTTTGGAAAGGACCTTGACTTTCTATACGAAGCCAACGCAAACGGACCAGGAACTGCAAAGCAATTCAAAAAAGAGGTGAGCTCTTACAAGGAAAAAAAAGTAGAAGAAGAAAAAAATACCAATTAGATCTGAATTCCAATCAGAGGAGGAGAAAAATTAGACAGAATCAAACAATGTAACCAAATAAACCAATTCATCGGACTCCAAATCCATGAGAATCCTGAAAAAATAAAATCCCAAGAAAAGAACTCCCAACACACTTTATGAAACTAGAATGAGTGCATCATGCAACAAAGAAATGTGATATAGACAACTGAAAGCTAATAAGAATTGGTTGTTTCCCACCCAAGAATCCTCCTTAATCAAATCTGGATGTGTTAGATGCCGGATAAAAGAAGAATAACCTAAGGAATTGAACTTCCAAGGACTAGCATGGATAATATAAGTCCCGACCTTGGCAACCTCCATTCAGCTCTATACTGAACTTGCTTCTAATAACCTTAAGCTAAGGAAATGAGTTTCCAAAGAAAATCTAACACCTACCCTGACCTCAATACGGGAAGCCCAAACCCCAACCTTTAACTACTACCTACCTACGTCGCTTGAATTCTTAGTCGAGTAAGCCTACGTGGTGCTGGGCAATGTTTTAAAAATCCCTGCCTAGGCCCTCCCATGGCGCCCCGCCTAGGCACTAGGCCCCCTCCTAGCGATCGCCTAGGCACTAGGCTCCCTTGGCACCTCGCCTAGGCCTAAGGCGGCAAAAATATCCCTCCAGAAAATTAGGTGGCGCCTAGGCGAAGAGGTTTTTTATTTTAATAACTACTCAAATCAAATCTTGATATATTTATTTTTTGAATGATTTACCATATTCATAATGCAGTTTGTAGCATATCAAATCACAACAAGAAGTGAATAAGATCAAGTTAAAATGGATAATTTTATTATAGTTGTAATTTTTTTAACTTGTATCAACTTCAAATTATATAAATGATGATACATTTGTAATATTTAGTTTAATTCAATATAATTCTTAAATTTATATTTAGTTTTTTAAGTTTTAATATTGAAATGAATTTTTAAAATTTTAAATTTTATTATTTAATAGCAATCTTGTTTATGAATAAAACTAATACGTTAAAGATATATTTGAACTTTGAACAATGGCATGTTTGTGTTTGAACTTTGACATTGACAATATGGATATGTGTTTGAACTTTAAGTAAAGGCTTTTATTATCTTTATTATAGATTGTTTTGCTTTATATTATTGTTTTGTTTGGATAAATGTAAGATAAAATATTAAAATTGGCTTAAAATAAAAAAAATCCGCCTAGGGGGCCTAGGCGCTAGACCCCCTGGCCGCCCGCCTAGCTCCTTTTAGAACATTGGTGCTGGGTTACAGATTAAAGAATTTGCTACAAGCACACATGTTTTGATTTTTAGTTTCTCTCTTTTCACCTCTTTTTTCTCTGTTCTTTTTTCCCTTTGTTTTAGTTTTGGACTTTTACATATGTACGTGTGTATGTTTCTATAGGTGGGTCTGCTTTTTTATTTATTTCCATCTATTTCTATTCTTGTGTTTTATTACTTCCTTCTTTTGATCCATTTTTATCTTTTTATTTCCTTTTTATCTCTCCACTTTTATGGTTATATTAAAAATTTGTCAAATTTAAACTCGCAACTCAACAAAAAGCCCATGAAGAATGAATGACATAATCCTAAACTATGAAAATTCCTATAGATTAGTTTACCATTTCAATGTAATGAATAAAGTTGCTCCATTACATCTAACATGATAAAGTAACTGCAGGCCAATCCTTTTTCAGACATCACATGAAAATTAAGTTTTTTTGTAATTGAAAAAAAGGCATAGCTACTATCAACTGTAACTTCCAAAGTCAAACATTTCAGCTATGTTTTCAATTATATTAATCAAGTTCATATTTTGCAGTTAAGCACTTAAGCTTCTAAATTGTAATTATCTGACGAATACATAAATACATTAAACAGCAGATAAATATAATTTTACCTGATAGAAAAGTGACAAACAGCAAGCTTGGTCAACAGCTTAAGCCCAGCAATTTCTCTTAGTATGGGAAAAGCTGAATGCCTTGGAGGCGCCTTACTTACCTCAAGCTCCTTTAAAGATTTCAACTTGTCCAAGGGCATGCCAGTCAAACCCAGCGACGAAATCTTCACCTGCACACATTCCAGCTCAGCCAAATTCCTAAACTCCGGTGGAAACAAATTGATCTCATTCGCGAAAAACTTCAAAGTCTTCAACTTCCCAAAGCTACCCACCGACCTTGGAATCAAATTAAACACATTTCTATACACATAATAGGCCTCAATCGAATCGTCACCATTACTCAAAGTGGTAAAATCCAAGACTTTCCCAGAAACATCAATTACAGAATCATTATCTGGGCTCAAATCAATCTCCGACGTTTCAAAGGCTTCTGCTTTTTCAACTTTGACCGGGCAATTTTCGTCCGGAAGAACTGTTTCCCCAGAATCCATGACCTGCATTTGTTTAATTATGTAATGGAAAAATAGGGAGGGGCGCGAATACGGTAAATTGATTTGGATTGGCTAGGGTTTGGAGTTGATGGGCGGTTGAAGAGTATAGCAATCGGAATTATGGAAAAATATACATATAATTACTTATATGTATAGATGTAAGGAGGATAAATTGAGATTGAAAACGTAAATAGAGTACAAGTAGCGGGAGGAGAAGAGAAGCGCTCCCTCTGTGTAGAGAGAAAAACGAAACCCTAAAATCTAGAGGAGGTTTATTTCTGGGAATGGACTTAAAAAGGGGATATAAACGGATTTGGCATGTCATTGTCACTGCTGCGTGACTACGTGGACAATATTCATGTGATTTGGGCCTATTGGAAAAGAAAAAAATATTGATTTGAATTTCGAATTTGTGTATTATTGACATATAATATTTTGTTAGTGAGTATTGACAATTCTATTTATTCAATGGAAATATCACAATTATGTGATCAATTTTTGGAAAGAAAAAAAAAAGTTATTTTAAAAAATGTTACAGTTGAAAAGTTAAAAACAGTACACATCCATTCATATTTTGACTAAAAATTCACATATTCATCTACTCATAAAAATATTTTGATTTTTTGAATGAATGTTGGTATCATGACGTAAATTAAGAAAGTGAATCAAAAAATAAGTGTTGATTTTATTATAGTATTTAAAATATTATTTGTAATAGTTAAAATATCAAATATATTTTATGATTTTTTTTTTAATTTCCACTCACACATACCCAAAGAATCGGACCCTATACAGCAAATATTATTTTTATTTTATGGTTTCTTTTAATATATTCTCTCAAATTAACAAAAAAAAAATCATATATCATTTAGAAAATAGATCAACTTCAATAATTTATATGTGATGTCCTATTTATCTCATATTGTGTTTTTACTAAAAAGGATTCGAACTTAAATTTATACATGGAAATAAATAATTATGTTTAAATAGCAATTTATTTTTATTATTTATTATTTTGTACTTTTTTTAAAAAAAAACTCAACATTTGTTACAAAGAGTCTTTTGCAGAATAGATGAATGATAAACTCGAATACATAATTATGCACAATGAAAAAAAGGGCTTATCTATTATTACTATAACTAGTTGATAGCCTATGCAATGCACGAGTTAGTTTGAATAATGAATTTAATAATTTATACGACAATTATGTCAAAACAAAACTCGAAGTAAACAATTCATGTAAAAAAAGAACTCGAAGTACACAATTCATGTAAATTTGTTGAATTGTCATAACATAAAAATAAGAGACAATATTACCTTAATAATTACAGCAGAAAAATAAAGAGAATGAATATATCAGACTTCAAACTCATCATTTTTAAAGGAGTATCTCCCCCCTAAAAAAGCTTATAAATGTAATTAATTTGTCCAAAAGAAGTTCAAGATCTAGGAGAATTACAACACAAAGAATAGTCAAATGTGTTTACAAAACCCACAATGCCATTAATTTTTTCAAACCTCGACAACTAATATTTTTTTAAAAGTCAACCTTGGAACAACACACTGTAGAAATAATATGAAAAACTGTACAAATAATATGGAAAAACCCAAATTGCAATCTAATAATTTTAAAAATACAACAATTTTTGAGTTAATTGGCATTACATTTTCCTTCTTTTGCAAATAATGAGTCACAATTAACAGATTAAATACAAATATTTTGTAATTGTGCTCAACATATATAGCTCCAATAATCTCAATAATGATTATATCTCTTTCAACTATTTGCAGCAGTTGCATTCTCCAATGTGTCTCGCATATCACTGCTAAAAAATGAAAATAAAGAAGAAAAAGATTTGAACATTTAGAACTATAAACTTAGTGCAAGAAAAGCATACACATTTTTTAGATATGTGCTGCTGATTTGAAACCCCATGTACTATACTACTTTGAAAGAAAGCATAACAAATATTCACAATTCTTTCAAGAAAGGCGAAGATATTTCCTTTTCCATTCGCATCTTAGTTCTACCCCAAAGTTCATATTGGGAAATCCTAAAATTCAAAGTTCAACAATTCCGTAAAGAACTCTTTTAATCAAACGGAGAGAAATAATTGGGATATGGGGGGTAGGGGGCAAAGGTGAAGGAAGACAACAATAATAGTCTTGAATTCACTCAAATCAACAATAAAACTATTCCATTGACATCACCAATAAAAATCAGATACCCGGACTGTTTAAGAGCATAGCACAGGACATCAACTAAGGAAACCAACATATATAGTTTTTTTGCAAATACATGAGAAAATAATGGCTAAAATTGAGACTCGTGATAGAGTTTCAAAGATAAAATTCGAAGATAGCAATACTAATATAATTAGCTGAATAGATATCAGTTTTGCAAGAAATTCAATCTACAGGCATGATAAGCCAAATCATAATATGGTTTATTTATCAACTTCAGAAAATGAAACCAAAGAAGCCAAAAAAACAGAAAGAGAATAATGAACATACAAATTACAAACCTAATCCCACATTCATTGCAATCACAATAAATGAAGAGTCAATAATCTTCATGATCCATTAAAACGAAAAGCTTTAACAAAAACTATTCCATGGGAAGCTTAAAACATGAGAAAAAGAATCAAACCCAGACCAAAGACAAATACTTGAAGAAATGCATCATCCTTTATAGCATACTAATATAATTAGCTGAATAGATAGCTATGATAATCAAACAACAAATATTAATAAAGAATAACAAAAATAAACATACTAATCGTACGGGAATCGTTACCGTCTTACCAAGCAAAATTGTGATCTTTGCATGATAAGAGATGCAGTTGATAAATCTATAAACGCATTTAGATGGTACTATTTATATTTTATTTACTATAATAATTAATAAGGGAACGAATGAGATGTTGATATGAAAAATTATCAGTTAAAGTTGAAAATATTTTTAGATGTTTTTTTATGTCAATATGAATAACTCACGAAGTTCTAATCTTTTTCCCCTTCTGATTATAGTTTTCCAAATAAAAGGTTGCAGACAACATTGCTATTTCCAATAAATTTTAAAAAATAGCAACTTTTTTTTTCATCCTAAATTAAAATGTTAAGGTAAAGAATGAGCAAGACTGTAAGTACAATGTACATCTGATCAACAATCCAAGCCTCCAAGGGGGAATCAACACTTTCAAATAGATTAGATCATCTCACTTTAGCAGCCTACATAAAGCATTGAAAAAAACGAATGAATCATCAAATCAAAATATACCCACTTGCTAAAACAACATCAATTTCAAAACCCTTGAATCAATTAAACTCATTCACACTGTTTAGCCTTAAATTCATCTCCTACTTTACAATATACATACACATACAAATACATAAAGAAATGAGAAAATAGTGAAACCTTAACAGCAGAGAGAGAGAGCTCTCTCCACAACTATCACATAGAACTCCATCAGAATCCAAGGCATAGAGATCCCCCATTTCTGTCTCTCTCTTCTTTCTCTCGCTATAGATAATATTTCCTCCATTTTCGGCCACCTATAAAAGGCTTGACATCACATCACCATATCGTAGTTGCAAAATTAGTAACGACTCAATCAGGCAACCAAAAAGCTCACAAAAATCCAAACTTCACAATAATGAAAGTCAAATTCTGCATAATTACAAATTGAACTGCAAATTTTGTAAAAGATTCAAATTTGTATTTTATTCTCAAATGCTGTATATGTTATACCAAATAAAAACATAGCATAAAACATAAACATAAAGAGAATTAAAATCTCATAGAAACCCACATCAAAATCATACCTTACATGACAAAAGTTTCAGAAGTTTGGTTGTGAAAAAAATCACTATAGTTCAGATATCATTAATCTATTAAATCATGAAAAATTCTAAAGAAATTCATGCGTAGGAAAATATATTCATTTCAAGCATAGGAATATTAGATGACTAAGTGTATTTTCAACAATCATTATGATAACGTCAAGGTTATATAACACCCAAAGTCTTAAACATGGATTTATTTGTCCAAAAGGTTACCATTTTCTGAATTTACTGCAAACAACTGCATTCAAATTAAACTCCAAAAAAATGTGGAGTGCAACCAAAGTGAACTATTTTCTAATTCAACTCAAGCATAATAATGAGATACAATATCAGCTAATTAAAGTTCTTACAAATTAAAATGCTAGAACCAAACAGCATGTTTGTTAATATCAAGGCATGGAAAGGTTAATATTATATATACAACTAACCAAATGCAGTCCAATTCAAATCCAAAAAGTACATTACTCAGCAACCCAAAAAAGAAGGCCAGAATTGGAGTTCACAAATTTAATATCCAAACTTTAGCAAAATTATCATTTGGGAGTTGTCGTTGCGGGGGACAAATTTCTTCTTTTGTGGCTCTCTTTGTTTCTAAATTCTCGATGATCGATTTCGATTTCCGATATGAGTGAAGGCTATCATCGAAACTGAAATAGCAAAATATATGAGTAATATATGACAGATTTTGTGACGCCCCCAGAATAGGTCCATTCAACCCAACCCATTCTGAGTCGCCAAATACATGGTACAGAATTCAAATACAAACTTTATATCATACGGTCGTGCAAAATACGACCACACAACTGTGAGTCTCAATACAAATATGTAGAAAATATTAAGATTCAAACTAAGTCCTCATTACAATTATTATCACACTATTTATCAAAAATAGTGAGGACTACTACTGCTCTAACTCGGACCATCACTCTGTCCCCCAACTAGTTCCCGCAACATTCTCATTTCCTGAAGAGGACAACAGATGAAAAGGGTGAGCTCAACTAGCCCAGTAAAGAATATTATGACTAAGATAATGGAAAATAAATTATCGTTAGCCTTCAATAAATCAGATAAAATATAATGGACAACCAACTCTAGATCAATATTCGCAGCGGAAATAACAATTCATTAGAAGAGTTAAGCAGAGAATCAAGTCTATTATCTTCTATGATTTAAAAGTCCATCATCAATATTTTATCCCTGTAACATCAATCAATATACATCTCGAATCAAATATCCATCTTTGCACTACAGGCCAAAGATATTCATTTGTATCATCAGTGGTCATATTCATCTCAACACCTGTCATCTTTGTACTACAGGCCAAAGATATTCATCAGGTAATCATTCATCTTTGCTCTACATGCCAAAGATATTCATCAAGTAATCATTCATCTTTGCTCTACAGGCCAAAAATATTCAGTTACATCACCTTTTAGGACTGAGAATGATGAAAAATATTTTTAAAAAAACGAATCCAGTGAGATAAAAGACAAAGACTAAGGATTCGTATTTTAGTATATCTAATTCAAAAATATCTCGTAATAATCAATTATGGAGCAAAGTTCAAGAATAGAGCTCAAAACTTGGATACAATCAAAGATAGTAACCTTAACAAGCAATTTGGACAAATCGAAGAAAATTTAATTTTTCCGTGAATAGTGCCGTATACGTGAATAGTGCCGTATACGTGAATAGTAACCCCGACGGAAAAAATTAAGAATTTCAACATAAAATTCATGACAATATTTCTGTATAATGATATTGAGAAGAATAACATCATTTACGAAAGAAATAACATCCCTTACCTTAAAAATATAGTACCTCTGACTGGAATATCGGATATAATACCGAAGAAAACTTGCGCTGAATACTAATACTCAAAGTATTGAAATACTCACAAAAATACGCTCGATATTATAGAGAGAGAAAACTTCTGATTCTGGTGTGATTTTCAATTCTAACCTAAGCACCCTATTTATAGGAAAAGCTTAAGATGCCAAAGGAGACTAAAATAATAAAATATTATTATTTTTTTTAAAATTTCCTCCGCAGCCGGCTGCTGCCCAAAATTAGATTTTCAACAAAAGTGGGGCCCACCCATTAAATAATATATATATTTTCCGAAACTTCAATAATTCATAATAAATAGCCCCTTCATCAGAAAAATACAAATTCTATGTTCTTCTATAGGAAATTTAATTCTCTACAACTTTGCAGAAGAAAGTTTTTCCAAATTCCAAACATAAATTATCCGAAATCCATAAACAGATGATTTCTCACACCAAAATATTGATAAAAACAAATCAGCGCCAATTCCTTCTTTAATATCCACAAAATAAATATTTTCTTATCATATAAATCAATAATTAATTATTCACAAATAATATTATAGAACTACAATATTAACAACCAGGTCGTTCCCAGGACAGAGGGGGCCTTCCGATAAGGACTTCTCCTTACTGGCGCGCAATTAAATAACCCCTCCTAGACAGAACTTCCTTAGACATTGTCAATAATGCTATCTAATAATATTATTCAAATAATATGAATTATTAAGTTGATAATGTGAAATACTGTGCAACGACAATTATTGAATCAATACTACAAACTATCAACTGTAGCCATTATTGAATCAATCATATAAAATGGCAACGTAGCAATTATTGAGTCAATAAAATATCAATGTAACAATTATTGAGTCAATAATATAAAATATCAACGTAGCAATTATTGAGTCAATAATATAAAATATTGAACAGTAATTACTGTAACAATAATTGAGTAATAGCTTCTCACGTAAGACTCAATAATTCGAAATACTGTGCAATACCGTGTGCTACTATGCAACACCGTGTATCACTGTATTTTAACCACCGGGTATTTCAACAGTACTAACGGTAACAACCACGCCGTTATTTTGTAAAAAAGTTATTTCTGTCGCTTTCTATATCCGACAGTTATTCCGTTGTGGGGGCCCACAAATAGCTGCGCCGTCGTACGAATATTCCCCGACAACAAGAATATTCCACGACCAAACGAATATTTCCCGACAACAAGAATATTTTATAACCACTTGCTCATTTTAAAAAATATTTGCACATTTCACCCATAACTTTCATATTTATCAAACAACACCTTACTATTTCGAAATAATATAAAGAAAATTAAATCTTTATTCATAAAAGTTGGGGTCTTACAGATTTATTGTGTTAATATCACAATATGCTAACCCCTTGCAATAGCAAAATGCTAGCACCTAAGGCAGATTATGGATTTTGAAACAGGATGTGGGTGTTAGGAGGAGCTGAAGTGAGATCGCTGTTAAAGTTAATTGTAAGAGAAAAGCCAAGGTACGTTACATGTGAACTCTGGGGAATATATAATTTGACGGACGGACAAATGAATAGCAAAATGCAAGTCATCCAACAATTCAGCATGGGCACTTATATAAACTTTACAGTTTATAAATTTCCAATTCTATCAGCCGTCAAGCATATGCTACATAGTCATTCTCATAACAGTTGACTGTAAAGCAGAATTTCATTGTAAATAGTACAAATACAAATTTTGAAAGATATAAGTTATATTTTGTCACCATGTATTCTAGGCTTCTAGCATATCATTGAGTATGACAGTCAATAAGTTAATTATTGCAGCCAGTACAATTATAAGAAAATACACCCTTTTACAGAAACAATAAGATATGTGATATGTCCAATAACTTGCAAGGTAGCACAAAAGATAGAGAGGAAAGAACATCATAAACATGAGATAAAATACTAACAATAAATGATACTAAAATATTTACATAATAGTTCACAGCAACAAATCTACCAACTGCAAATGAAAGACTGGGAAAAAAAGATAGAGGAAATAACATCATAAAAATGAGATAGAATACAAATAAATACTCATATATAATGCTCAATTAATTGTGTGAAAACATCAACACCCATTATGTAAGACCCCAACTTTTATGAATAAAGATTTAATTTTTTTTATATTATTTCGAAATAGTAAGGTGTTGATTTGATAAATATGAAAGTTATTGGTGAAATGTGCAAACATTTTTAAAATGAGCAAGTGGTTATAAAATATTCTTGTTGTCGGGGAATATTCGTTTGGTCGTGGAATATTCTTGTTGTCGGGGAATATTCGTACGACGGCGCAACTATTTGTGGGCCCCCACAACGGAATAACTGTCGGATATAGAAAGCGACAGAAATAACTTTTTTACAAAATAACGGCGTGGTTGTTACCGTTAGTACTGTTGAAATACCCGGTGGTTAAAATACAGTGATACACGGTGTTGCATAGTAGCACACGGTATTGCACAGTATTTCGAATTATTGAGTCTTACGTGAGAAGCCATTACTCAATTATTGTTACAGTAATTACTGTTCAATATTTTATATTATTGACTCAATAATTGCTACGTTGATATTTTATATTATTTACTCAATAATTGTTACATTGATATTTTATTGACTCAATAATTGCTACGTTGCCATTTTATATGATTGATTCAATAATGGCTACAGTTGATAGTTTGTAGTATTGATTCAATAATTGTCGTTGCACAGTATTTCACGTTATCAACTCAATAATTCATATTATTTGAATAATATTATTAGATAGCATTATTGACAATGTCTAAGGAAGTTCTGTCTAGGAGGGGTTATTTAATTGCGCGCCAGTAAGGAGAAGTCCTTATCGGAAGGCCCCCTCTTTCCTGGGAACGACCTGGTTGTTAATATTGTAGTTCTATAATATTATTTGTGAATAATTAATTATTGATTTATATGATAAGGAAATATTTATTTTGTGGATATTAAAGAAGGAATTGGCGCTGATGAGTTTTTTTTATCAATATTTTGGTGTGAGAAATCATCTGTTTATGGATTTCGGATAATTTATGTTTGGAATTTGGAAAAACTTTCTTCTGCAAAGTTGTAGAAAATTAAATTTCTTATGGAAGGACATAGAATTTGTATTTTTCTGACAAATGGGCTATTTGTTATGAATTATTGAAGTTTCAGAAAATATATATATTATTTAATGGGTGGGCCCCACTTTTGTTGAAAATCTGATTTTGGGCAGCAGCCGGCGGCGGAGGAAATTTTAAAAAAAAATTAATATTTTATTATTTTAGTCTCCTTTGGCATCCTAAGCTTTTCCTATAAATAGGGTGCTTAGGTTAGAATTGAAAATCACACCAGAATCAGAAGTTTTCTCTCTCTATAATATCGAGCGTATTTTTGTGAGTATTTCAATACTTTGAGTATTAGTATTCAGCGCAAATTTTCTTCGGTATTATATTCGATATTCCAGTCAGAGGTACTATCTTTTTGAGGTAAGGGATGTTATTTCTTTCGTAAATGATGTTATTCTTCTCAATATCATTATACAGAAATATTGTCATGGATTTTATGTTGAAATTCTTAATTTTTTCCGTCGGGGTTACTATTCACGTAGACGGCACTATTCACGAAAAAATTAAATTTTCTTCGATTTGTCCAAATTGCTTGTTAAGGTTACTATCTTTGATTGTATTCAAGTTTTGAGCTCTATTCTTGAATTTTGCTCCATAATTAATTATTACGAGGTATTTTTGAATTGGATATACTAAAATACGAATCCTTAGTCTTTGTCTTTTGATCTCACTGGATTCGTTTTTTTAAAATATTTTTCATCATTCTCAGTTCTAAAAGGTGATGTAACTGAATATCTTTGGCCTGTAGAGCAAAGATGAATGATTACTTGATGAATATCTTTGGCCTGTAGAGCAAAGATGAATGATTACCTGATGAATATCTTTGGCCTGTAGTGCAAAGATGACAGGTGTTGAGATGAATATGACCACTGATGATACAAATGAATATCTTTGGCCTGTAGTGCAAAGATGGATATTTGATTCGAGATGTATATTGATTGATGTTACAGGGATAAAATATTGATGATGGACTTTTAAATCATAGAAGATAGTAGACTTGATTCTCTGCTTAACTCTTCTAATGAATTGTTATTTCCGCTGCGAATATTGATCTAAGATTGGTTGTCCATTATATTTTATTTGATTTATTGAAGGCTAACGATAATTTATTTTCCATTATCTTAGTCATAATATTCTTGACTGAGCTAGTTGAGCTCACCCTTTTCATCTGTTGTCCTCTTCAGGAAATGAGAATGTTGCGGGAACTAGTCGGGGGACAGAGTGATGGTCCGAGTTAGAGCAGTAGTAGTCCTCACTATTTCTGATAAATAGTGTGATAATAATTGTAATGAGGACTTAGTTTGAATCTTAATATTTTCTACATATTTGTATTGAGACTCACAATTGTGTGGTCGTATTTTGCACGACCGTATGATATAAAGTTTGTATTTGAATTCTGTACCATGTATTTGGCGACTCAGAATGGGTTGGGTTGAATGGACCTATTCTGGGGGCGTCACAGTTGGTATCAGAGCTTAGGGATATGATCTCTGGCGGAGATCGGGGAATAGAACTAGGAGGGGAGAGACGAGTAAATCCTTCGCTAGTGTGTCCTACCTAAGCTTATGTGGTATTTAATTGGTCAGTACTTGTTTAATTAACCCTTGTTTTATGGCAGTATTTGAGAATGGCAGCTGAGAATGTTAACAACGAAGTGAATGAGACCGTGGAGACACCTTTAATCGTTAACCAGGAGAACGTGCAACAAGAAGGCAATGTTCATCCTGAAAATAACGCTGGTCAGACGATAAACGATGAGATGTTTAGAAGTTTTTTGCAGTTTATGCAAAACCAGACGAGGGAGACTCGTGTGCAACATATAGGTGGCGATAATAACAACTCGCGAATTGTCACTGCCAAGCAGTTCAAAGAATTGGGACCACCAGAGTTTCTGGGAAAGCCAGATCCGATCAAGGCGGAGACGTGGATTAAACAAATTACCAAGATATTTGATGTCTTGGGATGTACATAGGAACAGAAGGTTCCATTTGCCACGTTTATATTCCGTGGAGAGGCAGATTATTGGTGGGAATCTGTGAAACGTACCCAGCCTGCCGCACTTAAGATGTCTTGGGAAGCGTTCCAGAAATTATTTAATGACAAGTACTTTCCTGAAAGTATTCGTCATATGAAGGAAGTAGAATTTATTAGACTCGAACAAAATAACATGACGGTATCCCAGTACGAGGCTAAGTTCGCGGAGCTGTCCAGGTTTGCACCTCATTTGGTGGAGAATGAGGAACGTATGACGCGGATGTTTCTAAGAGGTTTGAAACCCGAAATACGTCAATACCTCATTTCTCTTAAAAAAAATTTATATTCGGATGTAGTAAATAGGGCCCAGTTATTAGAACGAGATAATGATTATGTTCAACCGAGGGACCACAACCAAGGTCGTACCGGTGGCAGCAGTCATCGGAGCAATGACAACCAGCGAGGAGGAAAGTATGACAGAAGCGGTAACCACTCCGGTGGTTATCGTGGCCATAATAGTAGAAGAAGCGAATCGGGAGGAGATTTCAAGAAGAGAAGGTACAACAATGAGAACGCGAAGATGTCAACATCAGCACCAGCATCAACTGTTTCGAGGGGAGGAGAACGACCACCGGTCGTATGCTTTAAATGCGGGAAAGAGGGACATATCAACCCAAACTGCCCACAACAGTTCAAAGGATGCTATAACTGTGGAAAAGAAGGACATATAGCTCGAGATTGTCCTGTTGCGAAACCAAGTTCAGCGGGGGTGGTGATTCCAAAGGCGGTTGCAGACAAGTCAAAGTCGGTGATTCCTGGAAGAGCGTTTGCCGTGACAGCCCAAAACGCGAGGAATCCACACGAGGTGATTACGGGTAAGCTGATCATAAACTCTTGCGAAGTTTACACCTTGTTAGATACCGGTGCTACCCATTCCTTTATTTCACCTGCTTGTGCTCAACGTTTGAACTTGACTTCTGATAAATTAGACTTTGACTTATCTGTTGAAACTCGGTTGGGAGAAACCTTTGTTACATCTACAGTTTACAAATCTTGCTTGATTCAGATTGGTACCCTTACCTTACCTGTTGATCTTATATCTTTGAAAATACTTACATTTGACGTGATTTTAGGAATTGACTGGTTAACCACTTACCATGCCAAAATTAATTATTTTCGTAAGGTTGTTAGTTTTCATATTCCTAATCAACCTGTTGTGCGAATCCAAACAACCAAACCACTAAAATCAGTCAATATCATTTCAAATCCCAAGGCTATTCGTTTATTGAAAAACGGATGTCAAGCTTTCTTAGCTCATGTCACTGATCTAAACCAGAATACATCAGATTTGAATAATATTTTCGTTGTTAATGAGTTTCCTGATGTATTTCCCGAAGAACTTCTCGGTCTACCCCCAGAACGTGAAGTTGAATTCTTTATTGACCTTGAGCCCGGTACAAAGCCCATTTCTAAAACCCCATATCGAATGGCTCCTATTGAACTTCAAGAGTTAAAGATCCAATTACAAGAGTTGTTAGATATCGGTTTTATTCGTCCTAGTACGTCTCCTTGGGGTGCTCCTGTTTTATTCGTAAAGAAGAAAGACGGGAGTATGCGACTTTGTATTGACTATCGGGAGTTGAACCATGTCACCATCAAGAATAGGTATCCGTTACCTCGTATTGATGACCTGTTCGACCAGTTGCAAGGAGCGCAATTCTTTTCAAAGATCGATCTTCGTTCTGGATATCATCAGTTGAAGATTAAAACTGAGGATATTCCAAAGACTGCTTTCAGAACACGGTACGGGCATTATGAGTTCTTAGTCATGTCTTTTGGATTGACTAATGCTCCTTCTGCTTTCATGGATATGATGAACCGTGTATTTAAGGAGTATTTGGATCAATTCGTTGTTGTCTTTATTGATGACATCCTCATTTATTCTAAAAGCCGTGAAGATCATGAACACCATTTGAAGTTAGTACTTCAAAAGCTTCGTGAGAACAAGCTATATGCCAAGTTAAAGAAATGCGAGTTCTGGCTTGAGGAAGTAGCATTTCTTGGGCACGTGGTATCGAAACGTGGAGTATCTGTTGACCCGGCGAAGATTGAAGCAATACAAAGCTGGGAGCAACCTAAGTCGGTGACCGAAGTACGAAGCTTTCTGGGCTTAGCTGGTTACTATCGGAGGTTCGTAGAGGGATTTTCTCGAATCGCTACTCCATTAACTCAGTTGACCCGGAAAGATACGAAATTCGTTTGGAGAGAGGAATGCGAGAAGAGCTTCCAAGAGCTCAAGAGGAGACTTATTTCGGCACCTGTTCTGACAATACCATCTGGTTCGGATGGATTTGTTATTTACAGCGATGCTTCGGGCAAAGGGTTAGGATGTGTTCTCATGCAACATGGGAAAGTCATAGCCTATGCCTCGCGACAACTCAAAGAATATGAGAGGAATTATCCTACTCATGATCTAGAGTTGGCAGCTGTCGTTTTTTGCGTTGAAGATCTGGAGACATTACTTGTACGGAGAGAAAGTGGAGATTTATACGGATCATAAGAGCCTTAAATATTTCTTCACTCAGAAGGAACTCAACATGCGGCAACGACGTTGGCTTGAGCTATTGAAAGATTACGATCATACTATCCAATACCATCCTGGAAAAGCGAACATGGTAGCTGACGCGTTGAGTAGAAGATCATATGTGGGAACGAGTCCGATGATGTCAAGTATACGCGTAGAACCAGATTTGATTGACAAAGTTAAAGCTGCTCAAGCTACGGATGCGGAGCTGATGAAGATGAAGAAGAAGGTGCAATTCCAGAAGCGAGAATCGATGAAGATGGAATACTTCGAGTCAACTCCAGACTTTGTGTTCCTAACGATTCCGACTTGAAGTATAGAATCATGATGGAAGCACACAACACACCATTTGCGATCCATCCTGGGAGTACTAAAATGTATCGTGATCTTCGACATACATTTTGGTGGGGCAATATGAAGAGAGAGATCGCGGAGTTCATCTCGAGATGTTTAACTTGTCAACGTGTAAAGGCGGAGCATCAAGTGCCAAAGGGTCCATTACAACCACTGGAGATTCCGAAATGGAAGTGGAAACACATTACGATGGATTTCGTTACGGGTCTTCCCAAGGTTTCTCAAGGCTTAGATGCGATTTGGGTTATTGTTGATAGATTAACCAAGTCTGCTCATTTCTTGCCGATACGAGATACTTATTCCCTTGAACGTCTTGCTCATATGTACGTGAATGAGATTATGAGATTGCATGGCATGCCAGTATCCATAGTTTCGGATCGTGACCCCAGATTTACTTCACGATTTTGGATCAGTTTGCAGAAAGCTATGGGTACGGATTTACGATTTAGTTCGGCTTATCATCCTCAAACAGACGGACAATCGGAAAGGACTATCCAAACTCTTGAAGATCTATTAAGACTCTGTGTTCTAGACTTCAAAGGGAGTTGGGATAAGTATTTACTATTGGTGGAATTCTCCTACAACAACAGTTATCAGGCAAGTATAGGCGTAGCTCCATTCGAAGCGTTGTATGGGAGAAAGTGTCGCTCTCCAGTATGTTGGAACGAGGTGGGTGAAACAACATTGTTGGGACCGGAGTTAGTACGTATGACTACGGAAAAAATTCAAATAATCCGACAACGTATACAAACAGCACAAGATCGACAAAAGAGTTATGCGGATCTTCATCGAAAGGACGTGGAATTTAATGTTGGAGACCATGTGTTATTACGTATTGCTCCATGGAAGGGAGTTACGAGGTTTGGGAAGAGAGGAAAGCTCAACCCACGATTCATTGGTTCATTTGAAATTCTTGACTGAATAGGAAATGTGGCCTATAGACTCGCTTTACCTCCAAGCATGTCTCGTGTTCATAACGTGTTTCACATATCCGTGTTACGTAAATATGTGAAGGATCCAAACCGCATTATTGAGTTAGAACCAGACGAGATAGCTGAAGATTTAACGTACGAGGAGGTACCTGTCAAGATCTTGGATAGGAAGGAGCATGTCTTACGCTCGAAAATTATACCTCAAGTTAAAGTTTTGTGGAGAAACCATGCAATTGAGGAAATGACCTGGGAGTTGGAATCGGAAATGAAAGCGAGGTATCCTCACCTTTTTGACATACCAGGTACGTACGTCAATTTCGAGGACGAAATTTCATAAGGAGGGGAGGTTGTAAGACCCCAACTTTTATGAATAAAGATTTAATTTTCTTTATATTATTTCGAAATAGTAAGGTGTTGATTTGATAAATATGAAAGTTATGGGTGAAATGTGCAAACATTTTTAAAATGAGCAAGTGGTTATAAAATATTCTTGTTGTCGGGGAATATTCGTTTGGTCGTGGAATATTCTTGTTGTCGGGGAATATTCGTACGACGGCGCAGCTATTTGTGGGCCCCCACAACGGAATAACTGTCGGATATAGAAAGCGACAGAAATAACTTTTTTACAAAATAACAACGTGGTTGTTACCGTTAGTACTGTTGAAATACCCGGTGGTTAAAATACAGTGATACACGGTGTTGCATAGTAGCACACGGTATTGCACAATATTTCGAATTATTGAGTCTTACGTGAGAAGCCATTACTCAATTATTATTACAGTAATTACTGTTCAATATTTTATATTATTGACTCAATAATTGCTACGTTGATATTTTATATTATTGACTCAATAATTGTTACATTGATATTTTATTGACTCAATAATTGCTACGTTGCTATTTTATATGATTCATTCAATAATGGCTACAGTTGATATTTTGTAGTATTGATTCAATAATTGTCGTTGCACAGTATTTCACATTATCAACTCAATAATTCATATTATTTGAATAATATTATTAGATAACATTATTGACAATGTCTAAGGAAGTTCTGTCTAGGAGGGGTTATTTAATTGCGCGCCAGTAAGGAGAAGTCCTTATCGGAAGGCCCCCTCTTTCCTGGGAACGACCTGGTTGTCAATATTGTAGTTCTGTAATATTATTTGTGAATAATTAATTATTGATTTATATGATAAGGAAATATTTATTTTGTGGATATTAAAGAAGGAATTGGCGCTGATGAGTTTTTTTATCAATATTTTGATGTGAGAAATCATCTGTTTATGGATTTCGGATAATTTATGTTTGGAATTTGGAAAAACTTTCTTCTGCAAAGTTGTAGAGAATTAAATTTCCTATGGAAGGACATAGAATTTGTATTTTTCTGACAAAGGGGCTATTTGTTATGAATTATTGAAGTTTCGGAAAATATATATATTATTTAATGGGTGGGCCCCACTTTTGTTGAAAATCTGATTTTGGGCAGCAGCCGGCGGCGGAGGAAATTTAAAAAAAATTAATATTTTATTATTTTAGTCTCCTTTGGCATCCTAAGCTTTTCCTATAAATAGGGTGCTTAGGTTAGAATTGAAAATCACACCAGAATCAGAAGTTTTCTCTCTCTATAATATCGAGCGTATTTTTATGAGTATTTCAATACTTTGAGTATTACTATTCAGTACAAGCTTCCTTCGGTATTATATCCGATATTCCAGTCAGAGGTACTATCTTTTTGAAGTAAGGGATGTTATTTCTTTCGTAAATGATGTTATTCTTCTCAATATCATTATACAGAAATATTGTCATGGATTTTATGTTGAAATTCTTAATTTTTTCCGTCGGGGTTACTATTCACGTAGACGGCACTATTCACGAAAAAATTAAATTTTCTTCGATTTGTCCAAATTGCTTGTTAAGGTTACTATCTTTGATTGTATTCAAGTTTTGAGCTCTATTCTTGAATTTTGCTCCATAATTAATTATTACGAGGTATTTTTGAATTGGATATACTAAAATACGAATCCTTAGTCTTTGTCTTTTGATCTCACTGGATTCGTTTTTTTAAAATATTTTTCATCATTCTCAGTTCTAAAAGGTGATGTAACTGAATATCTTTGGCCTGTAGAGCAAAGATGAATGATTACTTGATGAATATCTTTGGCCTGTAGAGCAAAGATGAATGATTACCTGATGAATATCTTTGGCCTGTAGTGCAAAGATGACAGGTGTTGAGATGAATATGACCACTGATGATACAAATGAATATCTTTGGCCTGTAGTGCAAAGATGAATATTTGATTCGAGATGTATATTGATTGATGTTACAGGGATAAAATATTGATGATGGGCTTTTAAATCATAGAAGATAGTAGACTTGATTCTCTGCTTAACTCTTCTAATGAATTGTTATTTCCGATGCGAATATTGATCTAGAGTTGGTTGTCCATTATATTTTATCTGATTTATTGAAGGCTAACGATAATTTATTTTCCATTATTTTAGTCATAATATTCTTTACTGAGCTAGTTGAGCTCACCCTTTTCATCTGTTGTCCTCTTCAGGAAATGAGAATGTTGCGGGAACTAGTCGGGGGACAGAGTGATGGTCCGAGTTAGAGCAGTAGTAGTCCTCACTATTTCTGATAAATAGTGTGATAATAATTGTAATGAGGACTTAGTTTGAATCTTAATATTTTCTACATATTTGTATTGAGACTCACAGTTGTGTGGTCGTATTTTGCACGACCGTATGATATAAAGTTTGTATTTGAATTCTGTACCATGTATTTGGCGACTCAGAATGGGTTGAGTTGAATGGATCTATTCTGGGGGCGTCACACCTTCCCTTGATCAATGTCAGCCACCCAAATGTTTGGCCTCTAACGGTGATCCACCAAGGAGGATGAAGAACTCAGGAAGATGAGTTATTGGCTTAACCCTTGTTTCTATCTCTATAGAATATGTGTACTCCCAACTCTTAGAAAAATTCACGTCCCTTATTTCTGATATAAGACTATCTTATATAGATATTAGGTTAACCCTCCTAATTCAATTAGAATAGAGTTTTATTAATTAATTAAACACTTTTAATTAATTTATATCCTAATCTTATTAGGATTGAGAGAGAGAGAGTACTGATATTATATTAATTCTTAAACTCTTTTAGAATTAAAATAATAATAATAATATTAATAAGACTCCTCTTATTAATTTATATTTAATATTTCTAAAATATTAAATAATAAACATTAAGCTATTTAATTTATTATATTACCATAGATTAAATTAATTATACTTAATGCATTATTACTATCATGCCATTTTTTTCTTAAATAATTCTTCTTCCTTTTATGGTGTGACTCTTTAAGTTCTCCATATTAAACCGGTTGTGAATAAATCAATTAGAATAATTCTAATCTTATTTAAATAAATAAATAAAACTAATAATCTATTTAAATAAATAACATTTATTCTACAATAGAGATAAGCCTCCCTAGCGATCAACGACTTTCCAGATAATATAGATTTCAATATTAATCATAAAAAAAACTGTGAGTTAATAGTTACCGTACAATTCAATCCTTCCACCATACAATGTCCCAATTAAATATAAGTCATGAATTTACTGTCAAGTCTTAATTTATTTAATCATATGTATTTCGATTAGAAAATACATAACTCCAAATAATGCAAATTAGAAACCTCTTTCTAATTTCATTCTACCTTGGCCAAAGATTCTTGGGTTGTCATTTAACGAATCACATAGGACATATCTCCTCTTTTACTAGAAGTGGTAGATTCTTTATTGATCATACATTATCTCCATATGCAACTCATTATACCCAAGCATACCCTATATATGCCTTAAAAGGCCTTAAGGAATAAGTCAAAGTATAATTTGTTACCTACAAGATACTATGATGATCTCAAGTCCAAGGATCACTTATACTACTATCACATTAGGAATTTCTATTGACAGGCGAGTAAAACTCCATTAGGTATTCCATAGCGAGTCACGTTCAGTGAACTTATTTTCCAATAAGCACATACATACTTGCTTTAGTGTCTCCACACAAATGACCATGAGATCAGTTATCCTCATCAATGAGCAAGCAACATATGTACCAATCTATCCGGATTTACTAATCCCCATTTTCGGTATCCCACAATTGGGAACTATTTTAGTTTTTAAGCTTTCTAAGAATTTAGATCTCATTAGCATGATCTCATCATGATTCTAAAAGCATTGCTTAAAACTATGAGTTATTTACATATTATAAAAACAGCACCATGTAGTTAATTAAATGCCTTAAATGAATATTTTATTAATAAATAAATAAGATTGTTTACAAAGTATGTGCTTTATCATCATACATGATTGGCTTGTATGCACACTACTATCAGAAATTGGGAGAAGTCTTCCTTGCTTTCGAATCCCCTTTCTCTCTCTGCTGTAGAAAATCTTCCGTATTTGAGGAGTGAGGAGAAAAGAAAGAAGGGGACGGATTGCTCAAAAACTGAAGGGGAATCGCCAAAAAATGGCGATTTAGTTCGCGAATTTACCACTTCATGGGTCCAATTAGTGGTTAATATGGGAGGGGTGAAGAGATTAAAAGTGGAAGAAGAAGACGAAGAGGAAAAGAAAGAGGAGGTGAAGCGGCAAAGACAGGAGGAAGAGGAGAGGAAGAGGAAGAAGAATAAGAAGAGAAAGAGGAGGACAGGAGTTAAGCAAGAAGGGAAAAGGAAGAGGAAGAGGAAGAGGAAGAGCCGAACGATTGATGGTCAGATCAATTCTATCGTCCAAATTTAATTGAGTTTACTCGTCAATTTTATTGAGTTGACTCAGTAAAATTTTTAATTGGAAGGTGAGTTCTCAAATTGAACGGATCGGTTGTGCTGCCTTTATATACTTATAAAGATATCACATTATAGTCAATGTTCTTGTACTTGATACTTGATATATTGTGATTTTTATGTATCTGCTTCTACTTTTTTTTCTTCTTCTTATTCTCTTATAAATATGACTTTGAACATTTTAGTACTATTAAGATGTCAAAATTAATTGTGTAATCTTGTCCTATGTAATTTCGTCAAGTTATTTGTCATCATTAAAGAGATAATTGTAAGTCTGTAACAAACTAATATAATATTTCGTCAAAACTCATTTAACTTATTAGATGAAAGTTAAAAATAAGTTACTAAAAAGGAATAAAAAGTAGTTTTAATCATATAAATTATTTTAAAAGGGATTGAGATTATCTTTAATCATAACCTTAATACCATGCCTAGAAATATAATAATTTTATTAAACTTACCAAGTGTAATTTTGTTTTAAATTATCATTGTTCCTTTTGTTTTCCTTTCATAGTGGTAAATAAGAATATAAAATTAAGTTTTCTCTTTCGGAATAAAGCGAAGAAAAAATATTTTACTTTCACTCATTTTTTCCTATTAAGTTTACTTCTCTCCCCATATGTTCCTTCTTGTTATGTTTGAGAGTTTTGAATGAGAAGAAAAGAAAAGAAAATTAGAGATAAGAAAGAAAATCAGAAAAAAATGAGGTAGTTTTTGTTTAGCGTTGTTGAAGAGTTTGTGAAGAAAAAAGAGAGGGAGTTGATATGTTTTCTTCATTCTTGGTTGGGGGTTGAGAAGAAAAATAAAATGTACACTTTTAATAATATACCCTTTTTACATGTAATAAAGTGCTTCCTCTTCATAGGGAGTGATTACATGAAGTTAATTTTTATTAATCGACCAATAGAGGTGATCTCTCTGCGTGTCAGTATTATATTGATCAATTGATCAACTTATTATCAAGTTAATTCTATGATAACCGTATCCATCTTCCCGGTATAAACATCAATCTTCAAACAGTGGACAGCCGACGATTTCTCCATCAATTTCTCGAATTCAGACTTACTTATATTAAAAGAAGCGTGAGTTTGATCATCAATTTGTTGGGTTTCTTTCAGAAGCGGAGGGATATTCCAGATTTGGGTCGAAAAATCCTTCAATTTCATCTTGTAGTAGCACAAAGTATCCTATTTCGATACCGGAAAGTTTAAAGCTAAATCCCCGATCACAATTCGCAGGAAAAGACATAGATTCATTAGCCCTTTCGCAAGAAATCAATGAATTTGACTTTTTACAAGAACAAATGAGAGTAATTCAGCTTATATAAATATATAGAAAGAGGGAAAAAAGAGAGGAAATAGAACAGAATTGGACATAGATGAAAATAATGTATGTTTAGTTTAAAATATATGGACAAAGTTGGTATTATATAAAATATTACTTAATCAATTTTCATTTCTCTCCCAATTCTCTCATTTTTTAGAAAATAATTTTTTAAAAGAAAGCGGAGCAAATTTTCTTCATCTTTCTCCAACTTTCCTTTTAAAAAAAAAGACACGGTGTTTAGCCCCAACTCACAACTGTGAGAGTTTTGAGCAAGCCTCTTAACTTTCATGGTACAAGTTTTCAAAAAAATAAAAGTAGAACAACATTTTTTAATATTATCACACGAAAAGTGTCGCCTTACATCTCATAAAATATAATATTTTAAAATTGTGCACAAAAATTAAAAAAATAATTATATATTATTAAATATAATATTAATTGTGTATAATACATCATATAATTATTTTATACTCTCTTTTATTTGTAAAATTTTTGAATGAATGAATAATTTTAAAAATATTATAGATAATTCATATATTATGGGACGGATGAATTACTATTATACATCATCGCGTACCCAAAGTATATACATACAGAGAAACGTATCTTGTGAACGATTTAAATCAAGTTGATAAAAGTCTTCAGTTCCTTCGGATATAAATCCTCTTTTTTTTAAGAATTCAAACCACAAAAACAAAACACTCTGTTTCCCTCTCAAACTATCTCTCTACAGCTATATCCAAAATGCAAGCATTCAAGTAAGTTCTGATTCGCAATTCACCTCATCGTTTCATTTCCATCGGATCAATGCCTTGAAGTAGAAAATATACCTAACGATTTGTTCATCTACTGTATGTTATGGAGTTCAGATCCGAAGAACCGAGCCAGTTACAGCTCGTGGAAAGAGAAGAGATCGAAGATGAAGAAGACTTGTTTGAAATGATCGATAAACGTAACTAACTATTCACTGTCATCTAATTATTTTTTGTTTCTGTTCGAATTCATTATGCTTAATCATATACTCCTTACTATATGTTTTCGCACGTGCTAAAATATTTCAAGCACGAAGATCGATCATATTGAATTTTAGGCTTTATATCGATCGATGTTGATCTGCTTTTTTGTTGATCGAAATACAATTTATTCAAAAGTGCAACGGATTTGGTGTGCTGTGCATGAGAATCGAGCTCCAAACTCTTTTTATTTTCAACTTTTTTGCTGATTATTGATAGTTTTCCATTAAAACGTGTTGAGTTAGATCTCATTTCATTGAGCGTTTGTTTTACTGTGTTTATTGATCGAAATTCTGTTTCTTCAAAGTGCAATGAACTTGAGTTGCTATAATATGAGATTTGATCTTAAACTCTGCTATTTTTCTATATGCTGATAAATCCTTGTTTTTGCTCAATCGTGAAGTTAAAAACTACATGAATCTATGTTCTGTTTCGTTTGAACCTTTTTTTTTTCATGATTATGGATCTAGTTTCCTCTTCAACTTTTTTTTAAAAAAAATTAATCAACTATATTTGAATTAAAGTTTCGTTTCCTTTTAAATTCAGTTTGTTTATTAGAAGTGATTTGACATTGATATATCACTGGTAAAGATATTTGTGATCAAGGCTCTGTTTACTAGGAATCAAATTTCTAGATTGTTAGTTAATTTTGTGTTTTCGTTCTTGTAGTTGTTCGTTGATTTCATTGTTAAAAGTTGTTATTAACTGTATGTCTATTGGTGTTTTTTGCGTTTGGAGTGACTAATCATGGAATCAATGCTGGAGATGTGAAGAAGCTTCAAGATGCAGGGATATACACCTGCAATGGCTTAATGATGCATACAAAAAAGGTGAAAAGGCAATCGTCATGTGGAACTTTGAGTAGTTTGAGTTTCTAGCTTGTTTCTCATTAAATTTATTTTGACTTTCTAGAACTTGACGGGGATCAAAGGATTATCTGAGGCAAAAGTTGACAAAATTTGTGAAGCTGCCGAGAAGATAGTGGTTAGAGATTTGAATTTCCAGTAGTCAATATGCTAATCTTCAGATCAAATTAACGTTTCCCACAAATTCTGATTTGAGTAATGATAGGGGTCCAAATGGGATTCCAAATTTGAAGTCCCAAATGCACATACCATTTGGACCCCCTTGCATTACACATTCTAATTACTACCTGACTTTATTTGTTTTTTCCCTCCTTTATTGGCTTTGCAAATTTCCTCAGAATTTTGGATACATCACTGGAAGTGATGCTCTGATCAAAGTACGAGCCTAACCTTATTACTTTTTAAATGTCTATATAGTGCCAAAGAGAGATAATATTGGCCATTAGTTTCGGTTCTTTGTTTGAATTAATTTTTGCAGAAAAGCCTGAGGTTATGATATTGGTGTATGTTGGTTACTTTTGTATTAGCACTCAGTTTGTTGAATTCTCTGTGATGTCTAATTATACAATGCTGTGTAGAGAAAGTCAGTGATTCGCATAACAACTGGAAGCCAGGCTCTAGATGAACTCTTAGGCGGTAATTATTGCAGTCTTGGGATTATTATGCCTAATGGTTGATTTATTTAATTGTTGCTTGAGAATTGACATAGATGTTTAACCTCCTGTTGTGTTTGTATTATAAAGGTGGGATAGAAACTAACTCGATTACAGAAGCTTTTGGAGAATTCAGGTGAAAACCACATTATCGTTCAGCATATGTTCAAATATTGTAAAACAATTTGGAGAGATATTACTTTTTAATCAACTTTCTGATCTAATCTATACTTTTATCAAATTGCAATTCAGATCTGGAAAGACACAGCTTGCTCATACCCTCTGCGTTTCAACACAGGTTACTTTCTAATCTTAGTAATTGGCACTTGGTAACTGGGACTGCATAATTTTTGAATGAGGCTTAGCTCATTGCCTGGGCATGATCTGATTTCAAGTTATTAGTGGAGTATGGTATATGCAATTAATGGAATAAACTACTAATTTGAATATTCAAAACTTTAACCATGAAATGATAATACTTAAATGTCACTTTACTCTGGTTCTCCAAATGAATTTAGAGGAAATTGCTTCCACAATTTGCTTTCTCAGAGTTGCACGCATCTCATTAAGATTTGTGTTGCTGACCCTTGATTGCCTTGGGGTAATAACTTTCTTTTGCACAGCTTCCCACTAATATGAAAGGAGGGAATGGAAAGGTTGCTTACATTGATACTGAAGGAACTTTGTATCCTTGCTGTTTGTTCTCCCCTCTTATTAATACTTCAAGTAGCATATCTGCAAGTCTCTTTTATGAAACAAATTTAGAAAATGCCCACTTAACTCTCTTTGTTTTCTACTTAACTAAATTCACTTTCAGCCGACCAGATCGTATTGTGCCAATTGCTGAAAGGTTTGGCATGGATGCAGGAGCTGTCCTTGACAACGTAAACATCTTCCTTAATCCTTGTTGTCCTTCTTTAGTCATCTTTGTTATTTACCATTGATTGAACTAGTTTAGCAAGTGGATGAACTGACTGTTTTATGAAAGATCATTTATGCACGTGCATACACATATGAGCATCAGTACAACCTGCTTCTTGGTCTAGCAGCCAAGATGTCTGAAGAGCCTTTCAGACTTCTAGTGAGTCTCTACTAGCAGCTTTATATTAACTTGAATAATAAAATTATTATAATTCCTTTGGCTTATCTTTGTCTGGACTGATACTTTCAGATTGTTGATTCCGTTATTGCTCTCTTCCGGGTGGATTTTACAGGGAGAGGAGAGCTCGCAGAGCGCCAGGTTGATCAGTCTTAAAGTGCCTGGAAATAAATGATAATATATCATCCTTGTATTTTTGTTTGTTGATTCTCTTCAGTGACTTTACTATTTCCCCTCTGCAGCAAAAGCTTGCTCAGATGCTATCCCGCTTAATCAAAATAGCCGAGGAATTCAATGTAGCAGTCTACATGACCAACCAAGGTACATTAATTAAATTTAACAACTCTCATTTGCACTTTGATTATTTGCATACACTTCTTGAGACAAAACATAGACACAAACACACAGGAGAGGGAGAGGGAGAGGGAGAGGGAGAGGGGGAGAGTAACTATAATCCATGTAAATGTCTTCTTAGATTCTCTCTGCTAATCCATCTTTATGAATTTGGTAATTGCAGTAATAGCAGATCCAGGTGGAGGGGTGTTCATATCAGATCCAAAGAAGCCAGCAGGAGGACATGTGCTTGCTCATGCAGCCACAATACGGTTGATGTTCAGGAAGGGCAAGGGTGAACAGCGTGTCTGCAAGGTGTTTGATGCACCAAACCTCCCTGAAGCTGAAGCAATATCCTTCCCTAATTATTCTACTTGGTCAATACTTATTAAATATTAATCATATATATAGTTCCATCACTCCATTAGTATAGTTTTCAGATTTAAGTCCAAAGTGTCACTATCCGGCATTGATCGTGGTCATATATTCTATTCCCTAATAATCTACATAAAACCTGAATTATGAATCAAGTAACTCTACTTTCAGTTACTGCTACAATGCTACTGTTCCAATTTTGACAAGTTATTCTTGACAAAATTACGTATTCCAGATCACAGCAGGTGGAATTGCTGATGCAAAGGACTGAAGTTTACCAGCATTTTCTTCTCAGCTCTAACAACAAACGGGCCAATTGTTGCTTATGCTGTGTAGTTCATACTAATAGCTCAAATGTTTATTTTTAATGTGCCCTAGTTGTAGCCCAAAACAGAGAGGGTATTTTTAGTGCCTTTGGCAATGAGTACTGCCTCATACTCAGAATTTTTTTTAGCAGCTTATGGATGTATAAACTGTGTTTTTATGTTGCAAAGTATATCATACCTTCTTTAGTACTGCGTTTCACCAAAAAATCCATTTACAAAATTTATAAACATCAAGTATGCTTTTTTTCTCTACATTTAGCACTTAAATAATATGTTGTTAGTTTAGTAGTATGCTGACATTATAACTGAGAAATTTAAGAAAATTGTGTCATTTCTATTAGTAAAAAGAGATTTTTGTGGAATAAATTTATTTGGCAAAGGAGACTGTTTTTGTAAAAAAGAGGGAGCAAGTTCTAACAAATTACCATCAGTTGTCGCACGCAATGGTGTATCATTACTGTAAGCACTCATCATTCACCTGTTTGAAAATAACACAAAGTGACTGTAATGCCATTCATCACCACTTTTCCCTTTAAAACACACTCACAAAGTATTCAATCCATTTGATATGACAAAGAAACTGAATCAAAAATGCATGTAAGATGAATAAATATGAATCAAAATGCTTGTAAGATGAATATATATAAGATGGAGACTTCAAACACGCAATTCCATTCTATCAGCAAGCTTTTCTTAAAAGTAATCAGAGTATTATTTCACAGGTCCTAAACTTTGATGTACCAGTACCGCATTGAAATAAGACTTCATGGCCGACCCAAAGGTCTAAGGTTACTCATGTGATACTTAATAACATTATAAAAGTTGCGGTGATGAAGATGTGAGCATGAAAAACTAGATAGGAAGACTAACGGAAGGGCCACTAATAACCTAGGCCTTGCCACAAAGGAATGGACATGTAATTAGTAGTCTTGGGACCAGTCAGCAGCACTTCCGACTCTTGGCATGCCAGTTTCCTTTCGTGACTCTGCATCCACCTTAAAGGTTGCACCACACACCTCCCCTGAGCTGAGCACCCTTGGCACCGGCTTCAATTCATTCAGAGGGTGCTCAAAACTCCTTAAGCCTCCAGAGGTTGTAAAGAAGCATCCTATGGAAAATTAAAATTATGAACATATTTAGACCTTTATGTTGTACTTGTATACAAACATCTCGGCAAGAAATGAGAACCAATTTATTTATACAAACAATGAAAATGGGAACAAGCAAAAATTTCACTGTGTTGTTAAAAACATATGCAATTATCCTCTTCTTTTTTTTCTTCTTCTTCGAAATAAGACACATAAAGATATTCCTACCACTATTCTGACTGCCATTTATTAGTTCACACTTGACCATGGTTAAATCACACAACTCAAATTATATGTTTGAAAGCCAAAGTGTTTAAAGAACCAAAAAAGAAGAGACAGGAACAAGAGAATAGTTCTTGAATCATACATATATACACATTCATAGAAACAAAAGAGTAATAGGTTTGCATATAATACCTTTTGGAAATGGTGCAAAGGATTTCTTGCAGCACTTGCTAACATTATCTGAATCATCTGACAGAAGAAGATGCCCTTCAGAATCAGTTCCCCAGAAGAAGGGCACACTCCCATCAGCATCCTACATTACATGAGAGTAAACATAAGCTAAATTCAAGCTTGTTACGACAATAGTGAATAGCAAAGAAAAAGATCAATGGGAATAAAAAGTTGGATTATAACTTGAGGCATGCGATGATGACTTACAGCAGCAATGAATGTACTTTTTGAAGAGCTATCATAGAGAATGAATGCAAATTTCCCATGGAAATCTCTCAAAACCTGATCAGCAGGATAAGGACCTCTATCCCTCAAAGTTCGATAAGCCTCTATAACAATGATTACTTCATTTGCAGTCCTTGCTCAAACCATACTGTTGCTTAAGATGTGCAACATTCTCAATGTGGCCTTGAAACAAGAAGAATATATCGTCCACAACAGCAAACAATCTAACCGAAAAAAAGATAAAAATTGTTAGTTTCTGACAACAAGAACAATGATTACTGGGAAAAAAACAACTCAACATGTAATTCTTTCTTTTCTATTTTCCTTCTTCTTGCAAACTTTTTGCAAGCTTGTAAATCTTAACTACAGAACTGAAAACTGAATAGTCAACCGGTATGAACTGAAGTAATGCATTGCATTTTTTGTGTTTAAAGGCCAATTAGAAATCTATTTTACATAACTTTTTCCACATAGGAAACAAAAAGTGGAGTAACTACTAACAAGCATAATCACAATTCGAATTTCCTACAAAACATAAATGCATGGAGGCTTCAATATCTATATTCACAATTAGACTAATCATATAAAGAACTTGAAATAACATCATACATAGTTTTCAAGGTCATCCGAACTCAGCCCCGAATAATATAACATTATCGATAAAACAAAATCTTGTACTTTGTCCTCATCCTAAAGTTAGCTCATGATTCAAATAATGCTTTACAAGATAAGGTAAAGACCGATAATATGTTATCTTCAAATTGAAATATAATCCCTACTACTCACACAGTCCCACTCCTTCAAAATCCAGATCAGTGCTCACAAATATTGATAAAAAAATTGTGCTCTTATATTTCTACATGGTCCTTTCCCACGAAGGTGGAACCTACTTTAAATATATCAAAAAGTGAAAATATCAATTCCCAGAAAAAACTAAGAAAATCAGAAGTGTACGGATAAATAAGATAAAAATGATACAAGTCACAAAGTGATCGAAATCCCAGATGCATTTGCAGAAGAGATATATGTAATACCAAATATATATACATATATATGGGGACTGATCCATAGCTAATGTTATAAGGATAAGTTTATCCTTACAACATATCTCAGCCGTCCATCCGTCCATCTAACGGTAAGGAGAAAGCCTCATTCGCAGTTTAATATGAGGAGCTCGCATTTTAGTTCCGCGGACAAGAAAATTGTCCAAAACACCCTTCCTCCGTCCACAAAATTAAACTGTGGACGCTATGTATGTCAGATGTTCTTTAATACGACGACGTTTTGCTCATATCACCTGTCCGTATAACTAAACTGCGAACACCGAGTATATTCTCAATTAATCTTCAAATATTGGCGTTTTAAGGTAAATCACTATCCGCATAACTAAACTGCGGACGATGAGTCCTTTTTAAAACAAAAGTACCCCGGTAGAAAAAACAATCATCCGCACTATTATAGTGCGGACGACGACTTCTTTTATAAGTTGTTATCCTCCTCCATAGTAGGAATCTAAGTAAGGAAATAAGTTTTGTTGATATGGTGAAAAAGTATGTAGTAATCCACTGGTAATAGTAGTATCACTAAATTACCAGCTTAGGAGATTTCTTTCTTTCATGATCTATTTTTTCCAAGTCTAAGCCCATATCAATTAAAGAATCAATACAATTAGATAATCAATAAATATTGTTGAGCCGCCACAGCCGAAAATCAAAGCAAATAATTACACTTTATAAATTAAAGAAGCCATGTCCGCACTATAATTCACTGTACAATCCTCCTTCACACTCCAATGGTGGCCATGACAATTATGAAGACCGTGTGTTAGGATTTTCTCTCTTCCTTTTCTTAATTATTGAAAATTGTTATTATTTTCAATAGACTTGTTTTGAACTTGCTGAAACTTTGGTTAGATGTGTCAATTGTTGGAGGATATTGAATATAACATGTAAAGAAGATATGGGGAGGAGGTCTTTTTAAAGAGAGCAATTTGTGAGAAAACATGCAACAACGGGTCTTTGTGAGGAAACGCGCGATCGATGACTATAGATTACTGTCCGCACAACTAAAGTACGGACGAAAGTATTACAAAAATGCCACTTCTTTTGGTATTATAATAATATATTTAATAAATTTAAATTCACCATCCATACTACTAAACTGCGAAGTCTGGAGGGAATTTAGTTACGCGGACTTTCCCATATTAAAGTGCGGAAGGAGATTATTTTTACCATATTGGATGACCATGACGTTGGTTATATATCGGTCCCACATATATATATATAAAATAGAACATGGAAGGATTTTACAAAATAATAATAATAATAATAAAAAACCATTCTGAAAATGGCTAGTACAAAGCAATAAACAATAACAACAGAATGAAATCAAAATAATCCAACAAAACTTAAACAAAGAAATGATCCAAACAAGGGTTCCAAAAAATCTAAAATCATGTATTAATGAAGCTACCAGACTAAATAACAGAAAAAATTAAAAGAAGATCAGATCAAGCATAATTCCAAGAAAAAACAGAGATTCAGGAATAACGAAGAATATTAACAGAAAATACCTAGGGAGAAAAGGGTTCTGTTTATCATTGGAGTGTGCCAAAAAACCGGGAACGCCATGGTTGATGGTGAGGGAATCAGCGTGTTGGGAGGAAAAGTGCTGAGTGAGAAACCCATCTTTGAGTGCACTCACCGAGTCCGAGTTTGGGTTATTCAGAGCCCCGGGGCTCTTTGCTACCGATTTATCTAACACTGCTAGCATTTTGCTTCCCTTTCTGTTGATCCAAAGAATCACAAAAGCATATAACACTGGTTTTGGTTGTGTATATTATAAGCAGAGAAAAAAAATAGAGAGAGAGGAGAGAGATTGGAGACTTATGATGGTCGTTAAAATAATAAAGTTTTTAAGGATAAATAACGAAATCAAGTTTCAACAGTATCCAGCAATTGGGCCTCTTTCAAACAAAACTCGGTTGAGTTGGTACAACCATTTTAAATCTACCAACTGGCGACTCTGTAAAATGTTCAAATCGTCGACATGATACATGTTGGCCTTTCTCCTAAAAAACCCTTCAAAATCTTTTTTCTAAATAAAAAGAGTGGGGGTAGAGAGTGAGATTAGTATTCTTAAATTAACTATATTAAAGAGAAATTTAATTAAAAATATATGTATCGTATATTGAATTTATACTCAAATAATTACTGTAAAAAAACTATTTATACATGAATCCGTGCTTGGTATGGGCATTATAATTTTTTTACAAGATTAGTTGATAAATATATTTTACTACTATTATATCTTTGTTTTTTGTATTGTATCATCAAAAAAGAAACACATATTTTACTATTAATTTTGAGAATTTGATTTGGAAAAGTAATGTTGAAATGAAAGGATATTATTTTCAAGGGTTGTGCAAAAAGAAAATATACGAGCATGGGAGCATGCAATCTATAGGGTTTAAAAATCTACATTTATATAAATATCTTTAATAGTAAAAGTAATTTAATTTAAACCTTTTATGATATTAATTATGACGCGGACATGATAATTGGACGTGAGTGTTTTAAAATTTCACCTGTTTGTATTTTTTACCTTCAATACTGTCTCATGATCTACAACCTGACACCAAATTTATTGCGTCTTTGTTCTCCTTGTTCGCACCAATCAGTTAACAAGGCTCACACACCAGCCAACAGTATGTAAATCATACAGTCTCTACAAAGAAGCCACACACGAGTAACACAAATTACATGACAAAATCCCAATCTTTTAATGTCCTCATAGAAGAGTTCATTAATTATTAGTGTGTTCACACCAATCAGTTAGCAAAACTCACACACCAGCCAACAGTATGTAAATCATACGGTATGTACAAACAAGCCACACATAAATAACACAAATTATAGGACAAGATCCCAACCTTTTAATGTCTTCATTATGAGTTCATTAATTATTAGTGTGTAGATAGATAATGTGTCATTGAGTCATCAACTTATTGGCCAACACTTCTTATTAGTGTAAGGTGATGGATATGACCATATTACAAACAAACACAATTTGGTCCAGTAAATGTTAAATTAATTAATTCAAGTATAAATGATTTTTACAATGAAAAATCAGATGATAATTTCGAATCTTAATCAGTCACTAAGTTAACGGTTGGATTAGAGTGTAACCAAATTATATAAATTATCTTTAAAGGGTGTTTTTGTAACTTAAGGTTCAAGCATGTTTTAGATCAAAAGGTCTAGAACATATCCAAAAAAGCATATAGGACGTGGCAAATAGCGAACGTTTTAGATTAATTTGGATTACGAACGTGTCTGCATCGCATCTATTTGATTTTGATTGGCCTTCCTTTGCATCGAAATTCTCTGGAACAGCCTAGTGTTTTAGGTACAAAATAATACTTCCAGTTTCCACCTTTTATTATTTTTTCAAAAAAAAAATCTCAAATTTATTAGTATTAATAGAAAATAATTAAAACATGTAAAATATTATTTCACGAGTTCCTTTTCAAAATTTAATTTCTTTAAATTAGGCTTTGTTAAACACTTTTAAAATACTTTCTTCGTCTCAGGATAAAAGTCATAGTTGACCTTTTACACATTAAAAAGGAGAATAAAATGATAAAATTATCCATATTTATAATTAAAGTTATCATTAATGTTCTTTATTAATTAATTTGGGAAAAAATTATATTACCCCTACTCTAACTCTTAAGTATTTGAATTCCTTAAAAAAGTCATTTTAACTTCTCATCTAGTTGCATAAGTTTTTGTACATGACAAATAATGCTCCAAAAATATGCATAGAAAATAAAAATATAGAACAATTAATACTAAGAGTATTATAAATTTTATTTGTAAAAAAAAATTATTTAACATAAATAAACATTTAATTTGAGACTGTCCAAAATAGTAATTAAAACTTTTATCTAGGACAGAACGAGTAAAATTATACATGTCAAGGACTCGAGAGTCGAGGGAACTTTTATCTAGTCTGTTATTTGGGATGGTCTTGTTCAGAAAATTGAGGGCTAGAAGAAACAAAACTGTTGATACTTGAATGATAATATGAGAAGCCCAAACAATGCTACTTCAACCAAACAAGAATAACTTAAATTGCACAAAGGCCCAAGTCAAGAAAATTTCTAATTGCAGAAACTACAGTAAATTGTGCAAATCAGAGGCAAAGTTCCCCAGCCAGCATTTTGGTTTGGCAGTAGAAGGCCATTCTTTCACAGCAGTAACAACAGCTTAAGGGTTAAAAGTGATAATTACTGCCAAAAATTTCAACAACTTAAATCATTCTGCTTTTGTCTATAATCATAATCAAATTATCAGATCATCCGATCTACAACTGAAGTAAATTAAACCCATTATCTATTGAAACTTTGCTACAAATGAAAAGGAAAGGAATAAATAGTATGAGGCCACATCAGTTTGATGATTGATACACAAAAAAGATTTGACTTAATTTCTCTGTCAGGCTCTACCAACACCAGCCCATTTCCTATGGTGAAAATAACACTAGCCGAATGGTTCGAATACATGTCATACACGGTTGTATGCAACTGACTTACTGAACAGGCGTCGTATATACACAACTTGAAGTGCGCTTGCAAGAGCCAGTAAAATGTACTCTCCAACTGTGTAAAATATAACTCTCTTCCTTGTGCTCTCATTAGCTACAGCAAAAATAGACATTGTGAATAAGTAAACTACTAGAACATCATTCAAATAATAGTCATTATAGACTTGCATAAAAACAGATTTTTTAGCACCCCCACAGCAGACAATAGTTACTTGTGAAGAAAAAACAAAGACAAGACAAATAAACAGACGGGAAATGTGGTTAAATTCAACCTATCAAAAAAATGTGGTCATGTCTGTGATGCTTGGAATAGAAAATTTTCCAGCGTCAACAAAAAAATCTAAATATCCAGCAGATGACACTGTTGGCAAATGATACAGTTTATGCACCTCCTGAAGCACTTTTCTATTTATATTTCCACATGTATTTTTGATATTTCCACATGGTCCTCTCTCACATGAGCATACAGTGTCCCACCTTCACGTGAGAAAGAACCATGCGGAAATATCAAAAACACATGTGGAAGCTCCCCTTCTTTCTATTGCTATGTAATATTTCCCTTTTCATTTAATATTAGCTGGTTAGAGTAACCCAATGCAAAAATTGCAAACAAATATACTAACTACAAGCACCTATAGAAAAGCAAACACACATAAAAGAGAAGTCGATAAGAATCTCATGTATGCCATTCAAGAAACAACAAAATTTTCAACTGATCACTGATGGAGCATGTTACCTGCAATCAAAATTAATTCAGTGTTGCTGTGCAAAAATACTTTTATTTTTCAGTATAAGTTTGTTGATAGATAATTTTGTCCAAAGTATTAGTCTACATAACTTTCAAAAGAGACGTCGCTGCGGACAATTATAGTTATATATAAAAATTTATGTAGTATTTATGGTATGAAAAAAACAAATTATAAGAAAAAACAGAGAAAATTAAAAGCAGATAAATTTAATATTGAAACTTTTCAAGTTTTGATCACATGTCATGACTAGTCAGCAATGTATTTATCACAAAAAGCACTTATATGACCACTATATTTTTTCATAGTATTTAAAGAATTTCTCTAAGCAGGTCCATGCATAAAGTTGGATGTTCCTTCAGTACAGCAACACAACACACACATAATCATTTAAATATTGGGAATTTCCATATCTGACTTAATAGGCCGTGGCAACAAAATTGTAACAATCAAGTTCACAGCTTATCACGAGGCAGATATAAAGTAGAAAACATGTGCAAAAATTATATCTGCTTCAATTCTTAATCACCAATTTCATTCATATAAAAGTCAAAAGAAATTGGCTTACTATGTCGATGACGAGCATCACGTGCTTTCAAGTACTTCTGCTCTGCGGTAACTGATTCCAACGCCTCCCTCAACTCAGCAATTTTCACATTTATAGGATCCAAATGTTCTGCGGCAAAACACGGATAAGGGGAAAAGTATAATGAGATTAGATTATTTATGTATATTGCCTGCCTCAATTCTCAAGTCCGTTAATCTAATTAACCAACTATGCTCAACTTAAAAAAAGAATTTCATTACTTAATAGCTATTTATAGTAGAGGCCATCATTAGATATCAAGACACAGGAACCTAAGAAATGCATTTATATAAGCACCAACCATCTTTGGCGAGGTCATGCTCGTTAGGAATATGGCCAACATGTATGTAGAAAGAGACGGTCTCAGGAGTCGCGTAAGGATTGTGAAAACAGAATTTGTACATTCCACTGCGCGGGGCCTTAAACTCAAATTTGTCTCCAGATGTACCCTTCAATGTGTGAACCGTATTACCTCCAGGAGATGTAACCTGCATAGATTGTAGGAATTAAAATACACACATGGCGAATCTGAATAAATTGTAAGCTAAGCTGCTGAAGACAGTTTTACCCTACAATGCTGTTTCTTGTGAACTATACAACAAAAAAACATTTGGATCCAACAGACCACTCAAGTATGCTTGGTACGAAGACATTAGAAATTCCAACTTCTTATCAGGCGTGTATGTTCCCAATACATTAATGCAGTAACTAGTCTTCAAACTTCAATAGACACGACTAAAACCGTTTGAAAATTTGCAAGGAATCCTATGACGCAACTGATTGTGGTTTACACAAAAATGCAAATGTTTTCATCTCTGTATGTCAAAAAAAATTTCTCAGAAAATGATGCCATTGTCAAGTTTTTCTCTTATCTGGGAATTTTCCATGTTCATATTTTGTCTAATCCTAAATTAGTAATAGATTTCAGTAATGCTTCTTCAGGTAAATAATAAAGGGACTTAATTTTAAATTATTCTTGCTCGGCAAAATCTTTTGGAATCTGATCACGACAAATCCAATTACTAGCTCAGACAAATCACTTGCATTTCTACAAGTGTATCCCATAATAATCACTCCACTTTGAAAAAAACTTTGTTAGTGTGTTTTGGTAATTGTAATATCGGTAATACATCCTAATTTGGAAGCACTTCATTTTAAGGCATCAATTTTTATAGTCCAAGAAAATAACATAATGCTTGACATTATTTCCACAATAAATCATCATTTTGATATCTTGATGACGCAGAACAGAAGTAATGAAACACTACCAGATATCGTTCTAGTAATGAACCTAGAATCCACTAGGTAAACAACCCTAGAATCCACTATGAACCCTTGAATCAATAAGGAAAAATAACCTGGAATCCACTAGAGAGAGGGAAATAACACAAATATAACTTTTATTCATCAAAAGCTTACTTACAATGTAATAGTGCAGGACTTTATAAGAAGGGCTAATTACAACTCAAAAGGAAAGTCAAATGAAAAATTAAATACATAATTTAAATCCCTAATATTATGCCAAATATCTTCCTAATTGATACTAATTTAAAATCTCTAAAATAAAGCCTAATCTTCCTAATTGATAAACTAATTCCTAGAATCACATAAAAATATTTCCAACTACTAAAAATCTGAAAATTATAAATTCCATAAATTTAAATTAACACAATATCTTCATGCATCACTTGAAGTTCTTGCAAAGGTTATCCAGTCAAACTGATTCTGTGCCAATGATAATAAAACTTGGTGCCTATTGCCTCAGGCAGCTACAAGAAACTAGGGATGTTAGTTTCAAATATTAGTATGATGGTATGACATAGCTATCCATTTAGCTATCTGAAGCTTCATCTCAAACTTCCAGGCGCTTGAAATGGTGAGCAAAAAGGTTCCACTTACGGATCAGTCAAATGAAAACATACCAGCCATTCTATGTCTTCAGAAGGTTCCTCAAGCTATAGAAGTACAGGAAGAGTGGTGCCGTAGTATTTTAACTAGAACTTTTATTTTGGAGATTGGCACATATGCTAATAATAAATTTCTAAATAAGAAAGCAGTTTGGATGTGTATCATGTATTAATGTTACGGGAAGAAATGAGTTTGAGATGGTTAATAGGAAAAGGCACGGACTAGTCTCCATATAAAACAAACGTTGTCCCTCTAGAGATAGGGTCCTGGGAAGTATTACTATCCGGGCTAAAGAAGCACAAGGAAAGAGACCAAGAGCAAGAGTATATGTGGTGAAACTCAAGCTCCTAGATGGTCCAAATGATTGGGGGTAAGTGAAAAACACTTGCACACTATTACATAAATAAGATAATTAATGGTGTTATTAACACACACATATACTCCCTATGTCCCAGCTCCCCAATTTAATTGGCTCCTTCTCTTTTCTGGTGCCCCAAAAACATTGTCACTTAACGTTTTTAGTCTAGTTTCGGAACAAGAAAGCTATACTTGAACTCAACATGGATAATTTTTGAGCGGAGGGAGTATAAGAATTCCATATAATAGACTGAGGTTCAAACTAGACTTGCAAAAAAACAAAAAGAGGAGGAAAAAGTTTCAGTTTTTCATCTTTGCAGTAGTTTGTATCAAACATCCAGATAATTTATTCAATCAATAGAAACCTTGGATTATTAAAAAAATTCAAGCTTTTCAAAGATTATCATGCCTACAGAACAAACACAAATTTTAACAGCTCAAAAAATAAAAATAAGAAACTCGTCGATTCAGCCTATCAATCGCCACAAATTTAAACCAAAAACCCTAGCAATTCAAATATGAATATGATTTCTAAAATCCAAAAAAAAAAAAAAACAATCCACAACAATTGAAACCAAAAAATAAGACCGAACAATTAGAAATAACTTGTGAAGATCGAATCACATGGATCCAATAGGATTGACTCTAAACGATAAAGCACAGATCAGAAGTAAGATAGAACATAGCCTTACAATGAAGTCGATGCCAGGGTGATCGGAGCCCCAGAAGATATCGTGATCAACGACGACAAAGTTACCGGAAATCGTGTCACCTTCGTAGAGAACGTACTCGTAGACGCATTCGACGTCGTTTACGGTTACCGAGAGCGCTGATAGATCGCGAATTAAGCTGAAGAGAAGAAGCCCTAGCAATCCGTACACTTTCGAGTACCTCATTCTCTCTCCTCTCTCCATTCGATTGATGATGTTTCAAATAGGTCAATTTCTGAGAATCCTTATTAGTAGGCTAAATAATATTTTATTGCCTAGGACTTTTGGCTTATTTTCGATTAAGTCCTCAAACTTATTAATCTTTCCGTTTACTATAGCAAGGGAGTCGAGTACCATGTAGACTCCGTCGTTCAAGTTTAGAGCTTGTAATAATCAAATTACTAGTACAATATAAATATAGAAAACTGATAAATCTACAACAAAATCGTCACGATATTTTTATTGTGAAAATATTAAAAAATATAGTGAAAAGTATTAATTTTTTATATTATATCGTTCCATAATTCAGTATTTCTAGTTCTTCTACATAATTCGCTATTTGTAATCAAATATTGATGTAAATGGATAATTAACATTGGAATAATTTGAGAAATTGAGTCTTAAATTATAATTTATTAAAAAAAAACACTATAACATTGTACTCAAAAATTGAAAAATAAACGAGTGTCTCCTGTTGCAGGACCTTACCTCAACTGCTTGACTCGAGTCCAAGTATTTAATTTGTATGAAATTAGAAAGTCTTTTTAAGTCACTTGCACAATTTACTTTTTATCTACTTTCACTATTTTTATATCTATTTAGGCAAAGCAAAATTTAGCTTATTAGGGAGAAAATAAAATATATTCTCATTCTTTAGACGAAAGTTTTGAACAGAAAATGAAATTAAAGACTAATGTTACGTTTGGATTGAAGAAATGGAATGGAGATTAGAATGATTCATTACATTCTAGTTGGAATGAGTTATTTCATACTCTCCCTCCCCTAAAACCCTCATGATTCAATGATAAAAGAAACTACTCACAAGGCTTTGGGCATGAAATCTTGAGTAAGAATGTTAAATTTCAATCGAAAATAGAAAAAAAAAAGGATGGTTCAATTCATTCCAATCGCAACCAAACATAAATTTTTTTATTCCATAGGAATGACTCATTCCATTCCTACCTTTATTCCTTCAATCCAAACATAGTAGAAAACCTTGTATCTTGAAATTAATTCATCAAAAAAATACGGATGTTCCATCCTAAAGTCGGTAATTCGGGCTTGGGATTAATTCATCAATGACTCTTTATCCTCAAAAGTATATTCAGCCACCAACTCGTTCCGAAAGATGGAAAAGCTCATTGCAATTTTTATTATGCATTCAGCTGAATGCTGGTGTTCATTTATTCCAAAGTTTTACATGCACAAATTAATGCTACATATGAAGTTACGAAAGCGGTTAACATGAAGTTAATTTGGTCAATTGACCAATACAGTATCGACACGCAGATCGGGAGATGATCTCTCTGTGCGTGTCAGCACTGTATTGGTCAATTGACCAACTTACCATGAAGTTAACTTGATGGTAACCGGATTCTGAAGTTACAGGTTGCTTCTGGGGGTATTGGCTAATTTATAAAGGTAGTCAGAAAAGAGAGCAATTTCTCTGTCTCCATTCACTTCATCAGCGGGAATTGCATCGGTGATTTCTTTCACATCTTCTTGTGCAAGCTTCACAGCAAGAGATCCAATGTTGGTTTCGAGGTTCTTAATCTTAGTTGTCCCTGTAACAATTAGAACCGGTAATTACGATCCTACAACATGCTTTAAGCAACCTTAATCGCCACTGTTAAACACAATAGTAAGATCCCACAACCTTAATCGCCAAATTTATATGAATAATTTGTCCACAAGTATAGAATTGATGAATAATTAATGATCAGACACACGGAGGAATGATATTCATACATAAAAGGTTAGAGATGTCACCATAAAAGTGCGTTGCATACCTGGTATTGGGACCACGCCATCTTCCTGATGGAGAAGCCATGCCAGAGCCAGTTGAGGAGGAGTGCAGGAATGCTTTGCAGCCAAGTTGGCAAATCGGTCATACAAGAGTTTGTTCTTCTCCAAGTTTTCCCCTATAAACCTTGGATGCCTAGCCTGAGGCCAAAATATGTAATCAAATGAGCATAGAAAACCAATTTCATAGTGATTTTAATTTTAGTTTCCTGCAAAGAGGATGAATTAGTTGACATACTAGATACGAACCATATACTTATTAACTGATACCAACAAAAATACATCATATATGCAAAAAGTATGTGTCAAAGTAGTGCAATCAAGAACAAATATGCACAGTTATTTGTGTTCCATCTAAATTAAGTGCACATACTATTGCACTATTGGTAGGCAAATCCTCCACAACAGCCTTCCCACCAAAGAAACCGTGGCCAAGAGGGCTATATGCCACTATCCCGATTCCAAGCTCCCTGTGGCAAAGAAATAGAATAAATAAAGGACCACAGAATGATAGACATTCATCCGGATAAAAGTGTTTTACCAACAAAACTAATTGGATCAGTTGCATGACACCAGGAAAAGAGCTAGGAATACTAACTGACAAAGTGGTACTATATCCTCTTCAATTTCACGAGTCCACAGAGAATACTCCATTTGCACTGCTGTGATAGGATGAACTGCATGTGCTCTCCTTATTGTGTCTACACTTGCTTCAGATAAGCCAATGTATTTTATCTTTCCCTCCTTCACTAGCTTCTTGAGCTCCCCCATCTTCCTTACCATAATCAATTCAAATACACCAGGTCAAAATCTTGATGCAATTTAATACATACATATCTGTATATAAAGATAAGAATCGAAGATTTTGGATTTGTTCATAATGATCAATGATCAAATTTTATCTGGTAGCCAATAAACAGGTTTTTCCTCTAAAACTTACCGTGTCCTCTATCGGCACTGAAGTATCCACACGATGTTGATAGTAAAGATCAATGTACTCCACATCAAGTCGCTTGAGACTTGCTTCACAGCATTCCCGCACATATTCAGGATTACCCTTGACAATGACTTCACTCCAATCAGGTTTGAGAATAATGCCAAATTTTGTTGCTAACTGAACTTGTTCTCGAGGAAACTGCTTCAATGCCTGAAAATATACAAGAAAAAGCATGACTTTAACTATAATCTATGAGGGATAAGTATTCTCGAAAACCTTTCATGTTATGCCGTCTCAAGTATATCACCTATTCACTTTAAAAGATAACCTCCCTTGCAAATAAAATCAAACTTTGTACACCAACTTCCAATTTTCGTGTGCTTTATGTCATTATTATTTTCTAGTGACTGTATCTCCAACGTGCTCGATTGGCTAAGTGGTGCACTGAGGTCTCCATTGGTAGATATATTCACAAAAAAAGTGTCCTTGACATGAAATTCTAATTTTGTTTGGTAAATAATTTTAAAGCACTTTGTAGAAATTGTTTGGCCAGTTTTAAGTTTAAGTCCAAAACCAGAGTATAGAGCGCCAAATTTTTTAGATTCTTCCAAAAGTGTTTTTCACCAAAAACAGTACTACTGAAAGAGTATTGTTCCTATGTTACCTAACACTCTCAAACACAATTTGTTTCCCTTTAAAAGTGCACCAGACCGCTCCGCCAAACAGGGATTATATATTACATAGAGGGAGAAAGTATGTGAACAATCAATCAAACATAATGCACTTGGTCAAAACGTACTTTAACTTGTTACACAAACCTTGTCTTTGGTAAATCAAATATGAACTTTGAAATGAGAAAAACTGTACCTTTCCAATCATGATTTCATTATCATGCTTATATCCATAAACATCAGATGTATCAAAGAAGGTAACACCCTTAACAAAAGCTTCCTTTATAATTGAACATCCAGCTTCATGTGACAGAGGAGTATTTAGTATTCCACTAAGTCCAGCACATCCAAAGCCCAATCTAGAAACCTGATCAACAGAACCAAACACTTGTTATGATAGCTGCTGTTTTTTGATGAAATCAATTACTATAAGACGCTACAATACAACCCTGCATACAAGTGAATATTGTCTAGCAGTCTGCTAAGCCTGTCCAACTCAATGCAAGATAGGCCAGTTCTCTGTCTCAAAATCATGAAGCTTATAAAAAACCTCAGGCAAAAAAAAATCCCTCCGTTCCAAAATTTAAGCTCATTTTCCTTTGTGTTTACAGAAGTAGTAAGAAAGATATTTTTTTTTCTTTTGTATCTTTCTTAATCAAGATATAAAACACCCAATTCATCACCAATCCTCAGCTGCACTTATGTTACAAGATAAGTACGCCCAGGGGAACCACAATAAGTTCAGTTTACGCAATAATCACAAAGCTGACCTAGTCATTAGTCCCTTTTAAGAACATGTATTGTCCATGGCGCAGAAAATATATTTGGAACATGTGCTGAACAGATTGTTAACTAATACATTTCTGATTTATCAACTAGGGTGTAAGAAAGAGATGACTCGTTATTCAATCTAGATTTGGAGGAGAAGATATCAATCCACTGTATCATATGGGCTAATTTTTCAAGCCATGCCATAAGAATATGTTAAACTCATATATGAGAGAAACATTAAACGAGACCATTATAAGCTCGCTTTTTTTCACAGTAATTGGAATTAAAGTGAGTATCAAGATCTTCATGTATGAAGCTACATGCCAACTAATTAATGATCCATGATACTACACAGAGCTTCAAGATTAAAGTACTTATCATTATTTAAATGATTCAATAATAACTTCTTTAAGATGCTTATTGAAAAAAAAAAATCAAACTATTAAACTTTCATTTTTTAGAGTTACTTACAACTTACAAGGAACTGCATTGACAATTCATCAAACACTTGGCATCATAAAACTAAGCATAAAAGTATAAAACTGACATCGTTCCAGACAGATTTCAAACTGTTCTTTATAAGGTACCTTGTACCTCAAAAGTTACTATCTACTGTATATTATAAAAACTATGAATAAACATCTAATTCAAAAGCTTTGCACACATGGGTTTGGGGAAGAAATGAAAGCTTTTACCTCCAAGCCTTGATTACCCAACTTTAATCTTGGGACCTGGATTTGAGAAATCTGCTCCATTTTTCTTCAAGAACTTAAGTATTTCTTCAATGGCAATTGGAAAAGTTAGCTGTTTAAGTAACTAAAATGGTGAAAATATAAGGTATTTGGATGAATAAAGGAATATACATTTATTAAGTGGGATACCTTTTGACCTTTTCACCATGTTTTTAAATTTCTGACACCAGCTAGCCAAATTTGACTATGAAGCTATAAGTCATTAAAAAACACATTACCACTGGTCCCCAAGTTTTTTGGGATGACTTAAGTGGAAAAAAAAATTGTACTCGAAAACAATTTGAATAAAATTTTACATTAATTAATTTATTATTGGTGACATTATATTTTAGCTAGACATTAAATCAATCACATCATAAATGAATAACTCAAATTTATTTACTCTCTGCATAAACTTAAAAGCCAATTAAAGTAATTAACACAATAAATTTATACTATCTCCTCTTTTTTGACCATCTTAATTTATGTGAAATTTGTTCTTTAAGTCATATTTTTGGGGACGGTGTAGCAATTTTTTGTATATTTACAAAATGAAATTGATCATGTTTCAATGATTGAGTTTGTTTGTAAAGAAATAAGTTGAGCTTCTTGTGTTCAAGTTTGACTATTTATATTTTTTTGTCAAAGAAATATTCAAGATTTTACAAGTTAATCTTGCCCCCAATTAGCCTGAATGACTTTGGTTCGACTTGAATCCAACATAGTCAAAGCCTGACCTGGTCGGGCTCGGTCTGCTATGCTATAAAGAGGTCAGCTTTGTTTTACTTAAAGCCCGATCAGACAAAAAGCTTGCCCTGGTCCGACCTAGGGCCTGATCTTAGTTGTAGCAATCTTGCCTAAGCTTGGCCCTTCCCACAACCCACTATACTACCCTGCTTAACTACTTTCATAAGTTTATGGTACAAACTAATTTCAAACTAATTAATTAATTGGATAGGAATCTAGGACCCAATTCAATTAATAAAAAAATAATATAAAATAAGCAGCACATAACCATTAGTTTTGGCTGATTGGCACTTCTGTACCTTCAAGTTGCCACTCACTTTCAAAGTCGTCCCTAAAGTACCATTTTCGTCAGTTAAGTCCTTAAAGTGGCATTTTATTGGCGTTTTCTATTCCTTCAACCCATTTTAACCTAAATCCGACCCGATTTTGACCAAATTTAATCCAACCCGAGCCAGTTTGACCCAACACAAAATTTTAATATTTTAAAATATAATAATATTTTTAAAATAAGTTTAAAATAATAATTATATTTAATATTTTTAAAAAATAATATTTAATTATTGAAAATATATTATTATTATTAAAATAAAAATTATTTTAATATTTTAAAATAAATAATTATTTAAAAAATAGTTATTTTTAATATTTAAAAATAAAATATTAGTTTTTTTTAAAAAAATAAAAATAAAAATTATATTTAATATTCTAAAATAAATATTTTTTATTTTTAATATTTAAAAGTAAAAATGATTTTTGTAAATATTATTTTAAAAAATAATATTTAATTTTAAAATATTAAAAATAATATTTATTTTAGAATATTAAAAATAATAATAATTTTATAATATTAAATATAATATTTATTTTAGAATATTAAAAATAATATTTATTTTAGAAAATTAAAAATAATAATTATTTTAAATTTTTTTGAATAAATATTATATTTATATTTATATTTATTTTATTTTTTTAATATTTACTTTTAATATTATAAAATAATTATTATTTTTAATATTCTAAAATAAATATTTTTAATAATTATTGTTTTTGAAGGAAAAATAATATTTAATATTCTGAACTACTTATTAAAAAAAATTAAATAATTATTATTTAATAATAATAATTATTGAGATTATTTAAAATTTTAAAATAATAATTATTAAGCTTATTTTAATTATTAAAATAATAATTATTAAGATTATTTTAATTTTTTAAATAATAAATTTAAAAATAATAATTATTAAGATTATTTCAATTTTTTTAATAATTATTAAATCATAATTTTTTAATTTTTTTTAATAATTATTTCAGAATATTAAATATTATTTTTTCTTATAAAACAATAATTATTAAAATTATTTATTTTAAAATATTAAAAATAATATTTATGTTAGAATATTAAAAGTAAATATTAAAAAATTAAAATAAATGTAAATATAAATATAATAATTATTTAAATTTTTTTTTATAAAAAAACTAAAATAATTATTATTTTTAATATATTAAAATAAATATTATTTTAATATTCTAAAATAAATATTATATTTAATATTCTAAAATAATTATTATTTTTAATATTCTAAAATAAATATTATTTTTAATATTTTAAAAGTAAATATTATTTTTAAAAATAATATTTACAAAAATATTTTTTACTTTTAAAATATTAAAAGTAAAAATTATTTAAAAAATATTTAGTTTAGAATATTAAATATAATTATTAATTTTTTTATAAAAAAAACTAATATTTTATTTTTAAATATTAAAATAATTATTATTTTAATAATAATAATTTATTTTAAATAATTAAATATTAATTTTTTAAAATATTAAATATAATTATTATTTTAAACTTATTTAAAAAATACTATTATATTTTAAAATATTAAAAATTTGGGTTGGGTCAAACTGGGTCGGGTTGGGTTAAACTTGGTCAAAATGGGTCGGGTTTAGGTTAAAATAGGTTGAAGGAACAGAAACGCCAATAAAATGCCACTTTAAGGACCTAACTGACGAAAATGGTACTTTAGGGACGACTTTGAAAGTGGATGACAACTTGGAGGGACAGAAGTGCCAATCAACCATTAGTTTTTATTTGTAAGGTATAGTACATTAGTTTTAATTAATATATCAATAAAATTTAAAGTTTTAATTAATCATTCTTAATTTATTGTAAATACATTTAATAAATATACTAGTTAGTTTATTTAATATTTAACATTAAAAGGTAGTTGATTCAATGTTAATAATAAGTTACTTTCTTCTAAATACTAATATTTAACATTAAAATTTAATTAATATTGTTATCTACTTTTAATGTTAAATATTAACATTAATTAATATAACATTAATTAATATATCAATAAACTAAAATTTAATGTTAAACATTAATAATAAATTAATTTTTTGTAAATACTTTAGCCTTCATTAAAAAAATATTATTTATTATTTTATAGTATTTATTTTTAATAGTTAACATTAAAAATAAAGGACGGAGGACGGATCAGACCGACTTAGGTCTGACCTTGACCTGACTTGACAGATCAAAGTCAACGGTCTAATCTGGTCAAAACTCAAGGTCTAACAGGCCCAGATTAAACTATACCAAGTCAACTTGTTATGCATCCTAACCTAAGAGCAACCACAATAATTTTCTTAATTAATTCTCTATCCTCAATTTTGAAGAATATATCAACAAATCATTATACAACAGTTTTCTTATCCTTATTTGAGTCTCTATTTTAATCCCTATATAAATCTCAATATAGGATTTTACTCTCCAGTATAAGGGAGTCAAAAGATTGTTCTCTATATATACAAAATGACATTTTACACCCTCATTTAAGTGGACAACTCATCAATCCTACACATCTTGAAATTTTTACTACTTCAATATTTTCAAATTATAAAATTAATATTAACTTATTTCTAAAAAATTAATTTCAAACATATTCCAATTTAAAGTTGATATAAATTTATTTAATTTATGTCAATATAATTATAAATATTATAAAAGTACTATTAAATATAAAATTTATTATTTTCAAAATTTAAATTAATCATATTAAATTTAAATTTAAAAATATCACAAATTAACTTTTTAAAAGTTAATATTGATATTATGTACATTTGCAGCTACAATCCATTCAATAGTCACTCCATAAATTACTTAAAATTTAAAATAAAATAAAATTTATTTTACAGTGAAATACAATTGATAAATTATACTATCTCTTTTATAAATTATAAAATTATTATTAATTTGATATTTTGACAGTTTAAACTTTTAAATATCAAATTTCATTATTTAAATAATTAATATAAGGAACTTGTTGGGTACATAGTAAAAAAATTAATTCATATTTTACAGAATAACTTAATAAACTGCATGAGTAAAGATATAGATAAAAAACTATTGTAAATGCTCTAACACAAGCATGCTCAAACAATAACAGGACTGTGACGTTTCACAGTGTGGTCCACAATGGAACTTGAGAAATCCATTCCCAAACATTAATTTAAATATAAGTTTATTAAATAATAAATTAAAATGACAAACACATACTCATATATTCCAAAACATTAAAGATAAGATAAAATTTGACTTCTTAAAGTTAATTTAAAATATTTTTAAGTTAAAAATTAATATAAAATTAATATGAATTTATTTAATTTTAGGCCATATTTGTTTGCAAAGGATTATAATTCCGGGATTATAATCTATGGATTATAATTCAAGACTATTAATTCAAGGATTACTATAGTCCTAGTCACATGTTTGTTTTTTATGGGATTATTCATGGGATAACTTAAAATAATTCCATGTTATGTTTGTTTTTTCCAGGATTAATTAAAAGATTGAATTAAAAAATATCGTTTGGACTATTATACCCTTACCAATAATAACATATTTTAAACTATAATTTAAACTTATTTATACATCAAAAAAAATTAAAAACTTTTAAATAAGTGATTATATTATTCAGTAAATATTATTTTTTTTGAGAGGGGGCGGGGTGGGGCGAGATGGGAGTGTATACATAATCAGTAAATAATATTTTTTCAAGGGGGGAGGGGGGGAGGGGAGGGGTGGGGTGGGGCGGGGTGGGAGTGTATACATAATTAGTAAATATTATTTTTTAATTTTTGTGGGGTGGGGGGTGAGGGTGGGTGGGCGGGGCTGGGCATGGCGGGGCGAGGTGGGGGTGGGGGTATACATAATTAGTAAATATTATTATTTTTTAGGGGGTGGGGAGGGGTGAGGGTGGGGTGAGGTGTATATATAATCAGTAAATATTATTTTTTTAATTTTTGTGGGGTGGGGTGGGGTGGGGGTGGGGGCGTGGGTGGGGTGGGTGGCATGCGTGAGGTGGGATGGGGTTAGGGTGGGGTGTATATATAATCAGTAAATATTATTTTTTTTAATTTTTGTGGGATGGGGTGGGTGTGGGGCAGTGGGCGGGGTGGGGGCGGGGTGGGGGTGCATACATAATTAAAAAATATATATTTTTTGAGTGGGGGTGGGGGTTGGGCGTTGGGGGTGGCGGGTTGGGGTGGGGGTGACGGAGTGTATACATAATCAGTAAATATTATTTTTTTGAGGATGTGGGGGGCGGATGGGGGTGCGCGGGGTGGGGGTGTATATATAATCAATAAATATTATTTTTTTGGGTGGGGGGGCGGATGGGTGGTGTGCGGGGTGTGGGTGTATACGTAATCAATAAATATTATTTTGAAAAAATAGATCGACTGATATACCAAAAGGATAGAATAAGATATTAAAAAAAGGTCTAGGGGTAATTTTGTCTAGCAATTTTTAATCCCAAATGATATGGATTATAATACCAGGTAGGAGATGGTATTAAATAATCCCACATCCTAAGCTATTTTATAATCTCAGGACTAATAGTCCCAAGCTCAAATTTAAAAACAAACAAATCACTTGGAATTAATAGTCCTATTCCAAGTGTAATACTTGCAAACAAACATAGCCTTAATTCTTTGTTATTTTTTGATGAGACCCTCCAATAAAACTAATATATATATATATAAATATTATAAATTATCTTAAAATACTCTGATTACAAAAGACATTACACAATTTAAGCGAATCACATGAATTTTAAAATGAAAATATCTGAATTTAAATTTAAAAATATAGTAATATAGCAAAGTAATATGTTTGCATTCACATATTTATAGAAGTGTGTAAACTCGGGAAATTATAGAGAGGAGATAAGGCTAGAATTATGATATTTTCATTCATTTGATTGATTCTTAAAGTTGAATCATCATAAGTATATATTAATAGTCCAAACCAATAAAGGAAGCGGGCACAAAAGACTTGAATGTGGTAACAAAGTGACCATGAAACTGTTGTCTACCAACTTCTCAGGTGGTTCTTCTTTCTCTGTTTTCGAGAAAAAAAAATAATAAAAATCTTCAAGTCAACAACTTTCTGTGAAGAGCAATGGAGGAAACAAAGCAAACCCATATCACAAAAGTAATTATATTGGAAGTGCCAGCTGCAGTTGTAGTTTATAATTGTGCATTTTTTTGAGTATTAGAAATGTAGACGTTCCACCGAATGCTTGTCAATTCCACATGTAATTGGCGCGTTGCGTTGGTCTTTTGAATAGTCCCTAGTTACTTTCGGTGTTCCTTGTGTTCTGCAGGTTTCAAGATTGTATGGGACTTTCTGGACTGCACAAACAATACTCCTTTGGATGTTCGTTCAATCATCAAGAGAGCTTTTGATAAGGGTAGGGTATTACTTTCTTTGATACAGCGGATGCGTTCATGATTGGGAAGGTAATGCTTCTGTTTGTAAATTTTGAGCTTCAATCACTTCACTACTGCTATTGCTCTTGAACAACAATATATGCATAATATAAAAACTTATTTAAGCACAAAGAGCATACCAGAATTACAATCACAGTGAAGAAGCTACATCATTTATTTATTTGGAAAGAATTTACAGGAGACAAACATGTTCAATATGGTTTCACTATTCTTAGTGCTGTTGAAAATTCAACATTATCTAAAATGTCTGCTGGATTACAAGTTACGAACACTTACTTATTATTCTTTCTTTTTTCTTCCTATTATATTTTAAGGCTTTGAAGCACTTCTCCCGAGAAAAAGTTCAGTTACCAACAAAATTTGGCTTTACTCAATTCGGAATCAGGGGTACCCCTGAATATGTAAGGGAATGTTGTGAAGCTAGCCTTAAACGCCTGGATGTGGATTACATTACATTGATCTCTACTTTCAGCATCCTGTGAATGTGTACTTCGTTTTGCATGTAACAGGTTAGCACAAGCTTTTTTCACGTGCCAGCAATTAGCTAGCGGGCCTGCACCGGAAATTGTTGTTCTGATGCAGAAGAAGTCGAATAATGTGATATTTAATGGTAAAAATACGTCCAAATAATTGCCAACAGACATAATGAGACCGAATAGAGAGGTAATGAAGAGAAGCTAAATTCTATACAACTGAACCAAGTACTTCATTAGTAATATCACCCAAAAATATAATTGAAAAAAGACCATTGGGGCACTAAACACTTTTCAGATAGAGAGTCTAAACCCCCCCACTTCAGCAAGACCAGAACACATGAAATCATTTTTCCGGCATTCAGGCTTGGTGGTAATGTCCTCCAACCCCCTGGGCCCTGGGGTATACACCCCTTGTAGGTTTATTTAGGGTTGGGGGGGGGGGGGGGAGGGTGAGTAGGGAATCATACTTCAGGCCATTTACAAAGAATGGGGAGATACCCTTGTAATGGCTTGGAAGCTTCTGATTGAATTCTATGACATCATAAAGCAAACACAATTGACTATACATACCCTCAATATGTATTGAATTCATGTTTCCCGACAACGAACAAGGAGAGTTCTCCACCTTTATGGGTAATTACATCATGAAATGAAACTAGATTTGAGAAACCCCTCTTATTCATTACATCTTGACAACATATCAGATTTTCCTACAGGAGATGGCCTTCTAGTTGGAGATATAACATGAAAAAAATGAGAAGAACGCATCTCTACTATTCCATGTATATATATATATATATATACACACACATCCGGTAAAACATGCTTACCTACTACTAAAACACTAAATTTGTCACACCTCTTGCTTAAGTTGAACTTCCCTCTCATGTACTTCACTGTTTTGATGCCTAGCGACCTCCCCTGCTCCATAACTAATCTGTACCCAGCAAAATAAACGACTGTGTTCATTTTTTTGACGAGTAAACAGCTGTTTTACATTTGTCTTTTAACATGAAATAGCTTCAGTGTAAAAATATTCAAAGTACAAATAAACAAACAATATTTTTCATTATTTCTATTACACCTGCAATACATCATTTCTTATATCTTGTATTCATGTGGTCTTTCATTTGACTACAGCGTCAAATTTTGTTTAATCAATATTCTTCACCACAACCCATTAGTGAATTGACTGAATTCTGAAGAAATTGAAAACTACATCATTATCCAGATCAGCTAAACTCCTAAGATTATTATGAACCTTTTGCTAAGATGCTCCATTAAGTAGTGGGTCAATGAAAAGCAACTGGTAAGAAATGTTTCATAATCCACTAAGGACCAGACTCTGCGATAATGAGCAGAAGTGATCAAGGTTGTATGTCAGATAGGGGACTACCACACAGAGGTGCTATGTTAGCTTCTTGATGAGTTCCAAATGTTCACTAATCAATCTCCTAGACAATACATGGTTCATATGACACGTCAAGATTCTGGATGAAATAGAAAATTATCTACAGAATTTTTTTGGTTGGTTTAAAAGGCTGTGACTTGGTTCCTTTCATCTTTTATTTCTTCTTTGTTTGGCCCTCCAGATACATTTTATTTTCTTGCACATCAACAGCTATATACAGTTCTTCAATGCTAACTAATGACAAGGTGCTGGCAAACTCTCTGAGCAATTTGGACATCTAATGTTGTGACCCAGCCCCAAAAGAGTAAGAGAAAAATCTTACAGCTAAATGGGACTAATCCATTATGTTTAAAGTATAGTAAACCCTTTATCCCAGAGCTTTTTAGAGAGCAGTTCCACAAAAAGAAGTGAATGCACTTGATACAAGAAACAAATGAAACACATTTGGGAAATTAAAAATCTTTAGATTATGCCAAAAAGAAATCATTTTGAATCAAGAACTGAAATATGTAGAGAAACAGAAATAGAACTACTTACTTCCACGGGAATGTCAACTGGAAATAGATTTATGTTCTTGGGGTTAAAACTGAAACCACTGCAGAAAGACGTATTACAAGACAAACAAATCAGTAACAAGACCGAGATCAGAATTGATTTATTGATAATACAAGTAAATAACAGTCAATGACCATTTACTTACTACAGGCTAGAATGGTTTTAATAGTTGAACAAGTAATAAGGCCGAAGAGGACTCGACCATACTATTGACATTAAAAATATGCGAAGTGCAGCACACTATAATTCAAAGATGTTTGATGAAATCATAGATAGAAAAATAAGAAATATTTCTCAGTAGTGTGGGACATCTATTTCATTTAAGTACAAAATGACAGGCTTCTAGGTAAGGACGAAATGCCACATTATATGATTGCTCTCTAAGACCATTCTAAGTTAGAAATGCGATTTGCTTAAAGATGGGAAAAGTATGCAGGAACCACCTGCGAGACACAACTAGCTGCCACACATACGGAATGAAGAACTCCTCAGGGTGGCTTTCTTGTTCATATGTAAAGCGTAACTGAGTAAACATCTGCCAAAGAAGAGGGAAAAAAAGGTAAAGCAGTAGAAATTAATGTCAATTTATGTTATAAATGTTTTAAAACTTGGAATATGTTTATACCTTCATTCCTTCACCTCGCCATGACCGGCAATTGATGATTATGACTTGAAGTACTTTCTCCACTGACCATTCACCTTCCATTTTTTGGGCATCCATGCGGCTATTGAAAAAGTCTAAGACCTACAAAGGCAGAAGGGTCATCAGTCTCAGCTGCACAATAGCGTAGTATTATATACAGACACAATATTGAGTGGTTTAGCAACATCATGTTGATAACTTGTAAAAAAAAAAAAAAAACATGAAAGGAATCCTCAAAATTAAATGCACTAGCACCTACAGTAAATATGTTCTCAAGCAGCTCACTGAAGCGTGGATGACTCTTGAAAGGCTGAAAAACCTCCTGCCTGTGCATAATTGCATAAACAACCTGCCCCATACAGATAGTGATGAAGATTTTTAGGAGCAAAAAAATTTCATATGGATAAAAATGAATAAGATCTTAAATTATCAGTTCAATACTAAATAATGATACCTCAGGATTCCGCGGCAAGGCGTAAGTCAGAATCGCATTCAATATTTCGAGAACGATTCTCAGGAAGTCGGTATAAATATGCAGTTCTGATGACTGCAACAGATATAATCTAGTTTAGCAAATCAAATTTTTAGATGATATTGGCAGCAACATAATAAGTACAATAATGATGATGATGATTATGAAGGAATGGAGATCATTGACTACCATGTCTTCTGGGAGACTGTCATCATCCCTTAATTCACCATTGCTCAAATGCATCTTATCGTTTTTCAGCTCTGCTAATTTGGTGTACCTGGATTGTAAATCACATTAAATATTCAGATATAAGACCAAATAGTAATCCCAGAAAAGTAAAGCCTCAACCAAAACTATCAGTTTTCAATGTGTGAGAAATATTCAATGTCAAAAATAGCAAGGAGAGCATACTTTCGTGACAGCATGTGAAAAAGGCTAACCAATCGCTGTGATGCATATGCACTCAAGCGATGGACGTGAGGTGCCATGTTTGCCAAAGTTGCAAGACAATTTGTATGGAGATAGACATCCTGTTCAAATTGATCATGTTAGAAAAAAATAGCAGTATTGAGAATGTGAAACCTGCTGTTTGAGTTTTCTTTTACCCTATGATGCATCAAACTATGTAGTGTCTACAAGGATGTAGAAAAATGTCTATCAATTCTTCTTTTTTTACAGCATAGACCAAAAGATGTGGGACCTACATTAAGTCATGATACAGTACACAGTCAGGCACGTTCATAAATTTCTTAGTTTTCCCAATTTCCTCTTTTTTATAACACAACATATATTACACATAATATTGGATAATGATGATACACCTTCGTATTAAATATTGAAAGTTGGAAACCACGCTAATCAATAATCACTAGTTTAACACTGCATGATGGAATAATTTGCTACATCCACCTTTAGTTAGCATAAGTATAGTGAATTTAAGAGGTTCATATCGTTGAAGAATGAACAGATATCAATCATTGGTCAGAGATTCTATTCCAGTACTACACAATCCAAGTGTTTTACAAGTGAATTCAAGCATCATTTTCCCATTAAACTTAATATTATTGAAACTAGTGTGCCATAAAATCAACACTTGTTGAAAAATTGGGTTGATGTGCAGAAAATTGATAAAATCTGACTACAATTATATACAGCATTTCGACGTAATCTTTCACAAGTCACGCAAAGCAAGCAAGGTATCATACCCGCAGCATAGATAGGTTGTACTTCACAGTCCTTATCAGGATAATAACCATGAGAGAACCAAGAGATGTTTGATGAAGAAGACGCTCTTTGTACCATGGAACATTAGGCAACATCTGTCCAAATAAATACTTTATAAGTACTGTACTTAGAAGTTTAATACAAGCCTGCATAAACAGTCCTTACCAGTTTGTGAATACTTGCGTTAAAAGAGGAATCCTGACTAAGGATAAGAAGGATGATTAGCACCATATAGATTTGATTGGACGTTCTATTTGCAGCATCATATAGCGTTTCCAGTAAGGGCATCAACTGTTAATTCCATTGAGACAACAGATAAGATACAGCTGAACGCAGTGATGTCACTTAGATAGTAAACATTTAATGTACGAATAGTAAAGTAATGCATGAGCCATACGACAAAAGGGTAAAGAAAAAAATAATTTTTTACTTGTGTAGACTGTTGCGTTGGTCATATTTGTACAGTTATATAAAATCAACATTCAAAACAATAACTTTGAAATCCGTCTGTAGTTATTACATTTGCTTTACAGGATGCTATAAAAGTACTTCGTAAAAAAAAAAATCTACAAAATGTCGAAATGACAAGAAGCAAGGGTCATTAACACTTTCATACATATTATGCACAAAGGGAAAGAAAACAAGAGCGCAAAGCAGCTATTTCAAATGCATAGAAACCAATCCAGTTTTTATATTAACAAAAAGATAAGAAAAAAAATTAAGTTCTATTGATAATGAATGCAGCGCTACAAGAACCTTAACTTATAATAAAATTGAATATGACTAGTTTTGATATTCTATTATTTATTTTTATTTTTATTTTGGTCCTGGGGACAGGATTTTGGGTTCAAGATCTTCTGGGAAAGGTTGTTTTGTTCTCAAATTCAACAAATTCAACCTCAGCTAAGAGAAGACAATATAAACATCTGCTTCATACCAATGTATCCAGATCGGTTCGCACCAAGACATACTCCAGAAAATCTGCATTTCCATAAACTAGTGAATAAAGCAGTAGAACAGCACCTTCATCAGCCAAGGACCTGAGAAGATGTAACCTATTAGATTGAACTCCAAAAACTGAACCATACAGATGACAAGAATTTGACCATGATGAATAGTTTTGCGTGTGCATAAGAAAGACAGAAAGAGAGAAGATATATATATATACATATATAGAGAGAGAGAGAGAGCTGTCCCATGTGTTTGTGCTCGTGTGAAGTTTTCGTACTTGAGTTTGACTAATTAGCAAACCCCTCCCTCAAGGTACAATTATTAGTGTAAAATACACCTTTTAACTATAATTAGTTGTGTAAAACTGATCCGAAAGGTACAGTTTTGCACTATTTATTGTACCTTGATAGAGAATTTTGTTAAAACCTAAACTCATGAACAAAAATTCACAGTGGATGAATTAAAAGGACAATTTTGCATTTTAGTATTTAAACTTTGAAGTCACTATGCATCCAGAAGATGCAACATCCAAATCACTATAGCATTTATAGACGTATGAGAGAGGCAAACTTTATTTTGCAGTTTTCACAAATAGATAGTATTAAACATTACAGTGAAATCTACTCGAAAATCATTATACATTTCAGTCAAACTATATATGAATTTTACAAATAATGTTATACAAGTTATAGTCAAACTATATATATATATATATATATATATATTTTTGTTAGAGAAACTATATATTAATGTTAGTCATCTAACTACAAATAATGTACATTATATAGAACAAAAAAGATACCATAAGATTGATATTTAATTTATTGAAATAGATTAAGATCTGGTAAGTGTTAAAGATGCCAACCAGAGGGGGTCAATGTACTCTCTCCATAATAACTTATGCTTGTCAGTGCAATAAATACAGAGCTAAAATGAAAATGAGACACTTACAAGCCAAGAATGTCGAAGAGAGAAGCAAAAGGTAATCTCACAAGAGGACCACCGTGTGCATTTCCCTCAATATCCGTACGATCAACTGCAAGCAGACAACTGACTGACTGAGCATCATAAGAACATATCACAGGTATTTGAAGATTTAACGATAGAGGGTCTCACATTCAATATCCCTAGCATTTTCTAAGGCCTTGCAGTAAGGGTTTTCAGAGAAACAGGTCTCTTCTTTCGGCAGAGAATCTGAAGTAGCACTCTCTCCAATCCTATCTTTCACAGGTTTCAGCAGAATGCATTTGCGATAATGAATAAGAGTGAGTAAAATATTAAGACTGCTGTCAGCCAATGGACTTCTCGAAGCGTCATCACTCGAACTGACAAAGAAAGTGAACGGCAACAACACAAAATTTGCTGTGCGTGAAACATATAAACCAGGCTTTCAGTTAGAAAACTAATTCAAAATTTTTCTATGAAATGAAATGAACAGATAAGCAAAAATTGCAGTTAAGAAAAATGTATTACATATATAAAGAAAATTAGACAGACTGCAAAACACATAGAACTCTAGCAAAGACATTCCTATTTTGAAGCATGGCAAATCAATATTTGACGAATACAAATGGGACAAAAACATGAAAAGGAATAAGAGTAATCACAGATCCGGTATTAAAAGTGCATACTAAGTTCAAAAAAATATTCTTTCTAATAAACTTTCTTCATTTAACTTAAAAGAAATGTATTGAAAGAACAGGAGTTTGAAACTTCACAACAAGAGGGTTCAAAGCTTTCCATTTTTCAGCCTGACAGATGGAATATGAAAGACTGTAAGGTTTAATGCTTTTAATATCTCAGAAGGATTTTCGCACCATAATTTAAATGTCTCGAGGGAGGAGACTTGTACAGTTGTACTCCCCGTCAATTGATAGAAATCATTCTAGGAAAGTTTCTACGCATGAGCACATTTATTCATGGAGGCTAATGTAAATACAACTATATACGATGAGGGTTCAAATCCTCCCACAAGAACACAGGAAGTGCATGGACTCATCAGAATGACCTTAAGAGGAGGTGCTAGGTTCTACATGCTAGCTGGAGAGTTGGGGGGGGGTCTTAAATCTACCCCAAAAAAGGAACTCCACACCCATACTTGAATAAATTTTTTACTGCGTTTTACAAGGTAGATGAAAATTTTATTGAAACAACAAACAAGCACCCCAAAATAAGAAGATATATAATGACAGTTGGTTAGGCAAAGGATTTGACATTAGACATAATTTCCAAGGCAAAACACTTTAGGTCACACAAATGCAGATAGAGATGTTGAACAAAAGCACCAAGTATGTGAGATTACAATCACCATACCAGCAGCAGAACCAACTCTCTGCAGAACACCAGGCTGATTTCCTTCCGTAAATATAGCATAAGATGCAATATTCGAGGGGAACTGGGGCCGAGTGATGTAATTAAGTAGTAGCTTGCAAACAGCCAAACCAACTATATCGGTTTCCTGCAAATACGACATCAGTTATATTTAACAAGAATAATATTAGACGATTTTCAGATATATTTCAAAACAAAAGTTCTTCCATGTAACCTGAACCATTGCTGCATCAATGAATGGGTGGACATCATTTGGTCCTGGTGATGGTCCGGAAAGAAGCTGAGTAGACATGGCGATGAGCATGAAATTAAGCAGTTCATGGTGTAGGAGATATGTGTTGGGGCTAGTAAAACAAAAAATATTAAATTAGGAAAATTATATTTAAAATTAAGCATCCAGAAAAATGTTGAAGAATTCATAAACATACCTCACATCTACTTTTCCAATAAAGCTAACCACACTATGCATAACAAAATTTTCAATTCTTTGATCTGTATTAGGCCAAAAGAAAGAAACATTCAAGTCAATGGACTGTCAAACAAATAACATGCAGAGACGAATCAATTGAAAAACTGAAAATGGAAAAATTACATTAGACCACTTCAAACAACCAGATTCCTAAAAAACCTCTATCTAGATAATACAGACTTATGAGAACAACCGACCTAAACTGGAATATGATTCACTTTCATGATGCCTTGGTGGTGAAATGGTAGACACGTGAGACTCAAAATCTCGTGCCAAAAAAAATTCATCTCAAATTTGATTTATATAGATTCTGTTAAATTTTATCCAAGTGATTGATGGTCATAAATCATAATGAAGCCAAAATTTGGAAAACATAAACCTATTTCTAGAAACGTTAACACTTCAAAAAAACCTCAAAATTAGTTCATTAAAACTTCAAAGGGTTTCTGGAATATCATTTACAACATCTCCTTTTTTGGTTTCTGAATGTGCAATATTAAATATGAGAAAACGAATAGGGAAAAGCAAAGAGAAGGAAATCGTAGTGGGAATAATCTGAACTGTTCCCAAAATGGAATTGCATGTCAAGCTGATCTTCAATGCAAAATGGGTAGATACCAAGGTCAGTTTCTAGATTAAGGAAGTGACTCAAGTGCAACTCTGCCATGTGCCAAAAGTTTGCAAATAGAATCACTACCCTAAGTAATTAATCAATTCACTTCATACTTAACAGGGTAGAGGTAGCCAGGGGCAAACCACATAAGGTAAATTTGGGATATTTGCATCAATGACTTCATTCAATATTAAATACTCCCACCACCCCATAACAAAAAAACGAAAAACAAACCAAATAAATAAATAAGACCCAAGTTTTATAGACTTTAATGATGCAACCATTGGATAAACTTAACTCGTATTAGTGATAGAAAAGTTACTTTTTAAGAAATATTGGAGGCTTAGTCGCTTAGAGCACAACCATAAATTATTTTGGATTTTATCGGGCATGCTTTATACAAATGAAAAACACTGTGCAGTGCTTAATGCAATATTACTTCCTTCTAGCAAATTAAAACTTATAATACTAAAATTTGGCTGTAAAACAAATAACCAAATAATTATTCATGCTTACGTAGTCATATAGAAACTATGTTAATTTTCTAATCAATAAAATCATGCACCTAGACTTTAAAACCTCACAAAACCTGTCAAACCCTAAAAAAAGGAAAAAAATGAAATAAAAGGGAAAAAAGCTGATCTAGCCACGATCTCTTTTAAGTTTGCCCAAGTGTTTCGTAAAATCCAATATCATAGGCAAAAAATTTAGCCAAAACATATGTTTTTCATATATACACATTATCACATAGCATACTAGTAGGATCTACCTAATCAAAATAAAAGACACTAAATTACAGTATGCAAGTTACTTACCTGTTGAGAAATTATTCGGTAGTTCCTCGTTCTCATCCAAGGATAGATATAGTTCCTCAAAGGTGTCGCTTTTGGCATTTTCAAATAAGTACTTCAGAAATACAGATGAGATGTACAGTGCATTAACAGCTTTCATGGAAGCTGGAGATGGCACATCCAAAGTAGAAACTGATTCTTGCAAACACCATGCTAGGTGGATTAAAATCTTTGCCAGGTGCCTTGTGAAGTAATTGTTCTGTGCTGCACAATTCAATAAAATATAAAAAATGTAAATTACATAACAGAAATACTTTATATTCAATATAAACTATAGCAATTAAAGCAATAACCAGTGTTATGGTTGTGGGGGATGTGGTTGTGGTTCAATAGAAACGAGGCTTAATCTTTATTTACTTTATGGATAAACTTAAAAATCAAATTACAATTTTTTCTTTAAATTTTATCAATAAACGAACTGAACAAGATAAATTCAACCAAATAATATTTAAGATTATGAGCATCTAAGACTTTTATAAAAATCAATAATTAATAGAAATACTTCATAAATCATAAAGCAAAAACATTTTCATGTAAAAATTAAAAGGTATTAATTTCCTACAAGGGTTTTCTTTTCTTTTTTTGGGAAAGGCTTCTGTTTTGGTACATTAAAACAATACATCCATGAATAGACCTAATTCAATTATCATATTTGAAATCCAAAACTGTTTACAAATATATATATACATATATAAACCACCTATCTACTTTGCTCCCTTCGAACTCAATCGGGGATTGCCCGCAAACCCGCCACTTCATGTGCCAAATTAAAATAGTTGTTCTCGAACAATGTGATATCTTACACCGGATAAATACTTAACCCAAAGGTCGAAGGACCATTCGATTCATTAAAGGGTGATTGGAGTGAGAGAGTCAGAGTTGAAAAGAGGATTCCTCACTTTTTTCTCTCATTCAAAACTGTGCATGAGACTTTCATCTCACACGGTCCCAAGTGATAAAAGAAAGAAGGGAGATTCTGAAATAGCATAGGCTTGGTTTGATCAAGCCATATATATATAAACAGCTATCCCATTTTGAAATTATTGGAAATTGACAGCTGAAACGAACCAACTAACCGATTGGTGCAGTTAATGATGTTCTTTTAGGTAAGTTGTTTGAGGTTTTATTTCTCTTTATGTTTATCTTTTGATCCCCCAATGTAACACAATAGAAGTGCTTTGACCTAATATAGTTTCCAGTGGAAAATCACTTTTAGGAGAAACTAAAGCCCCGTGCTTTTTCAACTGAGTTCGCATTTAAACTTAAAAAATTACCAAAATATATTGATGCTGTCTTTCAGAATTATTTACAAACAGTACTTGTAGTTTTAAATTTTATGTAGGCGTGTATGGTTGGATATATGCTAATTAGAGGGTTTTCTATTGCCTCACTTTTTTCCCTTTTCTTTTCTCTAATTTTCTGAGTTCGCAACATAGTATAACCATTAAATGAGAGATTCAAGCTGATGTCCAAAATTCTCTTGGAAACAAACCAACCAGAAGTGAAGTTCAACTATTTTCACGAAAGCTTACAAATCATTTACATTCAGTATTTTTAATTGTAAACTTTATACAGCTAATGACCTGGTTAAAACTTTAAAAGTAAATGCACTTCCTGATAAGCTAATTTCAGAATGCAAAGCAGAGAGAAGCTCCAATGGTACAAGAATAACAAATAGACAGTAATAAAAAAGGAAGGTAATTATGAATTAGTGAGAGGATAAGTAAACTGACCAAAAATTTCACAAGCTTCCAGAACACGGTGAGAAGGCCAATGGAGATCGAAAGGAAGCTCCAGTAATTTCTGCCAGTAATCAGAGGTGAGCGGAAACGATTTCTCGCCGACGAAAGTTCCGATTAGGTACTCCGCCGTGTCCTGCGGCCGCGCACTGCCCCAGCGCGGCGTGGAATGCACGGCCCCCCATTATTCACCACCTCTACACACAATCTCTCTCTCTCTCTATCTACAATTGATAACAGTCAAAACATTGATCAATTCAGGCGATCTTGCACACTGAAAGTGATGAATGGCAATGGCATTTGCAAATTGAGAGATGTCTTGGAGGTGTCTGGATCTTAGAGAGAGATTGAAAGGGTGATGATTTGATGCTGGTTCAGGATGAGAGAGAAAATAAACGTAGAGAAAAATGGTGAGAGAGAAAATGGTGCTTCAGAACGAAGGTTTTGAAAACAAGACTTTCTCAGCGTGTTTTTTTTTGGATGATGATGACTCACTAAATACAAAAAATATATATATAATATTTCTTTTGACAAAATTGCCCAACAATTTTGTTTTTTCCTTTTTGTTATTCAAATTTTTTTATTTATTTTTCTTAAATCTATTCCTCTTTTGTTAATGTTAATGTTTGTTTATAGTAACTTGGTGTTTACATGCACCAAGGACTAGTTCATATTAGGATCCATTTAATAATCGACAAATATAAATTTGATCAAGTTAAGTAATTTATTTATTTTATTAAATAGATTGATAATATGGTTTTTGTACATTTTATAATTATTACATTTTTGTCTAGGACTTTACATAAACACTAAGAAATGGACTTGATTGTCCTTCATTATTTTTTTTAAAATTTTCAAAATATTTATCATAACAATTTTGTTTATAGTGATTCTAATAATACAGTATTATTAGAGGGTTCACTGCATTGAGATAATAAAAGTATTGTTATTATTAAAATATAATATTTAAAAAAATTAATTGATCGGGTATAATCCGCCGACCCCTGCATATGACAGAAGGCTTGGGCCGAGGGGAGTCTACCGGGTCCAATAGGACAAAGCCCAGATTGGGGTAGCAGTGTTCGGGATCGGGTATCTGAGCTCTTTGGGCCAGAACCCAGACGCAGCTGGATCGGGCATCTTAGTCCCTCGAAGCCGGAGCCCAGACCAACTTAATGATGATCGGGATCGGACTACCGATCTCTTCGGGACGGGGTCCAGACCACTTTGAAAGGCCCATACCGAAGGTCATTTCTCGGATGGAGCCCGGAGCAATAAGGAACCTAAAGGATTAAGGGTCTTAACCCTAATTCTATCTCAATACTAACTCTTATAAGGCAAGTGGTTGGATAACCACCAACTTGTACTTATAAAGGAGATTGTGTTGGACACAAACAATGGTAACTGCCATGTTTAGGAGTCCTAACTCAACTGGGACATGGACTCTAGAGGCGGTGAGGATGACTATAAATGCAAGGTTTAACCTAATGGTAACAGGTAATATTCTCTTGAGCATTATACACTATTGCCTCCATTGTTAACCTTGTGACCAGCCTGTACTTATTCTCACACCGGAGCTATCACCCGGCGGCACCAGCCGTCAAGCTTCGTTGTTGACGTGTTATTGTGCAGGTTTGAGCGCGTGGATTTGGTGATTAGACGCGCCGGCAAAACTTGGCGTTAACATTAACAATTAAACTTTTTTGATAAAAATGCATATATTCATCAAAATGGTCAAAATATGTCTAATTTTTGATGTAATAATACAACCCAATAATGAATTTTGCGATTCTAGTCATAATATCTATAAAAACAAATAATTAGTGCATTGCAGGGAATGCATAGCAAATTTCTTTTAGATTATTCATTCGGTGTATAAAAGTCATTTCACTATAAGTCACACCGATATCGATCCTGTCACATACTTCCCTCAAGCGGTGAGCACCGGACGTTTATAACAAATGGATATCGTCATGTTAGATCAAGTGAATAAGAAAAGTTACGCAATATGCGCAACAACTGTGTCATATTGTGATTTTTTTTACCTCTATATATATATATATATATTTAACAAAATACAAATAATTTGAAAAATAATAATAATTTCGCTCACTCTAATAAATCATCCGGACCGTTCAAAATTTAAAATAAATCTAATCCTTGAAAGTGCCGGAGGCACGGGTTACATGATCAAGTATTAAATATAGAGTAATGATACAGATACTATTTTACAAACTGCTGATGTGGTATAATCCACCTTAGCATATTGATCAATAAATTATTTTAATGTATTCTTCGGCCTCACATAAAAAGTTAAGGTGGAGTATACCACGTCAGTAGTTTGTAAAATATTATAAATAATTGTGTCTGTAACATTATTCTTAAATATAAGGGTGTAAATGAATCGAGTTGAACCATTTGGTTCACAAAATTTATCTAATATAAAATTAGGTTTGATTGATGCTCGTTTATCTACGGAGTTGAGCACTGATCGAATCGAGTCCAAGCAAGTTTGAACTTTTTAAACGAATATGATTCGAGTATCAATAGAAAATTACAATTTGAGGAGGTTCGAATAATTTATCAAACTTTAAAATATGCTCATATTTAACTCATTTATATTTCGAGTCGAGCTCAAATTGAACTTTTAGTCGAGCGAGTACTGTTGGGATGTGATTATTTAGGCCTGGTCATGGTGTAGCCCAATCTATTTAATGGTCCGACCCATATGTATTTATTGTGACAGTGGGAGAGTCTTTATCAAAATAGAATTGTGTTTCCTTATTTGGAGGGATAAGGAGTTCTTCTCCTAGTTGTATTCGGGTGGAGGTACTTCTATATATACGACTACAAGCTAGGGTTTGAAGGAGGACGAAATATGATACAACACAAATACACAACTTGTACTCCCAATATTATTATAGTAGATTACTCTCTTTCTCCGTAATTTTTTCTCAATTGAGTTTTCACGTAGTTTTTGTGTTCATGCTTTATATTTTTTTATTTATCATTGTGTTCATGCTTTATATTTCTTTTATTTATCACAACAATACAATCAACCGTTGGCGCTGGATTTCGTCAGGTGTACAAAATCAGGCTGTTTTGGCCTGTCCTTTTGGATGATTTCGTCAGGTGTAAAAAATCAGGCGTTAACAAGTACGAATTAAGCCCGGATTGTTTACTCATTTTACATTCTTAATTAAATGTAGGTATCTAAATGTAGAACTATGCATCTTGTGATTTTTATTCAAATTGAATTTCTTTTGGGATATGAAAATTGATTTATGTCCACAAGGTATGAGGCTGCATATATTTAGTGATGATTTTGCATTAATTTCCCGATATAATACCACAAAAATAAAGGGGAAATAAAAAATACAAAGGGTATGTTGGTATTTGAATTAGTAGGTAAAGTCTCACTATAATTGTAGTTTTATTCTCATTAGCAGCTGGTATTTGACTTCCCAACTCTTTCCATGTTTGATATGATTTCCTACAAGTTCCCACTCTAAAATTTAATGCATAAAAATTATTAGTTTTTTTTTTTTTTTTTTTTTTTAATTTCAACGATCTATATGAGTCAGGTTTAAAGGTCACAATAGGTTATAGGATAGGATAAGATCGAGTTTTATATACTTTTAACAGTATATAACTTGTTTCATACTGAATATATTTAAAAAATATGTTTAAATATTCAATTTTTTACATTGTCAATTTGTATTTGAAGTAGAGAATTTGATGTATTAATTTTGGATTTGACTTTTTCATTACATATTTTCTCGAATTCCATCTAATACACCAATTATTTGATGTTAATAATTTTATTTATAATGATCAAAATACATTAACATATAGTTGATGATATTAAAATCAATCCTACAAAAAATTAGAATCATAAAAAATATTTTCATCGTTAAAAATCTAATAGAATTTTCATCTATTAAAATTTTGATGAAAAGTTCACATATTCATCAAATGGTAAAAAGGTGTAAGATTATTTTTATTTTTGAAACAATTATGTTATTCAGTATAATAAATTAGTTTACCAGTATTGATTTTAATTATAGTATTCACAATTATAAAAATATTGTGTATTAAATGAAATTGATGAGAAGATGTCTAATTTGATTAATTTTATTAGTAGCCTTATATGATATGAAAGTGTGTCCCACTCATTAATTGGCTGATTTACTATGACCCATAGGTCAAGTTTTTGGTTCATATTTTGCTCATGAGGCCTCATATTGCCTAAAATCACATCCAATGCACAATGAACAAAATTTTAGAAAAGTGACGCTCGGGGGTCTCATTCTATATGGCCATTGAAACCCTTACTATTGCGCACAGAACCTCCTAACTCAATTCATACTGCAAAGAGTGTGGTACGGATGCACAAAAGCCCACGGCCGTGGTCAATGTTGAATGGTCAAGCTCGATTAGAAAGGCTTGAAAAGACCGGCGTTTTTATAGAAATTTAGTTTGACCTGCAAAAAAACTTAATATGGCTCGACATTGGGTTAGGCCTAGTCTCACTTAGTTCGGCCTGAGGCTTGACCTGATTCTTTATCAAGTTATTTGTAATTTTAAAAATTTTAAATTATAATTATTCATTAGCGAGGTATAAATTTTTTACTTATTCATTATTATAATTTATAAATTATAATACATTAGTTTTAATTAATACATCAATAAAATTTAAAGTTTTAATTATTCATTATTGATTTCTTGTAAATATATTTAATTAATATACATCTTCAATGAATAAAACTAGTTAGAATATTTAATATAATAATAAGTTAGTTACTTAGTTGATTAAATATTAATAATAAGTTAGTTTATTGTAAATATTAAATTACTAATATTTAACATTAAAATTTTATTAATATTTTTTGCTATTTTTAATGTTAAATATTAACAAGATAGACTTCACGGTACGCTTGCGTGAGGTAGTCATCGTCTGGATCGTTTCTAGCAAAATTGTACGGTGAAACACGCACGACACTTCAACCCTTCATCTATATTGAGATGAAAACTTTGGTACAATTACAAGTACAATGAAATCTGCGTTGAATGAAACACCACCGTCACCTTGACTCTGTGCTTATATGGAAGTAAGAATCTTGGTACAATCGAAGATTGATGCGGTAGAAAATCATCTTGGTACAATCGAAGATTGATGCGGTAGAAGATCAACGCACACACAACTATGAATTGTTATATGATAAGTCAAATTGAATTTGAAGAAAACTAATATTAGCTTAGAAATTCTTAAATAACCAAAAGATGAGAAAATCTCACAAGTATTGTATTGATAAAAATTTGAATTTTATTTAATACATCAACCATGTCCTTTGTTTATACTAGTGAAAAATAACCCTAATTCAATAAGGAATTACAAATCAATTTGGAATAGAAAACCCTAACTAATATGCTTCCTAATTATAATAGAATTAAAAATACTACGAAAAACATAACAAACAAGCTGAAAAATCAAAACAAAACGTGTGCCCAATGCTGCAGCGCCACAAATTACATAGGAAATGGCGTTGCGGCACTGTCCCATCAGAACCCCTAAAAACACCCTAGTGCTGCGGCGCCACAAATTGTATAGAAATTAGCGTTGCGGCGCTGTCTCTTCTGAAAACTTGGAAACATCATAACGATACGGCGCCATACGCAGTACTAATTCTGGCGCTGTGACGCTGAGCCATCATAAATGTCTTTTGCCCATTCAAGTTTCTAAATGTCTGTTTCGCCTTTTATTGACTTGAATCTTTACTTGGACCAATCGTTTGCACCAAGTTAATGAGCTTAGAATCATCCTCAAATACCTTCGAACCCTTATCCGCCCAGGGGCGGATCAGGAATTTTGCTCAGCAGGGGCAGGATTTTAAATAATTTTTTTGTTGAAGTTAAATAAAGAAAATTTGAACTAATCACAATATTAACTATTCATAATAACGCTTACAAACTACAATGCTATCCTCCTAGACCTCATAGCTTGAAAATGTTCTAAGATAGCTTCATTATCATCATGGTAAATTTCTTAGTGACTTCATGAAGACCTATTGGTCACCACCAATAAAGAATTTAATATGGTTTCTAGATTAATCCGTACATCATTTTGAGTAGAAAATGAGCTCAACCTCAGATTATTCAGCAATAACTATCTAATAAGTTAGAAATGTCTTGCATACATAATTATATTTATATACTAATATATCTCTTTGAGTATCTGACTCTCCATGTTATTCACTCTGTTAAAAAATATAAAGTGTAAACATAATTGGCTTTTTGGAGTAATTAACCCCAAATTCTAGAATTTTGTCTAAATAAACCCTTGGAAATTTGCACTACATATCCCTATAATACAGCTTGTAGCAAGTTTTTCAAAGATATAACAATGGTTTTCCCATTTCAACACAAACACTTTCTTTACAATGCTTACTAAAACTTCTAAAACAATGAGAATCGCACCAAAACCAAAATCACTATTTATCACAAAAAGAGTATTTTCTTTACAAACCCTTATCCTAATGAAGCTAATATAACAAACCATCAAACCAACACATACCCATTTCAATATTTTACCAGTACCAACAGATTCAGATCTATGAATATCAATCACTTAATCAAAACTCCTAATAATATGAGAATTGGTCTCTTGAACCAAATAAATACCGATTTATACTGAAATTTACAAGAAAGGGCCCAAGATTGTATGACCCACCATTTGGAATTCAATTTTACATGAAATTAAAAGTTTGCTAAGTATTGTAGACAAAAAAGCCCTAATTTTGTTACCTTCTAAATCTCATATGCGCAAGGGGCGATGCCACGAGGGGTAGAGACTGCAAGAAGAGGAGAAGAGGAGACGGACTCGCAGTGTGGAGAAGTAGCGGACTCGCGGTGGTCGCGGTGCTTGGCTAAGTTGTGAAGGCGTGAAGTAGAGGAAGAGTTGAGTTCTTTATGTGAAGCAATGAAGATGGAAGTGAAGTCTCGCCTGTTGCCCCTCACTCTCTGTAAGATTATAATAAAAATTTTCTTTTGCCCTATCAAGTTTACGTTTTTATTAATCTGCCACCTTAAATTTACTAATTTATAAATTCTGCATCCTTAAGTTATCTATAAAAAAAATTGAGCATAGGCAGCCTACCCTGCCCTTATACTGCATCCGCCCCTGTACCCGCCCAAATTATAGGTTAGACCGTTAAGTCATTCCTTGAATTTTTAGCTCGTGCTCTCATCACGAGACCAACATGGACTTGAATTGGATCAGGCCTAACTTTAGTCTTGTCCACACCTATGCTAAGCATGTCCTCATCATAACATTAATTAATACATTAATAAACTAACTTTTAATATTAAATATTAATAATAAGTTACTTTCTTATAAATACTCAAGTTCTTTATTAATTTGGATATGATAAATTCTTAAGAGGATTTATGATTTTGGTTATTTTTTCGTATTCTATTATAGCAATTTAAAGAATAATTCTATGAAGCAATTGAAAAACTAATTGAAAATAATACTTGAGATATAACTATGTGAGTGTTTAATGACCATAAAGAAAAAAATATATACGTATTTAAACTTTACAAAATATATGTCCAACTGATCCTAGTACTAAAAAAATAAAATAGAAACTAACTTTATATTCTAAATATAAAAGTGTAATCTACGGTAAGTTAATTTTATTTTGCATCTATATATAGTCATATGTATCGCAGTAGATTGTATTCAAATTATTTTTTATATGAAGACAAACTGTGCATAACAATAGACATACATTTAGAAAATCTATTTACTTTATATTCCAGTTACATTTAAATTACATTTTCTCTTAATTTAAGAGGAATATATTTATTTTTATTCTAATCATTCAACTTAAATTGGTATGCAGTAAAATGTTAAAATAAATCTAAAAAATCTTGCATCATTTTTTAAAAAAATTATTAATTTATATCTAATACTTAACATTAAAAGAAAAGAAAGGAGGGGACCAGACCGACCTAGAGTGACCTTAACCTGCATGCCTAACTAGACCTGTACAGCCCAATATTCAAGGACTGGTCTGACAGACCTAAGTCAAAAACCTGAACTGACCTGGCCAAAGCACAGGGCCTGACAGACCAAAACCAGGCCAGACCTATAGACCGGGCTGTTGTGCATGTCTAGAGTGAGATCATGAGCCTTATGGTATGAACAATAGTTTATTCTTGCCTTTTATAAATTAAGTTTATAGCATTAAATATCGTAGTAAGATTGTGTGTTTGAATAGGAAAAGTGTTGGTAGCTTTTTCCTACTTGAAATATTCTCTTCATTCTAAAATTAGATATACAATTTGACTTTTGAAGTGAAACGACCGCATATTAAACTTCCATAAAAGTTTATAATGAAATAAATTTTGTGATTAATAGTCTTTGTTATTATGGGCCCAAGTGCAAATTAGGGTTCACATGCCCTAATTGAATTAAATGCACAATTAGGGTTCCACAACCTCCTTAAATATAAAAATTAGGGTTCACACACCTAATTAAATGAAGACGAAAAAGCCAGAAATAAATGGGCTAGACCCGAGAGAAGCCTCCACGTGTCCCGAGGCAGAAGGCTCGTGGAGGCAGCTCGTTTTGGGAATTGATTGAGGGATTATATTGGTGGCTAGAAGGACAGGGCGATCTGGGCATTACTCTGGTGATTAAAGGGTATTTCTGGAATTTCCCTAAGGGCATATGCCTGGCACATGACCACTTTCCAGAAAATCCTATAAATACCCCTTCCATTCCATTGGGAAGGGGATCTCTCCTGGAACTCTGGACCTCCCGCTGGACCTCTCTTCAGACTTCAGACTTGGACTCTTGGAAGATCAAAGGACTCAGACATTCTCTCTCAACACTCAAGAAGGCTCTTGGAATCCCAATAACCCTAACAAGATTTTCGAATTCTAGGAGTTCTGCCACGCGTCATTGGAGTAATCGCCCACCTGTTCTTCTCCCCTCTTCAATCAATCAATCAATTCCGTGCTCTTCGTGGATTTGTCTCCTTCTCAGCCAACACAAACCCTAACCCTATCAAGGTACGATTTTTTTGCCCATATTAAATTGGCGACTCTGCTGGGGAGGTGTAGAATTCGTGAAGGGTATGCCCACAACTCGAAGTGGGAGAACTACAAGAATAGTTTCACCGACAATGAGCATTACTTCACCAAATCCAGTTCCAAGGCAAGCAAATCAAGCTTTCCAAGGCGTGAATCTGGATCTCGATCAAACCATCCTTGAAAACGCTTCGGAAAGAAGTTCAACATCACCATACATGGCTGATCAACAACCAACGAATGTCAAGCAGACAGGCACGGAAAGGCAAGGCGAGGACGCAAGCGGAGAGCAGACGAAAGCTATGCAACTGGAGATGCTTAAGGCATTGAAGGAAGCACGGGAAGGACAAGGGATGATGATGGCTATGATGCTGGAGATGCAGAGGAAGCAGGAGGAAATGAGGAACTTCCTCCAGCAGTTGATGCAGATCCCCACTTTCAAGACCATGTTCCCGGGCAGTTCGCATGAAGAACAAGCAGGAGGGGAAGACAACAACAATGGCAGCAATAACAAGGAGAACCAGATTGTACCTCCATTGACGGAGAATCAGTCGATTCCAATCATCAACTTGGAACTCCAGAACAGTGGTGAAGTGCAACAGCCCAAATTAGAAGCAAGCCAGCCTCAGACAAACATCATTCCGACCACTTTCCTTGTATTTTCATAAGTGCATGTACAGACCATCCCAAGCTATGTCCAGCGAATGAGCCAATAATTGCCACCAGCACAAGCTTGGCATGATGCAAGTGTACACCAACCGATCTCTTTGACGTTCACCCCGCCACTGCAGCAAAACATCACAGCACCCCAGAGAATCCATGCCACGAGCCAGTACGTGACGAAGGATGATATCGACGTGATTAATCAACTTTGCAGGCAGACATCCCGACCTTCGGAGTTAGACTTTACTCCACCTTACCCGGCACACATTCGAAGGCAGCCTTACCCAACAGGGTATATTGAGCATCCCCCACACTTTTCAAAATACAACGGTGAGAAAGGAAATGCCAGGGAGCATATGGCCAGGTTCGTGGAGTCGATGTCTCTATGGCTAGGATATGATGAAGTAAATGTTGGGTTTGTACGAAATCGTGACGCAATCAAATTGTAAAAATTAGCGGAAGCATGGTATATCAGAGTTTAAAAAAATTTCTACAAAACCATTACCCGGATCATCCTTTATGCAAATTATTAATTTAAAACGATAAATAAGAAGTTATGGAATCATACCCTTGTAGAACGAAGCTTCCACAGGTACTAGTTCAACTCCTTGTTCTTCGTGATCTCCTTGAATTTTCGGGTTAGATTCTTTCCTTTGATCAACGTTAGCCACCCAAGTGTTTGGCCTCTAGAGGTGATCCACCAAGGAAGATGAATTATCAAGAAGGAGGGTGTTTGGCTTAACCTTAGTTTTCTATCCTCTATAGAAAAGGAGTACTCTCCAACAATTGGAATTGCATCATCTAATATCTATTATAAGACTTCTCTTATATAGACATTGGTCAACCCTTCTAATCCTATTAGACATGGGATTTCTTTTAATTAATTAAACTCCTTTAATTAATTTAGGCTTCCCACCACATGGGAATAATTAATTAAATTCATTTAATTAATTTGTCTCCTAATCTTATTAGGAATAAATGAGAGTACTAAATATTAAATTAATTACTAAACTCCTTTAGAAATTAAAATAATAATAATTGTAATAATATTAATAAGACTCCTCTTATTAATTTATATTTAATATTTCCAAAATATTAAATAATAAACATTAAGCTATTTAATTTATTCTATCACCATAGATTAAATTAATTATACTTAATGCATTATTACGATTATGCCATTACCTTCTTAAATAATTATTCTTCCTTTTATGGTGTGACCCTTTAGGTTCTCCATATTAAACCGGTTGTGAATAAATCAATTAAAACAATTTTAATCTTATTTAAATAAATAAATTAAACTAATAATTTATTTAAATAAATAATATTTATTCTACAATAGGGATAAGCCTCCCTAGCGATCAACGACTTTCCAGATAATATAGATTTCAACATTAATCATAAAAGAACCTGTGAGTTAATAGTTACCATACAATTCAATCCTTCCACCACACAATGTCCCAATTAAATATAAGACATGGATTTACTGTCAAGTCTTATTTTATTTAATTATATGTATTTCGATTAGAAAATGCACAACTCCAAATAATGCAAATTAAAAACTCCTTTCTAATTTCATTTCACCTTGGCCAAGGATTCCTGAGTTGTCATTTAACGAATCACATGGGACATATCTCCTCTTTTACTAGAGGTGGTAGATTCTTTATTGATCATTCATTATCTCCATATGTAACTCATTATACCCAAGCATACCCTATATATGCCTTAAAAGGTCTTAAGGAATAAGTCAAAGTATAATTTGTTACATACAAGATACTATGATGATCTCAAGTCCAAGGATCACTTGTACTACTATCACATTAGGAATTCCTATTGACATGCGAGTAAAACTCCATTAGGTATTCCATAGCGAATCACGTTCAGTGAACTTATTCTTCAATAAGCACCTACATACTTGCTTTAGTGTCTCCACACAAATGATCATGAGATCAATCATCCTCATCCAATGAGCAAGCAACATATGTACCAATCTATCCGGATTTACTAATCCCATTTTTAGTAATCCCACGATTGGGAACTATTTAAGTTTTAAAACTTTCTAAGAATTTAGATCTCATTAGCATGATCATCATCATGATTCTAAAAGCATTGCTTAAAACTATGGGTTATTTACATATTATAAAAACAGCAACATGTAGATAATTAAATGCCTGTAATAAATGAATATTTCATTAATAAATAAATAAGATTGTTTACAAAGTACGTGCTTTATCATCATACATGATTGGCTTGTATGCACACTACTATCAATCTCCCACTTGCACTAAAGCCAATCGCCATGGTATCTCATACCCATCTTCTCTAAGTGACGATCAAACTGCTGTTGTGTTAAAGCTTTAGTAAATGGATCTGCAATGTTGTCTTGAGAGTCTACACGCTCCAAGGTGACGTCTCCTCTTTCAATGATCTCCCTGATCAAATGAAATCGCCGCAACACGTGTTTAGATTTCTGATGAGACCTCGGTTCCTTAGCCTGTGCAACTGCTCCTGTGTTGTCACAGTAAATGGGAACTGCTTCTCCAATGCTAGGAACCACACCAAGTTCAGTTATGAACTTCTTCATCCAAACAGCTTCCTTTGCAGCTTCACTTGCAGCTATATACTCTGCCTCTGTCACTGAATCAGCAACTGTTTGCTGCTTGGAACTCTTCCAACTCACTGCGCCTCCGTTCAAGGTAAAAACATACCCCGAAACAGATTTACTGTCATCTTGGTCCGTTTGAAAACTTGAGTCTGTGAAGCCCTCGAGTTTTAATTCAGACCCACCGTAGACAAGAAAAATATCCTTAGTCCTTCTCAAGTATTTTAGGATATTCTTCACTGCCTTCCAGTGCTCTTCTCCTGAATTCGACTGGTATCTGCTCATTACACTAAGTGAATGAGCAACATCCGGTCTAGTACATATCATACCGTACATGATAGATCCTATTGCAGAAGCATAAGGGATCTTACTCATTCGGTCTCTCTCCTCAGGTGTCTTTGGGGCCTGTTTCTTGGAGAGATGTATTCCATGGCTCATCGGCATGAGTCCTCTTTTGGAATCTTCCATGCTAAATCTCTTTAGCATTGCATCAATGTACGTTCCTTGGGATAAACCAAGCATCCTTTTAGATCTATCTCTATAGATCTTTATCCCCAAAATATAGGATGCTTCTCCCAAGTCCTTCATGGAGAAGTGTTTAGATAACCAGATTTTAATTGATTGTAGCATAGGAATGTCATTCCCTATCAGTAATATATCATCAACATATAATATAAGGAATGAAACTGCGCTCCCACTAACCTTCTTGTACACACATGGTTCATCGTCATTTTTGATAAAATCAAACTCTTTGATTGTCTCATCAAAACGAATGTTCCATCTACGAGAAGCTTGCTTCAATCCATAAATGGATCGTTGCAGCTTACAGACTTGATTTATTCCAACCTTTGAAACAAATCCCTCTGGCTGTGTCATATACACATCCTCCTCAAGTTTCCCATTGAGGAAGGCCGTTTTCACGTCCATCTGCCAGATCTCATAGTCGTTATAAGCTGCAATCGCAAGCAAAATCCGAATGGACTTGAGCATAGCTACTGGTGAAAAGGTTTCATCATAATCAACTCCTTGTCTTTGTTTAAAACCTTTTGCAACCAGTCGGGCCTTATAGGTCTCCACCTTGCCGTCCGCTCTAGTCTTTCTTTTAAAGACCCATTTACACCCAATAGGCTTAATGCCTTCAGGTGGTGAAACCAAAGTCCATACTTTGTTTTCATACATGGAGTCCATTTCGGATTTCATGGCTTCAAGCCATTTCCCTGAGTCTTTATTACTCATGGCCTGTTCGTAATTCAATGGATCATCATCATTCATGATGCGTACCTCATCGTCATCCTCTACAACGAATCCATACCTCTCAGGTATCTTCGGTACACTTCCAGATTTACGAACAGGGTGTGGTATAGTAGGTTCTTCTACTTGATCAGGTACCTGACTTTGATCCGTGATAATTTGTGGTTCTTGAGCTTCTTCAAGATATATCTTACTCCCACTGACCCCTTCATGGATAAACTCCTTTTCCAAGAAGGCAGCATGTTTCGCAACAAACACCTTTTGATCAGTTAGATGATAGAAATAATACCCTACAGTTTCTTTAGGGTATCCCACAAATCTACACTTTTCGGATTTAGTCTGTAGCTTATCATGTTCAAACTTTTTGACATAAGCTGGACAACCCCAAGTCTTAACATGCTTAAGATTTGGTTTCCTCCCCTTCCACATCTCATATGGAGTCTTTGGGGCGGATTTGGTAGGTACCTTGTTAAGTAGGTATGCAGCCGTTTCTAGGGCATATCCCCAGAAGGAAATTGGAAGGTCGGTAAAACTCATCATGGATCGAACCATGTCTAACAGTGTTCGATTTCTCCTTTCAGATACTCCATTTAACTGTGGTGTACCTGGAGGAGTCCATTGTGAGATTATACCATTTTCTTTGAGACAATTGAGAAACTCATCGCTTAAGTATTCTCCGCCTCGATCTGATCGAAGTATCTTTATACTCTTGCCCGTTTGTTTCTCTACTTCACTTCTGAACTCTTTGAACTTTTCAAATGATTCTGACTTATATTTCATTAAATACACATATCCAAATCTTGAGTGATCATCAGTGAAAGTAATAAAATAAGAATACCCACCCCGTGCACTTGTTGTCATAGGCCCACAAACGTCTGTGTGAATCAATGTCAACAACTCTGTAATTCTTTCTCCTCTTCCACTAAAAGGAGATTTAGTCATTTTACCCATGAGACAAGATTCACAAGTTGGATATGATTCATAATCGGATAGCTCGAGGAGCCCATCTTTATGCAACTTGGATAATCTTGTTTCATTGATATGACCGAGTCTACAGTGCCACATGTAGGTATAATTAATATCATCTCTTTTCCTTTTCTTAGTTTGTTCAATTTGAAATATATTTTCTTGTAAGTCAAGTGTATAAAGTCCATTTCGCAAATTTCCAATACCATATAAAACATCGTCTTTATAAATAGAACAACTATTGTTCTTTATAACAACGTTAAATCCTTCCATATCTAATACAGAAATTGAAATAATGTTTTTAATAATATTCGGAACATAATAACAATTATTAAGATAAATGGACTTGCCCGAAGGCATTGCTAAATAATAAGTTCCTACAGCTAATGCAGCAACCTTTGCTCCATTCCCCACTCGTAGGATCACCTAATAATTGTTCAGCTTTCTACTTCTGACCAGTCCCTTCACATTATTACATATGTGAGAACCACAGCCGGTATCCAATACCCAAGTAGAATTTTGACTTTCTGAAAAATTAATTTCAATCATGAACAAACCTTGATTGGAAGTCGAAGCTTCTCCAAGCTTCTTATTTGCCAGAAACTTCTTGCAGTTCCTCTTCCAATGACCCGGCTCGTTGCAATGGAAGCACATTCCTTTGCTAGCTGGATCAGATTTCTTTTGTTCCAATATGTTCACTTTGCCCTTGGTCATCCGAGATCGGAAGAGCTCCTTAGATATCTCATATCTAGCAGTCCTACTTTGTTCACCATACAACTCCTTGAGGTGAATCAACATAGTAGGAGCATCCATGTTTTCGTGCTGACGCTGAAGCTCGTTATTCATGGATGCGAGCATGATGCATTGAGCCACAGATGCATCATCTTGCCACTTTACAATGGTGGCAATCTCTTCCTCAGAGGCTGTTTCTGGAACAGTTCCAGGGACAGGTGAGTTTAGGACATAAGAAATCTTTTCAGCAGTGAGAACTATTCTCAGATTTCTTAGCCAGTCCGTATAATTCGGCCCGGTAAGCTTATTAGCATCAAGTATGCTTCGCAGTGAAATTAGTGATTTTGACATTTTTAAAATTCTGCCTGTGAAAAATAACATTTTAGCAAACATTCATTTTATTAATTTTGCATACCAAAATAAATTTAGGTCTTTATTTTAAATTGGTATCTCCCACTATTTTTATCAAACTATATTACCCTCACTTATATAGTTCGGCAACATCTAATTAAAGATTTGCTAGTGAGAATAAGGATCCCATTTCAAATGTATATAACCTTGTGGATAGCACAACAAGCGATATACAAATAAATAGGTAGACAACTCTTGTCAATTACATCACCATGTAATTCCTTTTATTTTGCCTCTTAAATCATAATGGTCAAGTGTGTGCACATCCGAACTAAAATAATTTAAGTTAAGTCCAGCCTAACACTTTCATAAATTCAAAAAAGAAAAATGTTCGTCCTTGTGGATAGCACAACAAGACTAGATTGTTCAATTTTCTTGATAAGCATCAAATGTGATTAATTAACATCTTAAATACGCAATACTCGCCTTGTGGATAGCACAACAAGCTCATATTAAATATCTAATACTCTATTAATTTATCATGCTAGAAGGCGACGTTCGATATTCCAAATATCATTTGAACACTTCGGACTTAATATTATTTCTTTGAGGGGTTTGTTATTATTAGTCTCATCTTTGTTTAGGGCGCATGCACATATATATATAAAATACGCGTCATTTTATTAAACATGCGAAGCATGTTTGCATAAAATATAATATATATAATATTTAGCATGCAATATAGAATACTATATTCTACCCGGATTGATTATGGACTTTTATTCTAGTTTGGTTCACTAGAGCCACCAAGTGAACCAAAAGGTCAAACCTAGGGGTGAAAGAATTTAAATTTAAACGTAACTATTACATTTAAACCCGGGCTCCATACAAACGGGTCTTCACGCGCTCCTTGCTCCTTGGTCTCTAATTTTTAAAGATAATTCTAACTATTTCTATTACATTAAACTATTTAATTTAAATAGAAACCTTGATCAACAGTCAAGGGGAAGTACATAGGAGGGAGATAGAATTTTACATCAAGAAAAAAAAAAGAGAAGACGAGATACGCAGACCCCATTTAATAAAACCCATTCATTCAAGCATTCAACTAAAATAAAATCCAATCACATTGGTCAAATAGTCCATAATCAATCTCCATTTATTTTCATACATATCACCATATATATCAATAAATAAATATTCATCTCATGAATTAAAACATTCCATATATATGAGTATCATTTAATGGGCAATTTTAAATTGCATGAAATCCAATTTCAAGATTAAAATAAACTCTTTATTTTAATTATAAAATTATTTAGAATATAATATATAAATATATCATATTTATTTTTTTTAAAAAAATCACCTTCTTTTATTAAAAGAGTCCTGCAGGTTTATTAAAAAAGTCCTTTCCTGATGGGTCACCTTCTTTTTGGAGTAAGAAAGAGACAACACCTTTTCTTTGCAGAATTCAAGATTAGCACAAAAAAAATTGTGATTCTTCCCAAAAAAAAAGTCTTCTTTATTTTTTTTTTCTTAAAAAATATAATTTTATACAATAAAATTATGCCCAATAAATTATTTTAAATACATACCCATATGTATATGAAATCAAAAATAAATTAATAATTGCATAAAGATTTGGCTCTGATGCCACTTTGGGTTTGTACGAAATCGTGACGCAATCAAATTGCAAAAATTAGCGGAAGCATGGTATATCAGAGTTTAAAAAAATTTCTACAAAACCATTACCCGGATCATCCTTTATGCAAATTATTAATTTAAAACGATAAATAAGAAGTTATGGAATCATACCCTTGTAGAACAAAGCTTCCACAGGTACTAGTTCAACTCCTTGTTCTTCGTGATCTCCTTGAATTTTCGGGTTAGATTCTTTCCTTTGATCAACGTTAGCCACCCAAGTGTTTGGCCTCTAGAGGTGATCCACCAAGGAAGATGAATTATCAAGAAGGAGGGTGTTTGGCTTAACCTTAGTTTTCTATCCTCTATAGAAAAGGAGTACTCTCCAACAATTGGAATTGCATCATCTAATATCTATTATAAGACTTCTCTTATATAGACATTGGTCAACCCTTCTAATCCTATTAGACATGGGATTTCTTTTAATTAATTAAACTCCTTTAATTAATTTAGGCTTCCCACCACATGGGAATAATTAATTAAATTCATTTAATTAATTTGTCTCCTAATCTTATTAGGAATAAATGAGAGTACTAAATATTAAATTAATTACTAAACTCCTTTAGAAATTAAAATAATAATAATTGTAATAATATTAATAAGACTCCTCTTATTAATTTATATTTAATATTTCCAAAATATTAAATAATAAATATTAAGCTATTTAATTTATTCTATCACCATAGATTAAATTAATTATACTTAATGCATTATTACGATTATGCCATTACCTTCTTAAATAATTATTCTTCCTTTTATGGTGTGACCCTTTAGGTTCTCCATATTAAACCGGTTGTGAATAAATCAATTAAAACAATTTTAATCTTATTTAAATAAATAAATTAAACTAATAATTTATTTAAATAAATAATATTTATTCTACAATAGGGATAAGCCTCCCTAGCGATCAACGACTTTCCAGATAATATAGATTTCAACATTAATCATAAAAGAACCTGTGAGTTAATAGTTACCATACAATTCAATCCTTCCACCATACAATGTCCCAATTAAATATAAGACATGGATTTACTGTCAAGTCTTATTTTATTTAATTATATGTATTTCGATTAGAAAATGCACAACTCCAAATAATGCAAATTAAAAACTCCTTTCTAATTTCATTTCACCTTGGCCAAGGATTCCTGGGTTGTCATTTAACGAATCACATGGGACATATCTCCTCTTTTACTAGAGGTGGTAGATTCTTTATTGATCATTCATTATCTCCATATGTAACTCATTATACCCAAATACCCTATATATGCCTTAAAAGGTCTTAAGGAATAAGTCAAAGTATAATTTGTTACATACAAGATACTATGATGATCTCAAGTCCAAGGATCACTTGTACTACTATCACATTAGGAATTCCTATTGACATGCGAGTAAAACTCCATTAGGTATTCCATAGCGAATCACGTTCAGTGAACTTATTCTTCAATAAGCACCTACATACTTACTTTAGTGTCTCCACACAAATGATCATGAGATCAATCATCCTCATCCAATGAGCAAGCAACATATGTACCAATCTATCCGGATTTACTAATCCCCTTTTTAGTAATCCCACGATTGGAACTATTTAAGTTTTAAAACTTTCTAAGAATTTAGATCTCATTAGCATGATCATCATCATGATTCTAAAAGCATTGCTTAAAACTATGGGTTATTTACATATTATAAAAACAGCAACATGTAGATAATTAAATGCCTGTAATAAATGAATATTTCATTAATAAATAAATAAGATTGTTTACAAAGTACGTGCTTTATCATCATACATGATTGGCTTGTATGCACACTACTATCAGTAAACAACCATAACTTATTGATGAGGGAATTCAACAAGACCTTGATGGATAGTGCCTTCAGTTGGTACTATAATTTGGAGAAGGGATCAATCCATGATTGGGATGATCTAAAATTGCAATTGTTTAAGAAATTTTTCTATGTGCGGAAACAGGTAACCATTGTAGAGCTCATGCGATTCAAGCAGAAGCCGAACGAGGAGTTGTCAGACTATGTGGACAGATTCAGGGCCCAAGCACAGAAGTGTGCAGAGCCAATTGAGGAAAAGAACTTGGTCAGCATATGCAACAATGGTGCCTTAGATGACTTCAAGCCCCATCTCATTACAAAATCCTGTGACTCATTTGTGACTCTCTCGTCTTTTGCACAAGACTTGGGAGGAATCATGACATTACCCACCTGCCATGAGACGATTACATGGAAGGGCAAGAGGACGGCAACCGTGGCCTTGGCAGATTCCCAGTCAAAACCACAAGGGGGCAAGAGGGAGAAAAACGAGAGAAATTTTGATCGGAGTAGAGGAAAGCCCGCAGATAAATATGCAGGAAAGCTAGTTCCAGAGGCTATTACATGCAGTGAGAAGGCATTCAGTGTGACGCCCCCAGAATAGGTCCATTCAACCCAACCCATTCTGAGTCGCCAAATACATGGTACAGAATTCAAATACAAACTTTATATCATACGGTCGTGCAAAATACGACCACACAACTGTGAGTCTCAATACAAATATGTAAAAAATATTAAGATTCAAACTAAGTCCTCATTACAATTATTATCACACTATTTATCAGAAATAGTGAGGACTACTACTGCTCTAACTCGGACCATCACTCTGTCCCCCGACTAGTTCCCGCAACATTCTCATTTCCTGAAGAGGACAACAGATGAAAAGGGTGAGCTCAACTAGCTCAGTAAAGAATATTATGACTAAGATAATGGAAAATAAATCATCGTTAGCCTTCAATAAATCAGATAAAATATAATAGACAACCAATCTTAGATCAATATTCGCAGCGGAAATAACAAATCATTAGAAGAGTTAAGCAGAGAATGAAGTCTACTATCTTCTATGATTTAAAAGTCCATCATCAATATTTTATCCCTGTAACATCAATCAATATACATCTCGAATCAAATATTCATCTTTGCACTACAGGCCAAAGATATTCATTTGTATCATCAGTGGTCATATTCATCTCAACACCTGTCATCTTTGCACTACAGGCCAAAGATATTCATCAGGTAATCATTCATCTTTGCTCTACAGGCCAAAGATATTCATCAAGTAATCATTCATCTTTGCTCTACAGGCCAAAGATATTCAGTTACATCACCTTTTAGGACTGAGAATGATGAAAAATATTTTAAAAAAATGAATCCAGTGAGATAAAAGACAAAGACTAAGGATTCGTATTTTAGTATATCCAATTCAAAAATACCTCGTAATAATCAATTATGGAGCAAAATTCAAGAATAGAGCTCAAAACTTGGATACAATCAAAGATAGTAACCTTAACAAGCAATTTGGACAAATAGAAGAAAATTTATTTTTTTCGTGAATAGTGCCGTATACGTGAATAGTAACCCCGACGAAAAAAGTAAGAATTTCAACATAAAATCCATGACAATATTTCTGTATAATGATATTGAAAAGAATAATATCATTTACGAAAGAAAATAACATCCCTTACCTCAAAAAGATAGTACCTCTGACTGGAATATCGGATATAATATCGAAGGAAACTTGCACTGAATACTAATACTCAAAGTATAGAAATACTCACAAAAATACGCTCGATATTATAGAGAGAGAAAACTTCTGATTCTGGTGTGATTTTCAATTCTAACCTAAGCACCCTATTTATAGGAAAAGCTTAGGATGCCAAAGGAGACTAAATGAATAAAATAATATTATTTCTTTTTTAAAACCTCCAGCCGCCGGCTGCTACCAAAAAGCCATCAGCCATTTTTTCCAACCAAAAGTGGGTCCCACCCTTTATTAAAAAATATTTATTTTCTGAAACTCCAATAATTCATAACAAATAGCCCCTTCATCAGAAAAATACAAATTCTATGTCATTTTATAGGAAATTTAATTCTCTACAACTTTGCAGAAGGAAGTTTTTCCAAATTCCAAACATAAATTATCCGAAATCCATAAACAGATGATTTCTCACACCAAAATATTGATAAAAACTCACCAGCGCCAATTCCTTCTTTAATATCCACAAAATAAATATTTCCTTATCATATAAATCAATAATTAATTATTCACAAATAATATTATAGAACTACAATATTAACAACCAGGTCGTTCCCAGGATAGAGGGGGCCTTCCGATAAGGACTTCTCCTTACTGGCGCACAATTAAATAACCCCTCCTAGACAGAACTTCCTTAGACATTGTCAATAATGCTATCTAATAATATTATTCAAATAATATGAATTATTGAGTTGATAACGTGAAATACTGTGCAACGACAATTATTGAATCAATACTACAAAATATCAACTGTAGCCATCAATCATAAAAAAAATAGCAACGTAGCAATTATTGAGTCAATAAAATATCAATGTAGCAATTATTGAGTCAATAATATAAAATATCAACGTTGCAATTATTGAGTCAATAATATAAAATATTGAACAGTAAATACTGTAACAATAATTGAGTAATGGCTTCTCACGTAAGACTCAATAATTTGAAATACTGTGCAATACCGTGTGCTACTATGCAACACAGTGTATCACTGTATTTTAACCACCGGGTATTTTAACAGTACTAACGGTAACAACCACGCCGTTATTTTGTAAAAAGTTATTTCTGTCGCTTTCTATATCCGACAGTTATTCCGTTGTGGGGGCCCACAAATAGCTGCGCCGTCGTACGAATATTCCCCGACAACAAGAATATTCCACGACCAAACGAATATTCCCCGACAACCAGAATATTTTATAACCGCTTGCTCATTTAAAAATATTTGCACATTTCACCCATAACTTTCATATTTATCAAAACAACACCTTACTGTTTCGAAATAATATATAAAGAAAACTAAATCTTTATTCATAAAAGTTGGGGTCTTACAACCTCCCCTCTTTATGAAATTTCGTCCTCGAAATTGACGTACGTACCTGGTATGTCGAAAAGGTGAGGATACCTCGCTTTCATTTCCGATTCCAACTCCCAGGTCATTTCCTCAATTGCATGGTTTCTCCACAAAACTTTAACTTGAGGTATAATTTTCGAGCGTAGGACATGCTCCTTCCTATCCAAGATCTTGACAGGTACCTCCTCGTACGTTAAATCTTTAGCTATCTCGTCTGGTTCTAACTCAATAATGCGGTTTGGATCCTTCACATATTTACGTAACACGGATATGTGAAACACGTTATGAACACGAGACATGCTTGGAGGTAAAGCGAGTCTATAGGCCACATTTCCTACTCGGTCAAGAATCTCAAATGGACCAATGAATCGTGGATTGAGCTTTCCTCTCTTCCCAAACCTCGTAACTCCTTTCCACGGAGCAATACGTAACAATACATGGTCCCCAACGTTAAATTCCACATCCTTTCGATGAAGATCCGCATAACTCTTTTGTCGATCCTGTGTCGTTTGTATACGTTGTCGGATTATTTGGATCTTTTCTGTAGTCATACGTACTAACTCCGGTCCCAACAATGTTGTTTCACCCACCTCGTTCCAACATACTGGAGAGCGACACTTTCTCCCATACAATGCTTTGAATGGAGCTACGCCAATACTTGCCTGATAACTGTTGTTGTAGGAGAATTCCACCAATGGTAAATACTTATCCCAACTCCCTTTGAAGTCTAGAACACAGAGTCTCAATAGATCTTCAAGAGTTTGGATAGTCCTTTCCGATTGTCCGTCTGTTTGAGGATGATAAGCCAAACTGAATCGTAAATCCGTTCCCATAGCTTTCTGCAAACTGATCCAAAATCGTGAAGTAAATCTGGGATCACGATCCGAAACTATGGATACTGGCATGCCATGCAACCTCACAATCTCATTCACGTACATATGAGCAAGACGTTCAGGGGAATAAGTCTCTCGTATCGGCAAGAAATGAGCAGACTTGGTTAATCTATCAACAATAACCCAAATCGCATCTAAGCCTTGAGAAACCTTGGGAAGACCCGTAACGAAATCCATCGTAATGTGTTCCCACTTCTATTTCGGAATCTCCAGTGGTTGCAATGGACCCTTCGGTACTTGATGCTCCGCCTTTACACGTTGACAAGTTAAACATCTCGAGATGAACTCCGCGATCTCTCTCTTCATATTGCTCCACCAAAATGTATGTCGAAGATCACGATACATTTTAGTACTCCCAGGATGGATCGCAAACGGTGTGTTGTGTGCCTCCATCATGATTCTATACTTCAAGTCAGAATCGTTAGGAACACAAAGTCTGGAGTTGACTCGAAGTATTCCATCTTCATCGATTCTCGCTTCTAGAATTGCACCTTCTTCTTCATCTTCATCAGCTTAACTTTATCAATCAAAGCTGGTTCTACGCGTATACTTGACATCATCGCACTCGTTCCCACATATGATCTTCTACTCAACGCGTCAGCTACCACGTTCGCTTTTCCAGGATGGTATTGGATAGTATGATCGTAATCTTTCAACAGCTCAAGCCAACGTCGTTGCCGCATGTTGAGTTCCTTCTGAGTGAAGAAATATTTAAGGCTCTTATGATCCGTATAAATCTCCACTTTCTCTCCGTACAAGTAATGTCTCCAGATCTTCAACGCGAAAACGACAGCTGCCAACTCTAGGTCATGAGTAGGATAATTCCTCTCATATTCTTTGAGTTGTCGCGAGGCATAGGCTATGACTTTCCCATGTTGCATGAGAACAAATCCTAACCCTTTGCCCGAAGCATCGCTGTAAATAACAAATCCATCCGAACCAGATGGTATTGTCAGAACAGGTGCCGAAATAAGTCTCCTCTTGAGCTCTTGGAAGCTCTTCTCGCATTCTTCGCTCCAAACGAATTTCGTATCTTTCCGAGTCAACTGAGTTAATGGAGTAGCGATTCGAGAAAATCCCTCTACGAATCTCCGATAATAACCAGCTAAGCCCAGAAAGCTTCGTACTTCGGTCACCAACTTAGGTTGCTCCCAGCTTTGTATTGCTTCAATCTTTGTCGGGTCCACAGATACTCCACGTTTCGATACCACGTGCCCAAGGAATGCTACTTCCTCAAGCCAGAACTCGCATTTCTTTAACTTGGCATATAGCTTGTTCTCACGAAGCTTTTGAAGTACTAACTTCAAATGGTGTTCATGATCTTCACGGCTTTTAGAATAAATGAGAATGTCATCAATAAAGACAACAACGAATTGATCTAAATACTCCTTAAATACACGGTTCATCATATTCATGAAAGCAGCAGGAGCATTAGTCAATCCAAAAGACATGACTAAGAACTCATAATGCCCGTACCGTGTTCTAAAAGCAGTCTTTGAAATATCCTCAGTTTTAATCTTCAACTGATGATATCCAGAACGAAGATCGATCTTTGAAAAGAATTGCGCTCCTTGCAACTGGTCGAACAGGTCATCAATACGAGGTAACGGATACCTATTCTTGATGGTGACATGGTTCAACTCCCGATAGTCAATACAAAGTCGCATACTCCCGTCTTTCTTCTTTACGAATAAAACAGGAGCACCCCAAGGAGACGTACTAGGACGAATAAAATCGATGTCTAACAATTCTTGTAATTGAACCTTTAACTCCTGAAGTTCAATAGGAGCCATTCGATATGGGGTTTTAGAAATGGGATTTGTACCGGGCTCAAGGTCAATAAAGAATTTAACTTCACGTTCTGGGGGTAGACCGGAAAGTTCTTCGGGAAATACATCAGGAAACTCATTAACAACGGAAATATCATTCAAATCTGATGTATTCTGATTTAGATCAGTGACATGAGCTAAGAAAGCTTGACATCCGTTTTTCAATAAACGAATACCCTTGGGATTTGAAATGATATTGACTGATTTTAGTGGTTTGGTGGTTTGAATTCGTACAACAGGTTGATTAGGAATATGAAAACTAACAACCTTACGAAAACAATCAATTCTGGCATGGTAAGTGGTTAACCAGTCAATTCCTAAAATCACGTCAAATGCAAGTATTTTCAAAGATATAAGATCAACAGGTAAGGTAAGGGTATCAATCTGAATCAAGCAAGATTTGTAAACTGTAGATGTAACAAAGGTTTCTCCTAACGGAGTTTCAACAGATAAGTCAAAGTCTAATTTATCAGAAGTCAAGTTCAAACGTTGAGCACAAGCAGGTGAAATAAAAGAATGGGTAGCACCGGTATCTAACAAGGTGTAAACTTCGCAAGAGTTTATGATCAGCTTACCCGTAATCACCTCGTGTGGATTCCTCGCGTTTTGGGTTGTCACGACAAACGCTCTTCCAGGAATAACCGACTTTGACTTGTCTGCAACCGCCTTTGGAATCACCACCCCCGCTGAACTTGGTTTCGTAACAGGACAATCTCGAGCTATATGTCCTTCTTTTCCACAGTTATAGCATCCTTTGAATTGTTGTGGGCAGTTTGGGCTGATATGTCCCTCTTTCCCGCATTTAAAGCATACGACCGGTGGTCGTTCTCCTCCCCTCGAAACAGTTGATGCTGGTGCTGATGTCGACGTCTTTACGTTCTCATTGTTGTGCCTTCTCTTCTTGAAATCTCCCCCCGATTCGCTTCTTCTACTATCATGGCCACGATAACCACCGGAGTGGTTACCGCTTCTGTCATACTTTCCTCCTCGCTTGTTGTCATTGCTCCGATGACTGCTGCCACCGGTACGACCTTGGTTGTGGTCCCTCGGTTGAACATAATCATTATCTCGTTCTAATAACTGATCCCTGTTTACTACATCCGAATATAAAGAAAATTTATGAGAAATGAGGTATTGACGTATTTCGGGTTTCAAACCTCTTAGAAACATCCGTGTCATACGTTCCTCATTCTCCACCAAATGAGGTGCAAACCTGGACAGCTCCGCGAACTTAGCCTCGTACTGGGATACCGTCATGTTGTTTTGTTCGAGTCTCATAAACTCTACCTCCTTCATATGACGAATACTTTCAGGAAAGTACTTTTCATTGAACAGTTTCTAGAACGCTTCCCAAGACATCTTGAGTGCGGCAGGCTGGGTACGTTTCACGGATTCCCACCAGTAATCTGCCTCTCCACGGAACATAAACGTGGCGAATGGAACTTTCTGTTCCTCCGTGCATCCCAAGACATCAAATATCTTGGTAATTTGTTTAATCCACGTCTCCGCCTTGATCGGATCTGGCTTTCCCAGAAACTCTTGTGGTCCCAATTCTTTGAACTGCTTACCAGTGACAGCTCGTGTGTTGTTATTATCTCCACCTGTATGTTGCACACGAGTCTCCCTCGTCTGATTTTGCATAAACTGCAAAAAACTTCTAAACATCTCATCGTTTATTGTCTGACCAGCGTTATTTTCAGGATGAACATTGCCTTCTTGTTGCACGTTCTCCTGGTTAACGATTAAAGGTGTCTCCACGGTCTCATTCACTTCGTTGTTAACATTCTCAGCTGCCATTCTCAAATACTGCCATAAAACAATGGTTAATTAAACAAATTAACATATCACATATGAACCCTATGCTCCGACTGACCAATTAAATACCATATAAGCTTAGGTAGGATACACTAGCGAAGGATTTACTCGTCTCTCCCCTCCTAGTTCTATTCCCCGATCTCCGCCAGAGATCATATCCCTAAGCTCTGATACCAACTGTGACGCCCCCAGAATAGGTCCATTCAACCCAACCCATTCTGAGTCGCCAAATACATGGTACAGAATTCAAATACAAACTTTATATCATACGGTCGTGCAAAATACGACCACACAACTGTGAGTCTCAATACAAATATGTAGAAAATATTAAGATTCAAACTAAGTCCTCATTACAATTATTATCACACTATTTATCAGAAATAGTGAGGACTACTACTGCTCTAACTCGGACCATCACTCTGTCCCCCGACTAGTTCCCGCAACATTCTCATTTCCTGAAGAGGACAACAGATGAAAAGGGTGAGCTCAACTAGCTCAGTAAAGAATATTATGACTAAGATAATGGAAAATAAATCATCGTTAGCCTTCAATAAATCAGATAAAATATAATGGACAACCAATCTTAGATCAATATTCGCAGCGGAAATAACAAATCATTAGAAGAGTTAAGCAGAGAATGAAGTCTACTATCTTCTATGATTTAAAAGTCCATCATCAATATTTTATCCCTGTAACATCAATCAATATACATCTCGAATCAAATATTCATCTTTGCACTACAGGCCAAAGATATTCATTTGTATCATCAGTGGTCATATTCATCTCAACACCTGTCATCTTTGCACTACAGGCCAAAGATATTCATCAGGTAATCATTCATCTTTACTCTACAGGCCAAAGATATTCATCAAGTAATCATTCATCTTTGCTCTACAGGCCAAAGATATTCAGTTACATCACCTTTTAGGACTGAGAAGGATGAAAAATATTTTAAAAAAAACGAATCAAGTGAGATAAAAGACAAAGACTAAGGATTCGTATTTTAGTATATCCAATTCAAAAATACCTCGTAATAATCAAGTATGGAGAAAAATTCAAGAATAGAGCTCAAAACTTGGATACAATCAAAGATAGTAACCTTAACAAGCAATTTGGATAAATAGAAGAAAATTTAATTTTTCCGTGAATAGTGCCGTATACGTGAATAGTGCCGTATACGTGAATAGTAACTCCGACGAAAAAAGTAAGAATTTCAACATAAAATCCATGACAATATTTCTGTATAATGATATTGAAAAGAATAACATCATTTACGAAAGAAATAACATCCCTTACCTTAAAAAGAGAGTACCTCTGACTGGAATATCGGATATAATATCGAAGGAAACTTGCACTGAATACTAATACTCAAAGTATAGAAATACTCACAAAAATACGCTCGATATTATAGAGAGAGAAAACTTCTGATTCTGGTGTGATTTTCAATTCTAACCTAAGCACCCTATTTATAGGAAAAGCTTAGGATGCCAAAGGAGACTAAATGAATAAAATAATATTATTTCTTTTTTAAAACCTCCAGCCGCCGGCTGCTACCAAAAAGCCATCAGCCATTTTTTCCAACCAAAAGTGGGTCCCACCCTTTATTAAAAAATATTTATTTTCTGAAACTCCAATAATTCATAACAAATAGCCCCTTCATCAGAAAAATACAAATTCTATGTCATTCGATAGGAAATTTAATTCTCTACAACTTTGCAGAAGGAAGTTTTTCCAAATTCCAAACATAAATTATCCGAAATCCATAAACAGATGATTTCTCACACCAAAATATTGATAAAAACTCACCAGCGCCAATTCCTTCTTTAATATCCACAAAATAAATATTTACTTATCATATAAATCAATAATTAATTATTCACAAATAATATTATAGAACTACAATATTAACAACCAGGTCGTTCCCAGGACAGAGGGGGCCTTCCGATAAGGACTTCTCCTTACTGGCGCGCAATTAAATAACCCATCCTAGACAGAACTTCCTTAGACATTGTCAATAATGCTATCTAATAATATTATTCAAATAATATGAATTATTGAGTTGATAACGTGAAATACTGTGCAACGATAATTATTGAATCAATACTACAAAATATCAACTGTAGCCATCAATCATAAAAAAAATAGCAACGTAGCAATTATTGAGTCAATAAAATATCAATGCAGCAATTATTGAGTCAATAATATAAAATATCAACGTAGCAATTATTGAGTCAATAATATAAAATATTGAACAGTAAATACTGTAACAATAATTGAGTAATGGCTTCTCACGTAAGACTCAATAATTTGAAATACTGTGCAATACCGTGTGCTACTATGCAACACAGTGTATCACTGTATTTTAACCACCGGGTATTTCAACAGTACTAACGGTAACAACCACGCCGTTATTTTGTAAAAAGTTATTTCTGTCGCTTTCTATATCCGACAGTTATTCCGTTGTGGGGGCCCACAAATAGTTGCGCCGTCGTACGAATATTCCCCGACAATCAGAATATTTTATAACCACTTGCTCATTTAAAAATCTTTGCACATTTCACCCATAACTTTCATATTTATCAAAACAACACCTTACTGTTTCGAAATAATATATAAAGAAAACTAAATCTTTATTCATAAAAGTTGGGGTCTTACATTCAGGGTCTTTATGAACAATGGGTTGAGCATGGAGTGGTGAAACCTCCAAGGCCCCGATTAGTTGTGACGGAAGAGATGAAAAGAAGACCGAACTTCTGTGTATACCACCAATATGCAGGACATTCCACTATGGACTGTTACAGTCTGCGGAGGATATACCATGAGAAGCTGGCGGCCGAAGAGATTGAACTAGGAAACAAAACGTGCAATACTATCACCCATGGTGCAGTCCCGGAAGGCAATATGATGGACAACCCAAATACTGGCTCTACCATCAAAAGAACTCTGAACTATAGATACAAGAATTGACGAATTAAAAATCCACCCAAGATGGTGGTCCACCGAAAATGGTGGTTGAAGTCCTCAAGAGTATCCCTTGACAAGAAATTGGATGACCAAGGGAGGAGGCACTAGAATTGATGAAAAAAAAATCCACCCAAGATGGTGGTCAAGTCCTTGTAAAACACACTTGCCAAGAAATTGGATGACCCAAGTGACGAGGCACCTGATTTCAAGTCCTCGTAGATCACACTTGCCAAGAAATTGGACAACCCAAGTGACGAGGCTCCCGAGTGTTACACTTTATCATCAAAAGTGAATGAGGCACCTGACTATAAGTCCTCAGACCCGAAAAGTTATACTTTCAACTTCAAAAGTAATTGAGGCACCTGAGTATAAACCCTCGACCCTGAAAGTTACACTTTATCTCTAAAAGTGGCGAACGTTATGCTTTCTCCAACAAAAGCAAAGATTTATTATGAAAATCTGAACGTTATACTTTTTTGTTAAAAGCAATTTGATTATTAATAAAATGACAAACTTTCACTTATACTTGAATAATTTTTCTGATTTGTTAAAAAAAGAAAAAGAAAAAAGTATGGATTCAAGTGATTGCGAGAAATTGAAAAAAAATATGTTTTTAGAATTCATGTTTACTCTCGTATTATACATATTCTTATCTTAGAGTATTAATTTGAATGACTTACGATTCAATGTTTGAACATTGGGTCTTAGGAAAGAATTCAAGTTAAAGACAATTAATAATGTTGAAGAAAACTTTATTCTGATAACGGAAATATACATGCAAATGAGTTTTCTGAAACAGGAAATGAGAGACTACAAAAGTTCATGATCTAAAGGCCATGACATGTTGAATGAAAGAGGGGACATAGCTAAAGCCTCCAAGTTGACAATGACGATTTCCCGAGCTTCGTATTTGAGGCTATCAGTTCCTAAAGAATTCAGACTTGGACATCCTCTCAACTAGAAGGAATCAAGAAGACTCTTGGAATCCCAATAACCCTAACAAGGTTTTCGGATTCTAGGAGTGGGAGCACTCAAGAAGGCTCTCTGAATCCATGCTACCCTAACTGGAAGTGCAACGACATTCTAATTAGAAGTAAAGCGATCCAGCCTAGCACGGAAGGGAGACATATCAAGGCCCGTGGAGGATCGAGAAATCATCAACCTCACAACTAAGCCTATCTAAGTCCTCTGCTCGCAAAGAATAGAGAGAAAGACTATGCATTTTGGGAATGAGGCTCGCAAGATGATCTCGCAAGAAGCCCTATGAATATGTATCTGACTAAGTATACATGAGAACAAAGAAAAAAAATGGAAAAATGAAGGAAGAGGCCAAAGTCTCCTAGGGTTCGGCCCCAAGGCTTGAACACCTAGGGAGGTTCTCCCCTCCTACCTTTGACTTCTCCTTGCTCGTTGATCAAGTTCCAGAAATGAAGCCGCCTAGGGTTCGACCCCCAGAGTTCGACCACCTAGGGGAAAGTTCTTCTTCATCTTTTGTTCAGTACCCCGATTTAAAACACGCTCACTTGATGCCTTCATGATGACTCCTTGATTTTGAAGAAGAGAAGATAGAAGATAGAATATTTTCCATGATGTCCAGGGAGATCTCCTCTAGAAGTCACTCCCTAGGGTTCGGCCTCCTAGAGGTTCCCTCTCCTAGAAATTTGGTCTTCGAGGCTTGGAAAATTGAGCTCTGCGAATTGTTCAGAAACTTGAAGCAAGACTTAAACACTTGAAATATTTTGCACAATCGTCCCACCAAAGGCGTGACTCATGTGCAATGGGCAAAGGCGAGCAACTTATTGGTAGATGACATAGACATCCTCCAAAGTAGGGGTGAATTCCCCCCACGCAGTGATAAATGTGCAAGTAGAGGAGCACCATTGTGAGATCAATGCAGTAAGGGCGTTATGATCATGTTGGATACGCAGGTCTCTACATAGCTGAACACAACGAAGGATGTTAGCACTCTTGAGTATGTCCATATAATCAGCGTTCCCTAGGACCTTGTCAAATCCAAATCCTGCCATCCCTGCATGCAACCAGATGAATCGGATAGAAAATGAAGAAGGCTGAAAGGATACTCTTGGTTCTCCATGCATATGCCGGGAATGCGATCGGAATAGGGAAAGTCATCCCAACATTCACAAGCCGCTACATATAGAAACAAGTCTTCCTTCATAGCTGAACTGGACGGTAATAAGCCTGAATTTGCTTCCAAAAGACGTTGAAATGACCAAAAGAGGGGAGCCCTTTCCCTAAACATTGAGGAAACGGGGCCTCATGGGCGATTTTCGAGTCTGCATAACGTTCAGGGGAGAGGGCCTACAAGCAAAGGAAAATTCAGCATAAGGGTTCTAAAAAGCATGGAAAGGATGACAAGGAAAGCATTGGGACTTAAGTGCTTACCATGACAAAGAAGAAAGTCTGAGATTTAAGCATAAAGACACCTGAAAAGAAAAAAAAATGAAGTAGGCCAAAGACGAAAAAATTACCCGAGGATCGGCTCCTTAGGGTTCGGCCCCTTAGGGTTCAGCCCGGCTACCTAGGGTGGTCCAACGGTAAAGTCCTGCTTCCTTCGTGGTTCGTTGTTTGGTCATCAGAGCAAAGCACCACTTCGAGTTCCCAAAAGCTCCCTAGGGTGGTCCAACGGTAAGGTCCTGCTTCCTTCGTGGTTCGTTGTTTGGTCATCGGAGCAAAGCACAACTTCAAGTTCCCAAAAGCATCGATCTTTCTTTATTATCCGAGGGAAAAAACTAAGATATAATCAAGGTAATGGGGCTCGAAAGACAAAAGAAAGATTGGAGTTATCTGAAAGAAGAAGCAAACAGAAAAATACACACAAACAAAAAGAAGTCATTTGAACGAAAGAATAATTGAAGAACGAAAAAGAAAAGGGCCAAGACCCCTAGGGTTTAGCCCTTATAGGGTTCGCCCCCCTATAGGGTTCGGCCACCTAGGGGGTTTTCTCCTTTATACCTTTGAGTGTTGTTGCTCCACAAATCACCTGCTCGGAACGAGTGCTTCTTCACCGTGAAAATTATAACCTTTCTTTGAGAATATCCGAGGGAAAAAACCAAGATGTGATCAAGGTAATGGGGCTCAGAAAATAAAAAAAAGACTACAATTGCCCGGAATAGATGATTCCTCGTTGTGGTATTGCCTTTTCTTCGTGAATATCCGAGCCAAAATCCTTAATAAGGTGAGATGGTCCGGAAAAGAAAGACTACAATCACCTGAAAAGAGAAGTAGATCGATGAAGCAATCACGAAAAATTAACCAAACTGAAAATTACACGAACTATTCTTAGGGATATCAGGTCGGATCGTTGGGGGAAGCTGCAAGTGTACACAAAGGAAAGATCTAGTAATGTACAGTGGAGCATGTTAATTAAGTTCTTCTTTACAGCCGCTCACATGGTACAAGACAATATTTGATGCACTTGGGGGGCAGCGAACCCTTTTCGTTAAAACTGGGATCTATGTGAAAAGGAGAAGAAGCTTGTTAATAACCGAAGTATTGGTCAATATTGAGTTTCATATCATAGCCCTGTATTCATAATTAGCGCCAAACATCCTTCTAAAGTAAACGATCTTCCAACATTTGTTGTACTCCAATGAAAAAACACATATTAACAAATCAATCGAAATGCAAACGTCTACACCAATTCGAGCCCCGACGTAGGTCTCAACGCGGCGGCTATTAGAACAAAAACTGTCGGACCTCAACAAATGCAGCAATCTTCATCAACTGAAGCATGTCCACGCACTCATTTATAAATATTTTCTTCACCAAGACCTATTTGTAGCACCAAAACTCGTCTATGCCTTTTCTAAATTGTCGCCAAATGGTGTTTGTCGTCACCGTTTTCAATTAAATTCAAGAGCCCAATGTGCATTTATACAATACAATGATCAGAGCTACATTCACAACTCTCAGACGTTCCATGCCTTTGATACTTTCTTCCAGATGCAAAGTTCCGGTGTTTGGTCTGATAATTTTACTTGCACGTTTCTTTTGAAGGCGTTTTCGGGCCATTCTTCGCTTCTAATTGTACGAATGATTCATTCCCATATTGAGAAATATGGGTTTTATTCAGATATTTTTGTGCCTAATTCGTTAATTGATAGCTATTGCAAGTGTGGGTTATTAGGTGTTTATGCGGCGAGGAAGTTGTTTAGAGTGATGGAGGAGAAAGATACCGTTTCTTGGAACTCGATGATTGGTGGATTGGTGAAAGCGGGTGAGTTGAGAGAAGCTCGTATGTTGTTTGGTGATATGCCTGAAAGAGATGGCGTGAGTTGGAATACTATAATAAATGGATATGCAAAGGCCGGAGAATTGAATGCAGCGTTTGAACTGTTTGAGCAAATGCTGGACAGAAATGTTGTGTCTTGATCAACTATGCTTTTCGGGTATAGCAAAGCAGGGGATATGGAGACAGCAAGAATGTTGTTCGATAAGAATGCCTGACAAGAATTTGGTTTCCTAGACAATAATAATATCTGGGTATGCTGAAAAGGTGTTTGTGAAGGAGGTAATTAACTTGTACAATCAAATAGAAGATATCTCTTCCCGAGGCCATCATATCAATTCCTCCATGAACACCACAAAATCCCAATCAATTAGTCCCGAGGCCATCATATCAATTCCTTCATTAACAAATAAAATATATATATATATGTATAATATATATATATATATATATATTGGAGATATGAGATATCTCTCCCGAGGCCATCTTCCCGAGGCCATCAATTAATAAATAAAATATAATATATATATATATATATAGGAAAAGTTTAATCCTATAAGAAATGATTTGACCCCGTTTTAAAAAATATAAGGGATGATTTGATTTTATTATGAGGGATTTGATCTTATTTACAAAATAAAATAAATTTTGATTTTATTTGTAAATATATGATTTTTAAATTTAATTTGAGTTATCTTGATTTAGTTTCCAAAAATTAAGAAAATTAAGAATGAATTAATTTTCTTTCCAAAAAATAAATAAGGAAGGATTTGATTATATATATATATATATATGATCTTATTCCCAAATAAAAGGGGAAGATTTTGAAAAATATTTGGTTTCCTTCTAAATAAAAAAAAGAGAGAGGAAATATTTGATTTTTCAAAAGAAAGATTTTATTTTCAAAAATAAAATAAGATTTGATTTACCAAAAATAAAGATTCTGTTATATTGAAATTTATTTGAAAATATTTGATGATCTTCCTTTAATTTTCAGGAAAAAAAAATAAGGAAACAAACATTGGGCAAGTTATATATGAAGATTTGCAGAAGATTTCTCAATATGTCCAAAGAAGAGCTCTGCTAGGTTTTGCTTTCCTAGGGTTCAACACTAAGGGTGTGACTCCCTAGAGGTTCCACTACAAGAAAAGAGGCTAATTCTGACGGAATTTTTCGTCGAAAATAAGGTTTTTCCGTCGAGCTTAGGCCTAATTCCGACGAAAAATTCAGTAGGCAATTTCGTCGTTAGTAACCTCCTCGGCATTAAGCCCGTCGAGAGTTCAGTCGAAAATACGTACACTCGACGAACTAATTCCGACGGAATGATCAGTCAAAATTAAGACATAATCGACGGAATTGGTATACACCCGACAGAATATTGCGTCGAAAATCGTAATTATAAATTTACCCAGATTTAATTTAAATAGCTAAAGTCGACGGAAATTACTTATCCGCGATGGAATATTTCTTCGAACATAGAAAATATAAAAAAATAATTAATTTAATGCTATTAATTTCGACGGAAATTCCCTCAGTATTAGACTATTCCGTCGAGAATAGCTAGAATTTTTTTTTAACCAGCTTTTTGAATTTATAATTTCCAGGGTTTTAAACCACAATATTGTACCTGTAACCTGTTCCAGCTCAATCATACATACAATAGTATATTCCCAATTCTAAATCACATACGTAGCAACAACGTACACTAATATATACCAACAACGTATACATGACGCTAGCTATACCAACAATGTATACAACGCTAATACAAACAACGTATACACGCTAATACCTGTTATATCCGATCACATACGCTATAACGTTCCATAACGATTACAAATATACGCTATATCGTTCCCATAACGATTACAAATATATGCTAATGTTAATTACTAAGATAACAAGTATAAATATCAACAATCCCGTAAAGAATTATAACAAATAATATGCTAACGACAAACTGATCACAAACCTGTTTGATATACAAAACTCGTACAAAATAAAATTAATTTGTAACATGTACAAATGTTCTACAATATAATGAAAACAACTAAATGTACAACTACAAAGTAAACGTAAAACTAGCTAGCTATGTAAGACCCCAACTTTTATGAATAAAGATTTAGTTTTCTTTATATATTATTTCGAAATAGTAAGGTGTTGTTTTGATAAATATGAAAGTTATGGGTGAAATGTGTAAACATTTTTAAATGAGCAAGTGGTTATAAAATATTCTGGTTGTCGGGGAATATTCGTTTGGTCGTGGAATATTCTTGTTGTCGCGGAATATTCGTACGACGGTGCAGCTATTTATGGGCCCCCACAACGGAATAACTGTCGGATATAGAAAGCGACAGAAATAACTTTTTACAAAATAACGGCGTGGTTGTTACCGTTAGTACTGTTGAAATACCCGGTTGTTAAAATACAGTGATACACGGTGTTGCATAGTAGCACACGGTATTGCACAGTATTTCAAATTATTGAGTCTTACGTGAGAAGCCATTACTCAATTATTGTTACAGTATTTACTGTTCAATATTTTATATTATTGACTCAATAATTGCTACGTTGATATTTTATATTATTGACTCAATAATTGCTGCATTGATATTTTATTGACTCAATAATTGCTACGTTGCTATTTTTTTTATGATTGATGGCTACAGTTGATATTTTGTAGTATTGATTCAATAATTGTCGTTGCACAGTATTTCACGTTATCAACTCAATAATTCATATTATTTGAATAATATTATTAGATAGCATTATTGACAATGTCTAAGGAAGTTCTGTCTAGGAGGGGTTATTTAATTGTGCGCCAGTAAGGAGAAGTCCTTATCGGAAGGCCCCCTCTATCCTGGGAACAACCTGGTTGTTAATATTGTAGTTCTATAATATTATTTGTGAATAATTAATTATTGATTTATATGATAAGGAAATATTTATTTTGTGGATATTAAAGAAGGAATTGGCGCTGGTGAGTTTTTATCAATATTTTGGTGTGAGAAATCATCTGTTTATGAATTTCGGATAATTTATGTTTGGAATTTGGAAAAACTTCCTTCTGCAAAGTTGTAGAGAATTAAATTTCCTATAGAATGACATAGGATTTGTATTTTTCTGATGAAGGGGCTATTTGTTATGAATTATTGGAGTTTCAGAAAATAAATATTTTTTAATAAAGGGTGGGACCCACTTTTGGTTGGAAAAAATGGCTGATGGCTTTTTGGTAGCAGCCGGCGGCTGGAGGTTTTAAAAAAGAAATAATATTATTTTATTCATTTAGTCTCCTTTGGCATCCTAAACTTTTCCTATAAATAGGGTGCTTAGGTTAGAATTGAAAATCACACCAGAATCAGAAGTTTTCTCTCTCTATAATGTCGAGCGTATTTTTGTGAGTATTTCTATACTTTGAGTATTAGTATTCAGTGCAAGTTTCCTTCGATATTATATCCGATATTCCAGTCAGAGGTACTATCTTTTTGAGGTAAGGGATGTTATTTTCTTTCGTAAATGATATTATTCTTTTCAATATCATTATACAGAAATATTGTCATGGATTTTATGTTGAAATTCTTACTTTTTCCGTCGGGGTTACTATTCACGTATACGGCACTATTCACGGAAAAATTAAATTTTCTTCTATTTGTCCAAATTGCTTGTTAAGGTTACTATCTTTGATTGTATCCAAGTTTTGAGCTCTATTCTTGAATTTTGCTCCATAATTGATTATTACGAGGTATTTTTGAATTGGATATACTAAAATACGAATCCTTAGTCTCTGTCTTTTATCTCACTGGATTCATTTTTTTAAAATATTTTTCATCATTCTCAGTCCTAAAAGGTGATGTAACTGAATATTTTTGGCCTGTAGAGCAAAGATGAATGATTACTTGATGAATATCTTTGGCCTGTAGAGCAAAGATGAATGATTACCTGATGAATATCTTTGGCCTGTAGTGCAAAGATGACAGGTGTTGAGATGAATATGACCACTGATGATACAAATGAATATCTTTGGCCTGTAGTGCAAAGATGAATATTTGATTCGAGATGTATATTGATTGATGTTACAGGGATAAAATATTGATGATGGACTTTTAAATCATAGAAGATAGTAGACTTCATTCTCTGCTTAACTCTTCTAATGATTTGTTATTTCCGCTGCGAATATTGATCTAAGATTGGTTGTCCATTATATTTTATCTGATTTATTGAAGGCTAACGATGATTTATTTTCCATTATCTTAGTCATAATATTCTTTACTGAGCTAGTTGAGCTCACCCTTTTCATCTGTTGTCCTCTTCAGGAAATGAGAATGTTGCGGGAACTAGTCGGGGGACAGAGTGATGGTCCGAGTTAGAGCAGTAGTAGTCCTCACTATTTCTGATAAATAGTGTGATAATAATTGTAATGAGGACTTAGTTTGAATCTTAATATTTTCTACATATTTGTATTGAGACTCACAGTTGTGTGGTCGTATTTTGCACGACCGTATGATATAAAGTTTGTATTTGAATTCTGTACCATGTATTTGGCGACTCAGAATGGGTTGGGTTGAATGGACCTATTCTGGGGGCGTCACAGTTGGTATCAGAGCTTAGGGATATGATCTCTGGCGGAGATCGGGGAATAGAACTAGGAGGGGAGAGACGAGTAAATCCTTCGCTAGTGTATCCTACCTAAGCTTATATGGTATTTAATTGGTCAGTCGGAGCATAGGGTTCATATGTGATATGTTAATTTGTTTAATTAACCATTGTTTTATGGCAGTATTTGAGAATGGCAGCTGAGAATGTTAACAACGAAGTGAATGAGACCGTGGAGACACCTTTAATCGTTAACCAGGAGAACGTGCAACAAGAAGGCAATGTTCATCCTGAAAATAACGCTGGTCAGACAATAAACGATGAGATGTTTAGAAGTTTTTTGCAGTTTATGCAAAATCAGACGAGGGAGACTCGTGTGCAACATACAGGTGGAGATAATAACAACACACGAGCTGTCACTGGTAAGCAGTTCAAAGAATTGGGACCACAAGAGTTTCTGGGAAAGCCAGATCCGATCAAGGCGGAGACGTGGATTAAACAAATTACCAAGATATTTGATGTCTTGGGATGCACGGAGGAACAGAAAGTTCCATTCGCCACGTTTATGTTCCGTGGAGAGGCAGATTACTGGTGGGAATCCGTGAAACGTACCCAGCCTGCCGCACTCAAGATGTCTTGGGAAGCGTTCTAGAAACTGTTCAATGAAAAGTACTTTCCTGAAAGTATTCGTCATATGAAGGAGGTAGAGTTTATGAGACTCGAACAAAACAACATGACGGTATCCCAGTACGAGGCTAAGTTCGCGGAGCTGTCCAGGTTTGCACCTCATTTGGTGGAGAATGAGGAACGTATGACACGGATGTTTCTAAGAGGTTTGAAACCCGAAATACGTCAATACCTCATTTCTCATAAATTTTCTTTATATTCGGATGTAATAAACAGGGCCCAATTATTAGAACGAGATAATGATTATGTTCAACCGAGGGACCACAACCAAGGTCGTACCGGTGGCAGCAGTCATCGGAGCAATGACAACAAGCGAGGAGGAAAGTATGACAGAAGCGGTAACCACTCCGGTGGTTATCGTGGCCATGATAGTAGAAGAAGCGAATCGGGGGGAGATTTCAAGAAGAGAAGGCACAACAATGAGAACGTAAAGACGTCGACATCAGCACCAGCATCAACTGTTTCGAGGGGAGGAGAACGACCACCGGTCGTATGCTTTAAATGCGGGAAAGAGGGACATATCAGCCCAAACTGCCCACAACAATTCAAAGGATGCTATAACTGTGGAAAAGAAGGACATATAGCTCGAGATTGTCCTGTTATGAAACCAAGTTCAGCGGGGGTGGTGATTCCAAAGGCGGTTGCAGACAAGTCAAAGTCGGTTATTCCTGGAAGAGCGTTTGTCGTGACAGCCCAAAACGCGAGGAATCCACACGAGGTGATTACGGGTAAGCTGATCATAAACTCTTGCGAAGTTTACACCTTGTTAGATACCGGTGCTACCCATTCTTTTATTTCACCTGCTTGTGCTCAACGTTTGAACTTGACTTCTGATAAATTAGACTTTGACTTATCTGTTGAAACTCCGTTAGGAGAAACCTTTGTTACATCTACAGTTTACAAATCTTGATTGATTCAGATTGATACCCTTACCTTACCTGTTGATCTTATATCTTTGAAAATACTTGCATTTGACGTGATTTTAGGAATTGACTGGTTAACCACTTACCATGCCAGAATTGATTGTTTTCGTAAGGTTGTTAGTTTTCATATTCCTAATCAACCTGTTGTACGAATTCAAACCACCAAACCACTAAAATCAGTCAATATCATTTCAAATCCCAAGGGTATTCGTTTATTGAAAAACGGATGTCAAGCTTTCTTAGCTCATGTCACTGATCTAAATCAGAATACATCAGATTTGAATGATATTTCCGTTGTTAATGAGTTTCCTGATGTATTTCCCGAAGAACTTTCCGGTCTACCCCCAGAACGTGAAGTTGAATTCTTTATTGACCTTGAGCCCGGTACAAAACCCATTTCTAAAACCCCATATCGAATGGCTCCTATTGAACTTCAGGAGTTAAAGGTTCAATTACAAGAATTGTTAGACATCGGTTTTATTCGTCCTAGTACGTCTCCTTGGGGTGCTCCTGTTTTATTCGTAAAGAAGAAAGACGGGAGTATGCGACTTTGTATTGACTATCGGGAGTTGAACCATGTCACCATCAAGAATAGGTATCCGTTACCTCGTATTGATGACCTGTTCGACCAGTTGCAAGGAGCGCAATTCTTTTCAAAGATCGATCTTCGTTCTGGATATCATCAGTTGAAGATTAAAACTGAGGATATTTCAAAGACTGCTTTTAGAACACGGTACGGGCATTATGAGTTCTTAGTCATGTCTTTTGGATTGACTAATGCTCCTGCTGCTTTCATGAATATGATGAACCGTGTATTTAAGGAGTATTTAGATCAATTCGTTGTTGTCTTTATTGATGACATTCTCATTTATTCTAAAAGCCGTGAAGATCATGAACACCATTTGAAGTTAGTACTTCAAAAGCTTCGTGAGAACAAGCTATATGCCAAGTTAAAGAAATGCGAGTTCTGGCTTGAGGAAGTAGCATTCCTTGGGCACGTGGTATCGAAACGTGGAGTATCTGTGGACCCGACAAAGATTGAAGCAATACAAAGCTGGGAGCAACCTAAGTTGGTGACCGAAGTACGAAGCTTTCTGGGCTTAGCTGGTTATTATCGGAGATTCGTAGAGGGATTTTCTCGAATCGCTACTCCATTAACTCAGTTGACTCGGAAAGATACGAAATTCGTTTGGAGCGAAGAATGCGAGAAGAGCTTCCAAGAGCTCAAGAGGAGACTTATTTCGGCACCTGTTCTGACAATACCATCTGGTTCGGATGGATTTGTTATTTACAGCGATGCTTCGGGCAAAGGGTTAGGATGTGTTCTCATGCAACATGGGAAAGTCATAGCCTATGCCTCGCGACAACTCAAAGAATATGAGAGGAATTATCCTACTCATGACCTAGAGTTGGCAGCTGTCGTTTTCGCGTTGAAGATCTGGAGACATTACTTGTACGGAGAGAAAGTGGAGATTTATACGGATCATAAGAGCCTTAAATATTTCTTCACTCAGAAGGAACTCAACATGCGGCAACGACGTTGGCTTGAGCTGTTGAAAGATTACGATCATACTATCCAATACTATCCTGGAAAAGCGAACGTGGTAGCTGACGCGTTGAGTAGAAGATCATATGTGGGAACGAGTGCGATGATGTCAAGTATACGCGTAGAACCAGCTTTGATTGATAAAGTTAAGCTGATGAAGATGAAGAAGAAGGTGCAAGAAGGTGCAATTCTAGAAGCGAGAATCGATGAAGATGGAATACTTCGAGTCAACTCCAGACTTTGTGTTCCTAACGATTCTGACTTGAAGTATAGAATCATGATGGAGGCACACAACACACCGTTTGCGATCCATCCTGGGAGTACTAAAATGTATTGTGATCTTCGACATACATTTTGGTGGAGCAATATGAAGAGAGAGATCGCGGAGTTCATCTCGAGATGTTTAACTTGTCAACGTGTAAAGGCGGAGCATCAAGTACCGAAGGGTCCATTGCAACCACTGGAGATTCCGAAATGGAAGTGGGAACACATTACGATGGATTTCGTTACGGGTCTTCCCAAGGTTTCTCAAGGCTTAGATGCGATTTGGGTTATTGTTGATAGATTAATCAAGTCTGCTCATTTCTTGCCGATACGAGAGACTTATTCCCTTGAACGTCTTGCTCATATGTACGTGAATGAGATTGTGAGGTTGCATGGCATGCCAGTATCCATAGTTTCGGATCGTGATCCCAGATTTACTTCACGATTTTGGATCAGTTTGCAGAAAGCTATGGGTACGGATTTACGATTCAGTTTGGCTTATCATCCTCAAACAGACGGACAATCGGAAAGGACTATCCAAACTCTTGAAGATCTATTGAGACTCTGTGTTCTAGACTTCAAAGGGAGTTGGGATAAGTATTTACCATTGGTGGAATTCTCCTACAACAACAGTTATCAGGCAAGTATTGGCGTAGCTCCATTCGAAGCATTGTATGGGAGAAAGTGTCGCTCTCCAGTATGTTGGAACGAGGTGGGTGAAACAACATTGTTGGGACCGGAGTTAGTACGTATGACTACAGAAAAGATCCAAATAATCCGACAACGTATACAAACGGCACAGGATCGACAAAAGAGTTATGCGGATCTTCATCGAAAGGATGTGGAATTTAACGTTGGGGACCATGTATTGTTACGTATTGCTCCGTGGAAAGGAGTTACAAGGTTTGGAAAGAGAGGAAAGCTCAATCCACGATTCATTGGTCCATTTGAGATTCTTGACCGAGTAGGAAATGTGGCCTATAGACTCGCTTTACCTCCAAGCATGTCTCGTGTTCATAACGTGTTTCACATATCCGTGTTACGTAAATATGTGAAGGATCCAAACCGCATTATTGAGTTAGAACCAGACGAGATAGCTGAAGATTTAACGTACGAGGAGGTACCTGTCAAGATCTTGGATAGGAAGGAGCATGTCCTACGCTCGAAAATTATACCTCAAGTTAAAGTTTTGTGGAGAAACCATGCAATTGAGGAAATGACCTGGGAGTTGGAATCGGAAATGAAAACGAGGTATCCTCACCTTTTCGACATACCAGGTACGTACGTCAATTTCGAGGACGAAATTTCATAAAGAGGGGAGGTTGTAAGACCCCAACTTTTATGAATAAAGATTTAGTTTTCTTTATATATTATTTCGAAACAGTAAGGTGTTGTTTTGATAAATATGAAAGTTATGGGTGAAATGTGCAAACATTTTTAAATGAGCAAGTGGTTATAAAATATTCTGGTTGTCGGGAAATATTCGTTTGGTCGTGGAATATTCTTGTTGTCGGGGAATATTCGTACAACGGCGCAGCTATTTGTGGGCCCCCACAACGGAATAACTGTCGGATATAGAAAGCGACAAAAATAACTTTTTACAAAATAACGGCGTGGTTGTTACCGTTAGTACTGTTGAAATACCCGGTGGTTAAAATACAGTGATACACGGTGTTGCATAGTAGCACACGGTATTGCACAGTATTTCAAATTATTGAGTCTTACGTGAGAAGCCATTACTCAATTATTGTTACAGTATTTACTGTTCAATATTTTATATTATTGACTCAATAATTGCTACGTTGATATTTTATATTATTGACTCAATAATTGCTGCATTGATATTTTATTGACTCAATAATTGCTACGTTGCTATTTTTTTTTATGATTGATGGCTACAGTTGATATTTTGAAGTATTGATTCAATAATTGTCGTTGCACAGTATTTCACGTTATCAACTCAATAATTCATATTATTTGAATAATATTATTAGATAGCATTATTGACAATGTCTAAGGAAGTTCTGTCTAGGAGGGGTTATTTAATTGCGCGCCAGTAAGGAGAAGTCCTTATCGGAAGGTCCCCTCTGTCCTGGGAACGACCTGGTTGTTAATATTGTAGTTCTATAATATTATTTGTGAATAATTAATTATTGATTTATATGATAAGAAAATATTTATTTTATGGATATTAAAGAAGGAATTGGCGCTGGTGAGTTTTTATCAATATTTTGGTGTGAGAAATCATCTGTTTATGGATTTCGGATAATTTATGTTTGGAATTTGGAAAAACTTCCTTCTGCAAAGTTGTAGATAATTAAATTTCCTATAGAATGATATAGAATTTGTATTTTTCTGATGAAGGGGCTATTTGTTATGAATTATTGGAGTTTCGGAAAATAAATATTTTTTAATAAAGGGTGGGACCCACTTTTGGTTGGAAAAAATGGCTAATGGCTTTTTGGTAGCAGCCGGCGGCTGGAGGTTTTAAAAAAGAAATAATATTATTTTATTCATTTAGTCTCCTTTGACATCCTAAGCTTTTCCTATAAATAGGGTGCTTAGGTTAGAATTAAAAATCACACCAGAATCAGAAGTTTTCTCTCTCTATAATATCGAGCGTATTTTTGTGAGTATTTCTATACTTTGAGTATTAGTATTCAGTGCAAGTTTCATTCGATATTATATCCGATATTCCAGTCAGAGGTACTATCTTTTTGAGGTAAGGGATGTTATTTTCTTTCGTAAATGATATTATTCTTTTCAATATCATTATACAGAAATATTGTCATGGATTTTATGTTGAAATTCTTACTTTTTCCGTCGGGGTTACTATTCACGTATACGGCACTATTCACGGAAAAATTAAATTTTCTTCTATTTGTCCAAATTGCTTGTTAAGGTTACTATCTTTGATTGTATCCAAGTTTTGAGCTCTATTCTTGAATTTTGCTCCATAATTGATTATTACGAGGTATTTTTGAATTGGATATACTAAAATACGAATCCTTAGTCTCTCTGTCTTTTATCTCACTGGATTCATTTTTTTAAAATATTTTTCATCATTCTCAGTCCTAAAAGGTGATGTAACTGAATATCTTTGGCCTGTAGAGCAAAGATGAATGATTACTTGATGAATATCTTTGGCCTGTAGAGCAAAGATGAATGATTACCTGATGAATATCTTTGGCCTGTAGTGCAAAGATGACAGGTGTTGAGATGAATATGACCACTGATGATACAAATGAATATCTTTGGCCTGTAGTGCAAAGATGAATATTTGATTCGAGATGTATATTGATTGATGTTACAGGGATAAAATATTGATGATGGACTTTTAAATCATAGAAGATAGTAGACTTCATTCTCTGCTTAACTCTTCTAATGATTTGTTATTTCCGCTGCGAATATTGATCTAAGATTGGTTGTCCATTATATTTTATCTGATTTATTGAAGGCTAACGATGATTTATTTTCCATTATCTTAGTCATAATATTCTTTACTGAGCTAGTTGAGCTCACCCTTTTCATCTGTTGTCCTCTTCAGGAAATGAGAATGTTGCGGGAACTAGTCGGGGGACAGAGTGATGGTCCGAGTTAGAGCAGTAGTAGTCCTCACTATTTCTGATAAATAGTGTGATAATAATTGTAATGAGGACTTAGTTTGAATCTTAATATTTTCTACATATTTGTATTGAGACTCACAGTTGTGTGGTCGTATTTTGCACGACCGTATGATATAAAGTTTGTATTTGAATTCTGTACCATGTATTTGGCGACTCAGAATGGGTTGGGTTGAATGGACCTATTCTGGGGGCGTCACAAGCTAGGAGAAAGATCATCAGACGAGGGAGGGTAACGCTGATGCTCATTGCCATCGCCACCGCCACCCTGCAGATAAGATTAAAATATAAATCATTAGTCTATATAATATGTGAGAATTAAAAGACTGCTAAATGAAAATAAAATAACATGCAGAATACCTGACGACTCTCGGACTGCTCACCAAAAGCCTCCACTAGTAGAGTAACCACCATCCGGAGCACCTCACCGCTTAACGCGGTGAACTGCTCGGGCGGTAATCCAGTGCTCTCTACGGTGGCCCCTGCTGCAATATCCTGAGTCAGCTGGCGAAGGCGCGTATGGGTAGGTAAGTGCTGACGAAGGCGCGTATGGGTAGGTTATACCGCCGCTATAACCCTCTGGAAGAGCGCATCATCTAAGCCAGCGCCCGAATCAGATGATCCAACGTGTGCTCTCGGGCGATGGCGCTGGCTAGAGCCTGCTATAATAAACCAATTTATTACGTAGTATATATATATTTTATTTTATTTTAAAACTTAAGATATATTATATATTACCTCCAGGTAGGGTAAACACGGGTATCCTCGGCAGGCCCAACACGCGATACCTGCCGGTACTCGAAGTAGGGGGATCCTGAGACGCAACCCATAGTCTCAGCTCCTCGTCCCTAGATAACTCAATCTCAGGCAGAGGAGTGGTGGAATCTAACGGCTCAGGATCCCCACTAGCAGCCCGCAACTCAGCTATACGGGCGTCCCGAAGCGACTAAAATCGATCCTGAAATGTTATTTGTATATGCGAGTTAATTATATTATTTGATTAACATTCTAATATTAATAATAACTTCAAATTTAGACTATGTCTTACCCATATAGCTAAGGCTGCAGGAGACAGTATGGTAGAGTCCTTAGGGGTATAGGCCCTATCCCAGAACTCAGTCATCGTTGGAGGTCGGCTCAAGCTCGAGCTCATGGCCTAATAATTAAGATAATTAAAACTGTATTAAGTATGTTACTAACAATTGACTAACTAAATAACAAAATACGCAATATTTACCTACTTCACCTCCTCAAAGGACTATGAGCCAGTCGTCTGCACGACTCGGAGCTGACTCCTATTTTTCTTCGCTAGCTCCGACTTTTTCTTGAACACCTCATCCTCTCAGTGCCGACACATAGCCTCCCAAGCCTGATCACCGACTATGTGGGGCTGATGAAGTCTGATCGTAGTCCCAGGCTGCTCATCAATCGCCCGGGCTGCCCGATGTCTCATCTCGTAAGCCGGAGTAGTTATTCGCGACATGTGCAGTAATAACACTGTCTCCGGCTGCTAAAGACACGTCATCCTCGTATCTATAATAAACCTTTAAGAAATGTTATTTGGTCTATCAGAATTCATTTGAAAAGTATATAATTGTAAAATGATAATGCATTGTTTACTTGAAACTATAATTTGACTTACGTGAAACTCGCGCAGCACAGTATCCATGAATGAGGCATCATACTGGGCGAACTGGGTAAAGCGCATACAGCCAACAGGCAAGTGTGTCAAGCAGATGGCGTGTAGCGTCGCCTTAGCGATAGTGTCCAAGATGCTACAATATAATGCGAGAAAAATAAAATAATTTGTTATATTAATAATGTACGTATATATATACATGTTAATTTATTACAATTGACAGATTAAAAGTAATACTTATTGCGCCGAGTCAACATCTGCCCGGACAACGTGTGGCTGTGCCGGCGGTCGGTCAAATAATCCGAGGTTAGTGCCTCGCTGACGTCGAAGAGGTTAGTGCCTCGCACCGGCCTAAGTGAAAGACATAACATCCAGTAACAGTCTCAAACTGAGGATTATTCGACATTCACTCCTACTGAGTGAATGTCAAACGGGTTTCTAAGTTGACACCTCCTATTGAGTTTATTGAATATTGCGGCAAACTAAGCAAATGCCACTTAATTTATTTTACCAATGCAAAATTAAGTAAGTACTACTTAGTATTTTATTTTATTTTATCTATTTTATTTTAATTTCATTTAAAAAATAAATTAATTTACTTTGGTTGTAAAATACTAAACAACTACTACTTAGTATTTTATTTTATTTTATTTTATTTATTTTTATATTATATTATAGTATAGTATATTAAACTAAATTAATTTTTTTAATTTAATTTAATTCTATATAATTTAATTTTATTCTATTTAATTTTATTTAATTTAATTTTATTTTATTTAATTAAATTTTATTTTATTTTATTCTATTCTATTTAATGTAATTATATTTAATTATATTATATTATATTATATTTATTTTAATTTAATTTAATTTAATATAATATAATTAAATTTAAATTAATTCTATTTAATTTAATTCTATTTAATTCTATTTTATTTAATTCTATTTAATTCTATATACTTTAATTTAATTTAATTATATTTAATTCTATTATATTATAATATATTATATTATGTAAAACTAATTAAATGCTAATTAATTAATGTTATTGAAATGGGACCCATAAATATTGCAATTCAATATTTCTGACAGAAATTCCGTCAGAAATTCCGACAGAAATAGCAAATATATATAAAACTTCTTTTGAACCCAATTTCAGTCAAAAAATTTTTGCAGAACTTTCATTTGAACCCAATTTCAGCAAAAAATTTTTTGCATAACTTTCATTTGAACCCAATTTGCAGAACAATATATGAACAATTTGCCAATTTGCATAACTAAAATATATGAACAATATGCCAATTTGAAAACAATATATGAACATTGCACAGGCTATTTCATATCAGTTTCATATGCACAAGCTGTTTCATATACACAAATTAAACAAATCAAACCCAAACAGAAAAGCTCAATATCAGTTTCATATATCCAAATAGAACAAAGCAAACCCAAATAGAAAAGCTCAATATCAGTTTCATATATCCAAATAGAACAAATCAAACCCAAATTGAACAAATCAAACAATACAATAAATTATAGGGAACAATTAGGGCAGAACCTTAAAGCCTTAAGCTAGTTGCTGCCGAAAAACGGAGCCGCCACGAACAGCCACGAACCACCACTGAGCCGCCACGAACAGTCACGAACCGCCACTGAGGACGAAGAGAGAGGGGGCCGGAAAAACGGGAGAGCTTCGGCCGAAAAATGGGAGAGTTCGGTCGGCAGAGATGAGAGTTCGGTCGGCAGAGTTCAGTCGAAGAGAGGAGATGAGAAGAGAACTGAAACGGGACGAGGCCTTCTGTTCTAATTTTAGGTTTTAAAGGGTTAATTTCAACGGAATGTCCGTCGGCCTTAGGTCCCTCGAAAGTACCATATTCTCGACGGACAGTCCCTCAAAATTAGCTTAAGTTTGTCGAATTTATTTTTCGCGCGAGCGGGAAACTTGGCGCTAGGGGGGTATTATATCCCCAACGGAATTCCGTCGTAAATAGTTTATTTTCGAGAGATGTAAGGCCGACGGACAATTCCGTCGTAATTAAACTTATTACCGAGGGATAATATTCCGTCGAGGTTAATTCCGTCGGAATTAGCCTCATTTCTTGTAGTGTTCCCTCTTCTAGGACCTCTTGTCTTCAAAGACCTATAGAGTGGAATCCCGCAAAATCATTCAAATGCCTGAAGTATTCTTGTATGATCGTCTCTTTGGAAACGCGACTTCGCACAGGGGACAAATATGGGCCCAAGTGCAATTAGGGTTGACATGCCCTAATTGAATATGCACAATTAGGGTTCCACAACCTCCTTAAATGTAAAAATTAGGGTTCACACACCTAATTAAATGAAGACGAAAAAGCCAGAAATAAATGGGCTAGACCCGAGAGAAACCTCCACGTGTCCCGAAGCAGAAGGCTCGTGGAGGTGGCTCGTTTTGGAAATTGATTGAGGGATTGGATTGGTGACTAAAAGGACAGGGCGATCTGGGCATTACTCTGGTGATTAAAGGGTATTTTTGAAATTTTTCTGAGGGCATGTGCCTGGCACATGACCACTTTCCAGAAAATCCTATAAATACCCCTTCCATTCCATTGGGAAGGGGATCTCTCCTGGAACTCTGGACCTCCCGCTAGACCTCTCTTCAGACTTCAGACTTGGACTCTTGGAAAATCAAATGACTCAAACATTCTCTCTCAACACTCAGAAAGACTGTTGGAATCCCAATAACCCTAACAAGGTTTTCGGATTCTAGGAGTTCTGCCACGCGTCATTGGAGTAATCGTCCACCTGTTCTTCTCCCCTCTTCAATCAATCAATCAATTCCGTGCTCTTCGTGAATTTCTCTCCTTCTCAGCCAACACAAACCTTAACCTTAAGAAGATACGATTTCCTTGCCCACAGTTATATACTATACAATTATCGTAATTGTATCCATTACAATTAAATAAATTCACATTATTAATTTGAAATTTAATATGTTATTCTTTGATCTCAAAAATTAAATTGTATTCCTAATTTAAGAACGGATGTAGTAGTAGTTAAGCTTTCACTAAGATTTTGTAAGTCCACAATATCAAAGAAACAGTTGTGGAAAAGAAATATCTCAGTTGTTTTGGAAAACCATAAGCTGTCTAAATATGATGTTTCAAGTCTTCTAAGGTCTTGGTTTATGCAGACAGTTTAGTAGGAGGATGATTTTAATTTGAACACAAGAAAAAGTGTCATAAACTCGATATGAAACTTATGCCCTGATACATACAAGGGGATATGGAATATGTAAATTTAGAGAGAAAGGCTTTGTAGAACAGAATCACCTTCGTCTAGAACAAGTTTTTGGGGTAATTAGAATTTAGACTTGCCAACAAAGAAGAAGTGCCATGGTGCTAGAAACCCATATCTTCTTCTTCTTCAATCCCACCATTTAACAAGTCTTCCCAAAACCCCTTATCAAGTAATTTATGTCCAACATCCTGTCTATCCTCTCTCTCTTTGAATCCTGCAACATCGCCATAATCATGTGGTTCTAGTTTAACATGATTTCCCCCCTTATCAATTGCCTTCCTCCTCTTATTACTAATTGCTTCTGCAAGTTCTTTCCTTCTGTCTAATTGCTGTACAAAACTTGGGTTTTGAATTATTCTTGCCAAGACCCCCATTGCTTCTTGTTGTTTCATCTCTGTCCCTTTTAATCTATGTTCCATTGCTTTAAGGTGAGCTTTCGTGTTCTGCTGTTCCTGTCTAAGTTTCACAAGTTCCACCATTAAAACCTGCTTGTCCACGCCTCAGCCGATCAATTTCCGAGTCTGGTCCAAACTGTCCTACATCAACACAAGAACCAAAATCTTGGTGAGGGCGTGAAGGTGGTGTCTTTATCCTCTTAATATTTTCCAAAAGATGCCTCTGTCCTCTTAGAAACCATTCATTAGCAAACCCTAATTTGTCTGGATCAACCTTTCTAAAACCCTGCACAATTAATTCATTCCCAGGACTGGACTCATTAAGAAAACCAATCAACTCTTTATTTCGAGTCATATCAAATCTAACTTAACCAAATGTCAGATGAAAGTCAGCCTGGAAATAATGAAATGTAACTTAAAATACTTCATTAAAATGAGAACAAGTAAATCCATGCACAGAACCCCACCAAGAAAATTTTAGAAAGGAAAAGAATCTAATTTGTTCATATCTTGATTCTTGAAACATATATACTCATATGATAGTACTTACATAAGTGTTGAGCTGCCTGATAAAGCTTGACAAATTGCTATGCTTGAAGTAGTTGGGAAGAAGTTGAATGGAAAAAGCCTCTGGATCCCAAACAATAAAACTGTTGTTGCCTTCGCTCCAAGCAACAATATGGTTTGTGTTCGGATCATCGACAAGGTTATAAGTCTTGGTGAGAAAAGGTGGAGGACTTATGCCATGGAGTCCTTCCATTGGTCGAGGAATGGCCATTGATGGCTCGCCGGAATCTCGGATAAATTTTACAGTTGGTACTTGGCCTAGAGGATTCATATATATATAGTACAGGGATATGGAAATTATGCAGGTCTTATAATTAAGAACAATGCATTTATATATACACTGTATATATTATTGGAGATTTTAAATAAAGGAATCATGATAACATTGAAACTTGGAGGAGTTTAATGGATGCAAGTGAAAAGTTGGAACAAGTTTAGAGAAGCAGTAGAAGAGAAACAAACAGGAGGTTAAATATGGAGTGGAAATCATGATCAGAAATCTTTATTGCGAGGAGGCATAATGGCATATACAGGTCACAAGTTGATGATGCAAAAAGAAACCAAAAGGGTCTTCAATTATTCTCAATTCCATTTCAATAATGCTACTATCACATAAAATAGTTATATAAACATCACATACTACTGACGTGACAGTATAGTTATATAAACATCACATACTACTGACGTGACAGTATGTGATTTGTTATTGAGTTAAGTAGGTTATGTCAACAACAAATCATATACTGTCACGTTAACAGTATGTAATGTTTATATAATTATTTTATGTGATAGTAGCATTATTGATTCCATTTCATCTCTTTCTCCTTTAGGAAAGAGATGAAACAAAAATATCTTAATCCATCAAATAGACAAATACTATTATTATATACTACTCCATATTAAACAAATGAAAAATTCTGATAAGAGACGTGGCATTATATGGTACACATGAGTTCCACGGCTGGTTGGACATCCAAATCTTGCATTTGCTATAAAGTTTATTGCATTTTATATATGATTATTAATCTATAGAATGTGTAGGTAAAGAGACATGCTGGTGACTTTAGATTGGAAGATACAAGTAGTTAAAAAAAAATCAATTATCATAAACTATTCAAATAATACACAATCAATTGATGTAATAATTCTCAAGAAAGTGAAAGCTTGAGCATTTCTTAATGAATCTTATACAGTTATTATACTTAAACAGCAACATTAGGCTCTCTTGTGAACCAAGTTTTTTAAAGGTAAACTTGGGACATATTCCATCCACTTTGCCATGAAAATAACTCTTTCACTACCAAGTACTCAAGTAGTAAGAGATGAATGAGGAAAAAAAATTGTCGTTCAAGGTATATATGGTGCCCTCGACAGGAAGAGTAAGACAATGTGCAAATTAATATATATAAAAATATATAGGGGACCGATTCATAGTCAACTTTGTAAGGATAAGAATAAGGTTATTCTTACAATAAATCTAAGTCGTCCATCCGCGAATCGAACGTTAATAAAGACCTCTCATTCACAGTTTAATATTGAACGTTAATAAAGACCTCTCATTCACAGTTTAATATGCAGGTGTCCGCATTTTAATACTACGAATATGGTGATTGTCCAAAATACTCATCGTCAATCCGCAGTTTAATAATGTTAACATTAGGTATGTCAGTTATTAATTCTTGAGGAAGACGTCGTTTTAGGTCATACGGCCCGTTCGCAGACGTTGAGTGTATTAACGATAAAATCTAAACGATGCCATTTTTGGTGAATTACCACCAGCCTGCATAATTAAACTGCGGACGTTGAGTGAAATATAAAATTATTTGTTATTTCTAAAGGTACAAATAGATCTAGAAGGAGTGTTGAATAGATATTTTAAAACTTTTGGTTTAGAGAATTATTACCAATGTTAAATTAAACAAGTTAATTTAATGATTAAGCACTCAAAGATCTAAATTTAGTGTAATACAGTGTAGACAAGTCACTGGGATAAACCGTAGAGTGCAGAAAGTAAGTGCAGTAAAATAAATGACATAATTTTTTTAAAAAGGTTCATAGTATTAAAGGCTTATAATATTCTCTTCTACTCCGCGAATAGGGATATTCCACTAAAGAAAGATAATCACGCACAGTACAGTTCACAAAGAATAACTGATTCACTAAGAATCTCTCAAGACACATACTTGGATTACACTGATCATTAAGATCACAATTACAAAGGAATTGAATAATTTGAGACGTTGCTAAGCAACGTTAAGCTTCTTGATCACAGGACTTAGCAGCAGATGAGATTTATAAATCGTAAAGTGAGTAGACTACTGAGCTTAGACTAAAAGGACTTCGACGTGATCAATTTTTCTCTTTCTGTTACTTGAATTGTTTCTGGATGCTCGTCTTTTATAGCTTCACCTTAGGATCTTCCTATTGTGATTTGGACAACTTCAGGTCACTTTCATTGTATTTTGTCAGGTGAAGAATGTAGTCGCGTGTTTTGACATTAGCAGATATATATTGTTGTTAGACACAATTTCGGGAATGTCTTATCTTTATCGACAACATTTGGGTCGTCATTAGGATCTTCAATCCTAGGTGTACGACATTGTCATAACTTTTTAGAAGAGATGAAGTCTACGATTCTGCTTAATCGCAGAGTTATATATCCGACAGTAAAATGACTTGCCCTAAAGGCTTAACTTTACGATCGGTCTCCATGCTCTACAACTACGTTCTCAGAATACTTCCTGGTTTTCAACTTTACGATCAGTCTTTAGACTTAGCTTTTGAAAAATACATTTACATTAAGGAATGAATCAATCCCAACAAATTTGATCCCTACACTATGTCTTTTTACATAAACGGGGATTGATTCATAGTCAACTTTGTAAGAATAAGACTAAGTTTATCCTTACAACAATCTTAGTCGTCCATCCGCGAATCGAACGGTAATGAATACCTCATTTCGCAATTTAATATGTAGGTGTCCGTAATTTAATACCGCGGATAGAATAATTGTCCAAAATACCCCTCGTCAATCTGCAGTTTAATACTGCGGACGTTAGGTATGACATTTGTTAATTCTTGAGACGACATCGTTTTAGGTCATACGGCTCGTCCGCATAACTAAACTGCAAACACTGAGTGTAGTAACCATAAATATAAACGATGTCATTTTTGGTGAACCATCAGATTTGTTATGTGGATTGGTGCTTCACCAAAAACGACATTGTTTAGATTTTATCGTTACCACACTCAGCGTCCGCAGTTTAGTTCTGCGAACAGGTCATATGACCTAAAACATCGTCGTCATCAAGAATTAACAACTGCTTTACCTAGCGTCCGCATTATTAAACTGCGGATTAATAATGGGTAATTTGGACAATCATCATATTCGCGGTATTAAACTGTGCGCACTTACATATTAAACTGCGGATGAAAGGTTCTCCTTACCGTTCGATCAGCGGATGAATGGCTGAAATCTGTTGTAAAAATAACTTTATTCTTACAACAGTGAGTATAAATAATCCCTTATATATATATAGATAGATAGATAGATAGATAGATAGATAGATGAAGCATGATCCACATCTAATGTTGGTTGTAACCAACATTTGTCAAATAGTTGGGCGGATTTACTAAAGTCCGACTAAGTATTTGACGGACTACTGTATTATTTTTTCATATATGTAATTGGAATGTTATGGCTTGAACATGCATTTTCAATAATCAAATAAGAATTTTGACCTAAAGTCGTAGAATGTCATAATATCAACAAGAAAATTCAAGAATTTAGATTCAGGATGAAATTTCTGACTTAATGGAATACCGTACTTCAGAAAATAACAAGCCTTCTTCTACACATGATGCTTCCATCAAATTAGTGTTACTTTATACAGACATGTCACTATAAAGAAATATATAATAGACCCGGTAAAATATGGTTATGAGTTAATTTTAGTTTACAAAATATAGTTATGATTCCATTAAGAATTAAAATCATATTATCTGTTTTTAATATAGGTTGAAACTAAATAGTTATAGTTATGAGTTCAATATAGGTCAATCCAATTTTTAGGAGTGGGGAAGGTCATAGGGGCAAAAGTTAAAGGTTTTTGTAGGAATGGTGCTTCCTCACAGGCAGGCTGCAAGTTTTGTAACTCAAGTATCAAGCTAGCTTTGAACTTGTGATTGAATTAGACATACTAATAAGTTTGTTCAAATTGATCAAAATAATAGAGAAATCTTAGCTACACTGAGGGCTTAATTATACTTTTTTAATATGGGTCATATTTTTTATTTTTTATGATTTATTGTTAAAATCATAATTAACTTATCTTAACTAAATAAAAACAGCCTAAACGTATAATTAATCATTCTATTTAATTAAAAAAATGACTTAAAAATGAAAGTAGCCATTTTATTTAATTAAAAAATATAATTAAGTTATTTTAAGTAAATAAAAACAACCTAAACCTGTAACTAATCATTTATATTTTTATTTAATAAAAAATGACTTTAAAATGAAAGTAACCATTTTATTTAATTAAAAAAATAAAATAAAATATTTTTTAGTTGACTTTAGAAAATAATTTTTTATTCTAATTTTATTTTTAACTAAATAAAATGGTTAGGTACATTTTAAAGTTAATTTGATGAAAGTTCAATATTATATGGGTGCTTTTAATGTTAATTAAACTAAATTATTTATTTTTTAATTAAATAAAATGGCTAGCTTCGTTTTTAAGTTGTTTTTAATTCATTTAAAATAACTTAGTATGATGTTAGTAATAAACCATACAAAAAAAATAAAAAAAATTGGCACATGTAAATACTCATCATCAATTGTTAACTTTGATTAGAGACTTGATCAAATTATGGTTATTGTTGTTACATTTCTAAGACATAATTGGTTTAATTGAAAGGGAAAAAAAATGTTCATTGGTTTTTTAGAAAAAGGCACTAAAGTTCGTTGGTTTTTTTGTGGTCAAGTCCTAAACAAATATATAGGCGAAAAAAAGAATCCCAATTGCAAAATTTATAAAAATTAAGAAAGTATTTTTGTTAAATATTTACCCATAAATGATGACAAGCTTATTACATTTTATCATTTTATACAACTATCAATAAATAAATAAAATGGGTCCAATTAACTATATTGTGACTTTGTTCCTCCATAGGCCTGAGAACAAGAACCCACTAGTAGGTCCACTTCTTTCTTTCATCTTCATGATGGAATTTCCATCACAGGTATGTACAAAAGCACGAAAAATGCAGCAGCTCAGCATAGTATTAAGGCAATTCAAGAGTTCACCAACACAGTCGAGCATCATAAGATGGAACACAACTCATGTTTAGGTTTAAATCAGAAGGCACACGTATTACCATATTATTAGCACATAAACATGGCTCGAGCAAGTAAAACCCACAACCGTGCATATATTTGTTGGACCCTTAAAAGTTTCTGCAACCTTTGAAAGCTTTTATCAGATGTCAAGCTGCTGCATCCACAGCATTATTAGCTGCTTCCTTCTGCCCAAAAGCTTCAAGATACTCTTTTCTGCAAAAGAATACTCAAATGGTTAGTCATCCGATCCCACATATTTGAAAGCATAAACTGAAACCAAATAGTGAGTAGCCCAAAGCAAACCTTGCAGGCAGATGATCATGTGGACGATTGAACGGTGTCCAAATTGGATCACCAACAAAGAGCCGCATTGCCTGCAAAAGGAACATTTGTTATGAATTATGAGTAACTTGGTGTACATAAAAGTAATATTCCAAGGCCTAGTGACCATTGCCATTGAAAGCTAAAAGACATACATGAATGACAATGAAAGTAACTTTTTGTACATAACGATCATGGCGCACAAGGAAATGAATACGTATAATTATATGCGACTTCATCTTATTAACATATGTATGTGTATATTGTCGACACACACACATACATAGATACATACATATATATATATATATATATAGATACATACATATATATATATATATACATACATACATATATATATATATACATATATACATATATATATATATAAACATATATATATGTATATATATATATATATATGTATATATGCGTCTCAAAACTATAATTATTTATTTTAACAAGGTAGACAAGTATAATATCGTTGTCACGTTGAGCGACACTAACGCTCCATCACTGAATTGCTACACAAGTACAGTAAATAGTAAGCAAAATACAGTTTGATAAAAACTTCACTAGCTGTGGGGTACAGAACATCCATACCTGAAGGCATAATAGCATAATTATTGTCCATAGTGAAATTTCATACTCATTCATCACATAGTTTTTTCAAGTGACATTCTTAGATGTCTTAATTTTCCTGATAAGTTACTTATCTATCTTATAAAAATATATATGAGATGATCAATTGTGTGCTTGTGTGATACTAAGTGGAAGACAGATATTGGAATATCTCCTCTCTTCCAGGAAAAATTATTATTTTATATCTAAAAAGAAAATTCACAAGTGTAATTTATGTATCAGCAACAAGCCCCAGCTGTTCATAGTTTAGATACCTTGATATAGTTGTCCGTATCAAGTGTAAACCGGTGGTAAATTCCAGCAGGCAGTACGATCATTCCCCCTTTCTTTACCCAGACGCGGATCCAACCATCATTGTGATCCCTCACATCAAAATAACCTTCAGAGAAACGCTAATTAGAGAAGCCTGAATTAACAAGAAAAGCAGGAACTATGAAGTCAAGTTGATAAGTAAAATAATCTTACCACTTCCACCAACACAGTAGCGGATTTCCTCATCAGTGTGAAGATGCTCTTCGAAAAAGTTTTTTATTTTCACTTCATAATTTGGCAACTTTTCTGGGCACACCTCACAGAAGTCCTGAAAGCAAAAGCTAATGCTTTGTTATACTACCTATACTTGCATCAGACAGGCCCAGCTATAGTAATTTAAAGGAAACAAAACTAGTTTGCTAGATATGCCTTAGAAACATGGAGTAGTAAAAAATGGAAAAAGAAAACATGAGAATTTGACTGACCGTGTAAGAATATCCACGAGCTTCACGAATTTTCTTCAACTCCTCATCTGTTTCATAGTTATCAGCATCTAATCGCCAGCTTAGCACTCCAAGCTCTGCAAAGTTAAAACAGAGGCTCACGGGAGAATGTAATAACTATTACAAGTTGTTTTACCTTATAAAGTCCATTTCAAACTTCAAAGTCTATACCAGCAAGTTTTTCCAGAGTCACAAATTCCTTTGGATTTCGGTGATGGGGTAGTCTTTGGTGTTCATCACTATCATCCATGTACCATGCCTGTATGACTTCCTCCCTGTCATCCTGCACAAAACCACAACGCTGATTAATGTCCCATATTTTTCTTGTATTTCTCTACTTCTTCCCTCCCCAATCCAACCCAACATTCAGAGTATTCTTTTTTTTTCTTTTTTTTTTTGCTACATTGACACACACACCCTCCTTGCTGCCACCAAGGATCGAACTCTCAACCTTGTGGAAACCATGAGGCGAGTCATACCACTGGGCCAAATACCATGTGGTATTCTTTTCTATTCACCTAAAGGGCTTATCCTTCAAGATTTTGATGATCACAGACAAGAATATTGATCTAACATGTACATAACTTGGGAATATGCAGGCTTACATGTACAAAGTACACATGCACATATACTACACCTTTAAGATATTAAGAAGCAGGATTATGTAACAGAAACATATGATACACTGAAGCATTCTACTTCTTGTCAGTGGCTGGCTCACATTTGAACTACATTAAACTCAACAACGGCAAGTTCGTCCAGCCACAAACGTGTACAAAGTCGGAGAGGAACTTGAGACTTGAGAGTGAAAACCATATGATGATAAGACTCAGCTTCAACCCTAACCCCCACAAACCTGACACTGGGAACATATGGGTTATCTACTTATCTCAGGTATCCGAGAGGACAACTACCTCATTCATAGGATTGGACAAAACTGAAAATGAAGATTCAAGCGAAGGGTAGAGCATCCGCAAAGTATAAAATGCCCTATGAGTTAACAACCTTTAGCATCAATACTCCTAATTTTTATGCAAAAAAGAAACATAAACCTATCGAATTCCCTCCCCTCAATTATCATATAACTTCCAATTATTTGTCACATCTAGAAAACTGAATTCCAGCCCCCTAAGTTGCCAACTGTAGAAATAAAATTTATCGTGGAGCGTGGTAAATCAAACCAATATAGATTTTCCATTTACTGCATACACACTCACATACATATATATACAATACAAGAGTAGTTAAAAATCAAATTAGGTTAACACAAAATTTCAAACCTATAGAATAAAGAAAACTACGAACAGTTATCAAACAATATATACACGTATATGCGCACAAAATTTCTGTGAACTGGTTGATTTGATTGCAATAAAACAGATGTATATATATACACATATAAACAAGTATATAAGCTAAAAGCCTGAAATCCTTAAATTAAAATTTAACCTCACTTGCAGACCCCATTTATGCTCTCTAACCTCCCTAAAGATTTGTTTTCAGTCAATCGTTTTGACTTTGAAGCTACGCCAGACACCTTTCCCAATTCTTTTCGTTCCCCCCCGGAATATCTATCTGAATTCACCGAATACCTCTCTCAAAATTTTACCCTTTTATTTGCATCGAAATAAAATACTCTCCGTTTAAAAATAAATTTGACCTTTTAAAATTAATTTATAATAATTAAAATTAAAATGGATATGATTTTAAATTAGTATACGGTTTTTCAATTCTTGCCAATAAAATCGTAAATATTACTAAATAAACTTTTAAGAAAATATTACTTATAAATTCATCTATTCATAACACTTTAATGAATCACATTTAATTTAGACTTTATTATTTTAGGAATTTGATTAGTTAAAGTCAAAATAACACTCGCTCCTACTAGGTTTTATTTTGTGTGAGCGTGATAAAATGAATAATTGTATATATATAAAATAAAAAAGCATGCACGTGTCAATATTTGAAATATTGTACTGATCTTGAAATTGAAATGTTGTGACTGCATTAACATTGACACTAGGCCAACAAATAAACCGAACTGTTCACGAATAGATTTAGTTTGTTTCGAGTTTGATTGAATTGTCTTGTCGAATCGAGTTCGCACAGGGTATTACGTTTGATTGCTTAATTGAATATGTTCGCGAACTATATGTTTCGGTTCGACTTGTTCGCGAATAGTTTGGGTTCGAGTTCAATTCGAGTGATTCGTAAATAGCTTGTGAGATGTTCAAGTATTTATAATATTTGACCTAATTTTTCTTTAAGTGCATTGATGATGTTCATGAACCTGATGATATTCACAAACATGATGATGTTCACAAACATACTGATATTTGACTATGTTTGCGAATTGTTCGCGAACTCGAACATGTTCACGAACATCTAACGATCCGAACTCGCACATGTGTGTTGGTTCGATCGTGATACTAGAATATGTTTGAGTTTGACTTATTGTGTTCGAAATCAACAAAGTTCGGATCGAATTGGATCGTTTGTAGGGCTAATTGACACCGAACATCTGAAAAATAAAGTCCTTTCCAATATTCTTTTTTTTAAACATTATTTAGTAATTTTTTTTAACAGCGTTATTTTTTATTAATGAAGGATTGGAGATGGGTACGAACTACGAACAGCTCAATTCTTCATTTATGTGTCTTGGTCAAGATCATAGTCCAATTTTCTCCCTAGTAAATGTGAGGTATAGAAAGCCCAACTCCTACTGAGCTGTTACATTAGTACCTTAAAATAAAAGCAACGGTCCATATGAGTGAACTTATCAGATTAAATATTTGTCATATAAATTCAGAAAAGTTGAGATTAAGTAAGTCTGAATATTATTGTTTGAACTTAACTCGTTTAATATAGGAATCAAGTTTAATTATTTAATTATTAAGACTTCTTGTTTGAATTCAACTCAATTAACAAACTTGAGCGAAGTAGAGTTGAGTCGGACTGAGTTTAAACGTGTTACGTCACACTTCGATTTTATATCTCAATTTATTTACAATTTTAAATTAGACAGTTCATAAGTTAAATAAGTCATCTCCAATTACATTCCATTTATTTACAACTTTAAATGTGACAATTTATAAGTTATATCAAATTAAGTATTTGTCATATAAATTCACAAAAGTTGAGATTAAGCACGTCTAAATATTATTGTTTGAACTCAACTTGTTTAATAAATGAGTTTGAACTATGAACCGAGTTTAATTATTAAGATTCCTTGTTTGAATTCGGCTCATTTAACAAATTTAAGCGAAGTAGAGCCTAGTCGAACTGAGCTTAAACGTGCCACGCCAAACATCGATTTTGTATCTCAATTTATTTACAACTTTAAATGTGACAATTTATAAGTTAAATAAGTTATTTCCAATTACATTTTATAACTTAATTTTTTTAATAAAAAAAAAGGAGTTGAATCTTATATCCATCAAATACCATGAGCATTATGTAATTAAGAAATATGATAAAAGAAATCTGGAAGAAAAATATGATCTTCATCATGCACCAACCCCATAATATTTATAATTATTTATATTATAATTTTGTTTTATGCTTTATTTACGATCCATGTCCTTTATATATATATTTTTTAAATGAAAGAGTGGGGCATGCGATGTGGTCAGAGATGATAGTTACTTCTAATATTAGGATGTATATTTGTTTCATATTTATTCTTACAAATAGTAATAATTTGTTAATTTGCAATTTATTAGTAATAATATGATACAGAAACCTGAGAATATTTTGATATTTTATATTATTAATAAAAAAAAAATATTTTTATTTTTTTAGGAATTTATTTTTTTAAAACAAATAGCATTATTTATTTATTTTGGGAACCCTTGGGCTTGGAGTAATTTTTTTGTGGTAAAAAAAGAGAGGAATGGAGTGTGAATTTAATCTCATTCTAGATCAGAGTTCTTGTAGTACTAGTGTGCATCAGGGGGGAATTCTCCAGAGAGTCAGAGATTTACCCTTTTTGACCCAAGCCGAGAACAACTAGGCATGAAAATGTTCTTCCTATAACCGGCTCCATATCATACAACAATAATCCGGACTGACCCAGTCTACCCTTCATTTATGCTCATTGTGAGTGACTCAGTAGTCAGCACTAGTACAAGATTTGGCTTTTTTTAGTTTTTGTCGAAAATATTAATTACCAAGGTTTTATATATTTATAAAAATAATATATCATGTTAAATATAAATTTTTAAACAAAATTATCATTCATATTTATCACGTAACTTAACTGATAATAAAAATAATAACAATACATAAAGTATCAAGTATCAAGATATATCATTTTTTACAATCAATATTGAGCTTATTTATCTTCCCTTAGTTATTTTTTGGAGAAGTCGAGGGGGGACCGGTTTCTACCGATCGATCCAATTTTTTTATGACTTTCAAACAATTTATAATATTTATTCAAACTGAAATTTTTATAGAATTCAGTAATTTATGTGTCATTTGAATATATATATAAAAATAGAATTGCAGTCTATACAACTCTTTTTTATATATATTTAAATAACACTTAAATTACTGAATTTTATAAAAATTTATTTTCAATAAATATTATAAAATCATAAAAAATTAAAAAATGAATCGGTCGCTAGACCCGTCGGTACAAACCGGTCCCCCAGAAGCTGGATTGTTATTTTTTAGGAGTACTATTTACCTGGACACGTTTAACCTAGTTGGCAGCCTTGTCCCTTTTCTGTAGGCCCAACTCCCATTTTTTAAGTTTAAATTTCGTAATGAGGACACCAAAACCTCTGTTATTACCTGCTCTCTGCACGTGCATGAATCCTGAATCCTTTCTTTTTAGTAAATTATTAAGGAAAGCCTTCCCATTCGGTAGTTAGTATGAAGTGAATCACTTCGTGCCCGATATAATTCTGACACCTATATAAAAATATTATCCTCTGTATGTGTGTTAGAATTATATTAGACATAAAATAAAATTATTATAAAATTCATTTCATGTTAGTTCGATCCTTCCCATTCTCTCAATCTACTATGTTTTTAATTTGCTTTAAAAAATATTAATTAGAATATGAGTCATGTTATTGCAATAAAGCTATGTCAAATTATAATTATAAAATTTATTAATATATAAAATTGATAAAAATTAATAAAAAAAATTATTTATTACACATTTTAAAAAAAATTATTACTATTAACACTTATTTATATAATTGACAATCAAAAATAAATATAAACATTCGTAATATATATATTTTTTCTTAAAATATTAAGATTGTTGATATTTTGTAATATGGACAACAGTAAAAAACAAAAAACAAATACAGTATTACAAATTAGGGATATAATAATTCCAGACATGCGGAGTTCACCTGACCCGGGAACCGAACAAATTTGGTAAAAAAATCATAATTGGAATTTAATGGTCATAGGAACTCACCCGGGACCTAATAGTGTTAATATTGTGTTTATAAATTTTTTATTTTTTTACGGAAAGAGAAGTGAAAATAATTAAAATTTCTCTAAATCTCATGTGTGAATTTTTTTAGAAAAAAGGAAGGAGTTTGAAGATAAAGTTGATTTTATTTTTTGCTCAAAATTTTCCCCTTAAAAATGAGAGCATTTGGAGGAATTGGAAATGGTGAAAAAAATAAATAATTTATATTACGTACAATAACATTTCAAAATAAATCATGTCATTTATTACTTTAATACAAAAGGGTAATAGAGTAATAGTATAATATAAAAATAAAAATATTTTTCATTCTCTTCCCCCATTCTAAACTCACAAATAAAAACAATATAATTAAAATTGCATCCTTAAACTAGGACATTTAAATTGAGATATAAAATATCCTAATATTATACCATTAAAAGTATTTTCTTTTTAACGTATAAACGCAGACTTGATGATGTTTAGTTTATGTTTAATTATACAATGTTTGAAACCCTTAATCGATTTAAAGTCGAAACACAAATGCGTTTAAAAATTTATTTGTTTGAAAATAACTTATTTCAAACGTAGCTTATTTAACACACAAGTGTAATGTTTGATATTTAACTACAATAAACTAAAAATAGTGTCGTTTATTTGGAGGTTCAAATACATCAAACTTTACAATCGTAGAATAAATTTTAAAATTCTAAATACAATGTATTAATTTTAAGATATTCAAATATTACGTTAATGAATTAAATAAGTTATTTGTAGACCGAAAAAAGCGTACTTAACAAGAATAAAAAAATAATGCTAGAGACATAATTTATTCTATAAACTGTTTTATACTTTGCTGATGAGACATACTCCATCTCAGCTTTTATGTGGAACCGAAGACTATTGAATCAATTTGTTCATTAATATGCTGATGTGAAATATGTCACATCAATAAAATATAAAATAATTATAAAATAAATTGTGTCTCTAACATTACTCGAATAAAAAATAAAAAAATCGTGCAGCTAGAAGTGGTATATATTACAATATCCGGCAGAGGTAGCAATGCCACGTGACAGTAGTTAAATGGGGTTTAAACTTTTAGTAGTTATTGATATGTAAAATCAAATTCGACATTTTGAACGTTATACTCAAAATTATTACATTATTTATTTTTTAATTATAATAAGTAGTATTTTTTTATAATCTTTATAATATATTGCTTAAAATTAATATTAAAAAAATAAAATTGATATACTAATAAGAGAGAAAAGGGTCAGAATAATAATGGGGACTGGGGTTGGGGTTTCATTGACTCAGATGTTGGAACCGTACCAGACAACCACCCCATACACTCTATGTACGCTATCACACGTGCGACCTGTGCTTTTTACGCCCCTACCCCTTCCCTTTTGGAAATATTACATTTCACTCGCTCATCCTCCTCCCAACTTTTGACCCATTATTCCTCGTATTTACCCCATTTCATCATTTACTCAACTCCTTAATCCAAAAAATTTCTTCTTCTTTCCAGCTTTTCAATTCCATTCTTTTTCTCTTTCATCAAGTTTTGATCCACCAAAATAATTGCATGGCGGCATTTGCTTGGGTTATTGTTTTATTTATTTATTTTTGAGGGTTTTAAAATTAAACGTGTAAGAAGATTTTTTTTTAAAAACAATACCCATGTTAAATATATCTAAGATTAATCAGTAAGTTTTCTTAAATTTGAATACAAATATCAACACACTTTATTTTGATAATTGTATATTTAAACATGTTGAATGGTGATATATGATAATATACAATATACTTATTAAGTAATTACATGTTAAGAAGTTTATGATATTTTATAATTTTAAATAAAAATGTATCAAAGTTTTAAATGAATAAAAAAAATATTTTTAATTTTAAAATAGAGTGAGTGCACTTTTAGCCAAAAAAGGTTGAAGTATTTATTGGTCTAGTTACCTTACCTTTGTCGTCTGTCGATGTGTTATTCCACTTTTTATATTTATTAATAAGGGTGTAAATGAATCGAGCCGACTCGAGTTTTGAATTATTCAGATTTAGTTCATAAAATTTATAGAGTATAAAATAAGATTTAATTGAGGCTCGTTTAGCAACCAAGTCGAGCACGATCTTGAATCGTGTTCGAGCAGTTAGAATTTTTCGAACGAATATGATCCGAATATAAATAGAAAATTATAATTTGAGGAGATTAGGATAATTTACAATTAAATTTTAAAATTTTTTATATTTAAATCATTTATATTTTGAATCGAACGAGTACGAATCAAACCCGAATTATTTGCTTTATTTATCAATTTTGATATTTACTGCTTTTAGACCCATTGCTCGGCAATATTTAATTTAAGCTAATGGCAGATTCGTAATACATGACCAAGGACAGACTTTCACCAAGACTAACATTATCGCTATCAAACAAGCCTATCCCAACCAGCTGTGGGTCCGTATAATATAAACATGTCGTGTGTAAATTTATAGAGATGTTGAATTAATATAACTTGTCACCACCAAGTTGCACTTTAATTACTATTTTGTCCAGCTATGTGCCCTAGGACTCTCCCTATGAGTTTTGTTGATTCTCCTCGACACATTGTTGTGTTTGTTAGTTCTCCTCTATCAAAGATTATTGTCTACTCAATTATCAAGATATATACAGCCAAAAGCTCATAAATGTTATTCTAATATTTTAAAATTAGATATATAATTTTATTTTTAAAATCGAACGACGATATATTAAATTTTAAATTTAATATAATTTATAAAAAAATTAAATAAAATAAATTATGTGATCAATAATTTTTATTATATACTATACAATTATAATAACTATATCAACTAAAATTAAATAAATTCACACTAATTTAAAATTTAATATGTTATCGTTTGACTTCAAAAGTGAAATTGTATTTTTAATTTTCAAACGAAAAAAAGATATTTAACTTATGTTTGTTTGGAAAACGGGACCCACCCATGATTATATGGAGATATTTTTTGATAATTAACGTCCTTAATATGTCTGACATTATTTTATAAAAATTGTTTGACATATTATATGGTGAGCCAGTGAATAAAAAAATCTGTTTGACATATAATATGTCAAACTTTGTAAATAAAATGAGAAGTTTTAAGTTATTTTAAATACCAAACCAAAAATATTACGCTTATAACAATCTCACATTAAAGGTCCTCTTATCATGTACCTTTAGTATATATGTTAAGTTAAACACATAGTTCAAGATAATATTTTCTTGAATTGTATGCATATTCTCTTGATTTTTAAATTTGTATAAAATTCAAGAGAATATATACCTACAAATTAAGAGAATATTATCTTGAACTGTGTGCTTAACATGTGTCTTGTGACACATATTAAGAAATCGCTTAAAAAAAATTGACTTCCTCAAAAATTATCCCCAAGTACTAACTTACATGACATATGGTTGTCCTTAATCATTGACCAGATAAATGATTCATTAATTATTACTAAATCAATCGATACTTGATTATGGCATTTGTTACCAATTAACTATATATATATATACACATTCGCCCATAGAGACCTGACACCAAATTAATTCTTCCCATATCCAAGTTCCCATTTAATCAATAATAATCCAACACCGAACCTAATAAAAATCATTAAATTTCTTGTAACAAATAGTAGTACTATCTCCGTCCTATAATAAGTTATTTTTTAGCTTAAATCACATAAATTAATATACAAGTTAAAATGATAAAAATATTTTTAATATACTTTCTTTGTTTTGTTTGACACTTTTTTTATTATCTTTTGGTCTCTCTTTCTCTTTCTTCAACTATTTCAACTTCTCAATAAATACGCAATAAATACCATTGGATGCATAAGAACACATATGGGAAAATATTGTTAAAATTATATTGAAGTTCTAACACATCACTTATTTTGAAAAAAATTGTTAAGCCGAAAAAAATACTTATTATAGAACGGAGATAGTAGTATTTAAATAAGATTGAGCAACTAAAAACAAACAAGTACTACAATTAGAGCGACATATTTTGAAGTAATTAAAAGAGTTAGGCAAAACTAAGTCATAAAACAAATCTTTTTTTCTTTCTTTCTTTCTGCTCTACATATATACCGACTGTATGCCACAAAAAGCTTTTCTTCTCACTCTATCCATCAATATTCTATACAAAACCCTCCTCCTCCTCCTACCTCTCTCTCTCTCTCTCTCTCTCTCATCCTTTAATGCAAGAAGTGTCTTTGACTTGGACGGACTCTTCACATGAGAGAGAAAAACTATTACTAATACCAAGCATTCAATAATTCCACTCCCCCTTACTTATTACTTACACTGCTCTCAGTCTTTAGTCCTCTCAAATCTTCATCTCCTTTTGGGCTACCACTGTATTTAATTCACTAGTAATTAATCTGTCGGAGCTTCCAGAACAATCCGTCAATGGGCGTGTTTCACGGCCGCCGCAATCACCGCCGTCTACCAATCGCCTCCATTTTTACTGCTCTGCTTTTCCTCATCTTCGCTTCCGCCACCGCTTCTCTCAACCCAACTCGCAAACTCGGTAAGTTAACTCAGCTGTAAATTGACCCACTTGTAAATTAACTAACCCAACTCGGTTTTGCCTAATCAATTGATCTGGGTACGTTTTTTTAGGTGGTGGAATGAGGAAGGAGAGGGAAGATACAAGTGGCTCGACGGCGACGGCGGCGGAGGAGGCGGATGTTTTGGAGGATTTAATAATGACTCGGAGGAGACTCAGTGGGCCGGGATCATCGCCGCCGTCATGCAGATCCAAGTGCGGGAGGTGCACGCCGTGTACGCCGGTTCACGTGCCGGTTCATCCCGGTTTGAGCATACCGTTAGAGTACTACCCGGAAGCGTGGCGGTGCAAGTGTGGGAATAAGCTCTACATGCCTTAGTAGTGTATGATATATGATATGATATGATATGAATGAAATGAAATATTAATTAATTAATTAATACCCCCTTGAATATAATTCACCCCAATACATTTTAACTAATTAATAATAGAAAATTTTATTTATATTTTTTATTTCCTCCTCTGCATTATTCTACTTTGTATGTAATTAATTAATTAACATGTTCTTGATTCTCTCTTTTATTTCATGTGAAATTGACAGAGAACTTTGGAAATGTAAGTGTTAGGTGAGATTCTCGGGAGGGATTTCTCTCTCTTTATCTTTTTTACTAGTATTATTTTAACTATTTATTCAATTAATTTCTGAATTCTGGTGTCAATGCAAGTGACAGAGAGACAGAATGGAGGAATTAAAGGGTGTGGATAAAGTGATGAGTTTTCTTTAATCAAGAAAATTAATGGTTAAAAATCGCCTCATTTAGGTCCTTATTGATATTGTTAGAGCAATATTTAGACTAAATTTTAACCTTAATATTAATTTTCACCATAAACTTGGAGTTTCAATGTAATTTGTACCCTCCACACTAAATAAACTTTAGAGTGCAAATTGTTTTGATGTAATGGGTACGGAGGTAGCATATTGTTTTGAAACTTAAAATTTAGAGTGTATATAATTAAAGGTACAAATTGATTTTAAAGTTAAAATTTAGTGTTAAAATTGGAGATTAGTCCAATACTTTTATCCTTGTTTTAATAGTAGTACTAACTGACATTTTAAACTTTAACCACATTTATTATTATTGTCAATGAACTTAGTTTAACCCATTACCATTTAAAAGGGGAGCTAGCTGAGCTGAGCTGACCAATTTGTTAAGCTGAAAGACATATTTATTTCATATTCTTAATCTTACCAATGCATGAATATAAGTAGTACTAATATATACTACTACTCATTCAGTTATTTTTATTTTTACTCTCTCTCTCTCTCTCCTCTGTCTGTCTTCTGTGTTTGGGAACGTGGGGGGTTGTGGGTTATTTTTTGAAAAGAAAGATTTGATGGTTCACATGTGAATGAGAGATGGATTTCCATTCTTTTTCAACAGTATTAGGGGATGGATTTAAAATTGGAAGTAGATTGCTTTCGTTTCTGTTTGTTGTTTTTTACATTTTTACCATAAATCCTGATCCTTTTCTTTTCCTCCGTATGCATGTATTGTAGTACTGGTACTTAATATTGAAAGATTTATTTCATATATGATAGTAGATATTATGTTGTTTTTTCCAAGTAGTATATAATATATAATATATATATAGATATAGATATTCCATATTCAGTATCATGTCACCCTCTGTGGGAAGTCACTCGTGCAGTAAAACAGGAGCCAATCCCATGTAAAGTCAAAACACACATTGCCACTTTTTTCATTAGTCTCTGTAACTACATTGTGTCACAGTTATCAATTGGTCAATCTATCCATTATTATTAGCCATATTACCCCGACCCCCACACCCACACCCACACCCACAAAATGAATAATAATGACTTGTAATTTTTATTTTATTCGGACTTCGATGATTCGATTCTAATTCTACCTAAAACATTCATTAATAGCCTGCCTAAGACTTTGTGATTATTGTATTCTACTACTACCTTTTTGTTTTCTTGCTCTTCTTTTTCTTTTAGTCAAAACCTTCCAAATTTGCATTTTTTATCCTTCTTTTGGGAATAATTTAATATCTTTTTCATGTGTTTAGAAAATCCCAAAAAATTAAGATATTCTATCTACACTTTGCAGTTTTAATATTATAAAAAGGAGCTCCAATCCCTATTGCTATTCTGTATTCATAAAAATCAGGTGAAAGGGAGAGGAGGACCAAACCAAGGATAGATTTTTCAAAATCTGCTCTACAGGACTCCCACCACCCAGTCAACAAATCCGTGCTACAAGTCTGACTAATAACCGCATGCTGCAATCTTTTAAAAATACTTTTTCTTTTTCTTTTTTATAATAAAAATATTAGAATAATACTAAAAATATAGAATACACATGATTTATGTGGGCGGTACAGGCCCAAAAGGCCCGCTAGCCCAACAAAACTTAGCCCAAGGGCGCCGAACCTTTGACCTAGGGCTCCACTACACTGCGCGTGGAGCAGTGTGGGTGAAAATGTACACCTGAAGGATAGGTCGTGATCAATTAATACGTAATTTAAATTGTATTTAAGTGGAATAAAATTTTATATTTATGATCATAATAAAAAATGTAAATCATACGGATAAAAAGAGCATCAACAAATAGAAAGGTCAATAAAGTTTGATATTTTTTTCATCTTCTTTTTGTTTTTAGTATTGATTCTCAATATAATAATTTGTCTTTCCACCGAGCCTTTGGCCGGATGATAACACCGCACCTTTGCAAAGTAAAGATGTGGAATCCAAACTTGATATTGATAAAGAAGGGTGTGTCAACAAAAAAAATACACATTATAAATCATTTTTAGTCAAGAAATGTTGAGCATCTAGAATTCAATATTTACTCTTTATTCTATTATAGGAAGGTGACCAAAAGATTATACAATTTGTCATTTGATTTGAAAAAGAACAATGCTCAAACATCAATTTCCTAACCAATAAATCTACATTTAATCAAATATATTTTTTACTATTTATATTTCATGACTTGGTCGATGGAGGCTCTTTTGTCGATTCATCTTATTTTAGATTCGTTTAAAGTTACCGAGCCAATAGTATATTAAATCGAAGTTAACGATAAGCTCTACAAAATTCATTGCCTCGACCTTGATGTATGTTGTTTGGGGCCCAAATAACACACACAAAAAAAAGAGAGAGTGATTTGGCCCTTTCAAATTTTACCACGAAAAAAGTAGTGAGAAAAAAGATAAACCAGAAAATTAGTAAAATTTGTTAAAAATGAACTTTAATTAGTAAATTATTATATTATTTCAATTGAATGGAAACTATGTTGTATGCCTGTATATATATATTTATAATTTTGATCAGAACAAGTAGTTAATAATCAAGGTTGTGAAATCCGAATCGGACCTACGGTTGAAATGATTGAAATTGGAACTAGTCGGTACTCCTGTCTGGACTGGACTAATAACCCAGTTTTGGTCAAAGTTTGAATTGAACCGATTGACTATCGGTCGAACGATGATTCAATTGGTAAAAACGATTAAGTTGACCCAATGAACTGTTTTTTAATTATTTTTTATACCAAAATCTTTTTAATTATTAAAATTATCTACTTTTAGTAATATTGTATCTCAACTTTATTATGTTTTAATTCATAAAAAAATGAGATTTTTTAATTTTTTTTTACTAATTATTAATAATATATATTTTTATATATTTATGCCGTCGCCGGTTCAATAATGATATAACTACTTGTTGAACCTAGGGCTGAGCAAGGAACCAAATTGGAACCGAAACCGCACCAATTAAAATCGCACCAACGGTTTCGGTGTATGTAACAGTTTTAGGTGGGTTGAAAAACCAAATTTATGATTTCAGTTTGATTACTAGCCAAAATCGCACGCATAAAATCGAAATCGCACCATGTGTGTGTATGTATCTCAGATGCATAATCTTGATGTCTTTGAATGTATGACTGTAATGAAGTCAAACATGTTAAAAATTATTGATCGCACAATTAAAGATTCCAAATGATTGTTCATTTGATTAAGGTGGAATTTTTTTTTATTGAAAGCTTAGATTTTTTTATTGAAAGCTTAGACTTTATTAGAAAAATGACATATTCAAGTCACTACTAGTTAGATTGGAAGGGAGGTTTGCGAGTGGTGGATGGACATAGAATTGGTCTAAGAAATAATTACACTAGAATTTCGCACCAAAATATGGTCACAAAATTAGAGTAGTGATGCATGCTAAATTGCATAAAATTTTGTTATTTTAATTAATTTTGGAATCGAAACCGCTCCAAATAAAATCGCACAGCACCTGTCACATGCGATTTTATGTGCGATTTTAAATTTGTCAAACTATATTTAAATAATTTCGGATGTAATTTAGACTTCAAACCGTACCAAACTGCACCAAACTCAACCTAATTGAACCAATGCGATAATTGGATGGCCGGCCGGATCTGAAAACATAATAAGAAAAACAGACGAGACTTGGAATTTTAGAAGAATTCTGAGTCTTTTTTTTCCATGTGGGGTTCCATCTTAATTTGGATCCTTGTTTCTTTGCTTTCCTATTTCTGGAAGGCAAGGACTGTGGGCCCCTGAAATTCTTAACACCATTGAAATATGTGTCCGTGGAATTCAGCTGTCCCTTCGCAACGTCTGATCTTGTCTCCTACCTATTCCTTCTTTTTTTTGAAAGACTGAAAAAATATCATAGACCCAATATTTTTGTCTGCTTATTACTATTTACCGTATTTGCCACAATAATTTTTAGACTATATTTTTAAACACATTATATTATTTTTAGTGCGTTGTATTTGAAATTTAAATATTATATTACTACTATATGTTAACGTAAATTATATTTAAAATAAATTATTTGTAAACAAATATAATTTTTAAATACGCTTGAATTTTTAAATATTTCAAACCCAATAAACACTCGGAACTCTAAATTTGAAAAACAAGTCAATTAGGCTAATTCGTGTGCTACTTAATTATTACCATGATAACACAAGGGGAAACAAAGTCAATGACATCTAAACAATTCCTAAGATTCTGGCAGTCATCAATATATAAAATTGGTTTATGTCTCAGAGAAAAGGTTATGGTTATATACTACTACAAAATTTTAAATCTTAAAAATACGCTTTATAATAATAGAAAAAAATAGAGATGTATAGTTGTGCAAATTCTAAATTTATATGGTTTACATTTGTAAGATTAAGTCACTTTATGATCGAAGAGTAATCATTAACGGATAGTAGAGTAGTCACTCTACTACCGTAGAAACGTAGACTGAATTCCTCAGATCGTAGAGTGATTACTCTACCATCGCAGACTGTGTATATTTAGGAGTCTACACAGTTGTGCAGCTCCATCAATCTTATAATAATTATAATAATAATGATGACAATAATAATAATAATATACAAAAGTAGTTTAGGAAGAATAATTTACGTATACTTTCGTTTGAAAATTAAGAAAAAGGTGTAATATTTGACATAAAACTAATACTTTTTTAACAGTGGGTTTCAAAAGAGTAATTATTAGTTATTATTTTGAGACTTTTATTTTTTCTTTTCAATTATGTTATTCTTTTTTAGGACAGAATAAGTACCAAGAGGAAAAACTAAAATTACAGTCCGTCCTATAATACCACACGCTCGCAGAGTTCACTTTAGTTTCAGAAAGCAAAGCTGGAACCTGAAGGCTGCAAAGATGAAAAAAAAGAAGATGATGGATTTGAGGTGAATAGGTGATTATTTGATTTGATTGTGTGTTGGTGGGTATCGCCAGATGCTATAGACTAGCTTGTGCTTGTACGTACAACGTAGAACTCCTCCGTCCCTTAATATTTGTCAATTTTAATTTTTCTAAATATTTGTTATTTTAAATAATCTATGAGGATTAATTAATTTTTTTTTAAATTACCCCTTATGAAAAAATATTACAGATGTGAAAGAATATAAAATAAGTATAATAATTATGAGAATTTAAGGGTATTATAGACAATTGATATTATATTTAATATTTTACAATCATTTCCTTGATTCCTGTACATAACTCTAAAACGACATTTATTAAGAGACAAAGGAAATATTCATCACGTTTTACAAATTTTAAGTATATATTTGTAAAATAACGACTTAAATTTAAAATTAATGTACTACAAGTATATTTTAAGTTTTTATCAAGCCAAAGTTAGGTTCACTTGGTAATTCTTTCTGCCATCAGTTTTTTGCTTTTACTCTTCTTTTTTTGGTAGTACAAACTTGAAGACATAATTTTTGTCCCGACTGGTTGCAAATTCAAGCAAGAATGGAAAATCAACATACACTCCATTTTTTCTCATGTCCCCGTTCCCGATATTCGGTTACTGTACGATTTGGTTAATTGTTCGAATATCAAAAATACATTAATTTCGGTTTTCGATTATAACCGAACAACCTATTCGGTTTGGTTATAACCGAATGCTCAGCCCTACCCCCACCTCCTTCAAAAATAAAAAATAAATAAAAATACACTTCTTGATTCCTCATAGATTACTAACTTTTGGTACTAATAGACAAATCAAACCCAGAAATTTTGATAAGGTAATGAATTTTTGAATACCTTGTCTAAAATAAAGACACTAATATTACTAAAACAGCATTATTCATATCATGTAATGTTTGGTGTGTTAACTATTAGTTTGACTATCCTGTTCTTTAAGCCTTCTACATTTTTTCCCTTTCCCAGTAGAGCATATAACTTTCCGGAATAGATCAAACAATATTGGTGTCAACTTGCCTCCGGTCGCCAGATTCCATTTGGGTTGGAGGGGGTAGGAAACACCTGTAACACCATTTCCACCAATTCTCCGGCATCTTCTCCAATACATCTGTCACACTCCTCTACAATCTGCGAATTATATGTAAAAATTTATAATAACAAAAAAAAAAAGAAAAAAGGAAAGCAATGAAATTGCAAAATGAGAGCCCAAATCAAGTAAAAAACTAGAAAAAGGGAAAACTGAAGACGAAAACAAGCAAGTTAAGGGTAGAAAATAATAAGAAAATTAGCACAGCCATGATATCTTCACATAAAGTGATATAAAAATATGGTAAACAAGCATACTTGACTTGAAATCCAATTCATTTTCTTAGCAATAACCATAATTTTCATGTCAGCAAAAAAGATTGCTATAGAGAGGAGACAGAGAGACATAATTTACTTGGATAACCCTGAGCAGAAGAAGCTTGGTACGTGATACCCATTTACATCACTACAATAAAACATGTCAAGGTAGTCCATGCTCATTTTTAAGTCGCAGATTTTTGAACATTGATTATCACTGATCAGAGCTTTTCCTATCAACTACATTCTTTGGAATATTCAAATATCACAACCACAGAAACAGAGTCTGAATGATAGAATAAGTTAGTTACTTGCAACCAAGCTACTTCTGATTTTTATGAATTTAAAGTCTTGCTGGGAAATATACCTCCAAGAGATATAAATGCTCGGCCTAATAATCACCCTCAATTGTAATGGTCTTGGTAAATCTTACCAAGTTTTAAATCATGCTTGGCAATTAATATGATATCTATCACTAGTTGCATAACAAAGATTAATGAGAAACAATTCTTTAGGACGTTAAATATACATTTAGCTTCTTTGTACGTATCTTATAAGCATGTTTCATCTTCTGTGTTAGAATTTAACTATTTGTATACTTATGAATGTTTAAAAAGGTGCAAACATAATCATTGTACACTGATGGAAGTTTATTGATACCCAAAGTTAAATAAAATATAAAAAGAAAAGGATATCTCGACTTGCCCAAAATGTGGGATGTGTTGACAACCAAGTACTGCATAAAATTTATATGCAATCACTGAGAAGTGATCACACAACACATATTCCACATATTTAGAAGAAAAATAATTATATTACAACTCCTATTAAAACACATGTATCATGCAACACCGCGACCTTTCTCTAATACACTGTTCGAATAAAGGGCGGGTAATGTAATCCATACAGCTAGAGCATATAAGTAAACAATTATTTCTGCAGAACACTTCATGTTCTTTATCTAGAAGATCCACTCAATCTTACAATACCTCTCTCATGAACAGATGAAGCATCTTATGAATGCTGGATATCACACCAATGCACCAAATTGCATATGATACACTCACAAAGGAAGCCCCAAACGTCCTTCTAGACTTGATATGAGTTAGTTTACCAACTCAAAAAGATCTGTAAGCACAATTAAAGGTGGAAAGAGTGTTGCATTTCAACAGAGTTCAGAATTATAGATTTCCCTGCCAAATAAAAGTCATTGCACATTTGGCGCAAACCAATAAGTTGAATAGAAGGAGCAATTTCATAGAGGTAACAAGTATGTTTTGTAATCCTTAGAACTTATTCAAACATTGAAAATGCTGCACTAAAACGAATTCATGAAACAAGAATTTGTTTAAAACAGTGTGGTAGAATTACCGGGTCAATTTCAACAACAGAAGACGGTCTAATGTTGATGATATTGAGAGTCTCAGCATTTGCAAGGTTGTACTTTTTGCTTTTTACAATGAAATTGTTGACGCTCTCTTGCATTTGATTGCAACCAGCACTCTGCTCCAAATAATCGAAAACCTAAGAAGAAACAAAATCAACCAACTGTGGAAAGATACTTGTAGCCTTTACCCAAGAATTACATGAGAAAAATTTGCAAGTGAAAATACCCAACCTTGAACTCTGAAGGTGCTATGGGAGCAATTACCCGTGTGGGGTCTTTTCCAGCCCCTCTAGATCGCAGAAAATCAAGAACTTCAAAATTGGTAAGTGGACCAGAATTGGCTTTTAGTCTGCAAAGTGTCCAAATTTAGTTAGCTTAATCACCAAAAGGACTAAACATGGCTACAAACTGGTGAAGCTCAAAGGTAACGGATTGATAGGGTAACTGAGTAAGATGGTAGAAATACATACATCTTCATCACAACAAAACCGAGATTTGTGCCCAATTAGCTGCAATATTATCACCCTTTGAGTAAGCACAATCAAGTGTTGACCTACACAAATATATCTGGAATTTCATCTCAAAGTAAAATATGTATCAAGTCCATAAGCTTGCGAGATTATTCCACAACTAAAATGATCATACCACAAATTTCAATTTTCCATCTTGGTTAAATTAATACCTTTCCATCACCCATACACTATATATAAAAGTTGACATACACTTTTCACAGCATTAATCCTAACTAAAGAGTTAATCCCTAAATACTATTAGCAACTCTACATATTAGAACTTTTCTTTGAAGGGAAACATGCCAAAATAACATGCTTCGAGGAAAAAGAAAACAAGATAAGATAAAACCCCCCAATTTTTCAAAGCATTTTCAATCCCACATTTATCTGCGAAAGAAAACAAAACCCAATAAGGCCTTTCTGCTTAATTTTTGAAAATAATTATTGATGAATTAAAGCAATAAACCTTAACACATCAGTATAAATATTTGAGGAAGATAAAGCAACCTCCTAAATACACATAAATGCATCAAATATTTAAACAGATAAGGCAAAGTAAGTAATGAGTGGATACGAAAATTGTTTACCTTGAGAGGGATATAGCTACAGCTGCGGTGAAGCTCGCCGGAGAAGATGAACGGCTAATTGGCTTTTTCACGATTTTCACCCCTTTTCCCCGTTCAAGTTAGGAAGAGTATTACTGTGACAAACTTCTAGTATTGAATTACTCCCTCCAAGGCAAAAGGACATTTGAAAAAGTAAAAAGAGCGTAATTTTTTAAAAAAATTATCTTTAGGAATCTTACAAAATTATACTCCTTAACTAATAAGTTTTTATTTTTATTTTAATGAATTTTACTAAATGACTTAGTTACCATTTATTTTATATTTTTTATCTCATTTTTTAGAGATAAAAATATTTGTAATTTTTGTTATTCTTTTTGAGACGGAGAAAGTATTTTTTATTTCGAGTATGTATATATATATATATATATATATTTTTTTTTTTCAATTTATATGATCACCCATTCGCCCACTTAATTACGTTATTTAAATTTTTTTGGGATTAATATTTTCTTAAGTACTCCATTTAAAATTAAATTAACTTATTTCCATTTAAAATCTAAAAATATATTAAATACACTTGAAAAGTTCAAAATTAATCAAAAGTATTGCTTCGGTTAATTTTAATAATAAATATATCTTTCTACAGAGTTCTCTTCTTCTTCATGATCAATTTATTTCGTTTTTACTCAGATTTCGTAAGATTTAATGAACTTAGCCAAATGTAAAGACTCTTTTGCCCTTATTTTACTAATCCTTACAACTTATTTGAACTTATAAGTCATGTTAGTCAAATTCCTTGAAAACTTATTTTAACTTATAAGTAAAAATAGTATCAAATACATTTATTTATAAGTCACAATTGAAAATGACTTATAAATTATTCTAAAATAAGTCATTTTTAAAAGTCACCCGTATGCTCTCTTATTATTTGGAGGCAGGATGATCACAAAAACTAAAGTGTACATTGAAGAATTTTAGGAGATGGTTTAATGGTCAAGATTTTGTATATAAAATGAGAAACAAAAAAAAAGGCTACATATTCTTCTAGTCACAGTTCTATTGTTATTTAGAGCATAATGCACTCATTTAAAAGAAATATGGGCATCTTAATGTAGCTCCTTATTCACTTATTTAATATAGATTAGCTAGGCTTATGTCAATGAGTTCACAATCTTGTTGAGATTTTATATGGTCGCAGGACAATTTATATTCCTCCCTGTACATGTACAAGAAAGAGTGTTTAAATTTTGTATATTGCTAATCATCACAAATCTTAAATACTACCATATTACATAACTAACAAACAAGGTCTTTGCCCAATGATTATTTATCCCCATTCCTTGTATATCAAGAGGATGAGAGTTCTAACCTTGACAGTGGCTAAGGAAGGGTGCGTCATGTGCTCAAACTAACAAAAAAAAAAAACAAAAAACAGAACAAAAGTGATGATCAAACAAAAGACTTATCTTTACAGAAGGAAATCAAACTTTTGTAGCTCCAAAGGTAGTGTCTCAGCCCCATCTTTGATGGTCATTAGCGCGCTAAAATCGCCTTCCAAATAAGCTTTGCAGAAAGCAACAATAATCCCTCCAACAAATCTCCTCATGGGTTCCCTTGAGTTTCCATTTTTACACAAGCAATATGAAGTTTTCCCTCTAATCCCCTTGGTCTCATCATCCAACATATCCACATGTCCATAGTCCTTGGCAACAAAGTAACAAGCCGGTTGGCGACATTCGTTGTAAAAGTCCTCGTGATTCACCCCTTTTGGAGCGCAAGGAGGAAATAAAGGGTTCCGTTTTATTTCCCCCAAACCCGACCCAATCACCAATGCAGCCGTTTCAAGATCGAAAGAACGAGGAATATAAGTGAGGACGGGTGGGGAAGTTTGCTTGCCTTTGTCCATGCCATCCACCGGATCAATGCCTATTAAGGCTGAAAATCTCAAGGATGTGAATGTTTTTTTTAGAGCAAGTGCAAATGCAACTTTGCCTCCCCTGCTATGGCCAGCAAGTCCTAGCTTGCTTAAATTTGGCCTAATATTGGAAGGGAGCCATTCTTGGAGTCCTTCCGATAACCAATTGGTTATTGCAGCTGCAGTCTTGATTTCTTCAGTTGCATCTGGTCCGGCCACAGTATACAACTGTTTGGTGTCACAAATTGATATAATTTAAGAGCCAACCAATTAGCATATGTATGCAACAATGAACAAACTAGAGAATCTCCAGCAGGCCGGAGAAGCACAAATCCTAGACTATTTTAATCTAAGACTTAGATTTCACTCCAGCAGTAAGATTAAATATAGTCTATCAGATTTTTCGGTGAGCCAAATAGAGACTATATCAAGGAACAAGATTTGATAGACTATAATTTTAAATATATTTAAATGGGTGTGTGGAAGAATGATTGGTGAATTATAATTCATTAAATATAATATAATCTTTTAATATTATCGTACATGAGATAGTTCATCTGCGGAAAGGATTGAAAGACTATCTCATGGATTGATATCCGACTAAATATAATAGTCCACCTTGCTGGAGGTGCTTTAAGAAAAATGATAGTGTTAGTGTTGATTGAATTCAGTACACAATTGTACCATGCGCATCAGAAGTTGTACATTTTTTGGTGGAATGGTAAATTTGGCACTAGAAATATCCAAACGATAAACAAATTTTCATTTCACATATACACATCAAATAGAGAGTTTAACCTGAGGAGCGACAACGATGAAGCCATGAGAAGCGATATGCTGAATAAGTTGGGAGTAAAATGAGTTGTAAAAAAGATAACCATGAAGTAACATCAAAACCGGGAATTCTCCTGCTGCTGCTGCTTGTTCTGATGGAGTGGCAATTAAGAGCTGCTTTGGAGGAGGAGGAGGAACGGAGAGAGAATTAGGCTGCTTCTTGTTATAATTAGTTGTACGACATGTTTGTGCAGGCTCAGCTTTCACAACAACTGTTGTATACTTTCCAGTTTCAAAAACATTTGTATCAGTTGAAGAAGAAATAACTGGGGAAGGAGGCATTTTGATTGAAATATTAATAGAATTTCTAAGCTTTCTTTCTTTCTTTTAGCTTGTGTATTTTCTTTTCGTTTGGGATAAGCTTACAGTTTACACATGACCAGTGGCCTTTGAAGGCCCACCTTAGTGGGAAAGGTACCAAACTTTTGGATGCTAGATAGATATTTTTGAAGGACTGTATGCAAATCTCTCGTGAGATTTAGAAAATTAGCTTTAGTAACTGAGTTCTTCTACGCGGACATAAAAATTGGATATGAAAATTTGATATTTAAGTGTATTTAAATTTCATCTATTTATATTTTTACTTAATTGTAGGGTCAAAATATAAATAAGTAAAATTTAAATACACTCAATTCCGATTTTCATATTCATATATAGAGTTTTGTTAGTAATATTGCACCATATTAAAATTGTTAGTATCTATCTTGTTCCACGTCCAATATATTGAAGAAATAAAATTGGTGAAGGAATGGAATGGAGAGTGAAATAATTCATTTAATTTCAGCTGAAATGAGTTATTTTATATCATCTCTCAAGGAATAAAATTCATAAATTTGACATGAATGAGAATTATTCATTCCATTATAATGGACCAACCAAACACTATTTTTTTTATTTCATAGGAATGAGTCATTTCATTCTTACCTTTATTCTTGCAAACCAAACCTAATATATATGTCTAGTATATAATGAGTTGTGTCAACACTTCATTGTAAATTAGTTTTTGAGTTAGAGTTTGATTTCTTTATAGTATACTTGAGCCTATCTCATAAAGAGAATTGATATTTTCACAAGGCCTCACTCACATGAATGTGGATCCCGTTTACTATTCATATGAGGGGAGCCTTGTGGAAAGATCAATTTTTCTTGTAGAAATATCAATTCCCAATCATAAATCTAGCTAACATGTGGGCTATCTTTGCTTTGGACATAATAAAACACTTTTCTTAGCCTACATTCTTGTCTACTCCATTCTTGAAAAAAAGGTCAAATTACTTATTTCTTAAGTAGTATCACATATCATTAGGCTAATCGTTGCCTGTGGTTTATTAGCTTTCTTCCTAGTATTGTGAGTTTGTGACTAGCTTTTTTCAGGCATGTGGTTCTCATATTTATCACGTCCATGTGCAATACTTAATATATCGGGTTACATCTGAGGGGAGTGTTAAAGTATATATCTTATCCGACATTAAATATGTTTAGAAAGTATTTGTCTAGTATATAATTAGTTAAATCAACTATTCTTATTGTCAATTGATTTTAAGTTAGAGGGCTTATTTTTTTATATATACTAGACTTGAATCCATTTCATAAATCTAACAAAAATAACTTTGACTTTTACTATATAATTAAGTATCAAGTTAATGCTTTTTCCGAAAAAAATCATATCATTTTTGGGAACAACTGAGAATAAATTATATATGTATGACCGGTAAAATTAGAGTTTTACACCCTCCAATAACAACATGTCACGTAGGAAATTTAAGAAATTTTAATTGTATTGACAGATTTTATATTTACTATTTATCATGGTAAAATTATTTTATTAATAATATTGGATTCCAAATTCCTTAATTTTCTCTTAAATTTTCTACATGATATATTATTTGAGGATATAAAACTCTAATTTTACATGTCATTCGTATATTTATTCTTGAGAGAACGATTATTACCTTATTAGTTTATAATAAAAAAATACCAGTATATATCTAAGTATTCATTATTCTTAAGCAACTGCTAGGATACATACTTGTCCAAGTTGTAATATGTTTCATCAGCATTGTGCCTCTCTAATTCAATAATTGTTGAGCTAAATATAAAACATGGCTAAATTTTTGAAAGAGTCGTCTATATAATATAGATTTGCCTTATTAGGATTACAATCATGCGGTGTGATTTTAATTTTTTAGTGATTTGGAATCGTATCGATGTTTAAAAAATTTGAATTAGAGTTGTATCATATTGACAAGGGTTCAAAATTTTTTAATATCAAAATTATATTGACCGATTTATATTTTGAACTACACTGTGACTTTCACCACTCAAAAATTAATAATTTTAAAAAAAGTTCCTTAAACATGAATAATGACATTAATAATAGACTAGCTAATTGTTCTTACAATAGAATTGCAATTACATCAACTCAACAATATTTCTAAACAAGTAAATACTACTCCCTCCATCGCTTAATATAAGACGTTTTAGAAAAATATTTTTGTCCATTAATATAAAACGTTTTATAATTTCAAGTAAGCATTAATTGCTTAGTTTCCAATATTACCCCAAATAATAAATACTCCCTCCGTCTCTTAATATAAGACGTTTTAGAGAAGTTTTTTTGTCCCTTAATATATGACGTTTTAGAATTCCAAGTAAGCATTAATTGCTTAGTTTCTAATATTATCCCAATTATTAAATACTACTCCCTCCGTTCCTAAAAATTATTGTTTTAGAAGAAAAAATTTGTTCCTAAAAGATTGTCATTTATAACTTTCTAGGTGAATAAATTATTTATTTTCCTATATCACCCCTACCTTCTCTCATTGTCCCAAGAAATTCTCTCCCATGTATTAATAGTTTTCAACTGCCCATAAAGGGGTAGTGATGGAATTTCACACAAATTTTATTTATTAAATGATACTACCTCCGTTCCTAAAAGATTGTCGTTTAAGATTTTGGCACATGGATTAAGAAAGTCATTTAATACTAGTAATTTGTTTGAAATTCCATCACTACCCCTTTATGGAAAATTAAAAACTATTAATACAAGGGAGAGAATTTATTGGGACAATAAGAGAAGATACAAGTAATATAATATAGGAAAGTAAATAATTTATTCTTCTAGAAAGTTGTAAACGACAAACATTTTGAAACAAATTTTTTCTTCTAAAACGACAATCTTTTAGGAACGGAGGGAGTAGTATTCAATAACTTTCTTAATCCATGTGCAAAAACCTTAAACGACAATCTTTTAGGAACAGAGAGAGTATAATTTTGGTTCTCTCACTATTTTTTGCCCAATAATTAACAATATCTTTTTTCAATACAAGGACAATATAGACATTTGATATTATATTTAATGGTATACAATCATTTCTTTAATGCTTGTGCACAACTCTAAAAAGTCTTATATTAAGAGACGGAGGGAGTATAACTTTGGTTCTCTCACTATTTTTGGCCTAATAAATAACATTCTCTTTTTTTAATACAAGAACAATATAAACAATTAATATTATATTTAATACTATATAATCATTTCTTTAATACTTGTGCACAACTCTAAAATAACTTATACGGAGGGAGTACATAAGAAAAAGCTACAAGAAGTAAAAAAAACATGCAATCTTCAATAATTGTTAGTAGACTTTATTTCCACCGTCTTGTGCGGCCTCAACGGGGTACAATAAAGATATAAGTTTGAGCAACTCTATAATTATATAATATTATATAAAAATAATAATACCACAAAATATAGAGATATAATTAAATAAAACTCATAAAATAATTAACTTTGTTTGTTAGAGATATTTATTATAAAGTGTTAATTACTTTGATTTTCTTATTTTAATTTTAGTAGAAAAACTAATTATATTATTAGTAAATTATATTATAAAACTTTTACACGTGTCAATGTGATTTTGTGGTAATTTATAGAAAAACAAGTTTAAATTATGTAAGAGGTTAATCTATCAAACCATGCTCTCTGCATAGGTTGCATATATTTTTTAAACAAGTATATATAGAGTGGTTCAAGGACCGCGCATCACCAGTTCAAAAAATGGTGTGGTGCACCAGTTGTTCAAAGACAAATATCAAAATCGCACCAGTCCCGGTTTAAATTCTTTTGCACCAAAATCGCATCGACGAAATTAACAGTTCGGATAAAAACCAGCCAATTTGATGCGTTGGACCGATTTCGATTTAAATTGCCATTTCTAATTTGTCCTTACTGAATTGTCAAAAATGACACTGCACAAAAAAAAATTCTAAACTTTGTGGACTGTTACCATGTATCTACTCGGTGTTTGTCGAGTAATCATACAAAATATTTTACATATCGAATAAGATGAGCATGGAAGATGAAACCCAACTATCAATATCAATTTTCAAAACTAATTCGGTGGATTTTTGTCTATGTAGATGAGAAAGTCAATAGAAATCATTCCTATATTGCATACTTAAATACTTAAATCTAAATTTCTTAGATTGTTATGTGCACATCTTAAATTATTAGTTACACCGTTAAAAAATAATAAGGGACTAATGTGTTCTTCATAAATAAAAAAACCTTTCACACCAGACCTTTGCCCTCCCAATTTTCCCTTTACCCTATTATATATAGTAACCAAGTAAAAACAAAAATAATTTTTTTTTTTTTATAATTGGCTATGCCATAAAATATATTAAAAAATTTAATATCACATTATTTAAAACTCATTTAATAGTAAATATTTTGAAACCCTTAACATTAACTTTAAAAATAGTTAAAGAAAAATAATCTCATCTCCCGTTTTGAAAAATTATGTTAATCTTAGGATGTGAATGTTCGTTTGTTTATTCTTCCATTACCTGAGCTTATTGATTATTATAATTTTTCATCGGCAAAAAATTGAATTGATCACGAATTTTTATAAAAATTGAGTTATTATAAAAAAATCATTTGTGATTAATATTAAAAATATCATTCACAATTACAATAATAACAAATATCTCTTTGCTTCTCTCACAACACAATCCTCTTCTCGTTGAATCCCTTTATCCTCGGTCCACCGATCAAAATTACATTTTACATCTAGAGTAGTCTTAAGAAGACATGATCCTAAACCGATACTTGACATGTTCCACCTCTTCTGAGTCCATCACAAAAAAAGCGAATTAAAATTATTCAGTATCATATATACAGAATTATGAGCAAATAGAACATCCTTCAAGAATATCGTTAACCATCTTTCGGCTAACCTAACCTCCTCTGTCACTCGGAACCAACAAGGGGTAGTACAAAAATATTCCCCTTGTTGTCCATCGACTAAATCTTTTGGCCTAATCTTAGGTCATGACTCACCTTATTGAACCCTTAGGTTTTTAGAGCATTGCCTTATCACCAATGTTTGCGTTACTTAAGCTAACATTCTTGCTTCTGTTTCATCTACTACCGCTAGTGCACGTATATTTTCCTTTAGGCAAAACGTTCCCCTATCGATATATTTTTATGTCCCACGACTTCGACAAATCACTTAGTCCCATTCATTTTGGTCGCAAGAGTGCTCCTTGTATCCCTACCACCTTTATCACTAAGCATTTCAGGTCTAAAATATGGAAGAAACAAGTGTTTTCACGACTCTTAATTCAGTTCCACTTAATCCCTCTTTCATAGTCACATGTCTTTCCGGCTAAGGAATAGAAAATCTTTCTCCTATTTTGAATTTTTACAAACTTGCAAATTTTGATTTAGTGAGTTATTATAAAAAAAATCATTTGTAATTAATATTAAAAATCTCGTTCACAATTTCAATAACAATAAATCTCATTGCTCAAGAATCAGTTAGTATCATTGAAGAAGAAATAGATTTCAACAATAAAAACCAAACATTTGTATGATATATAAAAATAAAAAGCAAAATGTAAAAAAATGTTTCACAAGAAAGAAAAAAAAATAATATATATATATATATATATATATATATATATATATATATATATATATATATATATATATATATATATATATTTCAATAAAATAGTCTTTGTATAAATAATAATATATAGGGGAGCATTATCTTCACATGTATTTTTAATATTTTCACATGATTTTTTCTCACATCAAAATGAGACTAAATATATATTCATAAAATAGAGAATCATGTGAAAATATCAGTTTGCATAATATTAAGTGAATCTCATATTTATGTGCGTGATGATATCTGAAAAATATAGGTTTTATTGTTTGAGTTGAGAATTTCCCCCCTTTTTCCTTTTTGGTTTTTGAATTAATACATTTTTCTTAAATATCAGAAATTCCTTTTAAACCCAATTTACGAAAAAGAATATTCTAGAATAGTGCTCCCCGCGATAAAAGATTCTCCGTCACTACTCACCAGAAAACTACCCAATATGGCAAATATAAAACCATCGTTCTAAGCGTCCAGTTGCCGTTTATTTCTAGACGGCAAAATACAACTCCACAACAGACTCTTCATTTTCCTCTTCCTCTTCATATTTTGATCAAAAATCTGTATATATAAATATATACATTATTTTTTTTGTTAATTTTTTAACTTGTTGGCTATATATAGAAATATTGACCAACAGAAGCCTTGGCGCGTGATTTTGATAACCTCCCTTATAATCCAATAAGTCCTTCATTTATAGGCTCTCATTCTAAAATCAAGAACCTTCCCTGCATTTTCTCTTCTTTTTTCCTCCTGCAAAACCCTAATCCTACCGACGTCTCTCTCTCTCTCTCTCTCTCTCTCTCTATATATATATATATATCAATCCTCTGCGGTTGATATATATATAAATTACATATAAACAATTCATTCCCTCTTTCAATTTTCTCTAGTTTCCTCTGTTTTTCAACGATGGCGTTTGGAACCAAAGGAATTGACCTTGAGGCCGGTAATGGGATACTTTACCCGACAATGATGGAAAACCCACAACTCCGATGGGCTTTTATACGCAAAGTTTATGCGATTCTCTGCATGCAGATGCTTCTCACGGTCGCCGTTGCCTTCGCCGTCGTTCTGATCAAGCCAATTCCCGATTTCATTCTTCACACCACCGCTGGCTTCGCTGTCTACATCTGCATTGTAATTCTCACCTTCTTAAGTACGTAAAACCCTCCGATTTTCGTCTTAATTAATTTGTGCCTTGATTTCAGTTTTATTTGTTTTGGGGGTTTAATTTTTGGGTTCTTCAAATTGTGCAGTTTTGTGGCCATTGCATGTCTTTCAGAAGCGTCACCCTGTGAATCTGATTCTCCTCTTGCTGTTTACCTTGCTGATATCTTTCGCTGTGGGGTTGTCATGCTCAATGAGATCTGGTAATTAAGAAGCAAACCTATATTATTTGTTTTGTAATTTCTTTATACACTTTTGCTTGTTTTTGTTCATCTCATATCTATTTTGTATGGTCTGTTAATGGAAATAAATAAAAACAACAGATAAATATCTTTTTTTTTCTAAATTCCTCTTGATTTTTGTTAGAATTTAAGAACGAATAATATTGCAATCACACAGATATTATATTAAAAATAAGGACACACCATATACTCAGGTTCACCAATTTGGCTAGTCATGTCTAATGTATTCATTAGATGCCTCACTCACTCTACAGTGATTAACACACCAAATAATATTTTTATAATAATTAGAAAAAATTCTAGCTCCTATAACATGAACCCAATACATTAATAAAACCCAAGACCGAGCTACTAATAAATCCCCAAGTCCAATTGTACTTTACGTTTAGCTTCCAGGGGGCGTTGCCCCTTTCCAACCCCGCCGGGAAGCGACACTCCCGACTGGATAGTCGTCGTCATTCGTCGAACCCGCAGAAGTATGAGTCAATCTCAACAATTTTTTTGTAATGAAAATAGAAAAAAGTGAAGGTATATAAGTAAATCTTAATTTATTTATGGAGATTTTATCTTGTTTTGTCCACAAGAATTTACATTGTGAATAACTCTTCCATGCTGTTTGGATGAACAGAAAACCCTAAAAAAACCCTCTATTCTTAACACCATTATAGAAGAAATAAATGTTCCTATATTTTTACGTAGGCATCTGTTACAAGAAATCAAGTATCAGTGTAATATCTGATAAAAGTCAATTTAGGTAACAAATTAAAAACAAATAATCCTAGTGTTCATGATTACGAAGAACGTTTTATAGTTGTGATAAGCCTATTGAAGCAAAAAGCTTAGGTGATCTATATGGTTTATAAAGCCTTTTCTGAATTTTGAGTGGCCAATTCTTGATTTTGTTTTTGTTTTTTTAAAAAGAATTGCCAACTTAAAAATCTAGTCAACTTTATTCCTTGGATAAGTATTGTATTCCTTCCATATTGGAATAAATGAATAACATGTAGGATTCGTACTTTTTGAGGAAAAATAACTGAAAGCACAGCTTTATTTTAGTTTTTTTTAAAAATAAAAAATTAGAAAAATTAATATGATAAAGAAAATCAATTATTGTGGTTGGGAATTAATGAAAAATTATTGTACTTTGCTCAATATCAATTAGTGAGCATTTTTAAGGCTATTTTGTTTTCTGACCCGAAATTTGGTGAATGTTATATTGTGTTTCTCTGCGAATAGAGTAATTTCAGTTGCTAATTGTATTCTGCCATTTTCTTGTGATTGCTTATGCAAATAAATCTTTCTATAACTATGTTTATTTTTTGCAATGCCACGAAATTAATATTTTGTGAGTTCTGAATTTTGGATAATTTTAGCATTATTATTATGGTGTTTTGATCTCCAGTTTTTAGAATTGGTATCCATGTCTTGGTAATTAGAAGTCGTATAATCAGTGTCCTTTTACATACACGGAACATCATAAGAGCGACAACCGTATCTTGATAGCTGGTAAAATTGGAACCGCATATTACATTTTACTGGGTGGTGCTGGGTTATCCCTGCATGTATTCTTGCACAAGACAGAATTTTAGGTTTTGAATCACAATTGAAACGAGAAAATAGTTTTAAAAACTATGCTAATTAATATGGTTGGTTGATTGATTGTGGTCATCAGGGAAAGTCATTCTGGAGGCTGGAATATTGACTTGCGTTGTGGTAATTGGCCTTACCCTCTACACATTCTGGGCTGCCAAGAGAGGACATGATTTTCAGTTTTTGTGGCCATTTCTATTCACTTCTCTACTGGTGCTCATGGTTTTCAGTTTAATTCAGGTACGTGCATGTGCATGCATGGAGCTTCCTTCTATCTATCTCTCCCTTCACATTGAACACGGATGAATTCATGTGCCATATATATTACAGATGTTTTTCCCTATGGGAAAATTAGGGATGATGATCTACGGATGCGTGGGAGCCATCGTATTCTCTGGTTTTATCATATATGATACTGACAACCTGATCAAGCGATTCGACTATGATGAGTTTGTCCCGGCTGCATCCGCCCTCTATCTGGATATAATCAACCTCTTCCTGGCTCTGCTGGCTGTATTCGATGCAACTGACTAGCTACATCCCATTCTCTCGACTTTGTGTGGAAATGCATGTGAACAAATGGAAGGTTCAAGAGGCCTAATCACAGCCAGTCATATCTATGGGTTTAGGTTTTTGTTTAATTTCTCACTTTTGTGGGACTTGCAATTGTATTTTCTACTCGAATGCTTCTAGCTAGCAACTGAAAATTATTAACTTGAATGATTCTTCAATCTATCTATTTCAAAAATAATACATACTCTATCGGTCCTCAAAAAGAAGAGAATAATAAACCAACGGGGTAAATGGCATCCAATAGTTTTACCGGGTTTACTGTTGATACAATTGTTATAACTGTATAGTACATAACAAAAACTATAAAAATTTATTTCTGAAGTTGAATATGCCTCCAAAAGTCAAATTGTATTTTTAATTTTGGAAGGTATCCAATAGTTTTACTGGGGTTATCTTGTTGTTTTGTTAAGAAAAATATTCAAACACTGTTGATTCAATTAAATGATCATATAAAGGGTGATTAGGGAGCAACTGATGAGGACAAATCATATTTGGAATAAAGAATGCTAAAATCCCACATGATTCAACAAAGCTCAAAGAATCAATGTCTTGTCTTTATATTCTGATATTATCATTCTTTACTCCAATTTGCTTCTCTTTTTGACTGGCTTCCTATTCCAAGATTGCCCCCTTTTTTCCTCAACATCGACTCGACTCACATGGCTTGTTTCCTTGCTTTCATTCAAATTCACTTTACCTTTAAGTACACTTCAAACACAAAAAACAGAATCCCAAAATTCATATTCTCTCCAAGTAAGAGAGGATTGAGGACCCATTCTAATAATTTATACATTCATTTCACCTTTTTACAATAGCATGACCCAAATAAATAAATAAAAAGAAGGAAAGAAAGCACCCCACAAAAATTTCAAAACATATGGTTAGACCAAAAGCAAAAACAAAGCCATAACATTCTAGCAATATACCATTCCCAAATGTCCCATTTGCCAATTCTAGCCCTTGTACCGGAAACTTCATGTTCTATGATCTATTTCTATTGTTCCTTTCAGCGGCAATTGTCAATAGCCTTGAAACACCTTGAGTCCAGATATCATACTCCCTCTGATTCTTGCACTCGAATTCGACCACTCCACGGCATACCGTCTTCAGCGCAAAGTATCTCCGGTGTTCACCACCCTCTAGCAAGTGGCGGCCCGGCCAAGCTGGCATATCTTTCAGCACCTCCAACACCATATCTACACAAATTCAAAAGAGAGAGAGAGAAAATAAATATAATTAAAGATGACATCTTTTGATCTTTTTCCACTCTACTATGGCATACTGCTTTCCCAGATCCCCAAATGGTAGGAAGACAAAAGCACCTCCAATTCTGTTCACATCATGAGAGGAAAAGAGAGAGATAAAAGCAATAACAACTTACTCTTTTTCTTTTTGGTGATGGTCCCAGCAACATGTCTACTCTTCATCTTCAGCATCACCTGCAAAAGCATATAATTTGTAAGATGCATATAGATTGCAATCACATATATGAACAAGAAATAAAGCTGGTCTATTCAGTTCTATCATGAATAACTTTAGCTTTTCTGTTTGTAATTATCGAGTTTCTACTGTCCCTAAAAATGTATTCTATTAGTACATAATCTAGATGATATTATTCTAATAGCATAACTTGGGAGATTGCATGATTAGGGGGATTGAATGATTAAAGGGAAATTGCATGATTAAGGGATGATTGATTTACTTGTCAAATGTACTACAGTTCTAAGCCTATATAAACGCTCTCTATTTTGCATTGTAATATATATAATAAAAAACATCTTCCTTTCTTTATTTCTCTACATAATCAAACCACAAATGATCACGTCTAAAGTCCCAAGTGTTTAGATTTCGTGAGACTAAAGAATATTTTGCTAATCAATCAATTGTAATTATAAAAAAAAAAACCAACCTGGCCCATCCTGTTGATATAAACGGACACTATTTTCCAATGAAGATCACCTGCATTGTCAATGACATAAACACTATCAAGCCACCATCATGTTTTAATATACCAATACAACCATTCCAAATATATTAAAAACCAAAATCTAAAATCTTTGCTCTTTAGATTCATAGAAATCAAATACCCAATATGTTAGTTAATAGTGTTTAACACAGTGGAGTTTGTTTTCTCATCTGGTTAATGCAGCCATACAAAACAAACAAATTCTTTGCATTTTCAAGTTTTGCTCTACAACCAAACAATAAACAAAATTAGTTACCTTTGCGCGTGCGCTTGAGGAGCTCACTACCTCTGGCAAGAAATTCTCGACTACATATACCAAGGAAATTCTCTTCAGGAACAAGTTCCCCACTGAAGCTACCATTTGAACTACCATTACTCCCGCCATTACCACCAACATTCGTTCCCTTCTCCACCGGAATCACTGCCGCTATATTCCACACATCCTTCAGTGCTCTAGCCTTCAATGTGGCCACACCACGCAGAGCTACAACCCAACCAATACAAATTAATCCAAAAGTATTCTATTAGGCATAAAATTTAACATTCATAGAATAAAATCTTAAATTAATGACACAATTTCATAGAATTAAACTGACATTAATCTTAGGCTCTCAACATTCATAGAATAAAATCTTAAATTAATGACACAATTTCCCTGGGCAAAGTACAGTTAAGCACATAGTAATTAAAATAATAGATCTCGCAATATTACCAACTTGCATACACACACACACACACATAGTACCATGAGAAATTACATAATTACCCATAAAACTTAAATACTTTACTCACCAGTAGCAGCAGCTGCTGTTAATGTCATAATATCGCCAGCTGACCGAACGTTAACTGCTGAACTAACAACCGATGACAGATGATCCCGTTCCGCGCCCATTGCTTCAGCTGCTTCAACGCACTGTGCAGCAACCAGTGTAGCAGCAGAAGCCACCGCCATATCAGTTTTTGCCATCTGCTCATCTTTTGCTGTCCCAGATGAGGCAGCTGTGGCTGCAGCAATAGCTGCAATAGCAGCAGCCACTCCAGCCACTGAAACAGCAGCATGAAGCTGGGCATTTTGAGCCCTTGCTTCCTCTTTCTTTTTCTCTCGCCTGTCCTTCAACCATCTTCCCACTGTCTTTCCTCCCCCAGCAGGGGCGGCGCCACCAGTGGCTCCGCCTCGGTACTGGGTGTTGACTGAATTATTCAGACGACAAAACTACAGACAAAATATAGTGTCAGTGGATAATTCTGTTAACACGGTGTACATAATGCACCCATCTTGAAACTAACAGTACAATTTAATGATAGTGGCCACTGAAAAAATGTGCTAAGAAGGCATCACACCCAACTTGTGACTAACAATTAATGTGCTTGATTTGGCACCACTAGAGTTGTACCTCTCTCTTAAAATTGTGTGATAAAGTAGGACCAACTCCAAGATCACCATGAATCACTTGGTGGCCATTTTCATGATAAATTTCCAGATTTTCTCATTTCTCTCCACCAAACTTTATGGACCATTTGGTAATCTGAAAACTAAATTGACTAGAAATAAAAAATGGGCAGGTCATATATCCTTCTAAAGTGTGTTAAATTAGGGACAAAACAGAGATCACTACTCATTTTAGCCGTGCTAAATTACCAAGAAAAAGGTCAATTTGATAAACTCATTTCACAATCACATATGCAGCAATTATTTGGTACACGAGTAGTTATAGTATTAGTTACCATCTGGGCACCTTATCATTTGAAGGATCACTGGTTACAAGCTACTATCTCCATTAAATTATTCGCTTCTTACATAGAAACAAAATTGTGAAACTATCTTGTATTGGTAAAGCCAGACAGCAGAATCATTAAAATATAGTAGAACAGTAATCACGGGTAATAATAAGTGATAATATTTCAATAAGAGTACTAATACCCAGAGAAAAGGAAAGCATCTAAATGGTACTAGTACAATTTTTTGGTAAAAGGGAAAGCTGATATATATTTGCGCTCTGCTTTTTTCCTTCTCCTTCTGTGTGTTTCAGAATTTGTTGCTTTTTATCCCAGAAAATGAATAAACAAACAATAGTAGCATAGTTCAATCCATCTGGGTTCGCGGGTGTTCATCGGTTTCCGGCTAAACATGTCAGATTTTTCCGGCGAAACCAAGAACATAAAGGTATACATATTATAACATATATATATATATGTAAGTATATAGAGAGAAAAGACCTTGTCATCAACTTCTTCGGAGGGAGAGACAGGGGGACTGTCAGTGAGAGAGCCGTTTAGAGGACCACTGCTGTGTGAGAGACGACCAGAAGTGCGTGGTGATACCTCCTGCTGTTTTCAGAACAATACCATTTCCGCACTAATTATTATATAAATATATATACTGTAAAGCTACAATAATCCAATCATTCACAACAAAACAAACAACCCCTTTGATAATTGCCAGTGGGTTTTGATTAAATTAACAATAATTTGATTATTGGAATTGAACAATAAGAAACCCAGAGAGAGACTGATTTACCATCTGTAAATTTTGTAATCATTTTGTGTTTCCCTAAGAAAACAATACAGTGAAGTAAATGTTTTGGTATTTCCAAGAAATAGTTGAGGTTGATTTTCCCCATGAAGAAACAAAAAATGGTAAACAAAACATTCTCTATCCTTAGTTGAAGAACAAAAAAAGGATTAAATTTAAACATTCAATCACCAAAAAACAGAAAAATCCAAGAACCCACAAACAAAATTATAGCAAACTAACTAAAAAACAAAATAATTTGTCGATTTCTGTGAATATGTATATACTTACAGACTGAGACATTATACGTTCCATGACAAGTTGTGAGGTCTCGGAAGAGGCAAAGGAAAATGGGTTCCCCGAAACAGTGGCCGCCTCTTCGAGCTCGCCGGCGACGTCCTCTAAAATGGTCCCACCGCCGGAACCACCATTAGCGCCGCTGTAGGCCTTAGGCGAGGAATGGAGGAGGTGGGGCCAAGGCTTTAGATACTTCAAGAGCAGAGACGCTCCAGGAGCGAGATAGAAACTCCATTGGCTCCATTGGGGTCTCCGGTGGCCTGAAGTGAATCGGGTTCATTTTGTTTATTTTTTTGGTTGTATTGGATCGGAGTGATGTGAAGTGAAGTGGAGTGAAGTTTGTTGGATAAGTGAGATTAACAAGTGATTTGTGAGAGGGATCGGAGCTTTATAAGAAGACTAGAGAGAGAAAACAGAACAAATTAAGAGGAGAGAGAAAGAGAGCGGCTAATACTATATTGTATGTGCATGTATATATGCTCTCAACCGCCCCCCCGCCCCCACCCCACCCCCCCGCCACTTCCCCCCGCCCCCGCTCCCCCACACCCCACACCCAAAAAAATAAAAATTAGATATATAATTTAATTTTTAATATTAAATAATTATATATTAAATTTTAAATTAATATAAATTTATTTAATTTAACTAATACAATTATTATAAATATAAAATATATAACAAATTTATTAATCATAAAATTTATTTCATTCTAAACTTTTACGAGTCATCAATTTTAAAATTTAATATGTAATCGTTTGACTTCAAAAGTCAAGTTATATCCTTAATTTTGGAACGAAAATAGTACATTATATTATGTATAATTATATATAGCACAAAATGACCTACTATTTGGTAATAAAATACTTCATCTGTTCCATAATATATGATGTTTTAAATAATTTTATTTTTCTCAAATTATTTGTCGTTTTATATAATTTAGAAGAATTAATTATAATTTTTTCAAAATTATCTCTCATGGGAAAATATTACAAATAAAAAAGAGTATGCGAGAAGTATGATAATAAATGAGAATTTAAAGATATTATAAATAATTAATATTAATTATATTTAATGATATCCAATCATTTTTTAACTATTGTGTACAACTCTAAAATATGATATATTATGGGACGGAGAGAGTAATAAAATGTCTATAATATTATTAATAAGAATGAGGAAAAGATGAATAAATGTGATTAATAGATGATTAATGCAAGGATTCTCAATTTTTTGGCCTCAAATGACATACTACTTTTGTTCTTTTTTATTTGTCTTTTTAGATACTTAATTTTGTTCATTTTTATTTGTCGGTCTGTAAATTTTTAATAAGCACTAATGACTTAGTTTACCATATTATATCCCTACATTAAATATTAAGTTATTTATCTTTTATTTTTTCAATAAATTTTAACGGGTAATATATATTGAGATTTTATATTCATTTTAATCAATTAGACAGTGCATTAATTGTGTTTCTTAATTTTTTTTGTTTCCTCCGAACACGTCAATTAAAAAGGAACAGATATTAAATATTTTAATGATAATTTATAAAATAGTCAATCATATGAGATTTATTCAACTAATATTGCGGTGACACAACATTTTAAATATTTTTGAGACTAAAAATTTAAAACCCTAGGATCAACTTTCCCTTATTTCTCATCTTGTAACTTAAAAAACTTTTATGTGTATGTATATAGTACATTATTATAACTTAATTTCTTTTTCATACTTGTATTATAATTCAAATTTAGGGTGCATTTCATCTTACGGTTCTGGGAGAATCTAGGAAAGGCTTCAGGAAGACGTTAGCATTTGGTGAATTTTGTTATTATTAAATTATCACTTATAATCTTTACTTAAATTACTTAATATATGCTTCCTCTGTCCAATTTTATTTATTTAATTAATATTTTATGACCAAATTGATCGTATTTAAAATAATTTTTTTATAAATATATTAGATATAAACACAAAATTATTATTATAATAAAATACATCGAATATACTACTAAAATCAATTTATTTGATTTCAAAATTTTTATTATATTTTTTTAATTATTAATTTTACATTTAGTCAATTTGACCTTAAAAAATCAATTAAGAAAAATAAAATCGGACCAAGAAATAAGTAACTGTGTAAGATATATATATATATATATATATATATATACGATAAGTATCTTAGTCTCACCCAACTAAAAGTTCACCCAAACTCACCCCCTTTAGCGACGGATCGGGTGACAGTTCGTCCGTCGCTATATATACAACATTCGTCTATATGTTGTCCATTGCTATATGTTATCCGTCGCTAAAAATTAAGACGACGGTTGTATATATAGCGACGGACCAAACCGTCGTCCGGTCAGTCGCTAAAAAGAAATGAGTTAGATAAATTTTTAGTTAGATGAACTTAAGATCCAGACCAATATATATATATATATATATATATATATATATATATATATATATATATGGGTATGGCTGAGGTTTACTTTTATAACCATAAAGTTGATTGATATATTTATCAAATTAAATACAAATATATAGCTACGTCTTATTGGCGTGGTTTTTTTTCTCTTTGACCATTTGTATGTTGAGTAATGTCAGAGATATAATTTATTTTATAATTATTTTATAATTTATTGATGTAGCATACTTTTAAATTAATATATTAATAATAAATTATTTTAATGTAATTTTTGACTCCACATAAAAATTAAAGGTAAAATATGTCACATTAACAAATTATAAAATAGTTGTAGAATAAGTTATGTCTCTAACATTATTCTTGTATGTTTAATGTTATATTATCAGACTAGCTGTGTCACGTGCCTCCGACGCTACATGAAGAATGAGATTTATCCTAAATTTTGAACGACTTAAATAATTTGTTGAGTAAACAAAAAATTCAAAATTATTTGTATTTTGTTAGATAGATTAATGTTAGAAATATATACCCCAAATAAAAGAGAAAAGATTAGAGTGATAGGACGTGTGACGGTGCAATGTACTGCTCTGTGGATCTTTGGAATCCGCACGTCCGATTAGACACATAAAAATGTGAAGGAGAGAGAAAATCAAATCAAAGGGGCGTGTTTAATGACGCTACCCCTGCTGGCCTTTTATGTTTTCTACTACTATTTTATTTGTGTATAAAGTTATGAACCTGTTTGGGTATATGTACTGTCTCCTACTACAGGGATCGGTCTAATATTTTATTTATTTTTTTGACTCCCAAACTATTAATATAATTTATTATTAGAATTGAATTTTGTAAAAATTTTAATTTTAATAAATCACATTAATTATTTGAGAGTCATAAAAATTTAAACCGATCATTAGACCGGTCGCCATTCACCGATCCCCCCTAGACTTTTTAATATATACTACCACTGTTATTTTCTCACATGCGGCTCACTAATCACATGCGCCTCCTTTCACCATTGTTACCTCCTTTCACCATTGTTAATTAGACATTCTTGTTAAGTATCGCGACGATAAATTTATATATATATATAAAGAGGTAAAAATTAATGAAAACGCTCTCATTATTATTTTTATCTCAATATTTAAAATTTTATTTTAGTCACAATCCAAATTAATAGACATATAAATCATTTTTTTAATTAGATTGTTGTCGTCGTAGTTTAGTTTCCTTAATTAGGTAACATAAGTGGAAACAAACAGGACCTTAATCTAGTAATGCTATTAATATGTGAATATTTTACCTTCCTTGTACACCAAATTCTCTTAAATAAGTACAATTAACTAAACAACATTTTTTTTTCAAATTTAGATTATCTAAGTTATATTATTTTAAAAAAATACTCCAATACTATACTCGAGATAAAACTTGGATCAATGTCATTCTTCATCTGTTCTTTTCCTTCAAATTTGTTAGTATTGAAAATGAGCTTTTTACTATTCTACTTTATAACTTTATATAATTGTGCTGCTCCTAAATTATTAAATATTTAGTTTTACATCTCCTCAAACATTCAAAGATAATTGTAACATTTTCATATTCAAATAAAATCATGAGGACTTTCTTGTCCTTTTATAAATTCAAGTTAAGTGGAGTGACAATATCTACTTTATTGGTTAATGCCAATATAATAATCCATCCGTCCCATAACAAACGTCCTAATATAATTTTTATGGTCAAATTGATTATTTTTTAAATTAATAAATTTTAAAATAAAATAAAATATAGGTCATGTGATTATGATCATAATAAACTACAGACTAGTGTCAAGTTTTAGAATTTAAAAATTTTATATAAAATTTTATACTTAATTATTTTAAAAATAATTAATTTATCCATAAAAATTAAATTAGAACAGTTTATTATGAACTGAGTGAGTATTTGCTTATATGCCATATATTATGTACTCCATCTAATGAAAATATCCATTTAGTAGTTTGGAAGCTATTGTAATTTCCCATCGGAGGAGTGGCGAAGTCAGAAATATTTTTCAGTGGGGTCAAAATTATTACCAAACTATAAATAATTTGGCAGGGGTGTGGGGGTTCGAGGGCAGCGGCTTCGAGTCAATTTTTTTTAATACTTTTATACTTTCGGGTCACACACACACGCACACACACACACACACACACACACACATATATATACTATATTACAATTACAATATAATAAGTAATAATATATAGTATATATACACTATATTGACTCATAATAGACTTTTTTAAATACAATTGTTCATAAGTAATTTATTATTTATTTTTAAAAATAATATAAATTTGATTATTATTTAATTTAAAATATTATAGAGAGATATACATATATTGAGAGGATATGAGTCATATGTGGTTTAAATTTGATTGACAAAGTTATAAATTTTCAATTTGACCCCGTATAATAGAAAATTTATAAAATTTTAGTGAAGTCAATTTATATATAATACTTAAAAATTTTAAACTTTACCTTGTATTATAAATCAAAAAAAAAAATTAGTGGGATCAATTGACCCCACAACCTTGTAAGTGGCTTCGCCACTGCATCAGAGGACATCTTATTAATATATATATATAAATCAAAAAAAAAAATTAGTGGGATCAATTGACCCCACAACCTTGTAAGTGGCTTCGCCACTGCATCAGAGGACATCTTATTAAATATATATATATATATATATATATATAGGAGTGAAGTGGTCCAAGAAAATCAGATTGAGAAAGATAACCAAAGAGCTTAAAAATTATTGCATATATATACGGATATCCATCTACATGAAAATCAATCAAGCACGCTAGTTGCTTGAGTTTATAAAAATGACAATCTAGCTCTGCATAAATGACTAAGATTGATTTGTGCGACATGCTTTTATTGATAATACTATCAAACTTTATCCATTAAAAACTCCCTTTCAGTTCTAAGGGTGGTGCGTGTATCCATAACATGTTCTCCATTACAATGGCTTTAATTAAGAGTTTTAAAAGAATTACATATATACATAAATCTACACGTAGCATTGGTCTTTTCCTCTCGTCCAAGGCACAACGAGTGTACAACTCGAACATGTGATCATCACGTGACACGTGATTCACACGAATCAAAGGCGCCTGATTATTATAAATATGTCGTTAATGACAAAATATTATTGAGGTAAAAGAATATTTATGCTATGTTTGGATTAGACCGAAGTAATAAAAGTGAGAATAAAATAACTCATTCTTATGCAATGAAAAAAACTTGTGTTTGGTTGTTATATTGAAAGATGGAATGAACCATTCTCATTTCTACTAAATTTGTGAATTTTATTTATTGGGGAAGAGTATGGAATGATTCATTCCGGTTGGAATGGAATAAATCATTCTACTTCTGCCAACTTTGTGATTTTATTTATTGAAAAATGGTATGAAATGACTTCACTAATTTCACTAATAAATCATTTTTATTTTATTCCTTCACTAATTTCATTTTTTCAATTCAAACGTATCATTATTATAGTGAAATCAATTATTCTATGATATTTTTAGAAGCTATATAAATTATGCCACTATTGACTATGCTATTCTTTCCTAGTTTCATCCTTTTTTTCCATATAACCAATTATGATGATCCATTTTTTTTAGTAATTTTCCCAGCTTTGATTAGGAAACCTTAACTATAACTCTAGTTCTACGATAATCATGAAATAATATATGTTACTTATATAATAGATAGAGGATGTTTATGATCCTCTCCATTTCAAATGAAATGGAGAGTCTCCATTTCAAATGAAATGGAGAGTCTCCATTTCATGATTAAGATTTAAAATGTGTTGGAATATTATGTTATGCTGACAGGAGAGAGATGATGGTGTAGAATATACAAAGAATGGAGATTCTCCATTTCACTTGAAATGGAGAGGATCCTAGTTTGTGTGTAACACCTCAGTTTCACATTGAAAGATATGAAAAAAATATATTTGTAATTAAGTAATTAAGTTACTACCAATAGTACATTCAAGTCATAATCTTTTGAGTGAATCCGTGGTGGGCTAACCCAAGAAGATACTATAGGGTCAGTGGTTTAAGACTTTATTTGGATGGATTTGATTCGATTCGAACTTGGGATTTGACCCGAGATTTGTTTCGGACTCAGTAATTGACCCGAGTTGTTTCATATAGTATCAGAGCCGATTCTCGAAAGTTCGAATCGGGTAAAGATTTGTGAACCGTGTGTGTGATCGCTTCTAACGTAACGGGACGTTATAAATTTATGCGGGGGAATTTATAACACCTCAGTCTCAAATCGAAATATATGAAAAAAAATTTATCTGTAATTAAGAAATTATGTTACTACCAATAGTACATTTAAGTCAGTGACTTTTTGGGTGAACCTGTGGTGGGTTAAGATGACCAAAGAAAATATTATTAGGTCAATGGTTTAAGGCTTTATTTGGATGAATTTGATTTGATTCGGACTTAAAATTTGACTCAAGATTTTTTTCGGACTCGAAATTTGACCCGGATTGTTTCAACGTGACACTATTAGAAATTAAAATTTAAACAAATATTTCATTTACTTTGCACAACTTGTTAAATATTAGGTAATCACAAATCTAAATATAAAACAAAAACAGATGAATCCGGCAATGCACCTACAGAACCCGACCCGGAATGAACTTATCCATCGGAAATATTAAAAGAATGGGCCATGGTCGGTCTATGGAAAAAGTCAGATGGCTGGGCAACCAAAAATTCCGTCATCAATGAGAAGGGGCCAGAGCCGGACGGAGTCACCTGTCAAACCCTCCACAAAATAATGCAAAATGTGTGGACTCTACAAGCGTAATTTACTTCAATCATTTGAATTTCTCTCTCCTAGGCAATAGGCATATAGAATGTTTTAGGAATGCCTTTCCTAAGACTTGAATGTGGTCTAGATTACATTGACCTTAAGTGATCCTTTTTTGTTTGGGAAAAATACAATAATCTCCCTTATTTTCAACTGGTCATAACAAATGGGGAAATCTGCCTACAAAAAAAAGTTTAGAGTTTGCTAGTTCGACTTACTTCAAGGTCAACACTTGTTTTATATATAAAATAGTCTGATCAACTGAAATATATTGAATTGTAAATTATTACAAATGATAAAAAAATTATAATATAAATAATTAAAATGATATTTTTTTTCAAACGTAATAACAGATAATTAGGCTAATCGTAGCAACAATTAGTGGACACCAGAAAAACAGTAATACTCTAAAAGTAATTACATAATATGCAACTTTGAGTAATTTTTCGATACTTGTTAATCTTGTATATATTAGTGTGGAAATATTTTGTTTTGATTGAAATATAGTGAATGAAGACAAAGTTAAATTAAAATTTTTAATAAAAAGATGATAACATAGATCTACAAGAAAATAATTAGTTTACTTGGGGCAAATTTGTCAATCCATATTGAGAGGTAGTTGTAACTTCTCATGCATACTATTCCATTCCATAGTTCTTATGATCTATCCATAGTGAGAGCTAGTTGTAACTTCTCATGCTTACTATTCCTTACTTCTTACAAGAATATATAGTAAGAGTTAAAATTTAATTCTTATAGTAACAGAATATATAGTAATAGTTAAAATTTAATTCATATAATAATAGTATAAATAAAAAATATACAAGTAGTGAAGCATATGACGATATGAAGTAAGAGTTTCATTTATATTTTAAAGATAAAATTTATTCTTTTTAAATTATGAATGATGATATATGCACACTATGTGAGATAGTTTATACTTATATAAATAGAGAATTATAAATCAAATTTAGAATACATGGATGTTTTAGTTTACAAATGTACCTATAAAGCGTGTATATACTAACACCTAAAATTAATATAAAAATTATATTTTAATCTAACTTTTATAAGTTTGAATAGTTTATAAGCTAGTAGAATTAAAAGTCAAATTCTTCTTATAAATTATGAGTAGAGTTTTACTGTATATTGTGATTTTTTTCGTTGGGAGTCAAAACACAAAAAAATAAAATTCAAATACACTCCTACCTAATTTTACTGTCCACAAAGAGTTTTTGTATACACTTTCACCAGTCAACTTGCTTGACAATTGGATGGAATTTTTATGACAATGCCTCACCGACTAGACCTGCAAAACAAATGGTGGACATTTGTCCTTCAAAACTATAGACAGAGGGAGTATATGTTTGACCCTCAACGATATCGTCTGCTAGCCCACTGGCTAACTTATAAGTCATTTACTACATATATTGTTGAGGTGTTTCTTATTGACTTATTTTTTAATTTATAAGTTATAATAAATAAACAATAATTTGGTACTTATTTAAAAATAACTTATAAATCATTCTTATTAATTTTATTTAATTAAATGTAATGTTCTTTTAAAAGATTACTAAAAAGAATATTAATAAAAATATTTTTTAACTTATAAGTCATTATCAGTCGAACACCTTCATAATTTATTTTAACTTAATTTCTGACTTATAAGTCAAATTGGTGACAAACGTTTTTATTTATTAGTTCCAACTTAACATAACTTATAAGTCGTCTTAAATTTTAATTTTAAGTTAGTTTAAAATAAGTTATTGCCGAACTGTCAGAAAAGCCCCCAATTACACTACACTATAAACAGGAAAGTACGCATGAAACTAAAACATGGAGTATTTTCAATTTTTCTTCCTTCTTCTCTTGATTGGACTTGTAATATACTTCCTTCCTTCCTTCCAAAAGAACATTTTAACCTTTTAAATTTTAAAACTCACAAATAAAAAAAATCATAATTATTAATTTATAGATTATTTTATTAATTAACGATTGTGTTAGTTGAAAATACATTGATTTTCATGGATTTTAATTAAAATTTACAAATTAACTATAAAGTCAAAATATTCTTTTGTAAAACCAAGATTATATACACACACTAGAGATGACAATTGACACTACACACTATTCTAATTGTACGCAAGTTAAAAAAGTTTAATAATTGATCATCTGATTGTAAAAATTAAAACAACAATCACTAAAGTGATAAAAATCAATAGTTTAAGTGTTTCTACCCATAGACTCAACGGAAATAGTTTGCAATATGATGTTTAAGGTCCTATTTGTACTTTGGATATTGTAATTAAGGGTGTAAATGAATCGAGTCGAGCCAAGTATTGAGTTGCTCAGATTTGATTTACAAAATTTATCTAGCATAAAATAAGATTTGATTGAGACTCGTTTAGCTATCGAGTCGAGCACGATTTCGAATCGAGCCTGAGTAGTTTGAACTTTTCGAACGAATATGATTCAAGTATCAATAGAAAATTACAATTTGAAGGGGTTCGAGTTATTTATTGAATTATAAAATTTACTCATTTTTGAATTATTTATATTTCGAGTCGAACTCGAATCACACTTTTAGTCGAGCAATTACAAATTGAACCCAAACTGTGTACTCATTTTATACCTTTTAAGTGTAATGGTACTCTTTAAGACCTTGTTTTAATGTGATTTAAAATGTAATTGTTGATATTTTGAGTTATCCTAAGATGCCCTAACGCTAACGTATAGAAAAAATAAAAAGACTACTACATTTTTATTTTTTATTTTATAAGTAAAAGAGTACAACTTTTTTTTTTATTATTAGTTAATAATGTGCGCATAACTTTGTTTAATCTGTGGATCCATTTTTCTCTTTGGACATATTTAGGTATCCACTTTTTATTTTTAAATTTGTATTTTTTGTACTTTATGAGATTGTCCAATATTAATTACCTCAAAAGTAGACATAAAAAAAGAACTTCTTTCTTTTTTCTTCATTTTTTTTATTACAGTAACTTTTTCATATAATATCCCTACTTCTAAGCCTTAATGTTGCGTTTGGATTAAAAAAATAGAATAAAAGACGAAATAAAATAATTTTAAAATATTTTAAGTGTATGTTTTGTTGTTGGTGGTGGTGGATGTTATTATATAATGGTAAAATTATCACATAAATTCATTCTATTAGAATTGATTTTATTTCACCTTCTCCAAATGAAATAAAAAAAATAAAAAGATAAAATTAATTTTCATCCTATTGGAATGATTTAATCTCTAAAATAATCATCAAATATACTATTTTTATTTTATTCATTCTTTTATTTTATTCTTTCGATCTAAATGCAGCATGAAAGGTGTATGTAGTACTAAATAAATGAAAAAATGGGCCGCCATGAATGATCCAAGTATATCCTTAACCCCACATTCTTAATTTCCCATTTTACTTCCCCGTATATACATGAACATGTCCAATTAAGGTGGACCCACCCATCCGTACAGCTGCACCATAGCCCATAGGTGTAGTAGAGCCAGGAATAAGAGTTTGAAGAATGACTTAAAATAATGCTATTATCACATAATAATGTTCACATAAAACTCATATACTGTAAAGTGACATTCATAGATTTGTTGTTTACATGACTTACTTAACCCAACAACAATCAATGGGTGCAATTCATACAGCATGTGAGTTTTATGTAAGCATTATTATGTAATAGTAGCATTATTGAAGAACTTATTAGCCAGCTACTGAGAAGTAGTTAGGGGCATATTCTGGTGATCAATGATAGCGTTCCACTGTCCCATAATTATAGTCCAGAGTCCAGTCCACACCCACCGTTCTGAGCCCCGGCAACATATGGAAGAATGCCCTGACATTTTTTTTGGGACATGCCCTTTCATTCTTTCTTAATTCTTCTAGTTGCCCAAATTTTCAAATAACCAACAATATTATACTACTTCATACGGTCGTCATAACTCAAAAAATTGTTGTCATAATCAGTCCGTCAATCAATCTATATATATATAACAACTAAAATAACTCTATGTGCTATAACATGAGCTTAGACAGAGAGTCTCAAATCAAAATGTTATACAAATCTAAAATCGGACGGCTAATAAACCGCGAAATCCAAATGTTAGACGCCTTCTGCGAAATCCAAACGTTAGACACTTTCTCCTACCAGGTCATAGCGACTATTATTGAAATTCGGAGTCAATCTAACGTATACCATTACTACTAAACTATTTGTCAATAATTAATGGGTGAATATATCCTTAAAAGTTTATAAATATTGCAAATGGTACTCTTTATTTTGTTTTCTTTATAGCTGATACTCACTGAGATTGCAAGACAATTATACAAATATTATTGACTGAATTTGCAGGGTGGGTGCTAAAATGCGCATGGGGGCGTGGCCTGGGTACGTCATCATATCCCTCTTTTGGTTTCATCTCCCTGTCAGTCCAAAAAGCTACCCCAAGAAACAAAAGCTTCCACAAATGACAAAACACAGACCAGAGCTGCTTCTACTTTGTCCCTTGAACATTCTTTCTTCTTTCTTGAATTGGGTACAAGTGGAAGACAGGATTACTGATTCACTTCTTTATATTCCCATTCCCCGTTAATGGCTAGCATGTTAGTACTCCCAATTTTCTTTTCCCTATATGTACAGTAGTCATGTTTTATATTTGACTTAAATACAAATAATTATCCTAAATTATTAACTTTTTTTCACTTCGGAGATCAACCTTTCAATTTTTTCAATCAGATCCTTAAACTATCATTTTTTAACAGTTTCGTTCAATTGAACCTGTCATGTCATAAATTGATGACGTCACCTCGCTGACTAGGCTAATCAATGCCTACGTGTAATTAAAAATTAGGATTAAAAATAAATTACTACCTTAAATTATTGACCTTTTTCTACTTTGGTGATCGATTTTTCAATTTTTCTCACTCTAGTTCAATTAAAATTGAAGATGGTGGGTTCTGAGGCAAAAGGGCGGAAGTTATTTACTTTTTAATTATTAATTTTTAATTAATTTTCTTCATTAACTAAGAGCTCAAATACATGGAAAGTGATTGTGTAAATTATGTTTTAATAATTTAATACTGTTTTTTATTTTTTGGAAAAAAAATAGTTAATGATAGTGGTAAGTAAGATGGTATCTAATAATTAGTTACAGATAGTTTTTTTCCTTCTGTTTTTGTTTGAAAATTTAAGTGTTAATGATAGTGACAAGTAATGTTTTCATAATTATGTTTTCATAAAGAACCTCTTAAATAGATGTTTTAAATTATTTTTAGTTTTTGTTGTTAAATTTTTATATAATATTACATTTATGCCTATTTAGTTTTTATAAAATGATTTAAACTAATTATAAAATGAGTATTGTTTTAACACATCATCAGTCACATCTTAGGTGTTAAAGTCACGCTATCAATTTATGACAATTTCAATTGAACCAAAGTAAAAAAAAAAAATAGTTTAATCACCTAATTGAAAAAATTGAAAGATCGATCACCAAAGTGGAAAAAAGGTCAATAGTTCAGGATAGTAATTTATATTTAAGTCTAGCTTTTAATTACATGTAGACATTGTTTAGCCTAGTCAGCGGGGCTACGTTATCAATTTATGACATGTCAGGTTTAATTAAACGAAAATAAAAAAAATTAATAATTTAATGACCTGATTGAAAAAATTAAAAAATTGATCACCGAATTAAAAAAAATTAATAGTTTAAAATAGCTATTTATATTTAAGCTTTTATATTTACATTGCCATAACAATTATAATTAGATATGCATAATTTTAACTAGGCATGCATATAATTGCCACTAGTATAATCGTTTTTGAATAAAATATAATAATCCCAAGTTGTTTTTGTAGATATTTTGATCTAAAAGTAAAAGTGAAACGTAAATGAGCACCTATGCTTTATTTAAAATCTTCAATTGACTTCCAGTAGTTCTAAAAGTAATAGTCACATGCAGGGTCATTCTTGAAATTTTAGTGACCCGGTACAAAAAATAAAAACGAAGCCTTTTTGAAATATTATCGTCACAAAAAAAGTAAAAATAAACAAATAAAAAATATAAATTATATTTAAAAAAGTATATTTCTGGTACTTAAAATATAATAGTTCGACTACAACAAAATAGATGAGAATTTCGATTACAACAAAATGTATGAGAATACATTCATTCATTGAAAGATTTTTCTTCTAGTATTCCTAGAGACAAAATCTTCAATCAAATGTTCAAAATCAAACTTGTCCAACATATCCTTCTCGACGCACATGATTGCCAACCCATTTATCCTTTCTTGTGTCATAGTTGACCGCAAGTAATTTTTCAACAATTTCAACTTCAAAAAACTTCTTTCAGCAGATGTCACTGTCACAAGAAGAGTTAGTAATATCCTGTAAACAATTAAAACATCAGAAAAACAATCCAAAACTTTTACATACTCCAGAATTTCAATGGTTGACTCGATTTTTCTTGACAAAGTCACATGTAACACTTGCAATTTTTAAAACAAATCATTTGAATCAATATCAGAAAATTTGTCATGTTTCAGAGCCTTTTCAAGATTAACACAACATTCTTTCAATCTGATATCATCCAGTATTCTTAATGTTTTTGGATCATATAAGCCAAATTACATTTAGCAAGACATCTCACAACAGAAATGATTCTTACAAAAACTAGTTTTCAGTGTTCTTTCTCCTTTTTGATATGCTCTTGTACATCTTTGTCAATTGTTTAATTGCTTTTCAATCTGATTTGAAGATCAACCCAAGTGGTCATGTTAGTGATATGCTCAATATTGTTCTCATGTTGTTTGAGCCTCTCACCAACATGTTTCCGATCTCCAAATCCGTCATTTGCTAAATGACTTTCATTGTTCGGAGACTTAAACAACTTGCAGCAAAAACAATATATTTTATCTACATGCTTTGAGTACACAAGCCATTAATTTCCTATCTTGAGTCTCTCCATTCGTTAACCTTTGTGTGTAATGTTCATATGAAAAATGTTTGAATATTTTATCCACATGAAATTTGAGATCATTTTCTCTTAATGGACCTTTTTTCACAAACAGATCCCTTCTTTGGTTAGCAATGTTATCCCAAGTGCATGGATCATACATATCCAAAGTTTGACTTGCTTGTTCTTGTTCATTAGCCACATTATCATCATCTATATCCTCATTTATTTCATTCTCATTTTGTTCTAGATCAACAACCTCTTCATTGAGATCTGTTTCATCATTTTCTCTCTGTTCTTCAAGCACTTCATTATCAACATCTACATTATCAACCGAGTTTTCAAGTGAATAATCAGTTTTGCTAATAATGAACTTATCAAGAGTTCCCTTCTGAGATGAAGTGAGTTGTTCTATTCTTTTTCTTTTATTTCTTTTTTAACTCCTAGATTGGTGTTCCCTGAACATCTTTACACCAAAAATACAAAATCAAATTGAAGCAAAAATCAAACAACAGACAAGAAGAGTAAAACTTGTCTTGAAGTTTCAATTTCAAATCCAAACTTTAACCAAACTCTTCCATGACATCAATGCAAATATACAATTATAAATTAAAAAAATATATTATAACTAGGGTTAGGAACTCATAAATTGTAAATCGCCAAATCAACACATAATTTTTGATATAATATAAACTCAAAGGTAAATTTTTTTTATCAATCATCAATTAAATTACCTCTTTCTTAGTGTTTTTATCTTCTGCAAGAATCGAGAAATTTAAGAGATATTTGAAAGTAGATTGAGAAAGAAGAAGAAAAAAAAGAAGAAAAATAGATATCTGCAAGGGTTGGTTTGGGAAAACCGAAAGAAAGGAAAGTAATAGGCGTAGCCGCGTAGGTTAACATCTTTTTTAAATTGGCTTAACTTGGGCATCAACAGTATATTAGAATTGGCCCAGTTGAGTCATTAAAAATTTATTGGGCTTTAAAAATTACTTTTATATACCTATATCATTATATATTTATATTTTTAATTATACATATATATATATATATATATATATAAAATTTAAAGCTCTCCTAATTAGGGCCTAAGGCGGTGGATCCTTCCGTCCGTATTCAGAAAGGACCAGCGTCACATCTGAGTTGGAGTTGAGAGTCGACAAAATAGTAAACTTTTTTCTTGTAAGTGTCTTAGGAGCTGTTTGTTTACATCTGATTGCCTATTAATGGACTGCCTCTTATTCGCTAAGAGGCATGATGCTGTTTGTTTTTTTTTGTTACCTCTGAATGTCTCTTAATCGGTAAGACAGAAAATAAAATCTTAATAATTAAGATGTACTTCTTAATAAAAAAAATTTGATAATTTTTTTTTATATAAATATATTCAACAATATTATTCACTTATTTTTATTAAATTGAATATTTAAAATTATTAAATAAAAATTTACCCTTTAAAATAATAAAATAGTGTCATTAAGAGACAACTTACTTTTTAGTTATCAAATAATTTTTTAGATTCAGATCTCATATCCATTCAGATGATCTAATTTATTAAGATATCATAATCATTCAGATCTTAATCGCCAAATTTATTAAACATAACCTTAATTGAGTGGGTATGACATTCATTAAGCTCAAAATCACATGTAATAATTTAAGGTATAGTGGTTTTGGCACATAGAGAAAGACAAAAGTGAGATGATTACTCCAACAAGTATAATGTGACTAGAAAAGAATCTAGACCTCTCAAAGGAGTTTATGGAAGTGGCTTCAAATTTTTTTTAAGTAAAAAACTTTTAGTGCGTCATTTACTAGTAATTAATTAACCCACAAAAAGAATATATTTTTTATTAATTAAAAAGAAAAAGAAAAGAAAGGGATAGGCTATGTCTTTTTCCAGTCGTGAAACATGATAGGCTTCATGATTGGGGATAGCAATGGGTACCTATTGTATTGATTAAGCCTGGCCACTACGAATTGTATTTGAGAAGAGGGAAAATTAAAGAAGGGTCCTCCTAACATGTGTCCTTAGGACATATGCTAAGCGTATAGTTTAAGAGAATATTTTTTTGAACTATGTGCATATTCTATTGATTTCTGTATTTGTATCAAATTCAAGAGAATATACACATAATTCAAAAGAATATTCCTTTAAATTGTGTGCTTAGTATGTGCCCTAAGAGCACATGTTAAGAAATTCCATTAAAGAAAGTGAGAAAAGAAGAAAATAAAGTGGGGGAATGGATGGGATTAAAAAAGGATCTCATCGTCATCATTAAATATGGATACTACTGGCATACTACGTGAACCTTTAAACACCTAGAGCGGTATAGCCCTTACCCCCACCGCATTACATGTTTGTTTTCAACTTTTTAGCTTTGGACTTCATTTTGGACCATAAAGGACGATTCAATTTATTTTCTATTGTTCCCGATCCATCCCATTTAAGATGTTTTGATCTTAATTCAAATTCATTTGTCCATCAGATTTCAGTCTTATGGTTAAGTTAAATTCTCACATGTGTGAATTTATTTTTTATTTTATGATAAATGTGTTTCCTCTTTCTTTCTCTATGGGGAACTGTATTTCTTTCTTGCATGAAAGAGAAAGCTCACTTTTCATAAAACCTTCGGCTTTTTATGCTCAATGTTGTTGCCTACATTAGTCAACTCATGATTTTTAGATCCGGACCGATCATCGCACCGAAAAAGATACTAGATGGATGAGTCATATGCTCAATTAGTGGTCGAACCGTTATTGACCTAGTGACGTCATCAATATTAGTAAAAGTGATTAATTTTAATATTAAATTTATTTTGGTAAAAAAATTAAAAATTAAAAGTCGGGTCAACAAACTGATTTTATCTGTTGAACCATCGGTTCGACTGGTGATCAACCGATTTTTGACCAAAACTAATTAAGCAATCCAACTCGGACCAGAATTTAGACCATCGATCCGATTTTTTAAAACCATGAGTCAACTTACACGTAGGAAAAAATGAGAATCCCTAGATGGACATCTTTAATTTGGACAGAACCTCTAGTTTGAGATTTAAAATCTTGGTAAATACACGCAAGGATATTCAATCGACACTTGGAGAGAATCTGCTTAAGTTGTTTATAGTCTCAAACAGTTCTGGATCACTGGGAGACATGTCAACTTGTTGTAACAGTAGTCTGTTATAACTTCAAACATCTTTAATCACTGGACACCTGTCAGTTTGCTATGACATCAGATCATATGACTATTCTTGGAATCGGGCACGCCGAAACCCGTCCAAAGATACCATATCCTAACAGTATAAAAAATGATGAATAAACAATGGAGGGAGACGTGGGTAGATGAGGCAGAACTCTGTACTAAGTAGGGCAGGGTATATGGTATGATTTTAATGGTGATAAAAACCTTCTACCCACTTGTCCCATGCTCATGGAGGCTGGTTGGCAATGTAGTGAACCACTCAATATTTGCTTCACCCAACATACTTCATTTCCATTGCCCAAAACTTTTGTGTGGATGATAAAAAGGTAGTATTTATTGCGGAAAAACGATATTTTCACATGTAATTTATTATTTTTATATGTGCTCATTTCACATAAAGGTGAGACCCACTCTACTCTCTTGCTAGATAAGAAAATACCAAAATTACATGCTGAAATAGTGCTCCCGTCGCAAAAAAACAGACAGATATTAAGAACTACTGTTAGCAATCACATATAGTATCTATATTATAAAATCCAACGTCCAATTTTCTCTGGCCCAATTATGAATCCATCAGAAATTAATTATACTCATGGGCCTTGTTAAAGAATATTCATCATCTATTTACTGGCCTCTTCACAATCCAGACCAGTTATGAAGCCTTTTGATCCGGTGATATTATCAAGACGTCATTCACATTTCACAGAGAGCGGATAAAAATTTAGGCAGTATTAAAATATTATTTTTCTTTAAATAAAATATGAAATATGTTTAGACTCAAAAGATTTAAGTTTCAATCACGACAAATCTTGTTTTTACAGTAATAATACCTTTTAACTAGTTCATAATTTTCGAAATTATGTGTTCTACATTTTACTATTTATCACTAGTATATAAATTTCTCTTGTGATTATTTGGATTAACCCATTCAGTCTTATTTAAGCAATGTGATGACCAAATTGTGATGGTAAAATTTTAGAATATTATATTTTTTAGAATAATAATATATCATGTCAATTTTTTAATTGGTCGATAATTATAAATGATAATATTTTAATCATCTAATATGATAAGTCAATTTTAAAATCATACTTAATCTTATGTATTAATATAAGTCCTCATCGTAATTTAATTAAAAAAACTCTCGCAATTTTGGGTGCATTTTATGAAAAGATATGAGACTCGTACTTCAGGGGGAGGGAAAGAGGGTATAGACTATAGAACATAGTAGATAAATTGCCTCTAAGATTTTCTACTTGATTTTGTTATATTCCATAATACCGTGTTAGTAAGTCTTGTAGAACTAGTCCAATTTGGGGGTATGCAACAAGAAGTAAAGATGTAGGATCATCAGCCCCAACGGCGAAGCCATGGCCTGAGCAATTCCACGCCACCATCTTCACAAACAAACCATAGCGGAGCAGTCCAAATGGTAGAGCTGTGGTACGACTGGCCCAATGGTCGAAACGTGAACATAGAACAAGACCAGCTTGCGCACTGTACAACGTGCAGTGGAACAACGGCACCTTCTTCTTCTTCTTCTTCTTCTTCTTCTTCACACGGACGGGCAGAGGATCATCCCGACTGTCTAGCTTCGAAGTTGGGATTCTAAGGCCTAATTGGATGGATGGAGCTAAGTAACTACTTAGGTCAGCGCCACATGGACGGTTTCCTCTGCAATGTCTGGGAGAAGGCCGACGGCTTCATCTGGTATTACGAGGACGTTCTCTCCAAACGCCCGCCCTGTCTTTAGGCTCTTGTTCTCTGCTACGCGCTTTCTTTTAATAAATAGTTGTATTTTATTTAGTTTCTTCTATTTATAGTTATCTTGTTTAATTTGTGGTTATTTTATTAGAATTTAATTTATAAATAATGATATATTTTATTATTTTAATACATGAAGTAATCAAAATTATTTGAATTTTGTTTGAGATAATCTATGTAATATTTATCTTTTATCCTAAAACCATCGCCCCCTCATTTTTGGTATTAGAGTCAAATTCAATCCATCCTCAGTCTCCCAAAATTAATGTCGCCAAAAAAAAACTGTCCAGCCAGACGAAGCCTTATCCAAACCCTAAATCATCTTCAAAACCCAAAACGTAACATTCCATCATCACGTACAACATACTATTAGTGTTAACCTTCATAATCTCCAAATTTCAGCCCTATTCAAATCAAGGAACCCTAGATTGCAGTCCACCTTTTTTATATTTCAAAAGAGACCAACAAAAAGAAAGGTAGAAGAAGATGGAGGAAGGAAAAAAAAAAGAGAAAATGTTATTAAAGAGAAAATGTTAAAACAGACCAACAATAATTAATTTTTTTAAAAATTTTAGAAATAAATTCGAATTTAAACTGTAAAACAGAGCTATTTTAAATTTAGAGAGTATATTCTAATTGTAAACGAGTGTCTATTTGGAGATCAAATATGTTATTAACCCGAAAAATTAAGTGTTGAAAGCTTTAAATTATTTTTAAAAATCAGTATTATATATATATATATATATATTGTAGTAATAATAAAATAATAATAACAGCAGCTCTATAATAATTACACCATCTTGCCAAAAAGTTTGCACTCATCTTGCAAATTTTGAGGGACGATCAAATGAGACTCATAAAATAAGTTACAGAGTTATTCCATGCTAACATGATAACTAGATTTGAGTACTTTATAATTTTATGTATATGTATTTTTACCTCTATTAAGGGTCAAAATACAAATAGGTAAAATTATAAGGCGTTCATATTTAATTACATAGAGTTTTTTCAAGTCACAATTCACACGATCTACCTTCTAACGATCTAGGATGAGTTGCTGCCTTGCTAGATATAAGTGTTTGAGGAAATCACGACCATTGTACGCAGCGTGATTAACTTCCGTAAAATATCTAACTTTCCAATCTCTCCAAATTCTCCCACTTTTGGGGAGAAAATTTTGAGCCAAAAATGAAATAAACTTTACCTCTACATCTCTTCCTTTCCTTCCTAAAAACCCAACAAACATGACATTTTGAGAGATTTTAATTATTTTTCCTTTCATTCCCTTACAAACACAGTATAAAAGTAGTAATTAATAATGTATAATGGCACAAACAACTGTAGCATTGTTTTACTGTATGTGAAGTACATCATATTTGCCCAATACAATACTGCGTGATTACTAGCAACTATAACCCCTCCTGCAGAGCTTAATTTATGCATAAGAATTTACATATCAATCAGAGCTAACTAGAGCAAAAAATCTGTCAAATCTCTCTAAGATGGGGCTACATATATCATCATATACCAAAACCTCAATCATCTTTGTGCTCGTCTACTTATTTCTCAATAACCAAAGCCAACAAAATGACCATGAATGCCAGCAAATTGAAAACCCCTCCTTTCACTGAACAAGCTGCAAATATAGAAAACAATATTGTAGCAAAGCACATATTAAAATGAAACAGATTCATCTAACATGGAGCGAGAGTACATAAATTACACGTAAATTTAATCTGACCTTGGTTTGAATCGTTATTGGACAAAGAGGGGGTCTGAGAAGAAGATGATCTGTTCAATACTGAAATCCCAAGGTTCGAACATTCTGCCCCAAGTGCACCTTCAAAAACAAATAATCAAATATCTCTTTCAATAGTTAACAAAATTCAATACAGAACATGGTTATGACACTCTTTTATACTCCCTCTATTACACAAAAGAGTCTAGTTCATTTACGAAATCTTAAAATTCAAATTGTGTTGTGAATTTATTTTAATTTCAAAATAACAACTTTCTACTTTGTCATACTATTTAAGTAGTTTACGATATTAACTATTAATTGTTCATAATTAAATAAGTTCACATCAATTTTGAATTTTAGAATTTTATAAATTGACAAAGAAAAAAAAATCAAATGGGACTATTCGATAGCATTTGATGGCCTTATTTATAGTCTCAGTCGAGGTAAATTAGAATAAATAAAATAGAATTATAGAACATGTTTTCTATGAGGACGAGTAGTGCTATTACTTAAAATCCCATTGAAAAGTAAAGCATAGGAAGTTTTTACATATCTTTAGAAACATGCATCTAGTTTTGGATTCTTACATTCCCTCAAGCAAGGCAAAGCAGTGACATTGAGCAGATTATAGTAATTTGCTTCACATTGGCAAGCATACGTGAATGGCGATGTTTTGTTGCATGTGCCTCCCCCACACTCGGCCCAACGACAGGCTATAAGAGAGACAAAAACACAGAATCAAAATATGCTTAAGCAAAAATACAATAAAATATCAAGATTATGCACAGCGTTAAATATAAAATCTATTACGATCAAAGAATGATTCATTAGTTCGCTTCTGTTTATTCTGCAAAGGGGCGGGGGTGGGTGCTTTCATGCAAGACAAGTCCATGGTACCTGGAAATCCATCAAAACTATCAGCATCAACACAATAACAAAATCTTTAATTACATCAATACAAAAACAGTAGCTAACAGTTAAACAGATCTTCACGGCAACAGGTAATGGCAAAATGACTAATTAATTATCCTATTCTTGGACTGTGCTAAATAATTGTATCATTACTTTGACTTGTGATTATATATTTAGTTTATCAAAGCTGAAAAATCTTACCAGGACACCAAGTCCTCGAATAGAATAGTACTTAAATAACACATTTAAATACTCTGTCATAGCTTGCAGAGTATGTATAGTCTTCTAACTTGTAACATAAGGTTTACATTCTTGCTTCATTTGGTCTTGTTGACCAGTTCTGATAAAGAGTATAAAAGTCTCTCACCTTTAGGATATTTCTTATGTCCTTTTCGAGATTAATTGTAGCACTAAAAATTAGACTTTTATTTCATGAACACACAATGGAAAATGTTTCCATATAACAACAATTATATTCGGAAATTTAATACACCAATATCTAAATTTAATACACCAATATCTATAACTGGTCTACTCATAACTATAGATAGCAAACATATCCATCTATCCCATGTATGTATGCACATACGTCGGTATTTAATTAATACCGACATAAATTTGTTGTCATATGTAAGCAAGACTCGTATCTATAACTAGTCTGTTGATAACGGTAGATAGCAAACATATCCATCCTATCCCGTGTATGCACATATGTCGATATTGAATTAATACCGACATAAATTTGTCTTCATATGTAGCAAGACTCGTATCTATAACTGGTCTACTCATAACTATAGATCATACTAATAAGACAGTTAACTACCCGTGATGCAAAAAACAGTATAACTAAACTATTTAGGTATCATTTAAATACTAAATCATCAAAGCAAGGGAATAGGATTAAGATTATGAAACAATATTCTCAATATTGATCTATTTTCTAGCCAAATAAACTTAGTAAATTGTGCACAGCATCAGAAGACATAGTTCATCGCACATGTTATACATGCAGTCATACTTCACTCTGATGAAAATTCTACCTTCTAGTCATAAACTTCATCCCTATGAACAAATTATGTCCAACTATGGGGTAAGAATTATACTATTATCTTAACATGAATAAAAAAAAGAGTCAACAAATCAAATATGCTTCTGTATGAGGAGTATTACTGAGCATATGTATACACAATTTCTAGAACCCAAATATTCTACCCCATTCCTGTCTCATCCTCTATTCCATCCCATATATTCTTGTCAGGTGGTATTTATTCAGTTATCAACAGTAATAGGGTGGGACAGGGAGTGCAATTTCAGAAAGCATTGCAAAATCAAATCATAGAGTGCTTAATTTTGAAGCAGTTGAATCGAAAATCGAAGAGTGTATTACAGTTGGGGATGACACAAGGGAGAAAGCCGAGGCCATCATCGTGGTCCGAACGAACTTGCTTCCAACCAGGCTCACATTCGCAATCAAAAAGGAAAGTGCTATTCCTTGAAGGCTTGCAATTCCCCTTCCCACATTCCACTTCTTTGCACACATTATCTGTACATGTACACGCAAACACAATCACAAATCGATGTAATAATATTAGCTCTTCCAAAACCCATGATCAAATCAAAGTAAAAATTAAGGACACCCCGTTTTTTAAAATGCTATAAAACCCTATACCCATCAAAATAAAATGAAATCTAAGAAAAATGGAAAAAAGAAATGGCAAATTAGGAAACAAACCAAATATAGGGGAGAAAATAGGAGCAAGATTAAAATCACTTTTGGCGGTCCAAGCCTGCAGAACAAGAAAGCTAACGAGAAGAACAAGAAAAGTAGTTGTAGTATATGCCATTGATGCCAAAGCCATATAACTGGGAAAGAACAGAACAGTCCGTTGGGGATAGTGAAAGAAGAAGAAGAAGAAGAAGAAGAAGAAGATATTACACTGGTGGAGTAATATATGGTTTGGTGATGATAAAATTAATGACAAATTTTGGAAAGTTGAAGGGTTTTTGAATTTTCAGACGGAATTTAGTTCCTATATCCTAATAGTCTAATACTGACACCGTGACACGGATTGAATTTGAAATATGGGACGTGGCTGAGCTCGATTTGTTTTAATGGAGGTATACAAGTCGTTGGCAGTTGTTGGAGTAAATGTTTGATTTAGCTTTACAAATCTACACTTTACTCCAAATCGTGGTCGGTCCATTTGACTAATAAAGCTGCACCACCTCATCCTAAAATAGAATTAGTGTTAGTAGTGTTGTTAGTAATGGGGCTAATGGGCACAAGTGATTTTTAAGGATTCGGTGACCTAAAAGTAAAATTCATGATAAGTCGGTCATATGATTAATACATTTCTGATACGTAGAGAGAGATTATTTCGTTTATGTGTTGATATTATATTAATCAATTAATTAAAATTAACTTCATTCTAATCACTCTCAATTTTTAATGTAAACTTTTAAATTTTGGGGTTTAATTCAAATTTTTGAAAAGTTTTGGATAAACAAGTGAAAAAAAAATATTCTTTAAATTCCCTTTTAGTTTTCCTACTATTTTTTCCTTGCACGTTCTCATTTGCAATACTACAAGTTCCTTAAAAAAACACACAAGTTATTATTTGATCCTCCACCCCACAAAAGAGTTTTTATTTGTAAAATTATAAACTTCTTTAAAAATATTCTTTTGTTTCATATTTATCCTTAAATTTATAAATATTTAGTTTAATTATGATAACATTATAATGTAATCGTAAAGATAAATTTAAAAGATATTGTGTATTTATATTACCGCAAAATAATTAAAAACCTCATATTTCCAAAATATAATATGAAAAGAATAACAAATATAGGAAATAAAAAAAATTCAAAATTTAGTATAAAAAGAATTGTAATATTTGAAGATTATGTCAAGATGTGTGACATGTAAATCCTTAATATTAAAAAAAAGAAAAAATTAAGTGTGATAAATGGAGAGGGGCTAAATTAAGGAAACTGATATCCATAAAAAATTGATATTTTCGCATGATCTCTCTCACATGAATAGCGAACGTGTCTCACTTTCATAGTGAGAGGTTCATGTGAAAATATCATTTTAACATATAAAAATATCAAATTTCTTAAATTAATTATGAATTTATTTACGTGTCCCAACATCTGACGGTGCAGCCAAATAAATGAAGATCCGACTTTGTGGCATGCCAAGTGAAATGTGAATTCACGGGTACATCTTCTTGTGAACCTTCTTTATTCCCATTTCCTTTATAACCTATAAATCAAAAGTCAACACCGATGAATCATACAAACACATTATTTATGTTAATGTTAATAAAAAATGAGATTTTTTTAAAACTATAAAATTTTACAAATAAATTATTTTTTTTAGAACAAAGGGAGTAACAAACACTATAAATATCACAAGTATTTAACAAAACAACTTGTACCAGAACAGAAAGAATGTATAGCAACATAATAAAAGAACAACGCAACCACACTAAATAGTAAAGAGTATTGTTATATACGACGATAAATTTATGTCAATATTAAATGTCAACGCTTATGGATACATGGTGTAGGAGGAAATAAAGAAAGAACTAACACGTTATTATTTTATTTTAGAGCTTAAGATTCCATGTTAGTTGTAATTCAAATTTGTCGACATATAAATTTATTTTCAAATAAAAAATACTATTGTTTAGATTGCAACGCCTATACATTGCTCAAGCCTTGTGGTTTGTTTTGTTTCAGGACTTCATATTGGGCGCCCAAAAGTAGAACCATTTACCTCTCTGGCTATAAACTGAGTCTTGAATCTAGATTTCTAGTTAGGCCAAATTTAGGCCGAGTTTGGGCTTTTGTGGAGGGCTATTTGAGGTTCTAAAAAAGGGCCGAGTTTGGACTTTAGTTGCAATTTAAGAATATAGGCCCAATTGTGAACAAAATAAACATAGGAGAGATAAGTACAAACTACATAGGCCTAGGCCGAACCAAGCCTGACATCAGGCCCACGGTCCACAGATTTTTCGTTCGTGCCTAACACATACAATTTTATTTTTTTTTTACGAGGACGAGGTTTCAACCTAAGATTTCTTGCTTAGCAAAAGGCCTAGAATATCACTTAGCGAAAGACTGTCGGTAATACAGACAAGTTCACCATTCTGTTCCAAAGAAACAAAGCATGTGCTTTGACTTAAATAATAGAGACATGCTATATATATATAAGAACAAAAACATGAAAATGATTTAGTGATAGGAGACTGAAAGATGCATGCATGCATGCATATATCCTGTTTTTTATATTCATGTGGTTAGAATTTAAGTAGACATAGGGGCTGTTTGTTTAGGACTGAATACATTTGAATTGCTGAATGGCTGAATCGGTTAGCCATTAAGTGCGTTTGTTTTGGAAAAAAAAACGTCTGAATGGCTGAATCGGTTAGATGATTGAGCTGAATAGCTAAGTTAAATTTTTTTGACTGAATGAGCAGCTGAATAAAGTAAAAAAAAAAATTAAAAATTAAAAATTAAAAAATATATATTAAGTAATATTAAATAAATTTACAACAACTTTGAATTTTTTCACAGAGGTAAAATAATAAAATTATGTCATTCAGATATTTCAAACATGTTAATTATCAAACAATTTTTTTCATTCAGATTCATTCAATTTTTATCAAACACCCCATAGCAGCAATAAACCACCATAAATTAAATTAATAATTTTTACATGCATGATTGATTAACAAAATGATTCATATTTTATAGTATTAATGAGAGTCGGAGATTACATGCTGGCAGCTCAGCTGTAATTAATGATGTTATGCTTGAATATTACAGAATGTTTGTCAAAGGATGTGGACTGGTACACAAATGATTTAACTCAAGTGGCCATTTACTTTCACTAAATGACATGCAAGTTGCAATTAATTGATCCATTTTTAAATGTTAAATATTAGTCATACTAATCCCATTTATAGAAAAAATGTACAAAATTTCTACAACTAATTGTGTATAATTTCATTGATTAATTTGTCTTCGACATATCATTCATTTTATGCAGATTTTGTCAATTTTCTATGAGAAGAAACGTTTAGAGATTTTGAAAATAGATATATGGATCAATTGCCAAAAACTTTTCCAGCTTTGGCAAAAGTCTTAATAAAATTTAGTAAGTACTGTTGGAATGATATGAATCAAGAAACAATTGCACAAATTTTCTTGTAGAAAATATTCACCATCAGTGGGCTGGAGAGAGAGAGAGAGAGAGAGAGAGAGAGAGAGAGAGAGAGAGAGATGGATAGAGTTGTTTATAAAAAATTTGCATTCCTGCAATTATTTATTGAAGAATTAGGTATGCTAATTAGGAAAAAAAAAGTAAAAAAGAAAAGAAAAGGGAACTCACAGTATATATGTGAATACTGTTTTATTAAACTAAACACAGAGTCAAAGGGGGTCTGGGGATCAATAAACATACCATGTGGTTTGCCAACTGAATTAACTCCATTTACTACATAATGTAGCAATAATGCATCTCTAGTGGTCAAGAGGACATTAATCTATTACTAGACAAAATAGGTAAATCGATGATCTGTTGATGTATATTGATCCAACAACTATGTTGAATTGTTGAAATTTCACCATACTTATTAATCTATTTATAATTTTAAATTTATCCGATATAAGATTCATGTTAAATATCTCAACAATCTCCATATTTCACTTGAATACCTATCATAAGTATCATATAATAGTAGTCATCATGCATTGAGCACATCTTCTTTAAATCTTTTAACAGACTTACTCGACTCTAATCCTACTCCAACACGCTAGAATTCAATGTGGGAGTACAACCTTACTCCTTGTAAACCCTTTAACCTGAATAGCTTCCTAAAGCCATCTTGTGTTCGCTCCATTCGACTCAAATTATATTTCATCGCGTAGTGACAAATGAGGGAGTGAATGAGTGATCCCTTATTCTCCCCCCTAACTCAACTATATTTGCTCCACAACGCAAATTGGATAACACACTGCCTGCGAATATGCTCCACCGTAGAGCACTAACCTGAAGGCACTGCAATAATTTTTCAAGCGTCTAGAAAGAGTAGCGTCATGGTCCATGTTCAATTTAATCCCACCATTTGGATATCATAATAGACGATATAATATATGGTTGTTAAAATAATGTCCGTAGTAACCTGTTGTCATGATAGAAATCTATATATATACATAATGGAATGTAAAATTGAAGAAAATAAAGGTGAGATGAGTTCCTAATGAGTAAAGAAAGTTTAGCCGAGGTGCATGACTTCATTGGATCTTGAAGGCTAGTAAAGAGTCTCGCAAAGCTGGGATGCATGACCACGTGGTGACCCCAATAGGGTACCCCTCCCCCAGTAGGTTTTACTAATTTGATGGGGGGCCATAACCCCTCACTTGGATCTGGTTCCAAATATTGCACTCCATGGCCCCCTACAAGTTACAACCCAAATGGGCCAACTTTCCCCTCCACCCTGACAAGAGTATTTTACACGGATTCTCCATCTTCTTTACTCAATCTCACATGCTTCTGATCTTTCCCCATCCATAAACTAACCATTAAAATTAATTTTCAAACAGTGTTTTTATAAGTTAAATAAATTATATTTAAAATAAGTTATTTCTAACACTTTCACTTGTGGCTCCATTGAGCATCTTCCTCTTTGTTTCTTTTCAGTTTCATTGAAAAATATTTGAAATAATCCCCTTGTTTGATAAACAAGCACAATCATCAAAATATTACTTTCCTTATATATATATTTATCATAGAGGTACCAATGAAACAGTAACTGATCTGCAAGCAAAAAACAGATATCAATTATTTGTTTCAGTAATAATGACAATAATAATGATGTTGAAAGCTACAGATCAAACACTAATATGGGCATATGAGAGAGAAACAACTCGAGAGATTTTCATATCATTTGTTGCTTTCAATTTTTCCTCTGTTCTTCAGTGAAAATATTTGGAGTTTGAAGTTAGTGACAGAGATATATGGGGAAGACTAGCAAGTGGATTAAACACTTTTTGACAGGAAAAAAAGAAAAGGGTTCAAGCAATAATCAGCCAATTTTATTTGGCACTGAAAATCCAACAACCCCCATTTTTTTCCCACCGACAACTCCGAAAGAGAAACGGAGATGGAGTTTCCGGCGGTCATCCGCCACCGCGACAAGTCAGAAGGAGTTGAGTTCAGTAGACAATGGTGCCGCCACAGTGCCGCCGGTCCAGGTCGCGTTGGAATCGGAGAATGAGCAGAGAAAGCATGCCATGGCCACAGCTGCGGCGGTGGATGCAGCTGTGGCTGCAGCACAGGCGGCTGCCGCCATGATGCGCCTAACTTCAACCGCCCCTGTGAGAGCTAGTCCAGTTGAAGAGGCTGCTGCTGCTACCAAAATTCAGTCTGTTTTTCGTTCTTATTTGGTATGCAGCCTAGCTAATTTATTTTATTCTTAATTAATATGAATTTTATTTTATTTTGATCAGCAAAAGAAATGAAATTTATTAAAACTTATCGTAATTACGTAAGTGGCAAATCCAACAGATATGGATAGGGACTGTACATTACAAAGCAGTCAAAACCTGTAATTAGTATAAAAATTTGTACATAACATTAAGTTGCAAGTCTAATCTTGATGGAAATAAGAAAGATGTATTTGTTCATGTATTATAGTTGAAATTTGATTAATCATTTTGTGGTTAATTTGTACAGGCAAGAAAAGCATTGTATGCATTAAAAGGACTAGTGAAGTTGCAGGCATTGGTGAGGGGTCATCTGGTGAGGAAACAGGCCACCGCAACACTCCGGTGCATGCAGGCATTGGTTGCAGTTCAGGCCAGAGCTCGAGCCCAAAGAATCCGAATGGTCGATGAAGTAAATCCATATAACCAGAGGCCATCAAATCACAGAAAATCAACACAAGATGATGATAGGTTCAGATATCCACCTCATGCAAGTCTTTCAAGTTTTACAAATGTATGTTTTGTAAGCCTTTAATTTTCTTAACCAGATTGCTAAGAAAATGTCAATATGCCAGATTTTTCGTTTGTATGATAAATCAGTATACTACCTACCTGTATCTACATACTAAAATTATGGGATGGAAGATTACAAATTTCACTTTTGCATTGTAGGATCATATGGAAGAGAACATTAAGATTGTGGAAATGGATGTTGGTGATACAAAAGGAAGTAGAAAGAGCAGGAGCAGCTATTCCAACCAAACACAAGCAGAACAAACAGATCATAGATCCTCGGCTCATGGCCACTTCTCGAATCAAGAATATCAACAGAATTCACCAGCACCATCAGCTGTTACTGACATGAGCCCAAGAACTTATAGTGGCCATTTTGAGGAGTATTCCTTTGGCACTGCCCAAAGTACTCTCCAATACTATTCTGATATATCCAAACCTGATCCATCAAGAGCCCCTTTTTCTTATGACTACCCTTTCTTCCCAAACTATATGGCCAATACGCAGTCTTCAAAGGCGAAAGTGAGGTCACATAGTGCACCAAAACAACGTCCTGCAGATGCGTTTGAACGCCCATCTAGTAGTAGTAGGCCAAGACCATCAATTGAAGGAAGGAATGTACCAAGGGCTGTGAGGATGCAAAGGTCATCTTCACATGTTAGTGCCACTGCTCAGAACTATCAGTATCCATGGTCAATCAAGCTTGACAAATCAGCAGTTTCGCTTAAAGATAGTGAGTGTGGATCAAATAGTACAATGCTAACAAATACCAACTACTGCAGATCTCTAGTTGGATTTGATGTGAGTAACTTGAAATTCACAAAACTGAATACAAACCAGTGGTTCATAGAAAAACATATTTAGTCTAATTTCTAAAATGTCTCTTTGTTTTGTTGTTCACTTCTGTGGCTGCAGGTTCAAGGGCATAGGTACTAACTGTTTTATGGATCAACTGGAAAATATATCAGAGGCTACATAACTGATTAAAGTTTCAACTTGGAATTATAAAAAGCAATGTCAACTATTACTCAAATTTAAATTTTCTTGATTTAATCTGGTTTGAAGCTCCATTTATGTAAAGTTATCACTTTTGTTTTTCTGTCCTCTTAATTGAACTTTAGATGGGGTACCTAGAGCAGAATTGTATGACATATTATGAACTGCAAGCATAACATGTACTTGTTTATAGAGTTTTATCAAGTGTGGAATTTTCATCATAAGAAAATTGTTTCCTACATGTGATCCTTTATAATTAAGTTTCTAATTCTGGAAGGATGAGAATTGGAAAGGAAAATATAAAGATTACAACTACAATCCCATCTGTAGGGAGGATTCGGTGGGTTATAGTCCACGTGTAGGAAGTCTCCCCATATAGGAATCTGTTTGGATAGGTGGAGAACTTTAAAGAATCCAAGATTCCTAAATATATTTGGTTTCTAACTCCTAAGAAAAGTGTCAATATAGAATCCTACTTCCTTCCTTTAAGGAGATTCAGTTCAATCCCATTAAGGAATTTGACATAATGAGGAATTCTATTTCTATACGGGGAAGGGCATGAAGAGGAGGTGTGATCATTATAAATACAAGGTTATACTTTGGTTCTAAGATACACACAATTCATTATTATTTTACAACACTAAATAGCTCCATTGTTACACCTTGTTCAGCCTGTACTTATTTTCACACCGGAGCTATCCTCCGGCGACCCAAATTGTCAAGTTTCTTTGTGTGATTTCGTTTCTGTGCAGAATTGGATGCGCTTTTAGTGGTTGAAGCGCATGGACGAATCATGACGTTAACATTAGCGCTAGAAGGAGGGCAGTTTAGTGCTAGGAGTTTTCAATCACAAAAGAATTCGATCAGGAGTAATGGAGACTAAGTAAGATGGTTTTCGGACACGGGAAATCAACTGCCGACCCGTCTGCTCAGCCTAGGGGTTCGGTCAAGGACAGATTGGGCTTATCCAAAGAAATCTTGGACAGGCTCAGACCCCGCAGTCAATCAGTGGGTCAAAAAAATACTCAGGCGGCCAAAGTCAAGTGCCGGTTGTTCTCCACGGAAAGAAAGAAAAAAAGGCGTGATGGCTGAGTCGAGGATACCTCATCCCGAACGCTTACTCAAGAGGATCGGGATTCCAACCGAGACAGTCGGGAAACCAGACAGTTGATCTTAGCCAAAAGGGTTCAGGAGAACGAGGACTCCGTCGAAACCCTCCGTCTCTAGTGAAAGGAATTGGATGCACATTTGGCATTGTTGAATGGGGAGGAAGTGTCTTCTACATATGATTGTCGCAAGGAAGCAACACCTAGGAACCGATCCAGGACACATCATTTGGACAATTCCCAATAGAAAAGGAGCAGGCGAAGAAGCCGCTCTTAGAACAGGAGCAGGCGTAGGAACCGCTCTCATGAAGGAAGTAATGAGGGCAGAGGAAGGACCGAACAGAGAAGGCGAAAAGCCTCTCCAAAGCACAGAGATCGGGATAGGCAAAAATCATTCCCTGGGATAGAAACTAGACCGAGACACTTGCTCGAAGACTTGCGAAGTTGAAGAAGACTTGCGGCCCCCAATCAGAAGGAGGCTCTGATTAACCCAACATCACCATTCTCTCCAAAGATAGATTAGGTTCGGGCCGATCTGAACAAAAAGGCCCCACACATAAAGAGTTACGATGAAACAAGAGAACTGTATGAGCATAGCCAGGCATGCGACCGGCCGATGAAGTACTATGACTATTCGATGAAGTACTATGACTATTCTTACGCCTCCAAGTGTTAGATGTTTATTATGACTTTAAGGAAGGAAGCTCAGTAGTGGATGACGTCGCTAAAGCCGAACTTAATCTCATCATGGAAGGAGCTCAATTACCAGTTTCATAACTGCTTTGGGAGTAACAAAAGGAGGGGAAAACCTACCGGTTCTCTGGTTCAGATCCGACAATATTCCGATGAGTCCCTTAGCCAATATGTGAAGAGATTCCGAGAAAGGGTCGGACAGGTGAGGCAATTAGATGGGCATATCTAGCCCTTAAATATTACCAATCCGGACTGGACGTGGTGAGGTCCCTGAAAATTGGTGAAGAATTTGATGTTCAATATTCCGAAGGACTTCACAGAGGCGTATGATAGAGCCGAGGAGTTCATTGTGATCGAAGAGGCCATGAACAGTCTGAAGCTAAATGCAGTAGAGAAGTCGAGGGATCGGGATAAAAATAACTATCAACAGTCAGACAATAACAAAATAGACAACTAGAAGAAGGATTATAATAACAGGGGGAGCCCGACCGCCCTTCCCGACCCGATGGTCAATAAAGTGTTCACTCCACTCAATACGAATCGGGCTACTATATTGGAGCAAATAAAGGATAAGTCGTTCTTTGAACCGTGTCCAGACATTACTCGTCCGGATGGGGTACCAGAATAAGTATCGTGAGTATTATCAGGCCGCTGGACACACCACCGAAGCTAACAAGGAAGAAAAGGTGTGGGGTGCTGGACTCGGTTATGTCAGCATCTGATCAGCAACCTGCCAGGAGGGATCGGTTGTACCCTGGCACGATAATTTCTTTCACCGATGAGGACTACCCATCGGAACCAATAGAGTCACACGAAGGAACGGTGTTGATTCAGGAACAATATTACGATGGTATAAGGTTGGCATCTGTTCAGCGCTATATATATTAGATTCGAACTTCTTCTCATGTTCGAGCTGAGTTGACTGGGGGGACAGGATATTCAAGCCTGATATAAGTTTCAAATTTCGAGATGTTCACTCGAGACACTTTGGGTAATAACAATCCACTTCGGGCAACAACGGTCCACTTCAAATAATAGTAGTTTGCTTCGGGCTATATCACACCGGCTTCATCATGACTTCGACTATCTACATAAAGTCTCCATAGGGGATAGGGAGAATTGTTACTTGATGGCCCCCACAAGAGTCAGGAAGGAAATTACAACAATATAAGGTCGGATCAATGTCTTCCACAAGGTCGGTGATGAGTGAGTTTTATACCTATTATTTGGGTAGTTTTAGACTTAATAATTTGTGAGTTTTAAGTATGTTATGTTATTTAGTATTATTTTTATTGTTTTTATTTTATTTTGTAGGAAAAAGGAAATTCAATGGCAAAATCATAAATATTTAAAGCTGGAATGCAAGGAAGGAAATTAATGAGCCAGTATCAGTTTTGGAAAAGGAATGTTGTTATAGTAGTTTATTTAAATTAGGATATTATGTATGTAAATTTAATTAGGATTGTAATTGTAATTCTATTAGGGTTAGAAAAAATAAACTACTATAAATAGTCTTATTATGGGATTGTACAAGTGTTGAGAAAAAAGCCAACGAACACCATATGTTGCTAATTCTCTTCCAAGTTCAAAAGCAAACAAGATATCAATGGAGATGGAGGTCATGGATTGATGAAGCTTGGAGATAGAAGACTTGTGGGAGACAATTTTTCTTCTCTAAACCTTTATTTATTTTTGTCTTTCATTGATGTGGAATATTTTGCGATTATAATTTTATTTGCTATGAACATGTTTTTAATGGAATCCCATGTATAGTTTGAATTGAATATCTTTTTATTTGATTAGCAGTATATGGATTGGGGCTTATCATATTTTGTGCATATTGATTAATTGTCTGGCCAACAATTAGCTTAATACTTTAGATGAATTCGGGAGATAAAATCTAGAGTTAGATCTGAATATGATAACATATGTTTGTGTTTTCTGCATGGGATGGAATTCATGATTTGTGTATAGGATAGGGATATACCTATATGCCATGTGTAACCAATTGGAGAATCCATGCTTAAAATCCTTGTCAATTTAATTCACATAGGAATATATAGTGAGTTATTTAATTCACATAGGACGTCCCTTTCCGATTCTATTCCCATTGTGGTGGATTTAGAAAAAATATGTTTATATGACCATCGGAAGGGACATATAAATACTAACGAATTCTTGATTAACAATTCATCGTCACCGTATAATTAAATGGAGAGTTATGATATTTGAATGAAGCATGGGACTGGAATTGAATTCTTAAATTTATTTATCTATGTAATTATATTTTATTATTTAGTTATTTATGTGTAGTTAAATTATTCATTTTAATTAATTCATCCGTTTAAATAAGATTGACTTGATATAAAATTGGTACTTGAGAGAACGTTAAAATTAATTCCTCGTGAGAACGATACTTTACTTATCACTTTATTACTTGTTGACCACGTATACTTGCGTGTAATTGTCGATATCAATTTTGAGCAACAGTCGGGAAGGCTAATACGGGGGTAAAAGGTTAGATAAGCATCATTCGAGACACACGTTCCTCCCGAAAGGGTAAGCATCTTCCTGAACGGATAAACATTATTCGGTACGGATCACTAACATTCATCGAATTAAAAAGCTCTTTGGCTAACATCCTCCCTGACTAATTGATTTACTGATCTCTTATTTTATGTTCCTTATAATAAGAGACTGATGGACAATGATGGGGTATGAATATTTGGGTTCAGTGGATTCGGTGGGCCATAGTTAACGTGGAGGAAGTTTTCCCATATAGAAATCTGTTTGGGCAGGTGGAGAACTTTAAGAAATCCAAGATTCCTAAATATATTTGGTTTCTAACTCTTACGGAAAGTGTCAAGATAGAATCCAACTTCCTTCCTTTAAGAAGATTCAGTTCAATCCCATTAAAGAATCTGACTTAATGAGGAATCTTATTTTTATACAGGGAATGACATGTAGATGAGGTGGGATCATTATAAATACAAGGTTATACTTTGGTTCTAAGGCACACACAATTCATTATTATTTTTCAGCACTAAATACCTTCATTGTTAAACCTTATTCAACTTGTACTTATTTTAACACCAGAGTTATCCCTCGGCGGCCCAAACCGTCAAACTTCTTTATGTGATTTCATTTATGTGCAGGATTGGACGCGTTTTTAGTGATTAACGAATCTTGAGGTTAACAGTTAACACCATCCTTTTGGGCATGAGACCAACTTAAATTAACTATTAGCCAACTATAACGCTAGAGATTTCAAAAAGTGCTTCAAATAATGTATTATCATTACATTGGTTAAGTGCACCTCTTATGATTGATTATGCAGTAAAGTATCATTCAAATATTTATCTTTTTACAGATTTTGTAAACGGGACAATTTTTGTGGATCGGAGGGGGAGTATTCCATTTTACAGTGCACACTGATTTTCTGATACAATGAGAGCGCAAAGTTGAAGTTTTGAAACATTTTTAACAACAACGGCAGTGAAGTTTGAACCCTTATAAACTCATCCAATAATCCAGTCACTAGCCAATTTCCCAAAATCAAACCCGTCAAAATGAAACAGGCCTAGCCACTTTCCCGAAACCACCAAGCCTGGACACTTGTTAACTCATCCAGGCCACTAACAATCCAGTCCACTAGTCAAGACCCAGAATCCCCAATTACATGAGTCAGAAATTACAAAACAATTTAGTTGTTTTGTTTTGTGCGTTTTGAGTGTTAGCTTATAGCATTTAAAATGCGTTTGGAACTTCAAACGTGATGAATATATTAAGTTGGTTAGTTAATAAGTTACATTTAGAAATAAATGTAATTTATTTAATTTTTAAGTTTAAAGTTTATATATATTCATTTAATTTTTGTAAAAAAAACTATTACATTATAAATTAACTAAAAAGTATCACTAATTATCAATATATTTGTTGCTTTTAAAATTTGATATAAATTTTAAAATTCTACAAATTGATTCAAAAATGTATGTCTAAATTTAGATAGGAAGTATTACATCTTTCATGCAACTTGGCGTGGAGTTTAATTTTGAGGCTATTGTATGTTTATGTATCTATTAGACCTGGCAAACGGGCGGGCCAAGAACGGACGGGTCAAAAAGGCTCGGGTTTTGTTGGGTTAAAAACTTGCAGCCCAAAACCCGGCCTGTGACGGGCGGGCCGGCCCGCGGGCCGAGACCAATTCATGCCTATTTTTTGCAATTTTTTTGGATTTGCCCTAAACGGGCCGGGCCAAAAAGGCCCAGATTTTGTTGGGCTAAAATTTTGCGGCCCAAAGCCAGGCCCGTGGCTGCAGGGCCAGGCCTCCCCGCGGACTTGTGCCATTTTTGTCAGGTCTACGTATCTATATTATAAAGCGGCTCTAGTGGTATTAGCATGCTTGAAGTAGAGAAAAATGTGGATAGAAGAGGTCTCAAGGTACAAACAGGGGCGGAGGGAGGGGGGGTTGTCGGAAAAATTAATATGTAGTAGGTATGTGGAAGGATCCAATCTGAAATCCGACAATGACAGAGGGTCTGGGAAGCTCTGCGTGCGCTGAAAAGAAGAAGGAAGGGAAAGAAGAAAAAGAAAAAGAAATTAAAAAAAATATAACTTTATAATTAAGTAGCCTACACATAATATAAATACTGATATATTAATAAATTTTTATCCGTTTGCAATTTTAAAATGGTCAAAGGAATGAATCTCTAATTTAAAAAGGAAGAAGTACTAATTTACCTAGATTTTTTGCATCTTTTTGACACTTTTGGAGGCAGGCCGTCTAACAAACTTTATTATATAATCTCTCTATTTTGCAAGAGAGAAAAAAAGAGTCTCATTTATAAATTTTGCAAACACTAACTACTTTTCATTTTATATATGTATACTTTTTAAAATAATAAGGTGTTCATTCATTAATAATAACATTATATACATGAATATAACTAAGTGATAGGATTTATTTTTTTTGAAACGAAAGGAGTATTTCTGTTATTTAAAAATAATAATTACTTCGTTTCACAAAAAGAACTTTATTTATAAAATTTATCAATATTAATTATGTATTTTTGTTTTATATCTATCTCAAGTGAATAAGTTGTTAGGTTAACATTAACCACCCTATATTAAAATACGATGATAATTTATACTCATCACTACAAAAATAATTATTTTTATACTCTTTTTAAAAAGAGTAATGGACGTGTTTGATCTTTTTAATATTTTTCTATTTGTGAAACTAAGTAAGTAATAGAGGAGGTCTGTATATTGAAGGGTCTGGTAGAAACAGAGGAGGAGATGAGAGAATCGCCGCTGCTGCCGCCAGTCGCCGAGCTAACACCCGCCCGCCGGATCCCCCGACTTAAAATCTCTGGCTCCGCCACTGGGTATATATATATATATATATATATTTCACTGTTCATTCATAAATAAATTTGAAGTTTACAAAATACTAATTTTACGCATTATTTTGGCTTTGAACTTAGCTTGGTGTTGGCTAATCCTGGAAGTGAGATGATGAGGAAGCTGGACAAGTCCTAGTGTGTTGACAGAATTGGTAAATCCAACAGTTGGAGAAGCAGTCAATGCAACCAATTTCATGTTTCACAAATACAAAAACAAAGCAGTTGAAGCCGAGGCGGAGGCAGCAGCAATAGACATAACTGCAAAATAATCCAAAAATCTTAAATTAATCATGCTTAGATCTTATGTTGTATGCTTTTGTTAGTGCCTAACTTTTTTTACAAGAATTGAAGAAAATAAGCTTTTCTGTTGTATTCCGGAAAACTGACAATTTCATGTAAATGGTATCAAGCAATTTCCATTACATTACACCTCCCCCTATCAAGGATTACATTGCTCTCGGCAGAGTCAAAAACCAAGAGATTTGAGACCTTACTCAACCCCAAGGTCAAATGCTCTTCACAAAGACCATAACACTAGGAATTTTTTATTATATAGTTATAATTAGTCAAAAACCTCAACAACAAAAAAAACACTTGGAACAAGCTCATGCATGAACTTGAGAAGCACTTTCTTGCATATATTCCGCATGCCAATGCAGGATATTGCACAGGTGCACCATGTATTGTCTTTGAACTCGTACGGTGTCTGGTTCTCCCATTTTCGCTTGCCAGACAATGTTCTCTGATGGGGGGTTACAGACCAAGATGGAGAGATCAGCAAAAGTTGGATCATGTTTCTTTAAATAGACGAGGGAACACTTCATGAACACTAATGTCTAGAACAACTGGATCCCTGCACAGATGAAGAAAAAAGGTAAAACTTCAACATCCATCCATCCTTGAATATATTATATAGATTACAGAAACCTGATGCCAATGCATTACACACTATTTACCACTACTTTGTATTATTAGATATTTAGATCTTTCCGGCTCCTAATATAAAAAGTACAACCAATCAAATTTTAAGAAAATAGTTAAAACAGCTCAATGAGGAAACTACAGATTGAATATGAAGTTAGATAAGAGCATGAGTTCGGACATTCCAACACAGTCAATTACAGTTTCTGGCCACTAGTTTTCCAAACTCTTTCATCAGTATTAAGTGATTGTTTAAAATTAGCATATTCAAATATACAGTTTCAATGCTGAGTCTTATAAACTATGCTGCATCACGACCAATGCAAAGTAAGAAAGAGGGGAAACAAGAAAAAAATGGCTGGCTGGCTGGCTGGCGGGCGGGCGGGCGGGCGGGAGGGAGGGAGGGAGGGAGGGAGGGAGGGAGGGAGTAAGAGTGAGAGAGAGAGAGAGAGAGAGAGACCTGCACAATATTTGTCCCTTCTCGGTGGAGCTAGGAACAAACCACAGTTTTCGCACAAAAGGTGATTCAAATTGTACAAAGAATCCATCATTTTGTCCATGTTTCCATTTCCTTGATCCCTGGCCTTTCCAGATCTGGAAACACAAAACAGCATATTAGTCGCAATTGACAATCTTCTTGTAACATGCCACATTTAGTATTCATTTATCTATATCAGATAATTGACTGGTATTATATAACTACCAGTCCGATGTAAGGAATGAGCGGGTCACATGAAATATTTTTGGGAGAAGTAACAACCCACTCTACTGAAGAGCAAGGAACTCTAGAGTCAAGGATCAACAAGGAAATTACCTCACAGCAGGTACATCTTTTGACGTCAAGAAACTTGAGATAATTTGTTAGAGGAAAGAATTAAAAACAGCTTATATAATTTGTTAGAGCAAAGGGGAATAAATAAATAAATAAAGAGGCAGTTAGGTAGTGGAATAATAGGTACTGGTGTAACTTTACCAACTGGCACAACCATCAAGCATGAGAAGTCCCAAACATATGTTAGCACGAGCAAGATAAAGGGTGGAGGTGATTAAAACGCAAAAAGATATATGATGGGTCTTTTAATTGTTACAAAGGAAAGGGGATGGCCAAGCAAAGGTACCTTATCCATATCTTACAACCCATCCCTAGTACCAATTGAAGCATACAAATAATATAACACCTTGCATTTCTTCCGTCATCTGCTTTCATTAATTTCACCGCTTCCTAAGAGTGCACTAATATGTTTATCTATTCTCCAAGGTATTGCCACTCATTAATCTTGATAACTCGATACAGAGTCAAGGATAAGGAAAAGGCTAATACATTACCTGTGGGTAAGATATTATACTTTTTGGTGCTACTAAGCATGCTGCTCGTGAGAAAGAATCCTCAGCATACTGCCTAAGAAATGAGAAACAGCTTCCATGTGTATGGGGTGATTCGAAAGCCTGTAACAATGAAGAAAACATTAGCATTCTAAACCACATATGGAGGAATGGATAAGTTATGTATATTGAATCCTGAAATGCAACACTAGCCATTATTCTTCTTCTTTTTTTCCTTTCTGGATCCTGATGTACCCACAAACAAGAAATATGTATTTAAAAAACCACTTGAACAAAAGAAATAACTTTCGAAAATCAATGAGAAAAATAACTTAGGGAAATAGCAGTAAATACAGAAAGTTGAACACCTTATCAATATTGACAACTGGGGCATATTTATCAGTTTCTGTCATCTCCTTATCAAGTAGAAAATAAACTCTCCCATCCACCTTAGAAGTTTCATGCCATGATTTTACAGCTGTCTCCATTGTTTCAACAAGGAAAGAGAAAATTTCCTTCCAGCTTTCTTCAGCTCCATACTTGGCAGACTGCAAAAAGAGACAATACTTTATTGCTCCTCACAATATATTCCTGGAATTAATGCTGCTCCAGATGTACTCTAAGTTTCTGGCAAATGAAGCTCAAAATGTAATTTGTAAACTCTAACCTGCATTATAAATCAATACCAAACAATAAATATAGACATGCACAAGTGAGCTAACAGGGCAATAGATAAATATAAAGTAGGAGTTGAAGTATAAAAGTGGAAATCATGCCTATTCTCCTGACAAACTACACTCACCAGTTCGGGTTTCAAGATGTACACATGTTTTTCCATATCGACGTTGGATCTCAAATTTTCCACTTCTTCAGCTCGCTTTTTCTCTGTAGCCAACTGTGAAAGCCTCTTGATTTTCTTCGATACCTCTGAACTTTGTGGATTGTACTTCAGTGCTATATGGAAGGCAGCTAAAGCCTACATTATGCATTCATAGAGGGAAAATCAACACTGGGATAAGAGTTCACGTCAATAAAGCAGTAAAATAAATGACGAATTCGTACACATACATCATCATATCGTTCCATGGCCTCTAGTACACACCCTTTCCTGAAATAACCCTGTAGACGCAGTCAAAGGTAAAAAAATAAAAGATAGCGCAGATTAACACTTGACACTTGGAAGACTAAAGGTACCTTTTCCCAATTGGGGTTTAAAGTAATTGTAGTCTCAGCATCAGTAAGTGCTTTTTGAAGTTTGACTAAATGTAAAAATGCTGCAGCACGGTTACTGCAAGTAACAGAGAACAAAAGAAAGAATATGACAATTTGATGAACTAATTTACAAATTAAATAAAATACAATCAGATTCAAATCACTGATCTAAAACACAATGGATAGATACCAATAGCCAATCACAAACACAGCGCCTGTCAAGGTATAGACAAATATCCCATGAAATTTCAAGCAGGGCAAGCAAATAAATTTGCAGTTTCACCCTTCCAAAAACAAAAGATAATAAAAAAATAATAAATAAAAAGTTACATACGTCTTGCAGTATAAGTACTCAATATTTGAATTAGGTTAAAAGAACAAGGAAATGATAGTCCTTGTTAATGTTAATATGACAATTACCCAGCAGCAAATAAAATCCAAGAAACGCCATGACAATCAAAGAAGTGGACAGAATGTGATCTGAGAAAGAATTTCAAGGGTTCGTCAGGAGCAGAATTATTGATTTTTCATAGATTACAAAAGGAAGTATATTTTATAGAAGAATCAACACCTATCAAGCAGACCGCCTAATCTGTTTCTGAATAAAAGTATAGTGGAAAACAATAGACTGAAGCAAGAAGATAATACATTGAAGGAGTAAATAGTTGTAATCTATATCTTGGCGCTATGGTTATTTTCTCGGTTCTTCCTTTAATTTCGCACATTAAAATGATTTTCATTGGAGCCCTTTCAGAAGAAAAAATAAAGAAAGCAAAAGGCTTTTTCTGTTTCAAAGCTTAACTGGTTTAAGTTGAGTAAATACATATGCTCAGCCATGAACTATGATGCTAGTCAGCTTTACAAAAGTAAGATACTGGCATTTTTTCCAGGAAAGGAATGGTTAAGAAAATGACATAATCACCCAATACCAATTACAATTTAATGTCATGCAATTCTGAGCTCCACATTATTCTCGTCAGTTCCGACAAAGCCAAAAGCAGAGATGTGGTAAGTATGATATAGCATGGATGAAGAGAGTCTTGAGGACATGTAAGTTGGGGAAAAAGTATCACGGAATATACAAAAGCAATAATCAATTATAGAGTAAGAGTGTTTCAAACACCAAAACCCTAGCATGTCGTTCTCACTTACATTCTCTCTCTTAAGCACAGTGAATACACGTCTCCAGTATTTCTTTTTCTTTCCAATACCCTTTTCAGCTTAGTTATATTGTTTACACTTCTTTCTATCATTAATTCATTCTCATCACACGCTACTATCATTAGAGGCTATCTTTTCTCTCTTAAACTTGATCACAAAAGCTAAAAATATGTTCTTATTCTCTTAAACAAGTACAAATCACCCCCATTTAAATAGTTCTAAATATGTATCAAATCAGATATCGACTATAATTTTGTCTGAATAAAGATAAAGGGAACAGTAATAACCATTTCATAAGATTTATAAAAGTCAATAAAGTGCACCAAACATACTTACATTAGCTAAATCACACAAATTTCAATACAATAAACTTACAAAACAAAGTGAAATCTCATGGTTAATAACAAGAGAAGGTACATACATGAATGAATATGTAGAAATATACCTGTAAAGAGTAGGATTAGAAGGATCTTGCTTGATGGCCTGAGTGTAGATAGCAGCAGCTTTGAGATAATTTCCAGCTTTGAAGAATTCATTGCCCTGATCTTTAAGTGAAACCTCTTTTTTAGCTTCTGATTCCCCCATTTTCAACTCGAATTTCTTCGCACTCTATGCTTAATTTTGCTTATTAGTTAGGGTTTCTAAAAGATTTTTTGTTTTTGCTCGTTTCCGCTGTTTCTTCTCACTTTTGCCCTGTTTAAATGGAGGTGCAGCTTGGCTTGAGATTTCGGGTAAAGCCGGTGCTTTATCAATACGCATATTTCGTTATAAATTTATAAGTATTCAAAAAAATTTATTAGTTTAGAAATAATATATTTAAAATTTAAATTATTTATTTCACAAACATATGTTTGGGGTTTGATATGGTACGTTTAGAGATCCGATTTTTGGATGAAAGATTTTTTAAACAAATTGCATAATCACAAGAAATCAAAATCTTTATTTCTAAAAATACTTTTTCACAATTTTGATAGAAGAAATTAGATCTCAAAGTTTATGCTATCTCACTTTTATTGATCCTTGTTTTTTATTTAATTTGTATGTTTGTGCTCCTTCGGTTTCAAAATTAGATATACTTTTTGACTTTTTAGAGTCATTTGTGAATTTCTAACATTCAAAATTGATATAAAATTATTTGATTCTAGTACAAACAAAATATAACAATTGTAAACTAACTATAACGTACTACTAATTATCATCTTTGTTGTTTTCAAAACTTAAACGAAATTATATCAATTTTGAGTTTTAGAATTTCGCAAATTGACTCTAAAAAGTTTTTATAAAAAGAATATTAAAAATCGAATCAACTAATTAACTGTATTTATCGGTTGAACTACTGGTTCGACTGATGGTCAATCGGGTCAACCGATTTTTGACGAAAATTAATTAAATGGTGCAAATCGAACCGAAATGTAGACCGATTACGATTTTTATCACTTTGACTGGAGGTCCAAATTTTAAAACCATGATTTTGTAAGACTTTGTACAAAAGACTTAGGAGGTGTTTGATAAAAATTGAAGGAATCTGAATCTAAATCTGAATGAGCTTAATCTGAATGAAAAAAGTTGTTTGATAATTGACCTGTCTGAACTATCTGGATAACATATTTTTATTATTCTACCCCTCTGAAAAAATTCAAAAAATTGTTATAAATTTATTTAATATTACTTAATATAATAGTTAATATTGTAAAAAAAAATAACTCATTTAGTTGCTCATTCAGCTCATTCAGCCAAAAAAATGGGACTAAATCATTCAGCCCAAATCATCTGAATGGTTGACCGATTCAGCCATTCAGACGATTTTTTTTTCTAAAACAAACACACTGAATGGCTGAATCGGTTAACCATTTAGTGCGAATTAAACAGCCCCTTAATTTTCATTTACTTTATAACATTAATTAAGAAACCAGTAGGGCTGTTTGTCAAACCCCACTTTATAAGTGTGTTTTTTCGTTTGAGTGTTTTTATGTGACTTACTTCATCGGTCTTATATTATATGATGTTTTAGAGTTGTGCACAATAATTAAGTAAATAATTGTACAACAATAAATATAATATTAATTGTATATAATACTCTTTACTATATACTTATCTCATATTCTTTTTCATCTGTAACATTTTCCTATGAGGAGTAATTTTGGAAAGATTGTGAGTAATTCTCTTAAATTATATAAAACGTCAAACCCCACTTTATAAGTATTTTTTTTAGTTTGAGTGTTTTTATGTGACTTACTCCCTTCGTTCTATATTATATGACGTTTTAGAGTTGTGCACAAGAATTAAGTAAATGATTGTATAATATTAAATATAGTATTAATTGTCTATAATACTCTTTACCATATACTTATCTCGTACTATTTCTCATCTGTAACATTTTTCTATGAGGGGTAATTTTGGAAGATTGTGAGTAATTCATCTAAATTATATAAAACGTCAAATAATTTGATAAAAATGAAGTCATCTAAAATGTCATATATTATGGGACGGAAGAAGTATTTTTTAACTTATAAATTAATTTATAAGTAGTTTTTCAGAAGTAACAATTTCTTACTTCTCAAAAAATGATTTATAAATCATTATAAAATAAGTAGGTTTGACCAAATGTAAAAACTCTTTTATCTTTATTTTATTAATTTATTTTAACTTAAGTTTTGACTTATAAATCAAACAATTTTATTTATTATTATTTATAAATTATTTAAAAATAAGTCATTCTCAAACAAGTCCTTGAAAAATTGTAAATTCCAGCACTCGCAATATACTAGTGATTGATTAGAGTACATGCATGCACCAAACATTCTTTTTATTTTAATTTTCTATAAGTATGGAAATAAATTAAACACATGGAAAAACTAAAGTAATTAAATCATCAATGGTCGTAATTAAGAATCAAGAGGCAGCTGTATAGGTGGCTATGGCCGTCTCTCTGGCAGTGGAGCTGGTGAGTGTGGTGGCGGAGGTGGTGGAGGAGGTGGCGGCGGTGGAGGAGGTGGCGGCGGTGGTGGCGGACTTCTTGGTGAACAACCAAAGTCACCACAATCCGGAGGATGCAAATAAAAAGACTCGCACTCCATAACTGACCGTTGCAATGGCCTTTTAGGCAAACAGTTTTTCCGGTCATCTTTATCCGGCAACTTCAAACACACCGCGGGTTCTCCACAAAAGTAATTGGACGAGTACGTAAAATTCTCCAACCTCGGCAACAAGCATATGATCGCTGGAATATCACCGTAAAATTTATTATTTGCCACATTAAGCTGCTCCAAGCTCTTCATTTTACCCATTGACTCCGGCAAAGTTCCGGTAAGCATGTTAGAGCTCACGTCAAAAACCGTCAAATTCTTCAACTCTCCAATCTCCGGTGGCAAACACCCAATTAAACCAGCATTCGAGACAATAATCTCGTTTAGGGTTTTCCCCATTTTGGTTATACTCAGCCGGAAAACAACCATTAATCTTATTATTAGCCAAAACCACCACGGAAACCGGAGAGTTCCCGAAGTTTTTAGGGAATGTTACCTGGAACTTGTTGTTATTAATGAACAAAGCGTCGAGTTTTAGATCATAAACCTTCGAAGGAATGTCACCTTTGAAAGCATTGAATCGAATATCGAGGAATTTGAGTGAAAGAAGATAAAGAACAACGTTAGGAAAGTTACCGGAGAAGCGGTTGTTACTAATATCGAGCTCGTAAAGGAGGCGGAGATTGCGAAAAGATTCCGGTACGGTGCCGGAGAAGCGGTTGGAGTTAATGTGGAAGAGGGATAGGTCGGTGAGGAGGCCGAGGTCGTCGGGCAAATAACCGACGATATTTCCATGGTTTAGGTCAATTCCGGCGACGGTTTGGAGTTTAGGGTTGTCTGGGGCGGGTGCACAGTAGACTCCGGTGTAGTTGCAAACATATGGGCCATACCAGTCGGAAGTGAAGTTTTTGGGGTCTGATGTGATTGCATGTTTCCATGCTTGGAGGGCTATGTAAGCTTTTTCGAGTCTAGGGTTTGGGATTAGGTCAGGGAAATTAGGGTTTGGGAGGAGGGGAGATGCTATGGGGGATAGTAAGGGGGAGAGTACTATAGATTGGTGATGAGAGGGTTTGGGAAAGAAGAGCAATGTTATAAGGGAGAGAAAGAGAAAGAGGATAGGGTTTATGATCTTCATTTTGATGTTAGAGGAGTTATGAATTAAGAGGGTTTGTTTATTTATATGGATGTTGTATAGTTAATGAAGGGAAGGAAGAAGGTTGGATAGTACTTCTATATAGGATTAGTGATTTTTTTTCATTACCATAAAATATTGTCTAATTAAATAATTGGATTAACACATGTCTCACTTTGATGATGTTAACTAATTAATTACTCACTTTTTTCTCCAAAAAGATATTGCAGTTTAATTTGTTCCATGTTTATTCTTAAAATTATCTAGTGTTAATATTATAATGACATGATAATAAAATTGTGGTGTTGAACTTGATAATATAGTGCTGTTAATTATTTTTATATTATCATCATTAAAAGAAATGAGATTCCATTTTCCATAACAAAAATATATTTTTGGGGATGAGAATTTTTTTTAATGAATTAAGGGAGTAGTGGTTTTTAGATAATGTTTAAACATGGTTCATAAAATATGGTTGTTGAGGTGGCGTGGTCCATGAAGAATAAGACTTAATGCCAAGGGGACGGTAGGTGATTATGAAGTTAAAGGTTGGACAGTTACGTTCTACATTTATATGATTAGTGATTTATTACCATAAAATATATCTAATTAATTAATTAATTGGATTGATTAAAACATTTCACATTTTTATTTTTATCTTAATTGATTATCAGTTTATAATAAATAAAATATGATTTTTGAGGTGAAGACGTGATTTAAATCTCAATTTAAAGAACATACGTACGGTAGGTGAATCCTCAAAGTATATATATATATATGTCCCAATAATTTTTCGTTTGAATAATTTATTTTTGGTGGAAATGCACTGGCGGAATATGTGGTAGACTAAATGGACGGTGATGATCAATTTTCACAAAGATGGAATTTAATTTCTGTTCTCACCGGAAACACTCTCACAAATTACCAAAGCTACTAGCTACTTACAATAATTTTGCTTATTAATTGCATGCATATATGTTGGGTTAAGCTAGCAAGGAATACATTGGATATGATGAAAAATGCAAAAAGGCTAGGAAAGTAATTAACAAATTTGCACAAGCAAAACTTTTAATTTTTGTTTTCTTTAAAGTCGCACTATTAATTTTAGACTTGATAGTATCTAAAGTTTTCATTTATCAGGTATGGGTGTTGATACTGGACTTCTTCTTCTTTTCTTTTTTTTGAGCAAGGTATGATCCATGAAGGATTATTTAAACAAGTTATATCTGATATACGTAATATCTCTCTCTCTCTCTCTATATATATATATATCTATATATATATATATATATATATTTGTGTGGATGATTATGACTTGTGACTTGTGTTTTTGTACTATTTTTTTATTCCCACTATGCTTCATTACCTAATCATAATTAACGTATTATTTTTGTATTAAAAATAAAATCACGAGCATATATCAAAATCACACGAAATTAAGTCATGAAGCTGTTGTCAAAGTATGAGGTTATATTCTAATAACAGCTTGATTATATATTATACGCAGGCCAGCCAATCTGCAGTTTTAAAAAGAATGTTAGTTGAGAATTTGGAATTTGTAACAAATTATAAGCCAACATATTCTATACCTATACCTATACATAATACATATCCATTTTTTCAAAGCATGTATTGCATGCATTTACGATTTTGCGATGTCAAAATTTTTTGTCGAATTACGATTAACACGTATATCAATACATGAGATTACGTGGTATTATATATAAGGTTGGCAAATATGTGCATTACGTAGGATTATAAGATTTAACTCGTAACAATCACAAGACATATCATTTTTCTTGTGGAAGTTTCCAAATATATCAATTAATTAATCTCTCTATATTAATTAACTAACTAGAGAGTCCGTCAAAGTTCAAATAGGATCAGTTGATCTTCCTTTACCTGCTCCATAAAATAGCCACCGCCGAGTGTTTAAATTGAATGCAAGCCCTCCTTTCGTCAATTCAAAACGCCAAAGTCAACTCGGTGATTTTTTATCAGTAGGCGGCAACACCATATTTAAACGTACGGTAAAATTGGAGAGTAAACCAATGTAGTTACTTACTACTATTTCTTTAATTTGTCCAACTACAATTATACAGAAAACATGTAGAAAATTATTACCTTGTTTTAAAAGTTACAGATTTTCACACGGCGAAGCAGGTGAAATTTAGTAGCTGGCAAAGTTCATTAATTTGCCATGGTCCAATATTTTATTCTGAATTTTTTTTTTTGGTATTTATATAGCTTTTGATGTGAAATTAACTTAATTTAAAACCCACTTGGATGTGGAAATTTGTTAAACGTCAGAAAACAAAAGTTTGGTGGGAAACTTGATATATGAAGAAAGAAAAAAGATGGGAAATCTATGAAATAAAGTTCTGAAATGGTCAAAAAATGATATTTTATATATATCTATCTACACACATAATTAATTAAATATATTAGAGAAGCTAATAAATTCTATAATTGGAAAAACAATTAATATGCGAAAAAGAAAAAAAGATACTAGCAAAAATGTCAACTCATCTCATGATGCTTTATCCTCCCAATGATTTCTCAGTAACTCTACGCCATGCCAAGTGTAACACCACATTCTCACATCTAAAGATAGGAGAAAAATTTGTCTGCATTTTTGGGTGAGCCTGTGGTGGACTAAGATGACATAAGAAGATACTATTGGGTCAGTAGCTTAAGGTCTTATTTTTATGAATTTGATCCAAGATTTGTTCCGGACTTGAGATTTGATTCAATTCAGGCTTGAGATTTGATTCAATAACCCAAAATTTGTTCCGAACTTGGGATGTCAAAAAATTAAGTTTGTCTGCATATAAGAAAATATGTTACTACCAATAGTCAAAATAAGATCTTAAGCTAAGATAATAGTATTTTTTTGGGTCATCTTAGCTCACCACAGGTTCACCCAAAAGTCATCTGAAGGTACTATTGGTAGTAACATATTTCCTTATATACAGACAAATTTTTCCTCTATTTTTCGATGTGGGACTGGAGTGTTATACCCAGACCTGTAATCCACGTTCTCAAGATGGTCCAAGGGATGGTTCCACCGAGGAACGCCTCCGATGTGACCGTTAGTACTTGGTAGAAGGATAAAGTATAACTATAGTTGTGTGTGCAATGCGAGTGTCTAACCTTTCTCGATTCCTTTTGTTTTCTATTTATAGTCTTTTTCCCTGAAGGAATAAGTCATGTCACAAAAAGGGTAAGTGGTGGTTCCTCCTCCCGTGGGATGGGCGGCTCCCATCTAATCAGCGGGCACTCAGCCGGTCGATCGCAGTTTGTCATCTTAACTACCAAACAACGGAGAACAAATCATGATTGAAAATGCAACTTGCTTTCCTGGTCAATGCATGTAAACATTGCTGTGTGACATTCGTTGAAGATCCTTAAATAAACAATTACTACTAAACAACAAAGAGACAAAGAAATTACTATATATACATACATATACATATATATATATATACCCTCATTACGTTGATGGGACTTTTTCTGTCGAGGCATAGCACTTGCATACAAAAGTTGAACTGCTAGTATAAATTTAGTTTAGTAGTGAAATGGATGATGTTGATTATAAGGCTTTTAGTATTTTTATGCTAGTTTACATTGTTCCGTTAGTTGACATGTTATATATATTTAGCTACAGTGGTTGGAAGGAAGAAACTAGTTCGATTTGACTGAGCTCGTAAGCTCCGGTTTAGGCAGAATCAAACATATACTTTAAAACTTTACAATCCTTGAAATGACTTTTTTAAATCCTTAAAATTTATTTATTTATAGCTAATTTTTTATGTAAAATTTAAACAAATTACATTAACAGATATACTATATGCTTTGGGTAGTATAACAAATATGCATAATAGAAAAATAAATAAATGAAATTGCCTAGAAAATCGCTATGCCGCCTAGAGTTCATAGCTTTACAGAGTTTATCATGTACATAAAATTGCATAACTCAGTATATACATAGCCATAAGGTCCCGGAGCCGGACCAAGAATTTCAACTTAAAAACTGACAGAAATTTCATTAATGGAAGAGGGACATATTATTGTTAACAGATAGAAATCATCACAGCAGCTTATTTAGATGACATCACATTTGAATCTAATTCTCACAGTTCCTCTAAACTAAAGATGAATAGTTCTTCTAATTAGGATGGAGAAATGATCCTTTCAACATAATACAAGGGACATTTCAAGAAATGTTAACTTATGGCGAATTAGAAAATAAGTTACTAATGCATTACAAATTACCTTCTCCATTTGTAGAGGGTTTGAAACACCCACAGAAACGACCCTTCTTTCGCCTTGAGCTATTTCTCTTGCCACTGTGGATAAAGTCTCTCAGAATAATTGTTGTTCTACTCTTGGTCATGGCAAATCTGTTTTTTCCTTTGCTTTTCGTCCCATCCTCCAGTTTCAGCAAGACATATTGGATTTTTTGAATCTCCAACTGCAATCTTCCAATCTTCTCGGACCCTTTGCGTGCCTGTTCTGAAACTCTCTGTTTCTGACCACTGGCAGCCTCTTCTAACTCGGTAGAACCCTGTCCATCCGAAGAAAATGGAATCTCTTCAATCTTCCTAATCATTCGACCATTTAAATCAAACAGTTGTACAGTGGTTTCCTCAACTTCTTGCAACTGCTCTTTAACCGTCTCCAAATCAACATTCTTAGCCTTTTTGCTCTTTTTGTTTGTTTCCAGTTTCCTTCTTAGATCCTGCACGGTTGTCTGGATATCTGCCAACTTCTGACCATCGGAAAAAAGTCTCTCCAAGATTTTCTTCTTCTTCCCTCCTCGATTAGGCGTAGACATACTTGTGGAGACCTGTAACTTGTCAACACCCAACTCCTTCTCCATTTCTAGCTCTGAAGAGGGATTTTCGTTCTTCTGCTCAGCTCCTTCTAACTGATTATAAGCAATACCATCCTCCGTTGGTTCATAAGCCTGCTTTTGTAACTTGATCAGATTTGGACCAATGCTGCGATTATCATCAGCTGTTTGCCATAACATGAGCATCTGATTATCTGCCCGACTACTTCCTCTTCTGCTTCTTCCATATAACGAGCAATCTGAGATTTGATCAAGTGGAATATCTTTCATAAGAATCCCATTCTTCACATCAGGAAGTTTGGGTTTAGTTTTGTACAACCTGAGATTATCACTGTGACTGGGCTCATCCCGAAGTCCTTTCCCTTTCCCTTGAACTGGCATGCATTTAGATTTCAAGTTTTCAATCTCTAACATTGCAGCTTCTAGTTTGACATTGGTGCTTGAGCTTTCCTGACTCTCAAGCCTGTTCATTTCTTCCACAACTACTTTCTCAACTGCTTTAATCCTACTCTGAAACTTCTGCAAATCTGAAATTCCATCTGGTATAGGAGAATTTTTATCTTCCAGCAGTTCTTGACAGCTTTTTTCAGGAGCATGAACCTTCACTTCCACATCCTAGAAATGTGGACGCAAATAAGAAAATTAAGTTTCCACAAAAAATTTCAAGCATCACATACAGTTTAACACTAGTACATTTTATGTAGGAAACTTGGAACTTGCAGGATGTGCTCAGTTTCCTTAAGTTCAGATATACTCACTTAAAAGTAAATAGTCCAGAAAAAATAACGTTCTCAAGTATAATCAAAGTCTATGAGAAGGGTATTTGGAAATCAATTAAAATGCAGTGATCTAATCTCAACCTAACTTAGCAATTGAAATAAGAACCTCAGCATTTAAATGAACAATTTATAACCAAAATGATAACTGTTAGCAACAAGATCATATACTGAAATGAATATTAGAGTTACTAAAGAATTATAAGATTGTTTAAAAATACTAGGAATGTTAAACTGAAGATCTCATCTACTTTGGATACAAGTTTCCTAATTATCTCTGTCATTTAATAGATCAATAAAGTTCCTGCACCTAAAAGGTATGTCTTGGTTGAACTCAAACATTGAAAGTAACTACAGGCCTAGAAGAAAGAGAACTGGCAAATTCACTACAATTATGAAACCTAGCTAAATGATGAAGTAATTCAACCAGTTTTACAGAAGAAATAGCATTACCTTTGGTATCTGATAGTCAGCTACATCAAGCTTTGCCCGAACAAGAATATTCTGCTCAAGGGATTCTATGTTATCTCTTAGAGAAACTATAGCAGGAGCATATGCAAGTAAGTGGGCTTTAAGTCCTCCGATTTCACTTGCCTTGAAACTAACTCTTTCTTTCATCTGTTCAATCTCCTGTGTTTTTGAAGCACTTTCATCTTGAAGACTCTCACACACTACAGTAAGCTCATGAACCTTATCTTCTAACAGAACTTCACGAATTGTAGAGAGTTGAAGATCTAAATAGAATGTTGCAGCCTCAGCATCCCAGAGTTCAAACTCATATTGTTTCTCTTGCAGATCCAAATTCAAATTCTCTTCTCTGATTCTTCTCTCTTCAATTTCTTCATTTAACATACACAGCTCAGATTCAAAGTTTCCTTTCACTTGAAGAAGACTTTGAATTTCCTTGTTCTGATTCATATTATCTTCAGATAGTTTGAGGATTTGAACCTCTAAATTTTCTCTTATGAATTCTGATTTTTCGGATTCCCTCTTCAGTCCCTCCACAGTTCTGCACAATTCTGAGTTCAAGTCCTCTGTAACTATAAGCTTCTGTTCTGCATCCAAAAGCTCTATTTCCCTGTGGCTCAGGAAATCACTGCCACTTGATATTTCCTGCTTCAATCTATAGTTTAAATCTTTGACCCCAGACAGCTCCATCTCTAACTTTCCAACTAAATCTTTCACATGTAAGTTTTCTGCTTCATTCAGGCTCAGCTTCTCTCTCAATGTGCTAACCTCCTTTTCAAGTTCATTGTTAACCCCATGAAGTTTGTGTAGATCTTCAGAAAGTAATTTCAATTCTGCTGCATTCTCAGTCCTAAAACTTTTGAAAATTGTAGAAAGGTTACCAAATGTTAACATTTCTCCGAGAATGGCATTATTTTCCTCTTCCACCATGCATTTCTCCTCCTTCAGGTCTGAGAATCTTTTCAACAAAGATCTTTTTTCTTCAAGGGTTTGAGAATATTCTTCCTGTAATTCAAGGTAATCACTCTGAATACCAGCCTGCTTCACACTGAGACTCTCTACTTCGGCCATAAGCACATTGGTATGATTGTTTCCCATGCTCACCTCAGATCTCAACTGCCTGTTCTTCTCAAGAAGTGCGTGCTTCTCACTTTGCACCATCAAAAGCTGTCCGGACATAGATTTAAAGGCCTGGTCCAGATTGTTCTTCTCCAAACCAATTTCAAAGCCCTCTAATCTCAGTTGCCCGAGTAGAGTAACCAGAACTGAGTTCTCAACAACTAGCTGTTCCTTATCATCAGTGTATTTCGAGAGAGAATGCTTCATATTTGCAATATATTCCAAAATATGATGCACAAAGATTTGCTCGTTTTCAATCTCTTCTTCTGACCCACTATCTGGACTAATCTCAAGAGCCTTGAAAACTTGATATATACCCAACCTCAGCTTCTCAATCTCAACTAACAAGAGTTCCTCTTCCACCTGTTGCTCAAGATTTTCATTCTCAAGCTCTGAAATCAGTTCCTTGGTTAATTTGGAAGCCTCAATATGTTTTTGACACTCAGTCAATAGTGAGTAATTTTTTTCTTCCATATCTTCAACAAATTTCTGCAAGATGAAGATCTCAAACTGGGAAATCACAGCTTTATCAAGTTCCTCTTGGAATTCTTTCTTACTCCACCTACTTTCTTCTTGTAGGAGATGTATATGGTTTTCCAGACTAGACAATCGGGATTCACTCCACTGTGTTAAACTAGCTCGCTCTTGTTTCTCCACCCCGAAAGAAACCCTTAAGTCTTCTAGTTGAGAGTGTACAGAAACCTTCTCCTTCTCCAGGCCAACGTATTTTTCTTCAAATTCTGTGAATTTCTTTTCCAGGTTATTTAGTCTCCTTTCAACAGTTTCCAACTGCCCTGCCAACACGCTTCTTTCAGTAAGGAGATTAGCTTTCTCATTACCAAGCAACTGGCATAGCTCTTCTAAGCTCTTTGACTTTCCTCTCAAACCTTCAAGTTCAACATTAGCACTACACAGGGAATTCTCAAGGACAGTGTTTTTCTCAAGAAGTTTCTGCATATTCTCGGTGATAATTTGTAACTGGGACAAAAGAACGGCTTTCTCAGTAACAAGGGAAGATTTTTCTCCATGGAGGATATGACAAGACTCTTGTAATACCTTGGCCTTCTCTTGTGAGACTTCGAACTCACCGTTTGCATCTGACAGGGAGCTCTGAAGTGCAGCATTCTTCTCCAGAAGTTCCTCCATGTTTACTAACTTCTTTAAAAGAGTTTCCTTTTCATTTCTGTCCTTCTCACAGATCTGTCTCAGCCTTGAGTTCTCATCCTGCAACTCCTTTACTGAAGTGCCTAAGCATTTTGGCTTCAAACCAACCATCTCCACTTGCTTTATCAATTCCTGGTAGCTAATATTCAAACCGTTAATTTCCTTCTTCAGACAGCCTATTTCTTGTTGGAGGGAGTTACTTTGGCCCAATTGTACTCCAACTTTCTCTTCAAGTCTCTCCTTCATCCTTGTCAATTCAAGTATTTCATTTTGCAGATCCTGCATCGACATGGTGGAAGATGAATTAAGTTCATTCAAGCTCTGATTTTCATCCTTAATCTGCTGGATTTCTTCCTCCAGACCATGTTTGCATATCTCCAAGTCCTTCAGCATCTGAAGCCCATTTTTAAGCTCCAATGCTAGAGTTCTCTGCTCCTCTTGAGATTGAGAATGCATATTCTGCAATGTATGGAGAGTGGCTTCAACTTGATTGTAACGTGAACGCTCATCTTGCACACAAACCTGAAGTTTCTCTAACTCCCCGTGCTTATCGGAAAGTTCTTTATCTTTCAATGCAATCTTCTTAACTAGATTATCTGCCTCAAGCCGCAGATTTTGATTTGACATCTCCAAGAGGCCACACTTGTCTTCAGCAGTCCTTAATTTTGTAGCGCCCATCAAAATCTCACTATTAAGGCGTCTGATATCCTCTTGGGCACAAGAGATTTCACTCTCCAACTCAGATATTTTGTCCAAGCAAAGCTTATACAGGAGTGCTGTAGCTTCTTTCTGTGCAGTAACTTCAGCAAGAGATACTTTAAGCTTCTCAGCTTCTATTTCAGCTTTTTCAGCTTGCTGATTAAAACGTCTGGCATCCTCTTCCACGACGAATACTTTTCTCTCCAAATCACATATCTTCTCTAAACACTGTTTGTACTGTAGAAGACCAGCCTCCTTTTCAGAGTTTAATCTAAAAAGTTCGTTCTTCAAATATTGAGCTTCGATTTCTGCTTTAATTGTTCGCTCACCAAGTCCTTTTGCATCCTCTTGAGCACGTGAAACCATAACCTCCAGATTAGATATCCTTTCCAAGCAATCCTTGTTTTTATTATAACCGGCATTCTTTTCAACCTCTAATTTAATAATGGTTTCCTTCAATGTGAAAATTTCAGATTTAGCTTTGCTTGCTTGTTCGTTCAGCCTCCTTGAATCCTTTTCTGCACAAATAAGTTCTCCCTCCAGAATAGATAACTTCTCTAGACTCTGCTGATACTGAGAAAGAACATCTTCCTTTTCAGCCTGCATATCAGTCAGTGCCTTCTTTAAGTGTTGAATTTCACTTTCAGCTTTACCAGCACGCTCAGACTCGGAAAGGACCTTGGTCTTGAGGTTCTGATTTTCATTAGATAACTGGGAGACTTCATTGTGTAAACTTTCTTCTTTCTCTTCCATATCATGGTTCAAGCCCTTTCTTATCTTTCCTTCTTCAGACTTTTTGCTAAAGAAGGCATCAGAATCTCCAGAATAAGATCCATTCTTCTTGACAGAATGTAGATCAGATGCAGAAAGCCCCAATGCATCCTTATGAAAATCATCCAGGTCGAAAAATGCACGAATTGGGTTTGGCTTTTCTGGCGTGTGAGGGTCTGTCCCATGAGCAGATCCTGAAGGTGAGTCTTCAGCCAATACAAAAGGTACGTGGTTGGGGAATACCTCAGCCATGGTTCTATGAGCTTGCCGGAGCTCCCCAGTTGCATGGTCATACCTTTCAGCTAATGCACGGTATGCTCGGTAAAACTCCTCAACCAGATTTATGAGCTCAGGGCGTTTCTTGTAATACATCTCAGCCCTTCTTGCAAAGGAATCTGCATCTTCTTCAATGAGCTTGATCATTGCTTTTACTTTGGCATCCATATCTGTTCAAAACAGATTAAAAAAAATTCTTGGTTTACTGTATGTACAATAAACACTAAAGAATCATGCACATTTGAATTGCAAGGTCAAAATTGCAAGAGTGCATGAAAGCATATATTAAAGTTTCAACTACATCACAATCACTTGACAAAGATGGAATTATTCAAGTCTTTCTTCTACTCAACAGTACCTATTCTTAGGTATCTCTAATTTGTGACAGTTGAGTTGAGTTGAGTTGAGTTAATTTTTAAAAGCTGGTACGATAAAGTGCAAAAGAATGATACTAATAGTGCTACCTACTCAAGTTCAAGTGCTGTAGAAACCAAAAATAAAAAATAACGGCCAAAAAAAGAAAGAAAACCATGGTTTGAATACGTAATAATGCCCTAAAGGTGAAGCCAATTTGTATGAAGCAGAAAAGGTTTCATGTAGATGTACCAGAGCAGTAAGGGCAACAGTTTGTTCGGTTGAGTCGTACTGCTGGCATACCCATGTTATCATTCTAAGTTTCTAACTACCATAAAATTTTCTACAAAATTTGACTGAATCAATCAAAAAACTATATGTTAGGATGTCTATTGTTGAATAATTAAGGTAAAGGATTTGGTATGTTATTTGAGGAGTGTTAAACCAGATTTAGTTTAAATGGTGCAAGTAGTAAAATTATACAAGATAAATGACCAGACTTGAGAGCCTGATAACAGACGCATTTAAAATAACATGATGAATGGAGTTATTTGAAATTCATCCAATCAAGTATTCTATGTCCATAGGGATCCTACTAATAAGATTTGTCATTCGAACTTTATTATGTCAATCCCCCTTATCATCCAGTTTAGCTCAAATTCTTTTTTTCCGCAGGAACCCATTTAAATGAAACTGGGGGAATTGGCTTTTGTAATTTTTCCTTCAAGATGATAAAATATAAGATTCTTTTCCTGCTTAATCACCCATGGTATGATGAAAATATCAGAAAATTTGCAAAAAAAAAAGAAGTAAAAGCAGAAAGACATACAATAGCTGTAAGCAAAGTTGAATACGTGATCCACCGGAAAAGAAGAAGAAGATATGATCCAGAATTCAAGGAGATATTAACCTGTAAGATTTTCTTGAAGCCATTTGGAATTCTTTGGGCTAATGTGGCTGTCCCACCACCATGAATACAAGCGTCTTGAATCAGAGTGTAACAATGTCGACATGACTCAGAGCCAAAAACAAAAAGACAATTCGTTTCGATGACAGAAACCCAGGTAAAAGGTTGAGGCCGGTGTCTTACACCTTGCACCTGTCCACCAAGATTACAAAAAAGAAAATACAGCAGAATGCAAAAGTTAAACAGATCATTTTTAGAACAGTAGACGGTTCATATCAGCTTCCAAACTAATATTATATTAACAAAAAGGAAAAAACTCACAAGAATTCAACATTTACCTGCTCAATTGAGCACAGGGCAGCAGTTACATAGCAAAATGCTGGTCTTTGACTCCATGTCCAAACCAGTAAATCATAAGAAGACTGATAAAAGAGAGAAAGAAAATTCAAATCAGATCTTAGACCTTATCAATCAATTACCCAACAGGCTGCCAAAATGTCAAATGATAATAATAGCCAAGCCATATCAAACTATTAAGAACACTATTATGTAAAAGCCAGTAACCATAACACAAATACTTAACAGGCGTACATGATCCAGAAGGACCAGAACCAATAAAATATAGCACCAAATCACCTAATCAACAGACCCATATCAAAAATCAACAGAAATCATTAAGCAAAAATTGACCCATCAATACATGGTATAATCCAAATAAATAAAAACAGTTCACATCAAGCAAAGCAGCCAAGAGAAGAACACAAAAGCATGCATCTTTATGCAAATGGGTCTACTCAAACTGCAAAAATGATTCTTTTTGTCAAAAAATAAAATCAAAAACTTACCCAAAAAAACAGTGAAATATGGGAAATGGGATTCTAATCAGCAGTGAAAAACCCCGGCTGCATACCCTCCGATCACCCCATTTTCTCTCTCCAACTCACACGCTCTCTCCAATCTTTCTCTTTCCGGTGCTTTTCGTTTTATTCTCTGATTGGTATTGTGTCAGTGTTAGTCTGTGAGAAACTGTAAAAAAGGAACCATCAAATTAATTTAAATAATCACATAATTTTGGGTATCACATATACAGCTAATGTATATTGTGGGTGCTACCTGATATGTAAAAAAACATATATATATATATATATATATGTATATATACGTGTGAGTTTTATATGATTTAAATTATATGTTAATAACATTAGTCAATTAACTTCACGTTAAGTTGGTAAATTAATCCAATTTATAGGAATAAATAGATATCAATACACGAATAATCGAGGGAAAAAGATTTAGTAAAACAAGAAAATATATATTTTTAACCCAACACAATTTCATGCGTAAATTGCCGTTACAAATTTATAAATTAAGTAATTGGTTAAAAGGGGAATGTGCTTTAGATTTTGCTGTCTTTTGTCGTTACTTTATTTTTTGTGAATCGTGTGATTAATAATCAAATGGAAATTGAAATTTTTATGACTAATATACCCTTGATTAAGGTATTAAAACTGTTCTTCCATGGGTTCACAATATAAGAGAGCTAAATCTTAAATGGCTAATTTACCCTTGCTTTAGATTTAAAACAATGTTCTTTCTTGGGATTCCAATAGTTTGAGTAATTTGTAGGTTAAAATAAATTTACAAGTCTTTACTTTCATTTTTGGCTTCTTTTTTTCTCCTTTTCTTTTTCAGTTTTGTTATGTTTTTTCGAAAAGAATTAAATGCTGAATCGTTGACTCTTTTAATTTCTGCTGATCAGAAAGGTTTAGATAGAAAAATGTCTCTCCTAATTTTTAGAGTAAAATGTATGATTTATTTTTAATATTCAATTCTCTGCATTACACATTCCACCCAAGTTCTTTTAATATAGATTTAGCGACACATATATTTTTGTAGGAACAATATCAATAACATAATATTTGCGACGTATTTTATTGTGTCGATAAATACATTATCCTAACATTAGATACAATTTTCCATTAAAATAAATTCAATATAAAATTTGAGATCTCAAACATTATCCCTATTATTATTACCCGAAAGCAAAAAAAAAATGCATGGTCCAAAATGATGGTGGTTAAAATATGATGCGTCTCAGTTTGTGATAAATCAAATAAATTTCATATAATTGTTGCAATTTATTTGATAAGGACTTGACATGCGTTTGTATAATTCAAATTTAAAGATGAATCATAATATCTTCATAATTGCTAATTATATATATATATATATATATATATATATATATATATATATATATATATATATATAGCTTGTAATTAGGTGGCGCCGCCCCTACGCGGTGTGGTGTGGTCTGAGTTATAAGGAATAAATGGGTTGATGATCAGCCGTACCATATTATGAGTACCCTTTCTATTTTTGTATGTATCTTTTGTGTTTAATTAAAATTTAATAATTTGCTTCCGCCAAAATAAAGTTGGCTCCATGAGGGTATAATTCTTTGGGACCCGACCTACTTTTCCCAAGTCCTTTTAAGGAATCTTATTTTTTTAAAATTATATATTACACTATGTAATATTAATTTAAAATACTTTTATAAATAGTGAAATGATATTTTCACAGATAATTTTGATATTTATGCATTTGTTCATCTCACATAAAGATGGGAATCTATCCTAAAAGTAAGAAAATATATGTGAAAATATCAAAATTATATGCGAAAATAGTATTCCCCTATAAATATATATAGTGTGCCTTTTAAATTAAGATGCAATTTTTAAGAAAATAGAGAGATGCCCGGTCAAAAAAGCCTATCGGTCTTAATCTTTGGATTTTGCATAAGTTATAAGCAAAGCTTGCTGTCCTTACACTCTAATATCACATAACAACTTGTTGAACAAATTAAACTCCTTATATCCTTTTCTCTTTCATTTACTCTAGATAAAATAAAGTGGTATTAACGTTAACTTTATGAGTTCGGCTTTGTAAACTTATCGATATATGCGATTGAGTAGAATTATTAAGAAGCTTCACTTATTACATATCTTTTCAAAAAGAATTTTATTAATAATATTTATTCACATAATTGACAAACAAAAAACAACGTAAATGTTCAGGATATATATCATTTCCCAACTTTATTTACGTATTCCACATTGTTTCATAGGATGCATGAGTTTGTTTGCCATAGTAAATAATACTCCTTCGATATAAATTCTAAAATACAAGAACAATTTATTACAAATGTAAATAGCTAGCAAGGATATAACTAATCTTAAGAATTGTGTATTTGTAGTATAAAATGTCATATTGCTTAATGTTTCTAGTAGTTAATTATAACTGATGGAGGTTATGACCATCAAACTGATGTGTGGAACGACAAAACTAAGTCATGCTCAAGATTTATAATGTGAATTTAGATCAATTCCTTGTCACAAATATAAATAAACAACACTGTTCTAAAATATAATATAATATAACATCATTTGCATGTCTTTATAAAATACAAATGCAAAGATCATGGAGGAAGTGTCGAGATTGAATCACACACACGCACACACGTATATAACAGTAAAGAATCAATACAGATCCCTCACTCCGCTCCGCTCCGATCCGTTCTGTTTAGTTCGACGTTGACCTTTTACAAGAACTTCTCAATAACTCTTATGCACTCCATATGAGCCACTAGTTCCATCAGGAAGTATTGTCCCCATGGTTATTCATTGTACAAGTAATGTTGATTTAACCCTCCACCATTGCCACCATACTTTTAGTAAAATCTGGCTGGACCTCACCGACACCTAATGTACCCTCTCTCTCTCTCTCTCTCACACACACACAAATTATTGAAGGTGTGAAAAAGTAGGTGAAAGAGAGCCAATTCTGAATGAATTAGACCCCAATATCATCAACCTCCCATAAAATCACACACTTGAAAACTCAACACCAACCACAAATTAAGATGCAGCGGACCCTGTTAGAAAGATGAGATCCATATTTTGTTTTTGTTCTATAGTGGAGATAGCTGCATATGATAATACTTCTCATGTTCCCTAAAGATTCTAGAGAAAAGTTTCATGGAATGGCGTAACGTAACATTTGTTAATGTGCTAAGAACTGATATTTTCATATCGTTTTTTTGATATCTGTATATGTATATGTAGGGCCCATATATTATCATATTGTTATGAGTTAATATGTGGGCTCTACATCACTTTCCTTCTTGTGCTGGGTTTTGTGCAGGCAATTTGAAAATGAGACACTTGGCCCACACACAGCTGCAATAATTGAATAAAGCCATGGGTCTCCATTTCCCTTTTTGTTTTTAGACTTTTAAAAAGTGATTTGGATTTGGAATTGGAATTATTTGAACTTTAATGAGTTTGGAAGTGATGTAATCCTGTATTAGTATTAACTTTTTGACCTTTTCGGAATGCTCAATAAGAGTTCTACAGCAACACTCAATAATTCAAGTTGGGGTTATAATAAAATTAGGTAATTGACAAATGTACTCATCACTTGGGCTCCGCTGTACATCAAAATTTGCTTAATTTTAACCTTCATATAAATACGTACTCGTGGACCATGGTGGAAGATGTATAAGTAGTGTATAACCTAAGAACTTAGCTCATATAGTGTTAATTAGAGTCTTCACAACAGCGCAACTCATAAGCTCTACAAAAGTAATAGGAGTCTACATAAATCATGAGTTCAATACTCTAGGATCATGCTTGTTTATTAGGATAACTCTTGGGATTGAACTAATAATCCTTAATCTCTTGTTTGTTTTTTAAATTAGACTCCGGATTATTAATCGCGGGATAACAAAATGACTTAAAATGAGAGATTATTTAATACCATGTCTAACATGGTATTATAATCCCACGAGGAGGGATTAAAAATTTGTAGACAAAATTAACCTTTGTCTTTTCTAATATGACTAACGTATCCTTAAATTAGATTGAACGTTTTAGTTGTGATTAATTATCACCAAAAAAAATTAAAAAAATAATATTTATTGATTATATATACACCTCCACCCTACCCCCCACGCCCACCCCACCCCCACCCCACCCACACCCCACACCACCCCCACCCCCGCCCCCCCCATCCCCATACAACAAAAATTTAAAAAAATAATATTTATTGATTATATATACACCCCCACCCTACCCCCACCCCACCCCACCCACTCACCCACCCACCCCTCTCTCTCAAAAAAATAATATTTACTGAATAATATAACTACTTATTTAAAAGTTTTTAATTAATTTTTTATTATTTTTTGATGTATAAATAAGTTTAAATTATACTTTAAAATATGTTATTATTAGTAAGGGTATAATAGTCCAAACGATATTTTTTAATCTAATCCTTTAATTAATCCTGAAAAAAACAAACATAACATGGGATTATTTTAAGTTATCCCCTGAATAATCTCGTAAAAAATAAACATGTAATTAGGATTATTTAATCCTAGGATTAATAATCTTGAATACTAATTCTTGCAAATAAACATGACCTAGAGATTTAATGAAATTTTTTGGGATTTTGTAATTTAAACTCTGTCGGTCAAACTTAATCGGTTAGTTAAATGGGACAAAGATGGGGTAATTATAAGTAGTAATAAGACAGGTTTCATCCTACCAAACTAAATAATACTTCATTCGTCCCGAAAAAATTGGTTTAGTTTTATTTTTTCAGTCAAATTGACCATTTTTGTAATTAAAATTTTTATTTTTTTCTAAGTATTGGTGGAGAAATTATAATCATAAAAAATTATGTTAAATTTACTACCACCTCCAATTTTTATAAGTTTAAAAATATAAACAAATATGTTTCATTCTTAATTTTAAAATTAATCAATTTGACTAAAAAAAAATCAAACTAAACCAGTTTACGAGGAAAAAGGGCGTCATAAGACATGCTTCATGAAAATCATGACATTAACATCTCCACAAGGGAATGACTCACACTCCTGCTTTGTCTTTGAATATGCCGAAGTACTTTGTAACAGTACAACAAGTAGGAAGCTTGAACATGAAATGTTTTAAAAGCCCAATCTAGAACTATAAGCTTGTTGGGTCATGTTTGTAGCTTTTTCATATAGTTTTGTATGGTCAAAAGACCAGAAACAAACCATTAAAGTTAACTCTAACTCTCTCATTGTTCTGCACAAAGCTGGACTTTGATCAGCTTTAATGATAGGCTGCAATAGTGTTTTACTTGGGGTGTAAACGAATATATACGGATTCGGATACAGTAGTATCCGTATCCGTTTATTTACGGATACTTTTAAATCGAATACAGATAATATTCGCTTTTTTCGAATACGAATAATATCCGTTTTTTTTCCGAATACGGATGCGGACGAATACGAATTTTTCCGGTTACCATTTACAGCCCTAACTATAACTAGAATTAAAAAATAATAAGTTTTAAAATATAATTTATTAATAAATGAATGTTAATTTATTTATTTTTAATAAATATTTAGATACAATAATTAATGTTCTAAATTACAATTCAAATAAGTTTTTATCATTTTTGAAATTCTAAATTTCAAAATGAATGCTCTACTTATTAATGTTTAGATGTTCATTTTATGTGTGTGGAGTAATACTGTAGTTTGTATGAATATTTATAATTTATAATTAGATTCAAAAGTTTACATTGAATATTTAATTATTTTTCTCAAATACATGATTAAAACTTTAATAATATGTTTATGGGAACTTTTATTTATATTTTATTCTCAATACATATATTATAATTTACATAGTTATAAAAAATTTATTTTATTTCATTATATTTATGGAGAGTACGAGTTCTAATGTATATGTGACAACTGACAACTAGTTAATCCAAATTGATCCAAAATTTACTTTGCACTTATTTTAAATATTTGGAATTCTAATTTTTAAATAATTGGACAAAAGAAAGTGATAAATACTCCCTCCACTCCAAAATTCATAAACGTGAATTAATTAGTCAACCCCTTTCTAGATTGATTCTAAGTTAATTCGGACTTAACACATTTTAACAATAAAATTATAATGTTCATTGTTTCAGCCTCCCAACATTGCAAGTAAGTTTTGAAAGTAAAAAACTTATAACAAGCTAATAACTATAGTTTTGTTCTTCTAGTATATAATTTTCTTGATAAATGATACATTTTAGATATTTTAACTTTATAATAGTAAAAATCTATTAACTATACTTAAATCAACTTATTTCTGTTTATTAATATTAGAATAAAAGTGTTATTTCCTACATTTTAGAAGTGAAATGATATATTTTTAAAATAATTTTCGTATGATAGTGAAAACTAATTATTATATAAGAAATGCCACTTTAAAAAATTTATTTTGCTTATTATATAATATATATATATATATATAAGTTAATTGGATACAAATTTCGGATACGGATCCGAATCCGGATATCCGCTATCTGTTAGATATATTTAAAGTCGGATGTTAAACGAATACGAATACGCTTATATCCGTATTCGTATCTGTTTATTTATGGATATCTTTAAACCGAATATGGATATATCCGTTTTTTTCGAATACGAATAATATTTGCTTTTTTCGAATACGAATTTTTCGATTACCATTTACAACCCTAACTTTACTTTCGATGCTACATTTGAATTGAAGAAATGGAAGAATTTAAGGTATTTCAAGTGTATGTTTGATTGTTGGTGGAGGTGAGTGGTATAATATGATAGCAAAATTATCATACATATATTACATTCTAATTTTATTCCATCACCTCCCACAGAAATAAAAATCAAGGAGATGAAACGAATTTTCATTTCATTGGAATGGTTTATCACTCCAAAATGATCATTAAATACATTAGTACTATATTTGGATTGGAGAAATGGAATTAGTAAAAGAATGGAATGAGAAGGGAATGGAATGGAATGGAATGGAATGGCGGGTAGAATAATTCATTTCATTATTAGATAGAATGAGTCATTCCATACCCTCCTTTAAGAAATAAAATTCACAAATTTAGTTGCAATGAAAATGGTTCAATTCCATTCCAATGGAATAACCAAACACAATTTTTTTCATTTAATGAGAATGAATCATTTCATTCCTACTTTAATTTCTGCAATCCGAACATAGCATATGTTCCTTCCATTTCTTCCTCCATTCCATTCCAACACATAAATAATTATGTTTATTTTTCAGAATAAGTGCACTTTGTTTATGTAATATATAGATAGAGTTACATCTATAATTATTTTAACAACAAATTAAAATTCAGATCTACATCTATAATGCTACGTTTAGATTGAAAAAATAGAATGGATTTAGTAATGGAACAGAGGAGGGAATGGAATAGAGAACGGAATGATTCATTTCATTCTAGCTGAGAATGAGTCATTTCATATCTTCCCCCAAGAAATAAAATTCATAAATTTTGAAAGAATGATAATGATATATTTCATTCCAATAGAGCAACTAAACACAATTTTTTTCATTCCATAAGAATGAATCATTTCATTCTCACCTTCATTCCTCCAATCTAAACGTAGCATAAGGACTTTATTTTGTTCCCTCCTCAAATGGGCCAAAAAGGCATCTTCATATGCCAGAATTTGGGCTCAGACAACTACTTGTGTTTGATCCATGACAAATAACACAAGTTAAACTAGAGTGCCATTTGAAATGTATCCCTTAGACCAAGAGTTCCATTTGAAATGTATCCTTAGACCAAGGGAGGGGGGGAGGGGGGAAGGAAAGGATTTCAAAATATTTCAAGAAATTTATCAATAGTCTTGCAATTTAAAAATTATACTTGATTAAAAAAAATCAAGGTATATATAATTAGAATTTTGTGCATTATGAAGGTTTCAGGATTAAAATTATAAACCAAGTATCAGGATTTATATATAGTAGTGGCAAAGTGTACAATATAGGTTGCTTCATGTATAGTAGAATGTTTTAGCACCAAGCAAAATATGTGATCAATAAGATAATTGATAACAGCAATATTATTATACAAGCGCAAGGGCATAAGGTAAGCCCAAATGGCATACAACTAACAACACAACTAGCATTTTCGAACAAAAAAGTTACTAATAACTACAGAGAAGGTAAAAGAAAAAGAGGGAGGGAGGGAGGGAGGGAGGGGGGAGGGGCTCTATTCAAGTTCACCAGAACATTGATTTTCTCAGTGCTTAGGAGTAAGAGAAGGAAACGAAGGGATAGACTGCAGTATTAACTTACGGCTGCTTCTTTGGCCAGGGGATAATCCGATGTTACTGTGAGGAGGAGAAACTCTCTTGCTGTTGGGAGAAGCTGATTTGACACCGCTGATGGGAGAGCCACTCCTTTGGAGAATCTCGGGCATTTCATCATCTCGAGCTGTTTGGAAATGCTTCTCAAACTTGTCTTGAGGTGGAAGAGGATTCAGCTTTCCAAACCTTTGGCTACCATACAACCCAGAGGAGGATCCAATGGCAAGAAAAGAAGAACGTGGTGGTCTCTTGCTCTGCGATGATACTGGCAGCTGAATCGATTGCCTGAAATGCAAAGTTACATTAAAAGATAATAAGAGTCAATAATGCCAACATACTCAGTTAGATAACTGTTAAACACACCTGCCAAATTGTAAAGGTGTTGCAGGAATAGCAAAATTTGTATTTTGCTCTGCGTCATTTGGGGTTGTAATTATCTGTAAACTTTTATCAGCCACACTCCTTTCACATTCTTCTACTTCTTCTTCTAATTCTTCTGGTCCTATTGAAGTAGAGCCTATATCAGAGAGGCAAAGGAACTTATTCAGACAAACACTAGTGTCATGCATGAGTAAACCGAGTCGAAATGATTCAGACACAATTGCTAAATCAAGAAGTGAAACGTAATATATTTAAGATTTGGAACTAAAAACACACCATCCTTTCTACCAAATGCATTCTTACACCCTTCACATCTGCAGTTAATGGAGCATCCAACGCCACCCTGTAAAAGAAAACTACTACGTCAGAATTAGCTTTAAATTTAAACTGGAAGCACACAAAGAGTGCACCTAGAGGAAAAGACCTGATAGCATTCACAGTATTTCTTTAGGCAACCAGATTTCTTGCAGTTGCATCCTCTTTTATGGCGAGCTGAAGCGGGTGTCTTGCTGGATTCCTCCTGCAAAATCAAGACGTTTTAATGAAACATTAGTTCTTCAAAAATCACTGGGCAAGTCAATGATATAGCTGGATGATATTCTCACCCCAATTTCAATTATAGAATCTGAGCTTCTGATCACTTTGGGAGCAAATGCAAGCGGATTGCGAGATTCAATCTGCTTGCGAGTTGCAAGGACAATATCTTCATGAATAGGCTTGTTGAAGCATTCTTGACACGAACATGGCTCCACACAGTAGACACCAGCAGCGAAGCATTCACAGTAACTGCATTGAAAAGTTCACCAAGTTAATAATGAATACAGTTTGTTGTGCAGCTTTCCTCTACTATTTCACTGTGAAACTACACGATGCTTCAGTCATAGAGGTAGTCAGGCTTCAACCGTACATGGATAATAGGAGTTCTATTGAACTTTCCTACTAAAATCAATTCCCCTTGCATCTACTGAAAATTTTCTATCTATTGTTTACTTCTTTTAATCACATTCAACCGTACATGGATATTAGGAGTTCTATTGTTTTAAACATGGTGAGAACATGACAATGTCTTTGGTCATAATTCAAATATTGAATGGAGAAAGGCGTAAACCATTTTGCATACAACCCCCAGCCTCCAGGAAACAATATAACGATACACATAGAAGAGTAATTAATGCACATGACAAGTTTATACCTCAAAGGGCTGAGCTTTATACAATTTATCTGGAGTAAGCTTGAAGTCGATATGACAATAAAGAAAAGTGGCTAGCCTAAAAGGAAAATTACTCGATCACTAAAACCCTAAACCATATTATTAGATATTGAGCATCTCAGCGGCGGGATTTAATACCCTACTCAAGCTGAAGAAACTTATTCAATGGTCACCACTAACTGCTTTTGGTCCCAAATCTTTGGGGTTGCTTTTTCCAACAAACATTGGTTACATTTCTTTATGGTATTTGTACCAGTAATAGGTTTATGGATGAGTGCTCTTGGAGTAATCGGCTACGTGCCTATTGACTTCGTTTCTCAGGAAATTTATGGGTGTTGACAAATAACCAACCCACAATGAATAGGGAAGAAAAATAAACAAAATGTTCAAAATCCTAGACTAAGAAGGTGTTAATTAGAGTCCAAGAGCAAGTAACAAATAGGCCATAAAGTGAAGTGTTAAGCAAGGCAGCTTAAAGGAAATGTAAGAACTTACAGCTTCAAACACTTCGATTTCTTACAGTTACAACGCTTACAGGCCGTCTCACTATCTCCAGCATTTTCTAACTTGCGCCTGAAAAATGCAAATTAACCTGTCATGCACACGCGAATGGGAAAAACACTAGATGTGGAAAAATAAAAAATCATGCAATATTATCTCTATAATTAAACCACACATGCCTCTTCTTTTTTGGGCTACTGTGATTGAACACTTCGTTGGCCGCATATCCCGATGTCGGAGCAGCATCTTCCACAACTGGGGCTCCACCTTCAGCAGGAACCATCTCTCTTTCTGAAGAGGACACAACCAAAGAATTGTTCGAAATTTCTTGACTATTCGATGAATTGAAATAAGCAGCAGAGCGAGACACTCTTATTGGTTGTCCTCCAGTAACCAAAGCTTCATGTTTCACAACTTTGTTGTCTGCTGACGTTGCTGCAAGAGCATTTAAGTGCAAACCGATTCCAGGTAAAACACGTCTTGGAGTATCATTTCCAGGCTTGAAAGGAATCAGACGCTTGTCATTGGAAGCAATGTTATCATGAGACGGTGATAACATGGAAGGACCACAACTCGAACCATCATCAAATTGCTTCCTGCAAGATCCCACCATCTCAAAAACTAGACAGCGTCTTCTCATACCACGTTGCATATTAGAAGCAAGCTACACAGACAGACAAAACCATATCACGTGTTGATGAATTAAAAGCTTGGTTCACATTGAAACAGAAACTCAAAAATATCGTAGCACACTTCAGACCATATTCAAGTTCAGAAACTTTCGGTCAGACAGTCACACTCTGGAGACCAACTCGGATGGATATATGACCAAAGCACAAAAATAACAGTAATTACAACGAGATGAACAAAGCATTCATGCAAAAGAGAGATGTTAGAATAAGTGAACAATAAAAAATTCATTGGGGGTGAATCATACGGACTCTGAGGTTCTTTCTTCATTCCACGAAATTTATGTCACTACGGAGAGAGAAGTGAAGAATGCTAGCAAGCTGACATTCAGGAAAACTTAAAGCAGAACTGAGGGAAAGAGAAGCCCCAATTTAGTAGAAACATCTAAGAAACTAAGTAGTGAGTCTAGTGGTCTAGCCCATAGATAGAGCAAATAGTATGATCTTTTCAATGGGAAAATATCTAATACGAGGCCAAGAAGAAGGTGCAAAGCCTGTCATATCTGAGTAAGTAGATAGATGTTCAGTCAAGTACAAAACAAAGGCTATGACAACTTGTGTACCACAGATGTAGTTGTTTGCCTATGACAACTTGGTGTTATTCTAAAGTTCTAAACAAGGGTAGCTAGTCAATCATGACATAGTGTTCCAAAAACTTCAAACCACAATGTCAAATACAGAAAATAATATGTGAATGTGAAGTGCATAAAAATTGTGCCAGCATAAGCAAGAACAAACAAGGTGAGACTTTAATGTGAATGGACTTAAAAGTCCTCACCTCATCATCAACTTTATCACTTGTGTCCCCTTCCTCGGAGTTGCACAACGAAACAAGGATGTCTTGATCCTCAGCTATTTCCTTTATATGACTGTCGTTTTCATATTGAGAAGTATTATCTGCTTCATGTTCCTGACTTAAACCAACTGCCTCGATGGCTCCAACATTTTGCACATCGGTCAAAGAACTACAGAAACTCGTTCCAGGTTCAAGTAATTTCTGACTAGGATCTGTCAAGCACTTTGAATCATTAGGTGAATCAAACATTAATAAATCGGTTCCATCAGAAAACATATTCTCCCAATCACATCCTGCAGCATCTTTATTTTCATCAATTTGGGTCATCCCCCCTATATGTACTTCACTTCCAAACGAACCTTTTTCAGAGTCAACTTGAACATATGGAACAAGTGCTGTCGATGAGCCGTTCAATTCTGGAACAACTCTGGTCTCCATGCCACACTGAGTGGTTGGGTCGCAGTCAGGACTAGCACATTCATAGATTAAGGTTCGTGAGAGCTCAATTGCAAGACTTGATTCATAAGGTGGCTCTGCAGAAGCTTCACCAGAGGAGCTCCCAGGATCAAAATTTTGTTGTTGCTCAGCGGATTTATGAGCAATGTTTATAACTTCTTCATTTCTACCAACGTTGTTCCCATTCTCAAAAGAGAACTCAGGTTTTGATGGATCAGAGAACTGATGCCTGAAGTAATAGCATGAATTTAAATATATAAAAAAAGGTAAGTTAAATATATATGTATATAAAGTAAAAAATGTGTAGATATTCAAAAGTATTCATCAAGAGTAATTTTTAATTACCTTCTTAAGAATCTAGATTCCTTTAGGGAACTGACATGAGGTGAAGTGAAAACAGATGGAAGGGATGCAAAACTAAGCGAGTTGAATGTATGAGTAATGTGCATCGACTTAACGGGCTTGATAGGAGAAAGACTGTTGAGATAGTTAAAGACAGGGGAGTCCTGCATGTGCGAATAGATATATGTAAGAAAAAAATGCAGCACAAGACCAAATCCAAAGATAAGATATTATTCACAGGAAACTTCATATATAAATCACAATGTTGCATTACGAAACATTGAAATAAATATAACCTAACATTTTTAAATTACAATTATACTCGACTCAAGTATGTAAGTATGGTAAGCTGTCAACTGGAAAATTAAATCAGACTAAAATTAGGAAAAGACAGCTTACATCCAAGTTCACAAATATAAAAAAAAAGATAGCAATAAAATACCAAAAGGGGGAGGAGGATAGAGGAGGAAGAAAATACAGTAATAAGATTTAGAAAAGAATATTAAAATTTGTTAAGAAAATTTTCTGTGTGCACTTTAGAAATGTATACAGATATACATGCATTAGTTTAAATCTTGGAAGATCCCTACCCAAAATTTGCAGTAAATCTATTACTACTAGTTAAGCAGGAACAAATGGGGCATGGTGTTATAAAAATTAAACCTAAATTATATAGACACACACAAATAGTTATATATTCAAATTAAAAGAAATGCATAAATATTGAAACTCTGCAACTTTTTTGTGACCAACAAATAAGTATCTAGAAATGTTAGAATTGCTCCTTTTCAAATTGCTAGTAGGCATGATAAACAGCCATCTGAGTTGCTTCAAATTTAACACCAAATGCACTATGGAATAGAACACTACCTCCAATAAAACTCACAAAGTGAATGAGTAGTATATATATAGTCCCCCTGTCCCGAAAGAAGAATAACATTTTCAATGGAAATTAAAAAGCCAGTAGGACTCTTTTACATTTATAGAAAAAATCCAATCCCTTTAATTACATTTTAATCACCAATTCAGAGGCATTGTAAGAAAATTCCTCTGTGCAATACGCCAAGCCTCTCTCTCGGAGGTGGGTGCTGTGTTTGTGGGGGAATATAGAGAAAGAGAGAGAAATCACAGACATTGAACTCGATTTACAAAGAAATAAACATCAATGAATCTTCAATTCCATAGCTTTAAAGTAACTTAAAATTACCCAATTAAGAGGAAAAAACCCCTAATTTCAATGAACACAATAGATCAGAGAGCAGACAAACCAAATCAAAGACATGCAAACCTCTCACACTGTCACTCATCTAAGTCAAACCCAGTACAGACCATCCAACAAACACAAAAGATTCAGAAAAAACCCCTCAAAATCCACAAAAATCCACAATTCACCCACTGGAAAAACAATTTAAACAACAACAAAACTGAAATTTTCATCAAATTAACATTTACCCAGATCTCAAAACCTCCCAATCAACCAAATAACACAAACCAAAACATCAATCCAAACACCCACAACTCAAATCTCAAAAAAAATAAAATGAAAACTTTGAAAAGGGCCCAACTCACCTCAAATTTAGAGATTGGAGAAGTGATCGGTTTCCGCTCTGGGGTATCCATCACAACACCTCCTCCTCCACCAGTTTCTCTCTCTAAATTCAGTCCCTCCTCCCCCATTTTTCTCACTCTACAAACACAGCAAAAAGACAGAGACTTTCTCTCTCTAAGAAAGGATGAGATTCAAGAAGAAGCGAGTAGGCGCATAGGCGGGAGGATGAGAGGGAGTGAAAGTGAATGGAATAAAGATTTTCTCGTGCTGAGGAAACCAAACCCAACACTCGACCCTACCACCACTCCAACACACATTTTTCACTTTCACGAACACTGATAAAAATATGAAAAGAGAACACAGGGACTGGTGAAATAAGGCAATAAAACAAGCACGACAAAGGTAACGTACACTTGGAATATCTATGAATTTAACCGGGAGGAATTTTACTTTATTTTTATTGGAAAATAGGTCCTTCAAGTTTTTGTTATTCATAATTTCCACCTCCCATAAGTTTTATCATATCCATTGACCTTGTCAATCTTTTACCACTGAAAAATTAACCAATTTTAGTTGTTAAGTTTGATCCATGTATATCCATAGGTTTATTATGGCTTTTGTCAAAACAGGGTCGGTCATCTCATTTGAAAGTAATTTTTTGTTTGAAGTGTTGTAATTATGTTTTCACAATTACAATTTCATTTCATAAACTATTTTCAACATAAAAATATTTTTTCCGCACATGAAATTAATATTTCATTAAGATTACGTTGATATGAATAGTGAGCGAATCACTTATTTAAGACACTTAATAAAGATATCAATTTTAATTATAGAAATAACAAATTCTTATATTATTTTAATTTCATTCTAATTTGGAGTGCTTTTAATAATGAGGTCGTATTAAAAATAAACTACTCGTTCTAAAATTATTTGACTTTTGAAGTCAAATGAGCTTTCAAATAATATATTTTTATGTATCTCTCTTACCATTGGAATGGGTTGAGGCCAAGCAAATTAGTCGTAAATTTTCGCTTTTGAGCGTGTGAAAAGCATGTCATTGACCAAACTGTGGTAAGTAAACATGTATGATCTCAAATCTTTTTTCTCCTGAAGTGCTATAAATGCCGTAATATTTTACTATGCTAATTCTTTTATATTTTTGAAGATTTAGTGTGTAATTTTTATTTCTTTTCTATAAAAAAATCCCTGCATGGAATACAGGTCAATAGTTAATTATATATGTGCTTTCTAACAAAAACTCTATGTGGATATGAGTGTATTTAAATTTGACTTATTTGTATTTTGACCCCAAATGATGGGTAAAAATATAAATAAGTGAAGTTAAAATCCAATATTTTCATGTCCACATAGAATAGACAAGTATCCCTAATTAAGGTACAATTAGTGTGCATAATTGCTACAATCTTTTTGAGATTGCTTAACATGACTAACTGCATGGTTGTAATGATAATAATCACTTAGTCGGTATTTTAGAGCTCTTATGCTCACTAGCCTTGAGCTTGCCCAAGATCATATTAACTTGTTATTTTCTTGATGCATGCCATGCGTGGCTGGCTGAATGTATAAACAAGTTGTTCTTCTTCAAGTGAAAGACAAGGGCGATGAAATTTTGGGGGGAAACAATAATATATAATTCAGGCAAGTAGTAAAGCCTTCCATTCAACATTATGAATTTCAGAATTTCTAGACATCTCTTTTTTATACTATTCACAGTTAGAGGAAAGAGATATAAAAGATAATTAGAACGATTAGGAATAGAAAAAATTATAGAGAAGTAATCATACACGAGATAAGGACGTCGAACTTTGCTCTTTCAATGTTAAAATATATACCGACTCGTGTAATACTATTGCTAATGCGTTAAGTATCCCGGCCATAGGAGGAATAATATTCATATTTTTAAAATATAAAGTGTCATTACTTAGATTTTTATTAATTATTGTTAGGCTGTATATTATATCATGTTGCCGTTATTGTATTATTATTTTCATCAAAAATGGTTATAAAATGTATCTTTAATTTGTAATGAAATGAATATGTGATAAGGTATAGAATAATATGAGCAGGTGAAAAAAACAAGACATTATGGATAGGGCAACATAAGATCATAAATAAAAGCGTGATTCTAACGTAACTACCAAAAACTCAATTACTTTGCGCGGGACATTTTGAAAATGCGGGCTAGAGTACACTCGTGGTCCATAATACGAAATGGACCCTCAACCTAAACCGACAGATGCTCATAAACCATTGACTTTGACGACCTTTTTGATCTAATGTGCTAGCCTAGACGAACTCCCAGAGGAAAATTAAATTTATAATAAATACTTTATGAAGAATATTTAATGTGGTTTATGCATGGAATTAAGCTACTTTTGTTATACTAACGTTTTCCTTAAAAAAAATATTGACTTGCCAACTTATTGTAAGGATTAAAAACTTGAATATTTAATGGTTTTTATATTGAATTTATATGCTCTCTTTTTTTTCAGTTAAATAACAAGGGTATTAATTATTCGTATTATGACAGTTTAGTGGGGCCGGCTAATTAGAATGAGTTTTCAGTTTATTTGTGTTCGGAATATGTTGAGGAAATGTCTTCCGGCAATGATAACCAATTTTTTAATGAAATTAGGATAATTTGTTATTCCAACTTCCAAGTTAAGTTAATAGAATTGATTCAATAGTGTGTGGTGAATGTGTAATTTAAGAGGATGTGAAAGGGTTCAATATTAGAGTTTTGCACAAAAACGTGGTAATTGGTTGTTTTAATTTTATTTTTGAAGCCCTCACTTTTTTTGTTGGGGGAGTATGATATAATCTTATACTCCCTCCATTCTAAAATAAACGTTCTAATTAATTTCGGCACGCTGATTAATAAAAAAAAAATTTATTTAAATTACCCTTTTTGATTACTTATTAATTGAAATATTTTTTCCACTTTTTTTATGACCCCAATAATTACTTTTTTATTTTTTTATAAACCAAATAATTATTTTTTTACTTTTCTATGACCCTAATAATTACTCTTTTCTATGTTATTTAATTATTTAGATAATTTTTTTTGTAACTCTCACATTTTCAATAAATATATTAAATAGATTATGAGGGTATAAGAGTAAGAATATGATAAATATAATTACTACATAGAAATAGAACATTTATTTTAGAACATTCAAAAAAAAATTAAAATATTTAGTATGTAACGGAGGGAGTACTAAATAAGTACATCATCATCTAATTATTATATAATGAGAAAAGTAGAAGACTGAATAATTTAGTATAAAGTTAATTTTATAGTAACATGATCTCTCATATCCTATCACAATAAGACTTGAATTCAAAAACTAAAGAAAATAGGCAGACTATAGATTTGACAAATGGTTTGTTGGGGTTGGGTTGTTGACTTCAAGGCCATAAATTCAATTATTAAGACGGCACAACAAACAATATTAAAAATGGTAAATATATATGATGTAATGAAATCATACAAGGACAGCATGAAAAATATATACTACTATATGATTAGATCGACCTTATATATCTCATTAGCTCAATAATCTCATGGAGTATATATATATATATATATATATCTTACATCTACAGCTATGATAAGCAAAGGTCAATGGTTGATGTAGTGGTTGATTCAACTAATTATTAAGACATTTGTTACACCCAATTTTTTTTAATAAAATTATAAAAGATACCTCCGTCTTCAAAAGTATAAGTAAAATATATTTTTCACACACATTAAAAAAAGTTAAAAAAAAATGAGACTATGTTTTGAACTAAATAATGTAATGAACAAAATTGTTATTTTACAGGATTTCTCTCACATAAACGTGAGAACCAACGAAAGTCTATTTTAAAAAAAAAAATTTTAAATTATTTATTAATAAATATATTTTAAATTCTTGAGAAAATGTAGATTAGGATATAGGTAGTAATGAGCATGTAACCTAAATGGACTTGGCATGCAAGAAATGATAAAAAGGAGAAAAGCACCAAAAAAATGATAGTATAATGGACTTCAACAAACTTTACAAAATTATTACTTCAACCTTTAACTTTTGACTTTGTCATAAAATCTTAAGGGCTAGAGATGCCCTTTATTTTAGGCCAAGTGGTCCTATTTTATTACATAAAGAACTCCATCCCCTATCACGTGACCCATCTTAAATAATGAAATAACATTACTCAACAAAATCAAATTATCACTCCACTATATGCAATTATACACCCGTACTTTCCCACCCTCCCTGTAACACCCCCTTCCCGAAATAGAAAGGGAGGTTACTCAAAACACAACAAAATCGAACGAAAACTCTATGCCACGAAAGAATAATATTTCACCAATAAATATCAAAAGGTCAAACCAAAATAAATACCAACAGACTCAAACTCAAATCTAGAGTATTTATTACAACTCAAAATAAAATCGATCTATCAAGCCTAAACAGAATATCTAAATCATTGGATCGAATGGAGCTCTCATCACACTTGCCCTTGATCCCCCTGATTACCTGCCGGAAGAAAAACACAGCATGAGCCAAACGCCCAGTACGGATATAGAATACAAGAATGATGAAACGAAATAACTAACTCAATAAATGAACTGAACTGAACTGAAACAAACAAAACTAACACAATAAAACAATAGGCTGAATCAAATGGCTGGGTGTTATTTCATACCGAGCTCAAAATAAAACAGAAATATACCTTGCCACACAGGCAAGGTCAAATAATGCCACACAGGCAAGGTCACACACATTGGACCGCGAATCCAAATGTATGTAAAATCGAAAGGCGTGTTTGGCACAAACATCGCCACTCCGCAGAACAGAACAGAACAGAAAACTAGGGTCGACCCATACGCCTCCCACAACAAAACACCAAATGGCCAACTCCCACCGGAGCACAAAACGGAGACGCCGTGGACTGATCACACCGCCACGGAAAGTGTCATGCCTCTCGTGCCAAGACGACATGCCTGTGGTACCCCCACAGGTGGTTATAGCTCAGGTATACCCTACGGTATATTCTAATAATAATATCATGTCACAACACATGCGACACAATATTAATACAAGGGATTCTAGTATGTACATGTTGAACCAAATCAAATGATAATCACAATGTCTCAAAAAGGAAAGTAACAACATGTACCGCTCTACAATTATCAAAATAAATTGTAAACATGATAATCTAATTCAAAGAGTACAAACTCGAGTCATATGAATCAACCCCAAAATGAAACTATTATACTAATTTCACAAGAAACAATTATGTGAAATAATAACGAAATTTAAAATAAGAAACAGAACGAACAAATCAAATCAAATTTAATAAGAGTGTCGCTGAAAGAGTACGGAATCCGTACCTGGATTATGCAATGTAATACCCAATTATAAATTCTAATTTTTTTTTATTTGTTAAACTCCTGCCGTCCGAACTAAACAAAAAAATAATAATAATTATAAGTATGTTTGTAAAAATTATTTTCACCCTTAAACCTTAAATTAAATTCATTAATTATTATTATTATTATTATTATCATTATTATTATTATTATTACACTGCCTTCCGTTTCCACCAAAACAATCGTCAGATACTTATTAAATTATAAGATATATATATATAGTATAACAGAAGCAGGCATGATTCTCTTTTTTTTTTTTTTTATTCATTCTCTTAATATAGATATATATATATATATATGTCAAATTTGCATATTGAACATGATGATTCCGTTTTGTATCAAGTTGCAGAACTTGCAGGTTATCATATTATTATTATATATATATATATATAGTGCCTTCCGTACCAACAAGTTAAAGTAATATGACTAAAACTTTCATATACACTTCCAATAATAAATCACATATAGACTTACAGGTATGATAAAAAAATAAATTCCTGATCTTCGGTCTTCACCGTTTCGCCTCCTTGCGCCGTTCCTCCTCCAAAATTCTTATCAGACGTGATGAAATATAAGTAGGTTTTATATATTCTCTTATTATCTCTCCTAATTATAATAGGATTTTAATATTATACAAATATAGATTAAACCCAATTAGTATTAAGGCCAAATTAATGTAGTCCACATGAATAAATACAATTTGACCCAAACATAAGAAAAGTCAAATTAAAATTTAAACAAGATTTTTTTTTTTCGGGTATTACATCACCTACCCCTTAAAAAGGATTCCGTCCCCGGAATCAAAAGAATGAAACGAACCTAATTATCAAAAAGATGCGGATACTCCGCTCGAATAGACTCCTCCATCTCCCACGTAGCTTCACGCTCCGAATGGTTTCTCCACAAAACCTTAACAAACGGAATTGTCTTCCTCCTCATAACCCTCTCTTGACGATCCAAAATCGCCTCGGCTTGCTCAACACAAGTAAGATCATCACTAATCTTATCGAACGGATATTGCACCACATGCAATGGGTGATATTTATAACTCCTCAATACCGACACATGGAACACATTGTGTACAGCTAGCTGTGGAGGCAAAGCTAACCGATATGCAACCTCACCAACCCTCTCCAGAATCTCGAATGGGCCAATATAACGCGGACTAAGCTTCCCTTTCAGCCCAAATCGCCGAATACCCTTCCAAGGAGAAACTTTTAGGAACACATGCTCACCAGGTTCAAACTCTAAGGTCCTTCTATGCTTATCAGCATAACTCTTCTGCCGTGATCGAGAAGACTTTAATTTTTCCTTAGCCACTGCTACCTTCTCTGTAGTGATTTGAACTAACTCAGGCCCTTCTATGGCTCTCTCGCCAACCTCATCCCAACAAGTTGGTGCCCGACACTTCCTACCATACAATGCCTCAAATGGAGCCATCCCAATACTCGCATGCCAACTATTGTTATAAGCAAACTCAACTAGGCTCAGATAATCATCCCAGTTACCCGACCACTCAAGTGCACAAGACCTCAACATGTCCTCCAACGTCTGAATGGTCCGTTCGGATTGCCCATCAGTCTGCGGATGAAAAGATGTACTAAAGTTGAGCCGAGTACCCCAAGCTCGTTGAAACCCTTTCCAGAACCGTGAAGTGAATCGTGGGTCCCGATCTGAAATAATAGACACCGAAGTACCATGAAGTCTAACAATCTCCTGCTGAAAGATCTGTGCCAACCTATCCACCGAGTAACCCTCGTGGATCGCCAAAAAGTGTGCCGATTTAGTCAACCGGTCCACCACAACCCAAATGGCATCATTCTTCCTGAAAGTCTTCGGCAAACCAGTCACAAAATCCATCGTGATATCTTCCCACTTCCACACTGGAATGTCTAACTGTTGCAGCAACCCACTAGCCCGTTGATGTTCTATCTTCACTTGTTGACAAGTGAGGCACTTCCCAACATATTCAGCCACATCTCGCTTCACCCCATTCCACCAAAAACTTTCCTTCAAATCCCTGTACATTTTTGTAGAACCTGGATGAATAGAAAATGGTGAACTATGAGCCTCCGCCAAAACCGCCTCCCGAATGATTGGATCAGATGGTACACACAACCGCTCACCCAACCAAATCACACCATGGTCATCAATACGAAAGTCGGGCTGCTTGCCCTCCTCCATATTCTGTGCCATACTCCATAATTCCCCATCTTCCTTTTGAGCTTCCTTAACCCTTGAAATAAGAGAGGGCTCCACTCGCATACCTGCCAAATGCCCATCTGAACCTTGGACATACAACTCCAACTCTAGTCGCTCCATATCCGAACTAAGCTGAGGTTGTGTAATAAGAGCTGCTACACTTCCTGAACTTTTTCGGCTAAGAGCATCTGCAACCACATTTGCCTTCCCAGGGTGATACTGAATCCTCGCATCATAATCTTTTAGAAGCTCCAACCAACGCCTCTGCCTCATGTTAAGCTCCTTTTGAGTGAAAATATATTTAAGACTTTTGTGATCGGTGAAGATATCACAAGTCTCTCCATACAAATAGTGCCTCCAAATCTTTAGAGCAAAGATCACCGCTGCCAACTCCAAATCATGAGTGGGGTAGTTCACCTCGTAAAGTTTAAGCTGCCTAGAAGCATAAGCAATCACCTTACCGTGTTGCATCAAAACACATCCCAAGCCCTTCTTAGAAGCATCACTATAAATCTGGAAACCTCCTGTCCCCGAAGGTAATGTAAGTATAGGAGCTGTCACAAGTCGTTTCTTCAACTCCTCAAAACTCTTCTCGCGCTCCTCATTCCACCCAAACTTCGTGCCCTTTTTCATCAATTGAGTTAATGGCAAAGCAAGCAAAGAGAATCCTTCCACAAATCTCCTATAATACCCTGCTAAACCCAAGAAACTCCTAATCTCTGTCACAGTAGTGGGTCTCGGCCACTTAGTGATAGCCTCAACCTTCGCAGGATCCACCTTAATGCCTTCAGCAGAAACAACGTGGCCCAAAAATGCAATCTGCTCCAACCAAAACTCGCATTTAGAGAATTTAGCATACAATTTCTCTTTCTGCAAAATTCCCAACACTGTTCGAAGATGTTCTTCATGCTCCTCCCTAGACTTGGAGTAAACCAAAATGTCATCAATAAAGACAATAACATATTGGTCCAAGTACTCCTTGAACACCCGGTTCATCAAATCCATAAACACTGCCGGAGCGTTAGTCAACCCAAATGGCATTACCAGAAACTCGTAATGCCCATAGCGAGTACGAAAAGCTGTCTTAGAGACATCCTCATCTCTCACCCTCAACTGATGGTAACCCGACCTCAAGTCTATCTTTGAAAAATACTTCGCCCCCTGAAGTTGGTCAAACAAGTCTTCAATCCTCGGCAGTGGATACCGATTCCTGATAGTAATCTTGTTCAACTCCCTGTAGTCTATGCACAACCTCATAGACCCATCTTTCTTTTTCACAAATAAAACCGGAGCACCCCATGGCGAAACACTCGGCCGAATCACACCACGATCTAACAGCTCTTGCAACTGCTCCTTCAACTCCTGCAACTCCAATGGTGCCATCCGATATGGCGCTTTAGAAATAGGTCCCGCACCAGGAACAAGCTCAATAGTAAACTCGACTTCCCGCTGCGGTGGCAACCCTGACAACTCCTCAGGAAACACATCGAGAAACTCACGAACAACTGAAATATCCTCAATACGAGACTCGTCTTTAGAGGTATCCTTCACAAATGCCAAATACCCCTCACAACCCTTTGCCACTAACTTCCCAGCCTTTAAAGCTGAAATCAACTTCATCATTCTACTCGGCTGTGAACCCTGAAACATGAATTCTGGAGACTTCACATCTCCAAATATAACCTTCTTCGCCTGACAATCGATAGTGGCCTGGTGCTTATCCAACCAGTCCATCCCGAGAATAACATCAAAATCGTGCATACACATTGAAAGAATATTAGCCCTACGAATCTTGTCCCCAAAACTGATCGGACACCCTCGATATAATTCAGAAATAATAACAGAAGTCCCCATCGGGGTAGCAATAGACATAGCAGAGTCTAAAGACAGAGATGGCACACCTAGGTGCCGAACAAAAGACTGAGCCACAACAGAATGAGTAGAACCAGTATCAAATAAAATAGAAGCCTCACGGCTACCAACTAAAAGAGTGCCAGAAACAGTACCTGGCGCACCTGCCGCCTGATTATGTGTCAAGGCAAACACTCGACCACCCTGACGCTGACCACCATTGCCACCATGATCACCGCCTCCACCATTACCACGTGGCCCGGTACAATCTCTAGCTATGTGACCTATCTGTCCACACAAGAAACATGCACCAGTAACTCTATGACACTGTCTCCCCGGATGATTAGCCCCACACATAGCACAAGGAACTATCGGAATAAAATTTGGGTTACCCCCACCAGCTGGTCCCGGATAACGACCCTGATTCTGCCCTTGCTGACGATTCTGCCTTTGCTGAGAATTCTGTCCATACCAAGGTAGCTGAAGCTGACGATTCTGTCCTTGCTGAGGCATCTGCTGATTACCCCTGTTCTGATTTTGACCACGCCACTGCCCTTGCTGGACACCACGGTTTCTATTCCACTGACCACCTTGATTTCTCCCATGCTGACCCGAAGCTTGACCCTGCTGGTCATCTCTATCCCTCTTCCGATTCCCTTCCGGTTTAGAAAACCGAAAGTCCTGCCGCTCCATCTCAATGTTCTTGGCCGCATTAGCCACAGCCGATACATCCGCAAACTTTGTGTTAATGAGATGTTGCCGATACCTATAATGAATCCGCCACTTGAACTTCTCCGCCTGTTCCGCTGCGGTCCCTGCAGAGGTCCCCGCAAAACCTGCCAACCTGGTGAACCTCGTCATAAAATCTGTGATGGACTCCTCATCTTTCTGCCGAATAGACAGATACTCTCTAGCATAGGCCTCTTTATCAGCAGCTGGAAAGTACTGCTGATAAAAGACCTCACAAAACTCTGCCCATCGAAGTGTTTCCACGTACCCATCACCCTTGGTTGTTTTCAGCGCTTTCCACCACCTCTGTGCATCCCCCTCCAGCTTGTAAGCAGCAAGCAACACTCTCTGATTATCTGAGCAGCCCAACACATCAAAAATCTTCTCTAGGTGTGCAATCCAATTCTCCGCATCAATTGGAGTTGGAGCCGAACTGAAAGACTGTGGCTTCTGCTTCTGAAACCTCTCCAACCATACGTACATTGGAACCACCTGTTGATCAAGACCATCCGCATTCCCTTCCTCTTCGTTTGCCTGCGGACCATTATTCCCCGAGTTCCCCTGCTCAGGAATTTCTGGCGGCTGCTGCATTGCCTGTACCACCTGTGCCACCAACTGCGGTAAAGCCTGATTAACCGCCTGATTCACCAAGTTAGCCAATTGAGCATTAATCTGGTCATTAGGTTGCTCATCGGGCTGACCATCACCTCTTCCCCTATTGTTACCTCGCCTCCCAGCAACTCTAGCGGATCTACGAGCCATCTAAGAAAGAGATCAACGAATATCAGCAAAATAGATTAAGGACAGATTCGAATATAGCTGAACAGAAAATTAAACTGAACAAAAACCTAACCCAGAAGTCTACCCATAACTCACAGGTCAAACCTAAATAGGTTTTCTACAAGAAAGAACCTAAGCTTTGATACCAACTCTGTAACACCCCCTTCCCGAAATAGAAAGGGAGGTTACTCAAAACACAACAAAATCGAACGAAAACTCTATGCCACGAAAGAATAATATTTCACCAATAAATATCAAAAGGTCAAACCAAAATAAATACCAACAGACTCAAACTCAAATCTAGAGTATTTATTACAACTCAAAATAAAATCGATCTATCAAGCCTAAACAGAATATCTAAATCATTGGATCGAATGGAGCTCTCATCACACTTGCCCTTGATCCCCCTGATTACCTGCCGGAAGAAAAACACAGCATGAGCCAAACGCCCAGTACGGATATAGAATACAAGAATGATGAAACGAAATAACTAACTCAATAAATGAACTGAACTGAACTGAAACAAACAAAACTAACACAATAAAACAATAGGCTGAATCAAATGGCTGGGTGTTATTTCATACCGAGCTCAAAATAAAACAGAAATATACCTTGCCACACAGGCAAGGTCAAATAATGCCACACAGGCAAGGTCACACACATTGGACCGCGAATCCAAATGTATGTAAAATCGAAAGGCGTGTTTGGCACAAACATCGCCACTCCGCAGAACAGAACAGAACAGAAAACTAGGGTCGACCCATACGCCTCCCACAACAAAACACCAAATGGCCAACTCCCACCGGAGCACAAAACGGAGACGCCGTGGACTGATCACACCGCCACGGAAAGTGTCATGCCTCTCGTGCCAAGACGACATGCCTGTGGTACCCCCACAGGTGGTTATAGCTCAGGTATACCCTACGGTATATTCTAATAATAATATCATGTCACAACACATGCGACACAATATTAATACAAGGGATTCTAGTATGTACATGTTGAACCAAATCAAATGATAATCACAATGTCTCAAAAAGGAAAGTAACAACATGTACCGCTCTACAATTATCAAAATAAATTGTAAACATGATAATCTAATTCAAAGAGTACAAACTCGAGTCATATGAATCAACCCCAAAATGAAACTATTATACTAATTTCACAAGAAACAATTATGTGAAATAATAACGAAATTTAAAATAAGAAACAGAACGAACAAATCAAATCAAATTTAATAAGAGTGTCGCTGAAAGAGTACGGAATCCGTACCTGGATTATGCAATGTAATACCCAATTATAAATTCTAATTTTTTTTTATTTGTTAAACTCCTGCCGTCCGAACTAAACAAAAAAATAATAATAATTATAAGTATGTTTGTAAAAATTATTTTCACCCTTAAACCTTAAATTAAATTCATTAATTATTATTATTATTATTATTATCATTATTATTATTATTATTACACTGCCTTCCGTTTCCACCAAAACAATCGTCAGATACTTATTAAATTATAAGATATATATATATAGTATAACAGAAGCAGGCATGATTCTCTTTTTTTTTTTTTTTATTCATTCTCTTAATATAGATATATATATATATGTCAAATTTGCATATTGAACATGATGATTCCGTTTTGTATCAAGTTGCAGAACTTGCAGGTTATCATATTATTATTATATATATATATATATAGTGCCTTCCGTACCAACAAGTTAAAGTAATATGACTAAAACTTTCATATACACTTCCAATAATAAATCACATATAGACTTACAGGTATGATAAAAAAATAAATTCCTGATCTTCGGTCTTCACCGTTTCGCCTCCTTGCGCCGTTCCTCCTCCAAAATTCTTATCAGACGTGATGAAATATAAGTAGGTTTTATATATTCTCTTATTATCTCTCCTAATTATAATAGGATTTTAATATTATACAAATATAGATTAAACCCAATTAGTATTAAGGCCAAATTAATGTAGTCCACATGAATAAATACAATTTGACCCAAACATAAGAAAAGTCAAATTAAAATTTAAACAAGATTTTTTTTTTTCGGGTATTACACTCCCACATTCTCTGCGACTGCCATTTATCATAGTAGTGTTCATCCCATGCGTGGTCTGTCACGTGACTACATTTTATCTCTCCTCACCCTTGTTCTCCGACACGTGTCAGTAACCCAGAGTCATTAATTAATCAAAAAATATACTATATATTATTAGAAACTTAGTCCAGTAATTAGCCTGTGATTTAGAACTAATCTCAGTGTCTTATCCTTGTAGACTCTTTGGCCGGTGTCAGATTCTATTTCGAAATAAAATAAAATTTGGTAGTTGACTAATTGTATACACACCAAACCTTAACTTTACTTGGAGATTGATCTAAATGGAGTTTGTTATCGAAAAATACAATTGTTGTTATAATTTAATTTATGGGTGGCTTGTTATGTCGGTCGGGGAAAGTTTTGTTTCCGGTAAATGTGGACAGTTATATTTGGACAATTTACCTTATTATTTTTATTTGTTTGGTAAGGCTTGGAAATTGGGCTTCTGTCTGACATTGGACTTCATAGGATTTTGTGGTAAAATATGTTTGTTGAAGTATTGGTTCAAGTCTCGGTTTAACATATTACTCCGTTCGTGCTATAATATATGACGTTTTAAATAATTTTATTTTTAAAAAATTATTTGACGTTTTATATAATTCAGAAGAATTAATTATAATCTTTCTAAAATTACCTCTCATGAGAAAATATTACAAATAAGAGAGTATGAGATAAGTATATGGTAAATGGTGTTATAGACAATTACTCCCTCTGTTCTTAAAAGATTGTCGTTTAAGGTTCTTGCACATGGATTAAGAAAGTCATTGAATAATATCATTTAATAATTCAAATTTGTGTGAAATTACATCACTACCCCTTTATGGGAAGTTGAAAGCTATTAATACAAGGGAAAGAATTTCTTGGGACAATGAGAGAAGTTAGGGTTGATATAGAAAAGTAAATAATTTATTCTCCTAGAAAGTTGTAAACGACAATCTTTTAGGAACAAATTTTTTCTTCTAAAACGACAATCTTTTAAGAACGGAGGGACTAATATTATATTTAATGCTATACAATTATTTTTTTAATTTTTTTACACAATTCTAAAACGTCGTATATTATTGGACGGAGGGAGTAGTGAGATAAAATACTTTTTATTAGTAGCCACAACAAAATTTTGCACAAGTAGGATTAGAGTTCGTTCATATATGTATAGTTGTTATATCGAAAATTTAAGATATTTTACATTTTATTTTTTACACCAAAAAAATGATTCAAGCACAAGAATAATCGAATTTTATCTAATGGTTAAAAATTATTATCATTATTGTTTGAGTTTTTCAAATGCTTTCTTAATGTGAAATTTTATTTTCATCTTAGCGAGACCATTAATTGTTGTAATATTCTCACAGTTAGTGCTGTGAGATATATTAACTTAATTCTGATTTTAAAATTGATTTTCAAGTACGAGTATTTAAAAATATAAACATACTCTTAAAACACTAGAATTATTATTATTATTATTATTATTTTGTTGTCAAAAAGTGTTTTTATACTCAAAACTTCTATTGTAAAAGTGTTTTTTTAAATATTATTAAAGGAATTTCTTAACATGTGCCCTTAGGGCACATGCTAAGCACACAGTTTAAGAGAATATTCTCTTGAATTGTGTGTATATTCACTTGAATTTGTTACAAATACAGAAATCAAGGGATATGCACACAGTTCAAAAGAATATTCTCTTGAACTGTGTGCTTAGCATGTGCCCTAAAGGCACATGTTAAGAGGACCCATTATTAAATAACCCCATATGTTTTAAATTGAAAGTACTTCTAATACACATTACATTACCTACTATTTCAAGCGAACACCGTGAGGCGTGAGTCCAAGCATAAGAAGATAACATAATCACACGATGTTGTCTTACTTCTAGTTTGTTCCTTTTGTCCAACTTGATTAATCAATTTTAACAAAATCATTATCAATTATACCATAGAGCATGCTTTAAAATTGTATTTGTTCATATTTTTTTAGTCTATTTTCTTACCACAAAAAAGAATTATTTGTTATATTGTAAATGTTACACCTAAAGGCTAAAGCTTGCACGCACAATTAGTACTGAGCAAAAAACGAAATAAATCGAATTTTTTAATTGAAATATTTCGATTATTTGATTATTTTATATATTTCAGTTATAACCGTTTTATCATCTAGTATTCGGGTTCGGTTCCAATTTTTCAAATTTTGTTATTCGGTTAACCGAATAACTGAATTACATATTTTAAAAAAAGACAAAAGACTTGTAGAGTTAAGAGTAGTGACAATGTAATAAGTATAATTTCTGCATGTGGTGTTGAACTAGGGTATGATAATAAAGGAGCTTTTACCGATAATTTCTTCAAACTTGTCTTTGTTTTTTGAAACCAACTAAGACATGGTGCTGTCCTGTTTTGGCTTATTTCTGGATAATGAAAATAGATTCAACTTAAAAGTGCCAAAAGGGACCTGGTAGTTTGATTTATAAACCTACTGCTACTAGTTTTAATACTGAATGATGGGCGTGACATGGTTCTATTTTACTTATTTCTGGACTTTATTTTTTAAGATGATCCTCTGCAATGTTTTAGTATTATTTTAAATCATCATTATACTTTGTTAAGGTTTTGAATTATTACGGTTGTTGATTGTTGTTAATTATTAATTGAAAACTCTAGTATTGAAAATTTGATTTTTTTTTATTTGATAAAAATGGAACTTAATTTTGATTATTACACAAATAACCAACTAGTAAAATTGGTTATTTGGTAATTTGGTTACCTCATCATTTGGATAGTTATTCGGATATTTAAATTATACAAATTTCGGTTTTTGATTATAATCGAATAGACTATTCGTTTTGGTTATAACTGATCGAATGATCAGACCTACACACTGTATGATTTATGCAGTGACAAAATAGGAACCAAACGATCATTAAATATTGATTCGCACATAATTAGTTAAATCATACTATTCTTAAAGTAAAAGTCAAATATAAAAAATATTTTTAGCATTTCAATAACATAGTAATTAATAATAATAATTTGTTTTGTGGTGCTAATACATTTACCATTTCTAATTTTAATCAGCAAGTGCCTTTGGATTGGGCCTGTGTGGTGAACGGTGGCTCAACTGGTACACTTGACCAAACATGTATAGCCCATTATTCTCTCTCTCACACACACAAACACACACCTAGTTTGAACCGGATCGTGGCCCGAGTATAAGCTTCGAACTTGATTAAATGGTACACTACATTATCTTACGGGGATGGGCTTGGATTATCCAGCTTAAGTCCCATCGTGGGCAGGAGGATCTCTTATTTTAATTGGACTCTTTAAATTTTGCCTCCTTAAAAAAAAAAGTATTATAAATCTATTACTATATTATAAATTATTTTTTTGGTCACGAGTCAGTTCCGACTTCATCACTTGTGCTAATACAATATATGTTACGTTCATAATTATGCTAAATTTTTCGTATTTTTTGTTGTATTATTCCCAAGAGCCTTCATTCATATATATATATAATGACTTAATCTACATGTAAGTTGTAACGGTTTAATTTTATGTTCAGCTTATGGGTACCATCCATACCACATTATTTATACTCAAATTATAACACTAAATACACACCACAATTTTAAATTATATTTATCGCTATTAGTCTAATAAAATTTAATAAAAACACCACCACTATTAATCGAAGATTAATGTTAGAGGCACAACTTATTTTATAACTATGTTATAATTTATTGATGTGGCATACTCCACCTCAGCTTTTATGTGAGTCCGAAGACTATATTGAATCAATTTGTTCATCAATATGCTGAGATGGAGTATGTCACATCAGTAAATTATAAAATAATTATAAAATAAATTATATTTTTTGCATTACTCTTAATTTAATAGTGACCTCAAATTTGTCAAAACATTGTTTCCTTAAAAGAATCAGTTTTTAAGCGGATAGAGTTCTCTTTATCATCTACCTTACCTAGTTCAATTACCCACAACTTCTATGTAGACATGACAAACGCCAAAGCTTTTGACTAAAATTGCATAATCTAACACTTTGAAGGCTTAAAAAAAAAAATCAAAAAAAGTCAAATTCCTTGTCTTGTTTTATCAAAAGTTGTTGATAACATTAGACTAATATTTATGTTTTCGATGTATATTTTTTTATTTATTCCTTTTTTCAATAATATTTTAAAATTTTATATATATTTATTATTCTGAGAACATAATTATTAATGTGATATTATCAACTTTGTCTTTGTCTTAAATTTTATTTTTAAATATCGTGGCAGGATCCTAACAAAATGGGGTCCACAAATACTAGTAATAATGAAGGACATTCTCGTCCATTAAAAAGTATTCAGGTAATTTGGTTGGAAGGACAGCACGGAATAGTACATATTTAGTTTTGGCTTCTAATTCCTTGGCCTTTCGGAGCTGTCAATATAAAAAAGCCATTATTTTAGCCAAAACCCGCGCTTTTCTCTCTCTATATCTTTGTTTTCTTCCTTCTTTTTCACTCTCTACAGCAAATACATTCATATCCATCGTCCAATTCCCCGTCTCCTTTCTTCAATTCAATTCTGCTTATATATATATATATATATATATATATATCATTGATTCCCTATTTTCCCCTCTCTCTATATCTATCTCTCTGTGCTGATGCGCCATTTTCAGACCCTTTGAATCTGGAGGAACCTGGAAGAACTTTATCTGCTAGTGGGTAAGTATTTTCTGATTTTTTTTATTTATAAAGTTTTGATTTTTCGAATTGGGTCTCTCTTTTTTTTTTGTGTAAAAATTGTAAGGTTGGGATTTGGGTCATTTTCGGAGGGTTTACTTGGGCAAGAAAAGGTGTTGTTTTTGACAAAGAAGAAATGGTTGGTGAGGACTGATGAGAAAGTTAGGGTTTGAAAAATCTAAAAGCATAAAAGCCCTGCACTTTTTAATTCAAAACCTGAGTTTGAGCTAAAATTTCTGTTTGGTTATTGGTTCTCAACTATCAAGTCAACATTTCGTAGTAATTGACTAATTTTCATTAAAAGAATAGAAAATTTGTTGGAAGGAATCGGGTAGGTGCATTTAGTTCTCATTGGATAATTATTTGTTTCTAATTTATTATTTCCTCCCCATTTTCTATTTGTTTTCTCAATTAATTAAGGTTTGACCTGATGAAGCTTATTTTGGCAGGGATGTTTTAATTTTGAAGAAGGGTTAGTTTGTCATCTCTATATTCCATTCAAGCATCTGACTTTTTTGGCCTATTCAAAACTGGATACTAGGAATGGGGGAAGAAATATTTGATGTTCAAATGCTCTAGAGTACAAAAAGTTCATATTTTTGTGCATATTTGATTTAGGGAGGCTGGTGTTTTTTCCGTTTATGACATCCTTGGGAAATTGAGGTATTGTGGTGCTATTGGTATTTTGGATTATTGATTCTTCTTTTTGGTCCTTCAAAATGGATTTGGTATCAAATGAGGATCCAAAAACTGAGACATCAGAAAATCAAGACAAGGGGGGTTTGGGCTCGAAGTTGAAGGGCAAAGGAAATTTAAGTGAAGAAAATATATTGGGAAAGAGTACAGGAAGTCTTAGTAGCAAAGATATGTTTTTCAGGGCTGATAAAATTGATCTCAAAAGCTTGGATGTTCAGCTGGAGAAGCACTTGAGCCGGGTTTGGTCAAGAAACGTAGAGCCCCAAAGGCCCAAGGAAGTTTGGGAGATTGATTTATCTAAGCTGGATATAAGATATCTTGTAGCTAGGGGCACATATGGTACTATCTATCGGGGTACTTATGATAACCAAGATGTTGCAGGTAAACACCCTCTTTTCTGTTTTTTATGATATATTTTGTTAAATGCTATATCTACTATTGGAAAGATGAACAAAATGAGAATACAGTTAGATTGTTTGAAGTTACGTCTTTTTAGGATTCTAAATTTTTTCCTTTGTCATGTATATATTATGTGTTATATGTAACTGGTATTCTTGATAGCAACTGAAATTGAAATTCATGTTTGCTCCTCTTTATATCATGCAACATTTCGTGCATGAGAATGTAAAAATTTGGTCTTTGCGTCCTCTATGCTGACTTAGTTCTTAGGTCGTGGTGATCCCTCTCTTTGATAGACTCGTATAGGCGATGTTTTATCAACATCTCTCTGGTCTCTTTATGATATATTCTGTAATACATAACTTACCAAAATGAGTGAGAACCAAAATTAACTTTTTAATATTTATCTTTTGGACAATTAACGTAGCATATATTAATAAGACTGCAAAAAGGGTGCAGGGATGTTTATGAAACCCTTACATAGGGATAACAAAAACACCTATGGGAATCATAATTGGTTTTGTGGTTCTCATGTTTAACGAAGATCATTGTAGACTCAATTATACATTCCCAGGTACATTTTCCTTTTTTGTCCGTTCCAAAATTAGAGATACGTTTCTATTTTTAGACTAGAAAGTTACTTGACATTACTTTTATTCTTAGTTGACCAAGTACTATCATGCCATCCCTAATACATTCTACCTAATGTTTGGGATAAGTTAGGAAAGATAAAGTTTTCCGTTAAAAGTCGTCGTTTTACAATGAATATGGAAACTGTTCAGCCAAAAAAAAGTGTCTAAATATTGTTAGCATATATGGTATGCATTCATAATGGATATGAAGGAATTGCTTGTTAAAGAAAGATATGCCCATTTTAGCATCTAGCCTGGAAAAATCTTCCTCAGGTTTGCGACTGGTCTGCTCTCTTTTCTTTTTATATTGTTCGAGGTCAAGTACTAGTTGTGGCACTAAAGAACTGCTGATTTTTTTCTGAAACTGATTATATTTGGTGAGAAAGTTGCATGTAATTTTAGCCAAGTGTTGATGATTACCATGCGGTTTTTAAGTTGTTCAATAAGGAAAATTGGCTGCTGTCAAGTTGACTTTAGTAGCAATAACTTATTTCCCTATTTTTTTGCTATATTCCCTAATTTACTTTGTGTTTATTATTTTATTAATTTTAAAAGTTCTTACCACAATTTTTTCTTTTTTTCTTTTTTTCGATAGTGAAGCTGCTTGATTGGGGAGAGGATGGCATGGCCACTACTGCTGAAACTGCTGCTTTGAGAGCATCATTTCGACAAGAGGTTGCTGTTTGGCACAAGCTTGACCATCCAAATGTTTCAAAAGTATAATCATGATTCTTCAACTTCTATGATTAAAGTTTGTTATGTTTGATAAGTTTAATGTTTAGGTATAATGTAAAGTGCCATTTTTGATTCGCGGAATTGCTTTCATATTAAATGATGTCTCACAAAACGTTTCAATAGTAAAAAAAAAATTCTGCAAGTCTTGATGCTTTCTGAATTTTGCCTTTTCCATTATGTACAATATAATAGCGCAACTATGATTTTATGTATACTTGATTGCAGTTTGTCGGTGCTTCGATGGGGACTTCAGATCTTAAGATTCCTTCCAAAAGTTCTTCAAGTGATGATCTTACTAACCTTCCCGCAAGGGCATGTTGTGTTGTTGTGGAATTCGTTCCCGGAGGAACATTGAAAACCTTATTATACAAAAACAGGAAGAAGAAACTTGCATTTAAGATTGTGGTCCAGCTCGCTTTGGATCTAGCCAGAGGGTGAATTTCTTTATGATACGTATGTGTCAAGTATAATTGATATTGGTGACTATTTATTATTTGTCTTCATATTTGCAGGTTGAGCTATTTGCATTCACAAAAGATTGTACATCGTGATGTCAAAGCCGAAAATATGTTGCTAGACACCCAGAGAAATCTAAAAATTGCTGATTTTGGTGTTGCTCGAGTTGAAGCTCAGAATCCCAAAGACATGACCGGTGAAACTGGGACCCTCGGGTACATGGCGCCGGAGGTATTAATGCTAGCAGTGGAAACTATTTTACTTTTTTGATAAAGTATCATGCCTGCAGTGCAAACTGTTAATTTGAGGAAATAGTTATGGTATCGAAGTTGAAATATCATGGCATTATAAGTGTCAATGCAACATTCTTCTTTTTCTGAATGATGCCCTCATCTGGTTTTTCTTTCCTCTTTGTTTTTATTTTGTTATTTTCTTTATTTATCTAATGCACCTTTGGAGACCGAAGATGATCTCAGCCTACACCTAATTGGCTCTTGTCCTCCCCAGTAAACAACAGGCTGGAAAGCTATGCATGAGGCTGTTCTTTACAGAGCCTCTTGAAATTAGCTACCTTAAGTTTGCTTTTTTGGATGACTCCGAAAGTAGATGAGAAAAAACACATTGATGATTCCTTATATTAGTTGTTATGCTGGTAGAGACATCCTATGAGCTTAGGGGCTGGGTTGGGTAGAAGTTCCTAGATCTAGTTCGATGCGGTCGAAATCGGGAACAAAAGATGTCACTTTCCATGGTACAGAGTAAGGTAGGGGTAGGTTTGTTATACGTTTATCCAAGATGTGATACGCTGGGAATAGTTTTTTAAAAATATAGTCAAAACTTGTTGAGATATAGTTACAATGGTCGAGTTTTTTTCCAAGTGTAGTGTCACAATAAGTGCATTTTCAACGAGATTATGCCATGTCATATCTTATTTTACACTGACAAGCACTCATTTGGCTACATTAGTTAGTATTCCCTAGAATCTTGTTTTACATGACCTTTTCATTTAGATATAGTAGATCAAATTACATGTTGCCATTCTAGGGCAAAAGGATAGAAGCATGTCAATGTGCAAAATTGATTCCAAATGAAAATATGCCATGTTTTGGAACGTTTACCAATACGCAATTTGTTACCACGTTAAAATTTCTTTAACATGGGCTAAAATTATATAATGTCTCTGTCGAGTTATATTGTTATGATTACATTTTTGTATGATATAAATAGATAATGGTCTGCATGTACCAACCTAAATTAACAAATCTTTGATTTTTTATATTTTTTTTGTGTAATTCAGTACAAAATTAAAAATTAACGACGTGCTTTGTATAGGTTCTTGATGGCAAGCCGTATAATAGGAAATGTGATGTCTACAGTTTCGGCATATGTTTATGGGAAATTTATTGTTGCGATCTTCCCTATACAAATCTCAGCTTCGCTGAGGTTTCATCCGCTGTTGTTCGACAGGTGAGTTTTATGATGATTTTATTTTGCCATTTCACACTCGTAATGTTGTTTACTATTTAATGAATGATGTCCAAGATATGCCATTCAAACAACGTAGGAAATCAATTGCATTTATTTATTGTATCCACTGGCTTTTGATGCATTTTTTTTAGTGAATCCATTCTTCATGAAAAGGTGTATAGAAAATGGTGGGGAGAGGAATATTTTATGTTGTAGAAAATGGTTTACAAGGCAATTTGTATGATAATCATCTCCCTTCCCAAATCCCCCCACAAAGTATGAGATTGCACCCAATGTTTGATATTTGATATTGCTCTGATAAAATAGAAATGTTTATTCTATTTATGTTCTCCTCCATGAAAATTTGATATTGTGTTGTTAAATTGTCAGAATTTGCGGCCAGAAATCCCCAGATGTTGCCCAACTTCTTTCTCAAACATTATGAGGAGATGCTGGGATGCAAATCCAGAGAAACGCCCTGACATGGACGAGGCAGTCAGATTGTTAGAAGCAATAGATACTAGCAAAGGAGGAGGAATGATTCCGGAAGACCAGGCTAGTGGTTGTTTCTGCTTTGCTCCCACTCGGGGTCCTTAAAATTTTCTCTCTGTCATGTCATAAAATAATAAATTATATGTTTATGGGTGAAAGAGTATGGAAGAAGGCTCGACATATTATTATTAGTGTTTTTATGAGATGAATGGAAGAACATAATAATATTCATTCTATTTACACAAGTGAATTTTTAATCAATATCCTATTTAAAAACTTGCTGATATGGGAAGAACATGCACCTCTTCATAATAAATTATGGGCAAATGAAGCCTCTGATCGATATCCCCCGGATGTATTAAACTATGAAAATAAATTCTAGTTATTATCCTAGCTAGTTAACAAGGAAGAATAGTTTCAGTCTAGTTATTTATTATATCCGAATTCTACGTTTTACAAAAGAAGTCCCCCCCACCCCCCACAAACTCTATGGGGGTAAAAGTTTTAGCAAAAATAATTATAAAAAAGAAGGGACTCAAACCTGATGAAAGAAGTTGTTCAGTAAGATCACACGAGTATTGCATTGAAACTGATAGGTGCATAATTCAGGTTCTCATCCTCGATAAAAAAAGAAAAAAAGAAAAGCTGTTGAGCTGGAAGTGCCGGTTTGACAATCTTCAACTTTTGTCGTCTCCCATCCTCTTCTCTGGTGTGTTGTTCTCAACCAGAACTCCAGAAGACGTGAAAGGAATTAAAATCGTAGAGAGTTGTACTATAAGGAATGCCTCAAAGATATCGTCGGGCATCCTCAGATAATAGAGGCTTCATCGTACTTCTTGTTTGTAGTCCCTTTGCTCTCGGCTTTTGCCACCCTAGTCTTTCCAAGAACTCCTCAATCAACCTTTAAAATGGAAAATTGTTAGTTATTTTTAGATATCAAGAAACGGCAAAACCAACGATAAAAAGCCCAAATTTACTTACAAGCTGCAAATGTCCTTCTGTGAAGATGCTAGCTCACGATCCGGGAAAGACTCTTCTAATCGAAAACTCAACCATACATAGAGATCCAAAACCTTCAGCATACCAAAAAACATGAACAAATCACAGCAGTTCTCAACTAAGCAATTTAGATACAAGAGAATAATGAACCGAAAGCTATTAAGATACTCCTCCCATTGACTAGCCCTTACCAAACTAATATTTTTCTTTACAAACCAAGGAATAATGAAAAAAGTATCACCCTTTGGAATGGAATCTGTTACCAACAGCACCAATATCAACAGGAATGAGATTTTCCGTAAAGTAATTTGTTGGACGGGAATAAACAATACCAAGCATAATTATATTCGCAAGCTGACACTCAATTTGCTAATACATCTGATGATTATCTCTCATCTTCAGAAATTCCTCTGCTCATCGACTATGACCGTTAACAAAGAAATAAAATGCAATAAAAATAAATCAAAGTTTAAGCTAGTTAAAAATTATTCAGTGAAATCCAAATTCTAGTAATAATTCTCAATCTGTTAATAATTCACTGTGAATTCATCCTCTTATTTTTCTTTCATAAGCACAACTTGCCACAGTCCACAATATTTCCTGAACATTTCCACCCGTGATATTGTTCAGCTTTACTTTAATTTATGTTTAATTCAATAATGTCCATCCGACAGACTCGTGGTTTATGAAAGTAATTTCAAATTAACTATGAGCTCATGCCAGTAGCCATCTCATCTCTGTAAACAAATTTAATTTTTAAATGACAATATACCAACCCTAACGCTCTGTTTCTGAGTTTTAAAATGGACAAAAAAAAAATGAAAGGAAAATTTAAGTTTTCTTTCCAATTCCTATGTTTCTGAGTTTTTTAATAAACGGAAAAGAAAAGAAATAGATAGAAAACTTGACCACTTTTCCTGCCAAAGTTAAGAAATTAGAATAAGTAATATTTTTATAATTCCTGTATTATCCTCAACTTTCAATATAATAAATTTTAAATTACAACTCATGTCCCCAATTTATTTTTATCTACGAAACCTAATCTGATAAAGAGAACGAGGAGATTCAAGTTGTGTTTCACCATCATCTATAGGTTCAAAAGAGGGGCATGTTCCTTCATTGCAGCCTTGCAGGTGCACAACTGAATGCCAACCGAAGGAAATGGGCTACGAATAACTGGGAAGAAAATATCCGAAGAAATTGAAGCTACGCGATTCTTGCGAATCTCAGGGGTGCAGGATGGTTTTGACCGGTCTGATTCCCGAGTGTGAAGCATGCATGGGGTACACGTACAGGCTAAGGGACAGATGTAATTTGATTTCCTTAACTGGAGAACCAGGCAATTTGGCAAAAGAAATGATTCGAATGGCTCCAGAAGGACCTAACAATTCTGAAGAGAAGAGCCGGTGGTGGATGATTGGCATAGTTTGTTTGTTTAAATTTATCTTGCATATTTTTATTCATGGTTCAATAGTTATAATTAATAGAAGGGTAAATTTGTAGATGTGATATTTTTCTTGATGGGGGTTAGTTGCACCCCTTATTTTCTCATTCACACCCCATAGTTAAAAAACCCTATTAAAAATCATATGATTCTAAATACACCTCTTTTTCATATTTTTTTCAAAAAAAACCAAATACACTCCAAACACAGTAGAACTACAAAAACAGAGCAAAAACCCTTTACATGAACTGGGAATTAAGATTTTACATGAACTGGTCATTAAAGCCTAAGCATTCAACAACAAAAGTAAGCCAAATAACTAAGAACTAAACACTTGCATCAATCGATGAACTCAACAGTTGTTGTTTCGCAATTGGTGGAAAAGGTAAGCATCTTGAACTTCTCCATCCTTGAAGAAAACAACTCTCTCCATCCCGAGGCACTTGCATGGTGATGATCAGACCATATTTTCGAGACCGGAGGGATTGGGCAATCTGGAATAAGCTCCATCCTTACAAAATGACCCGTTTATGTAGCCAAATACCAACATCCTCTGGTTGATCTCCACTAGTACATCACCCCTTAGAGGGAAAAAGGATAGACATTGTTCTTGTGAAATCAGTAGAACTACCACATTATAACATGTTGATATCACGTTACCCATATATGGCATAATCATCCAGTTCTTACTGTCCGCAAAGGCATCATAACACTCCACACTAAAGGGCAACTCATCTGTGGTGGAAAAAGGTGACAAAAGTTTGTCATAAAGTTCTCTATACTTGTGCAACTCAGCTGCAAGATCTTTCCTTACTATCTTCCATCCATCATTATCCCAACCGTAGTGAGATGCGACAACACTAAATCCACAATGACCATCCCCTGGTACGTCAATAATGTTAGCTATATATGGATGAAAAAAAGCAGGAAATTGTGTTACCCAATTTGCAGTGTTTGCTCCCCTGGTCCTATGCACTTTCAACTTGGCAACACCTTTGACTTTTTCCTAACCTGTGACTCCTTTTTCACACTTATCTGAGTTGGCACATCATCCTCAAATACATGTGAGTCTACTGCATGCTCAAACGCAGAGGCCTCTCTTTTAGTAGATTTATCCTCTGCAAGGCTGCTTTTAAAACTCTTTTGCCCTTTCTTCCTTCCTCTCACATTAAGCTTCTGTTTTGGCTCTAGGATAGAGGTGCTACTAGCCTGCCCTATGCATTGAAGTTGCCTCTTGATCTCCTTCTTCTGAGGTATTGTAGCAGTTGCAAATGTGGACCATACAATGTCCATCTCCATATCTATTGTCACCTCATCTTTCTACCCTTCAGTGAAAGGAGTTATGCTCAATTTTCTCCAAAACTTGTGCACATCACTTATAGGAATGCTGAGGCCATCTTGCCTATATTGTGTCAGCATGTGAGCACATGGTAACCCAAGACACAACAAACTTCTATGTGTACATACATCAGCCTGCACACCAGTGTTGCTAATGGAAGCCAATTCAGACTCAATTTTATCTAATGCAGCAGTAGACACTACATTCACTAATTCCTTGTACATAAAGGTCCTAAACCTGATTGGCACCCTAGTTAGGCTCTCTTCAAATGATGCCTTGACGTCAATAACTTGACCTTGAAGCAACAAGTGAATGTGTGAATGATTGCACAAATCCACCAACTGAAGTTGACAGATATTTCTTCAGCTTCGAATGACTTCCCTCAACTCTGTTGGTGATTGTGTTATCTAGATAAAAATACTTATCAACATAAGCAGCTACAAAGAATGTTTTATATTTCCTTAACCAAGAATCTAAGATTCATTAACATACTCTAAAGCTGTGGAGAACTCCTTGAACCTTTGATGCATTTTGGCTATGTTCTCCTCAAACTGAGACTCTGCAGAAGAATGCATTACATTTGCAAAGAAAGCCATGAACTCATCAAAGTTAGACTTCAGTCTAAATTGACCAATGCAGTTACTGAGAACAGTCTTGGTTATGTAGACTCTGCATAACAGGTTCTTTTCAGCTGAGAAAACTGTCTTCAAAGCATTCATGAGGGCAAGTTCACGGTCACTGATGAATACACTTTCCATCAAAGTGTCAAACAAATCTCTGAAGCAACACAAAGCCAATTCATAATTTTCTTCCTTCTCTGAACTCATTTAACAGAAAGCAACACACAATGTCTTCACGGTTGATGTCACGCCAACAATTTGAAGTAGTGGCAGTCTGTATTTGTTGGTCTTATAAGTACAATCTAGCATGAAGACAAATGGAAAGGCTCTGGCAAGCTAAATTGAAGTTAAGCAACTGAAAAACAAGTCCTTCATTACCTCAGTGTTTGCCTCTTATCGATGCCTTACCACATACCCATTCTTAATCAAAAGATTGAACAATTGCTGCATGTGAGACTTGCCAACAGTCTTCTTGATCCTCATTGCAGTCCTTACATTGTATATATTCTTCATAACTGTTGCATTTGTTGGATCTTTCAACTTTAGGTGATTCAAAATGTCCCCAGACCTCACCCCTGTATTACATAACCTTTCAACAGTATCCCTCTCTTCCCTATTAAGTCTACCCACAAATGAATTCCCTTCAAAGCATTTAACCAGAGCATGATTGTGTTTCCCATTCAATACAACCAAACGCCATTTCTGAGGTACTGCATTACTCACATAAGCTTTCATACTGAATGGGCAGCCACACCTCTTTGTTAAGGATCTCCTCTTTTTTGCATTCTCTTTCCCCCTGTACCGACCACATCGCTCACAACCAAGCATAACCCTTGGGGTTCTCTTTCTATCGTTAATGTCTGACCTCTTAACAACAACAACCACCCCATGCTTACGTCCACACTTCCGGCAAACTCTACCACAATATCCATATTTTCAAATTCCTACACAATCGAAAGAAGTAATCAACATTCTGCCCTAATAGCACATTCAAAAATCAAATTTCATTATCATACCGTATCAGTTTGAAACTGCAGTGTGGTATCCACTTCAATCGTCACAGAAGTGTGCCTCTCGGCAATCAATTCCTACATAATGAGAATATGCAGTGGGCATTTTAACTAAACCCTAGGCGAACCAGTCATTTCAAACCAGAGAAGACGAAGATGAAGGATGGAACTTAGCAGGTCTTTTGGGTACTCCATCTCTTCTGGATACTTCATCTCTTCGTCGGTGAAGTCTCCATAGTCTAGATCGACCTGATAATCCTCGTCGTCCATTGATACAATGTGGTGGTAGTGAGGGAGAGAGAGGAAACAGAGAGCTAAGAGAGAAGAATAGTGGGAAAGGAGAGAGTTGAGCAAATGTTCGCGCCATAAGGTGTTTATTAGCCTAAGGTTTTTTGGTTAACTATGGGGTGTGAATGGGAAAGTAAGGGGTGCAACTAGCCCCCATCATTTTTCTTTTCTTTTCTTTTCATTGGAACTCAAAAACGCAAAAATATAAATTTTTTAAATTTTCTATTATTTCTATTAAAAACTCAGAAACAACACAAATGAAAACTTCAAGTTTTCTATTTTTTTCTTTTCTATTTTAATTTAATTTTTCTATTCTTTTCTTTTCCGTCCAAAACTCAGAAACAGTGTAAAGGCCATCTCCAAAATATTCCCTAGATAATACTACAATCCATCTTAAAAATTGTCGCATCCATTATTTGGACAGCCAAAGGAAACCTATTAATAATGACATACCAGAAACTACGGTGCAAGCTACTTATTATCCTTACGCCATCTTACATATATACTTTATCACATAGAAAGAAAAAGAATTTAAAAAAGGAAAGTTGATTAATTCATACTCCAGTTACCATCGGTAAGTACGACGAGGCTACTAGAATTAGAAAACATGATCAATCAAGTACAATAATCAACGTGCAGAACAACGCTTGACACTGAAAATTCAAAAGAACCCCAGTATTGCTAAAAGGAATCTAAATCTTCTTGGGCAAAATAAAACTAACCTTGTGAATGGATTCAAGCTCCTTAAGTGCAGTTTGTGTCTGCGGCACTTGAAGAGTCCCTGGAGTAAATATTTCTCGAAGCCGAACGATACCATTCTTTGAATAATTTTGTGCAAACTAATGCATGCAAAAGATTGATTTATAAGTATCCCACCCAAATCAAATCAAGAAATAATCAAGAAACAGGTCTTACCTGAGTGAGACCTTGAGATGAAACGTCATCATTCATGTCAACTGGACTACAGATGAAAGATGTTAAGAAGTTATGAGTTGATCATTTTAGGGAATAAAAATGAAGCTACTAATACTTGTGGCTGTTTGTAAACCAAACCAATTGAACTGGTGCAGTCATTTTCTAGCAGATTTAGGTTATCATATGAACTTAAGAGAAACCAAAAACAACAATGGTTATGATGAGATTACCAAATGAAGAATAAAAGACATTTGCAGCAGAGTTCAACTAAAACATGATTTATGCAGAACCTTGCTAAAGCTACTTAAGGAAAACTTGTGACCTCACATTAAGTCAGTTCCAAGCTGTGAGACTATACAGTGGACATAAATATGGCAAGGGTACAGCAATATATAAGTGTATATTGCTGTGCAGACACTAAAATAGAGAAGTCTTCAAGATATTGCCTGGCAAGAGGATATAGTTTTAACATGTCAAGCAATAGCATTATTTAAAACCACACTCAAGTAAAGGGGAAGTAGACCAAAACAGCTCTCCACACCAACTTACTGATCCTTTACAGAATAATAATGATAACACTATTCTTTAGTGCCTAGTAGACAACAAGGATCTCTAAAAGTAGTTCCACAAAGAAAGATGAAAGCAGCATTGCAGTTTTTGTAAATTACGAGAAACAAATTCTGCCATGTTAAAAGAAGAAAGAAATGTTACCTAATACAGAAAAGGTACTTGTCGTGCAACCCAAGGGGCAGCTCGTCAATTACGGCAGTAACTTTCTGTCAAAGTACATATTTATGCAATTAAACAGCAAATATGAGCTTTGGCAGTTTCTTATACTCCTGATGAAGAGGAAAGAATACATGATGATGTAAAAACAACAAAAAGAGACAAATACCATACCAACAATTCCTCACAATTCGCCATAAAATAGTTTGCAGATAACTTGGCATTTTCAAGAAAATGTTCCTGGAAAGGGTTACCCAATTAGAGAAAACAGAAAAGGGCTCAGACTGTCAATGAATTGTGTAAAGAAAGAAAAAAAATCAAGCACATGAAATGCATGTTATGCTCCACAGGGTTCAGTTTTACATAAACAATTCAAATCAAGTTTTCGCCACGCTTTGACTTGCGTCATTTAGGCAAGGTAAAGGTAAATAAATTGAGGGCAAAATTATTGATTTAGCCACTGTAGTTGGCAAGTTTTACTTATTTCATGATTGAATTTTTAATTTTTCAGATTACCCCATTGAACTAATTATTATTGTAAAATTGGGTCAGTCTGTTAACTCAGTCTAACTTCTGTTAAATTGATTTTGTTTTTTTGCCTACGTGGAGCTGAAACAGAAAAGGAAAAATAAAAAAGCTGACATGACATTTTAATGTTGATGTGTAAAAAAACAAATTGAAATAATAAGTTATAATTTTAGTGATGCTTAAGGGTAAAAAAGTAATACCAGAAAAATAAAATGTAAAAACAAAATTTAAAAAAACAAAACAAAACAGATTTCTATTAATTCCTTAAACAATGGATGAGTAAATGAACGCTAGGAAAAGGCGGCAGAGGGAGACAGGGCCAGGCCTCGTCGGAACAGCCGACAGAGGTTGCGGCGCCAGACCTCGCCGGAACAACCGGAAGAGGCGGCGGAGGGAGACAGGGCCAGGCCGAAGTCGACGGAGTCGAAGATGACGACGAGGAAGAAGGCTTGGCAAGAGGCCAGAGGTAGAGGGCGTGGAGGCGGCGGAATCCGCCGAGGGACCTTCATCACCATCGTTGTGGTGCTCCGATCTATCTCGCCGATGTTCTGTATTATCCAGATCCGAAAATTTCTTTCATTGTAAATATCTTTATCTCTATTGTTCTTGGTTTGGAAGAAATAATTTTATATGAATTATTTAACTCCCTAAATTTTTTAAAAAAAATTATCCTTCTAATTGCTAATTTGTAGGTGTATGTACGCATTTATAATTTTATAGTTAATGTATATATTTTTTCGTTTGCAATGAACAAATTTGTATAAAAACGAAAAATTTCAGTTATGGGTTTCTCTCAATGTTTGTTTATAGAATTTTTGTAATTTTTTTTGGGGAATGAATGGTGGGTGTTGAAATTGGCTGGAAATACAGCAAGGGACAACAAGAAGACGAGAATTAACCCAAGGCATGTGCAATTGGCAATGAGGAATGATGAAGAATTGGGGAAGCTTTGCAGGGAATAACAATTGCTAGCAGTGGTGTTCTTCCAAACACGTGGACGCGCCCATGTTGATTTATGAGTTCCTAGGGTTCATCTATCTACTCATCGAGGTTGAGAAATCTGTTTTGTTTTGTTTTTTTACATTTTATTTTTCTGGTATTACTTTTTTATCCTTAAGCATCACTAAAATTATAACTTATTATTTCAATTTGTCTTTTTACACATCAACATTAAAATGTCATGTCAGCTTTCTTATTTTTCATTTTCTGTTTCAACTCCACGTAGGCAAAAAAACAAAATCAATTTAACAGAAGTTAGACTTGAGTTAACAGACTAACCCAATTTTACAATACTAATTAGTTCAATGGGGTAATCCGATAAATTAAAAGTTCAATCGTGAAATAAGTAAAACTTGTCCAACTACAATGGCTAAATCAATAGTTTTGCCATAAATTTAGTAGTGGAGTATTTTATCTTAAATCTTCATATGTAAAATGCATAACATAGTTCAGCTCAGAATAACTTTGGTCAAATGCATAGAATCACATGATATGATGTTCAAATCATAAATGAAACATATGTGCGCATGCAAAACACATACAATTACAACCTCTGCCAGACTTGAAAAATCCTTTGATTCCCATTCCCCAGGCAGTAAACTTGTATCAAGGACCAGAAGCTTGACTCTCACTGCCCAACCCCAATATTAGAAGAAAACACGTACAATTACAGCCTCAGCCAGACTTAACAAATCCTTTGGTTCCCATTCCCCAAGTAGAAAACTTGTATCAAGGACCAGAAGCTTGACTCTCACTGCCCAACCCCAATATTAGAAGATAAACCAATTTTTTATAGTTGAGATATACATCTACAAGTAGACAATAGACAACATAAGGTATACGAAACAGAGAATCACAACAATAACCAACCAGTATCTGGTGAAGGCCAATTTTAAGATTCAGTCTTGAATACATAAACAGGAGGTCAAAAGTGGGGAATAATCCAGCACGCTGCATAAAAGATGTACCAGGTATTAGAGAGCAATAAAAGTAACAGAAGAGTACGATATAAAACGTTAGGTTAGGAGTGGGATCGCAAATGGTTCGGGAGCTAACCATTGATTTATTTATGTGAAGATTAAAATTATCTATAGTGCAAAATTTTAATAGAGAACTGGCAAGCACTAGCAGTAACACCATCACCTCTAGAATTGGAGATGGAGTATCCAGTGATGAATGGATTAAGGGTAGATCTTCTGAATCCAAACAAGTAACTTCACCAACAGGAAACTTAGATCCATATCTGCCAGCTCTCCCTACAAAGAAAACCAATGACGCATCTTAATTATTAAATAAGGTCGAACACAAGATATTAGAAGTTAGCCGGTGTGTGAACTTCAACCACATAGATGGCGAAGTACCTGCAATTTGTTTGATTTCTGGGACGGTTAGTTCTCGCATTTCAACACCATCAAATTTCTTCAGAGTTGAAAATATGATTCTAGAGATATTAAGATTGAGACCCATTCCAATGGCATCACTTGCTACAAGAACATCAAACTCACTGCTTGCATCATTGAACATTGTTGCCTGCACTCCTAAACAACATACAACTCAGCTAGTCCTTGCTTATCAGTTAGCAATAATGCAAAGAAGGCAACACACATGATATCTGATGCTTTTAGAACTCCGTAAACGCAATCACTTTTGAAGAGCCAGCAGCATCATTTTGAAAAAAAAAAGTGGCACAAAAAACAAATACAAAATATAGCAGTAGAGGTGTGAGCAAATGCGCCTTAGATTGTTTGAGAAAAAAATACAACTGTAGGTAGTTTTACTTTTACAAGTCTAGTTGCAGGTAGAGAGAGAGCTAGTTTGACAATGAAATTAAATAAAAACACCCTAAAAGAACTGTTAGAAACTGCATGTTTAATTTGATGAAGTGATGTTGCTAATGTATAATTGTTCAGTATTTTTTGTAAAGTCCTTAATAAGATTATGTTGTACAAGACTTAGTAAAGAAACATCAAACTTATTAGATTGATCTTATGAGCTGAATTGATGTATAGATGATATAATCAAATCGATCGTATAGTAATATTAAGCGATCGTAAAGCTACTATGTCGTTTCGTAGAGTTCATTGAAGATAGCAGAGTTAGCTATGCTATCGTAGAGCATCAAGTGTTAGATCGATCGCAGTCTGCCAGAAGTTCGCAAAGTTAAGTCAAAACCACAGAGTCTGCAGAAAGATCATAGAGTCTTCTCAAGAATCGTAAAGTAAAGTAAAGATTGTAGAGTCTACTCTAAGATCGTAAAGTCAAGAGAAGTTCGCAGAGTTTGCTAAGTATCGTAAAGTGATCATCTAGAGATCCAATCGTAGAGCAAGCTTTCGTAGAGCAAAACGTAGAGTGCAGAACATTGAGTGAATCAAGCCCAGACTCTACATTCCATATGAAACTCTACGATCAGTCAAACTCATAGAGCATGTCAGATCTGTCATAGGACTGATAATGAGGAGCCTTGTAGAGTGAAGATCTCAAGTGGTTTTGCCAATCATTCCTAATTCAAATAAAAGATTAGATAGTAGTATGTCTAACCACTATCTTAGAAATGTGACACCACTCACAAGTGGTAGGTAAAGCTGCAATCTTAAGTGACCAGTCAGAGCCGAAATTAAGCTGACATATTCACCTTGAAAGTTAACATCATAGATCTTCTACGATCGAAGCATTTAATAAAGGAGCGTCAGCTTTCTAACGAGAATATTTCAACGAAGCCTATACAAGAGTACGGGGATTCAAATCCAAGTACGAATAAAAAAAACAGTAAAAAACTGAACCTCTGCCAAAGTCTAAAGAGCCTCACTCTACAAAAAGAGAACTGTTTCTGCTGCTAAGTTCTTAAGAAGTCAAACTCAACGCAACTTAAGTAGCACCTCAACAAACAATCATTCAACTGTGATTCGCTAGGTCTAAATGACCATCATACCAAGTCTAAGTGACTTGAAGGAATCTCCGTGATTCATTGTAATAGATCTTAATGATCTGGTCTTCGTGACCCTGCATCCGTAGCGAATTTCCTACTCGTAGAGTAGAAGAGTGAACTAGGAGTTATTTGTACTCCGAACCACTTAAATATCTTGTGTCGTTTACTTACTGCTTTTACATTTTGTCTATTAACTGTTATATCTATTTGTGACTGATATCCATAAGAACTAAATTCAGATTTGTGATTTCATTATATCTTTAAGGAGATTTTTAAACTAATATTTCGCTGTGCTTAATTAAACTGAGTTAATTAATTATCTGATAATACATTCTTAAATAACAAAAAAAATTAAAAGATCTATTCAACCCCTCTTCTAGATCTCTTTTGAGCCTCTGGGAAACAACAAGAACTATAAATCAAGCGAAAGTAATTTTGTCATCCACTATCGTCAAACTCAAAAAATCAAAATTAATACTGAACTAGAGTATATACTCCGAGAGATTCTTACAAAAAGGAGAAAGTGATACCTGTCTCGTTCGAGTCACTGGTGGGAGTGAACCATAAACTACAGAGCAATGATGTTTTCCCCCAGTTTCAATTTTTTTCTGACAATAATAGATAAGATGCATGTGTAGTCAGAGTAAAATTCTGAAGTGGTCACTGCATATAGAGACTCGTATAGACAGGAAACTTTGCAATTTTTCAACCCTCTTATACATTGCATTATTTTAAATGGTAATAAGGTGCCAAATTCATGTCCATCCCCACCAGGGGGAGGATTAGGAGTGAATCCTGACCTTTAATTTGTATATCTTAGGGCGTGAGAAGGTTACAATGCAGTCGCCAGTTTTTATGTTAGAAAAAGATCCAAGAGGGACATGCAATGGAACCAGAGGAGAAAGCCTTTCGTAGTGTTGCACCTGAGGCAACCAAACGAAAAGATAAATTTACTTAAGAGGAAGCAATCTACTAAAGAAGTAACAAACTGTGCATTACACTAGCATGAAGCAAGCAGCCAAAAAAGTCAGAAGGAATGAATTATTCATACACAATTACTGTACTGCTCTATAGATATGATAAAGCAACTAGCTTCATAAGCTTATCCTAAGAGAATCAAAGATACAAAGCCAGAAAAATAGGCAAAGAAAGTAGGAAATCCTGCCCCCGAGCCTGATAAGAAATGAAATGGAAAATTACATAACTGTTTTCATTATTATAGCCCTGTAACCCAGAAATCTATTGAATAGCTAATTATAGCCAGATTGAAAGAGAGGGTCCACGTTTTCCAGTAATTAGTTTTTGTAAAAAAATAAAAAAGAATATAAGAGTATAACCAAGAGAAAAATATTAAGAAAATGCAATTATGTGCACACAAACAACAGATGTCATGGATATGTAAGTAGGCATCTCAAATATTCTTTGCAATTTAACATGCCTGAATCATCCTCCTCCATACTCAAAGTCCACTTTCATATCTTAATGACTTAATAAGAAGGATGTCCACTTATATTCAGATTGATAGATTATATGATCGACTTAGATGCAAAAATTATTACAAATAGACATATGGGTCTTCCCAATATGCAGGAGAGATCTTCTGATGTCAAACAGATGACGTCCAAACACCTTGATACATACCAAGAACTTGTGCATACACATCCTGTCGTCCAGTTTCCCTTTTGTCAAACAAAGACACTGCTCTATAAAAAGGATGTATTCAGTAGGGGCTCAATGCTGTCCATAGATTCGTCATTTATACCACTAAATACTATCTTCCCATCTCCCCTTCTTCCCATCTCATACAAGACATGTTTCTACATCAACCAGGTAACCCCAGCAGGAACTGTAACGGTACATAGATTCATCATATATCCTCTAGTGTAAAATATTTTCCAGTTTCCATTTTCTTATAGAAAACATTCCCAAACATTAAAAGATCATTCCAAGTAAGGAGTAGGGCCATGATACTATACACAGATTCACCATGCAACTCTCATTACAAAAAAATTCAGAATCTATGTGACAATGCTCTTGTCTAATTGAAAATTACCATAGCATAGATGATTTCCCACAAACTAAACAGGATGCAACTTCATCAAACATACTGAAGATTATTTTCTAGATAAATGATGGTAAGAGTTTCACCACCTTAACGTCATCACCAGTCACTTTAAGTATTTCCTGGACAAGAGGAACAGCAGCTGCATCTCCGCAAAGGTGAAGTTCATTGACAGAAATTCCTAATAGAGCACGTGTAAATGAAAAACCTCTTGTCTGGCAGCCTATCATCTGCAAAATGTAAAAGAACATAGATAGAAATTTAAAAATAGCTATCAACTAGGTATTTTTCTTCATTAAAACCAAAAAACACAAGAAAAGGGAAAAAATGTTTAGGAAATATGATAGCATTAATGGTTATCAAAGAATGGGGATTAGTGTTGTTTCTAAGGTACTAATAAGATATTGACATGCCTGAATTTCATCAATAACTGCACAATCGTAGTCAGAGGTTACATCGGCCATTTCTACAGTCACAGATTTATGCTTCGCACCATCAACTTCATCTCTTTCTTGTCCGGTAATCAGATCACAAGGAACTTTTGCCTTGTTCAACTGCTTTGCCACCTCCCATGCCAATAATCTCAAAGGCCCACAATAGATACCTGTAACAAATAGAAGAATGCAACACTTCAAACTAGTTTGTTAACATCTTGTGCATAAACCCCTACATAGATGGATCAAACATACTCCCAGCCAAAGTTAGACCTACCCCTTTCCCTTTTTGGATATCCTAAAACCATGTCATCATAATTGTTGGCTTATACAAACTTTACCATTTTACCCTTAATTTGAAAAAACGACGAATTTGGGAGTGGGACCAATGCAATTTGGTTTAAAACTCTATGCTTTTTAAATCAATCTTAATGCTTTCTTAAAATGCACCAAATTTCAATCAGGAAGTTTACACCAAGACAGAGTTACTAAAAAGTAACTAAAACTTTACGGAAATGTGGACATGGTAGAAGTACCCGAAGAACTGCACTCCAGTCGTTTCAAAGCATGATATGTTTTGCCGCTATTTGTGGGGCCCACATGAAGAGTAACACTCCGCTTCTTTCTTCGAGCATTTGGATACCATGTGTGAGGACGACTAAAATAAAAGAGAAGGAAAAGCTTGACTGAGCACAACATAGAACTTTAGTGAAGAACAGGAGATAAAATTTGATTAATACCTTTGAAAGAAAGATCATGTTATACACCAGATAACTATCGAGAATTGAACACCTCAAAGACTATATAAATGATTAAACAGAATGACAAAGTTCCTTTTACCAACCCCAACCATGAAGTTCTAATGATAATAAACAATGCTTCACTTGATACTGAAGATGAACCAAACCATGCAGCAGAAGAGATTTGTCATTGATAATCTTTTTTATATTATTTATAAAAAAACAAATTAAAAGGGGATGCTGGTATTATATTTTCTTTATTAAGAAGGAACTAATACATGTTGTGTACTTGAAAATTGAAAAGTAAACTTAAAATATCCCATGGAATACAAATTAACTGCATATAAAGAGTACCAGCATGCCACAAATTCTTACGTAAGGTCTGTAAAATCAAACTTTGCTGCACCACTTGGATTGCTGAAATTCCTCAAGCAAGCACATTGACTGACTGAATTTCCAAGCTTCAATTTGATATGAAGCCAACCGGCTTCGATATTCTCTGTGAATTGTTGGAAGACATCCAGCAAAAAGGTTGATTTATATGAAATATTACAAACATGTGTATCTCTGCACTATGAATAACAAATAAAGCACCAAAAAATCAAGATCATTCGATGAATAGAACTAACTAAAGCTACATTATATTTTTGGATTTACAGTGAACCAAAGGGAACGCAAACAATGTCTTAAGATTCATAGTTATAAAACAACCAGTACGATCCCTGAGCATTTTAAAGGAGACTTCCCTAAAAGCAACAAGTCTAAAGTCTCATACTAATTAACTATACAAGCGTAGAATATCAACACCATGGTACTCCATGGCTCCCTAAAGAAAGGCAAGAGATGGATGAAGAATTAACTGGTGAACTACTCCCAGTGAAGTACAGCCTATTCAACCCTTCTCCAAAAAAAGTTGAAGCAAATCTAATTTCCATCTGCTCTCTAAGTATTAAAACCCAACTAGTCAATACCGTAAAAACACCAGTCACATGGAACACAGAATTTCTGAAAAAAGCTTAAAAATTATTCTAACTCCCTCAGCTCAATTAAATTACTACATGATTGTTTCTATCACAAGTAAACACCTTAAATTGGATTAAGATGTCAGACAGGCTTTGTAGGGTTTTAGAAATTCGGGCTATGATGCAATATATCAAGATCATACTTATCTAACAACAAGGAGAGGAGCATACTCCAAACCAAAGAAACAATCTCCGAGTATGTATCAGTAGTTGAACTCAATTTGAATACAATACCCACTTTCGACAAACCAGTTTCTTGGACAAAGCATTCCATGTCATCATTTTACAAAAAAATACTATATATAGTTTTACGATGCATGAGTGTAGCTAATATTGTAAAACTTAGAAAAATTGTATCCTCCCCTAAATGCAGGCCATTACTTCGCACACATAGTGAGTCCAAGCAACCAAAGTAAGAATACTTATCAAACATAATGAAAGAATTAGAGACCAGCTCTCAATTTGAACAATATTTAAGTATTTGGATTGACCATCTAATTCCATCTAAAACAAGGGCATATTTAACACCAAATTAAAGATGCCAACATGCCAACTCCACATAAAATTCATAATGTACGTACCCATTACTCCATTCAAATCGAACATGATGTTAAAAGGAATCCAACCCATTATATCACTAATTACGAAATGGGTTAGTTAAATTCACCAGTAAAATGTCAACTTTGAAAATTTTATTTTCCACCATTGCATTGGGAACTATACAAACACTTTCCACCAAACAGAGGGAAACATTGGAATACGAAGTTTGAAAGTACCGTGGAGGATATCACCGGAAACGGCGAACGGTGAGAATCTCCGGCGAAGAAGCGAAGAGGCCATAAGATTAAAATGGAGTAATTTATGGGATTAAAGAATCAACGATTGTCAAAGAAGCGTCAAATGGGTGTTTGAGATTATATTTGTTGATAAAAAAAAACAAACGGAATTGAAGGAGATAACAAGCGGTGGATCGAAACATCAGAGAAGTGCGGGCTCCGAGTAATCGTCTCTCCCTTGTTTGTGGCGGGTACTTTACTTCGTACGCCGACTTCCCCTGTTTACTGTTCGGCTCAAGTACAAACCCAAAGTTGCTCTTTTTTTTCTAGTTATATTATATTTTTCTTTTTTCAGCTAATATATGCAAATTTATTATGGGTGAATGAAAGTCCGATAAATCGAGTACTTTTATTTTTATTAGCTTTTGTATGTACAAATTGCAATTAAGAGGGAAAAATAATATAATATGTCCATTAATTGTGACTAACGTGAAAGTACGTGATAAAATAAAATAAATTAAACTGAAACTCTTCTTAATTATTATCTGTCTCATTTATACCACACGCTACCATTATAATTCGATTAAATTTTTTGTAACATATAGCAAAACTCGAAAAGAATAAATAAAAATAATTAAGGATAAAAAGTGAGAGTTTGAAAGAAAGGAGGATCAGTAATTGTGACTAATATGTAACTTATAATATAGATACATATTATCACATATTTAGTTAACATAACATCTGTTTGTTTAGAATTGAATGGCTGAATCGGTCAATCATCTACGATTTAGTGGCTGTTTGATAAAAACTGAATGAATCTAAATCTGAATGAGCTGAATCTGAATCTGAATGAAAAAAGTTGTTTGATAATTGATACGTCTGAAACATCTGAATAACTATCTTTTATTATTTTACCCCTCTAAACTATGCTAGATAAGTATATAATTTTGTCTTGACGTATTTAAAAAAAATTAAATACAATATTCATTGTACAACAAATAAAAATAAATAATTCAAACAAATTATCAAACAAAATATTGAATAATTCAAACAATTTTAACCCAAGTGTCATAGAAAATAAAAAATATAACGAGTTAAACAAACATGTCAACATAATAATAAAATTACATTAATTTTAACGAGTCACTTATTTTCACTTAATTTGATATTATTATCATCTGTCCATATTATTTTTAATTATATATATATATATTTATATATATTGAGAGAGAGGGGGTATGTGTGTTATAGGTGTGTTATGGCTATTTAGGTAAAAATAAGTTATTCAGCCCATTCAGTCAACTTTTTTTAAATGAATTGCTCAGAGTTTTTCAGTCCAATTCAAAATTTTAAACTCGTAAACAAACATTTTTAATGACTGATTTGCTCAATTTTTTATTCATTCAGACCTATTAAGCTATTATCAAACAGCCCTTTAGGCTGAAAGGCTAAGCCAGTCAAACGATTTGTTATTTGTTTTGTGAGTTTTGTACCGGTTAAAGTTTTTTGGTAGTTGAAACTATTGGGCCTATAACAGGAATTGCTTCCGAAAAACAGGTCCACTAAGCTGACATTGATTTAGCTTCTATCAGCCACAGACACCTTATCGGCCCATTAAATGTGATCCCATTATCTGTATCATATGTTGTATAGTAATGTAAAGGACCATTTATTTATTATTGTCACCTTTCACCTAATTTTAATATATTTACATACAATTAACTTTGTAAGTGGAAAGTAATATAGACAACAGAGGGGATAAGAAATTTAAATTTTAAATTTGTGAAGAGTAAAAAATCATGTTCTCATCCTAGTCCAAAAAAAAAGAAAAGAAAAAAAGAAGAAAGAAATTTGAATCTGTGAAGAGTAAATTTAAAAAACATATTATCATCCCAGCCCAAAAGAATGAAAGAAAAAAAGAAGTAATGGGTGCTCTTAATATGTGCCCTTAGGACACATGCTAAACACAGTTCAAGAAAATATTTTCTTGAACTGTGTGCATATTCCCTTAATTTCTGCATTTGCACCAGTTCAAGGGAATATGCACATAATTCAAATGAATATTCCCTTGAACTGTGTGTTTAGCATGTCCCCTAAAGCACATGTTAAGAAATTCCATAGAAGAACTATATCCCAAAACAAAACCTATGGATATATAAATAGACAGCAGGCAGGGAGAATTGAAATGGTAGGAATTGTTATTATCATCATACAAATGTGATTAAATATAGCAAGAAAGAGCTTTTCTAGGTGGACATGAAAATTGAATTTGAACTTTACATATTTATATTTTTACTCATTATTAGAATCAAAATATAAATAAATAAAATTTAAATACACTCATGTCTGGATAGAGTTTTTGAACAAGAATTGGATGAGGCCATCTGTGTTGCCATGAACAATTAAAGCCTATATTATCTATCTGGGAGGAGCAGAGAGAGGTACATACACTGAAAGACTAGTAGGGCTAGACGTTGAAAGAGGAGGGTCTCTCTTATGATAAATGCATGCAGACCTAATTAATTACCCCTCCATATTTGAGGAATATATATATATATGGCTGCTGCCACACACAACCCCAGTGGGTCAAGCAATGGAAATTGGGTGGTTGATGCCTCTACTCCAGTTTCCATCTTGATTAGTACCTCTATCCATCTCTCTACATTTATTTCTGATCAATTTAATACTGCATGCCACTATGTAATATACATCAAGCAATTCAATACGGAGCAATGCTACTATCACATAATTTGAATCACATACACATATATATATTTGCGAGTTCTGCATATCACGCAGGACTCGCAATATGTATGTGTGTATATGTATATGAGTATTATGTGACCAAAAATTATGTGTTAGTAACATTATTTTTCAATATGTGCCTCCGTGTTTTGTAATTTTCACTCTATATAATTCTTGATTCTGATACTTCGAATATATATATATATATATAGACATTTATATACTAGCTCCTTCAAGATCAGGAGGAGAGCTACATTTAATTTCTTCTTTTGTAACAAGTTAATAATAATTGTTATAAAAGGACCACATGGATCGCTATTTTTATCATAGCTATATGAATTAAAGTGCATCATAGTACACAATCCAAACAGAAGATAAACTATTCTTGGAAATCAACATGAGGGGGAAATAGGGTATAGACGGAAAGTCAGTCGTAACACAAAATATTGTATTTTCAAGATATGATAATTAATTGCTCTAAAACATTTGATCCATCCCAAATTAGATGTCTCATCTATTAAATTTAGCTTATGTTCAAATTGGATTATAATAAATACAGCCCAAATTTCACCATTTGCACTCCACCGTAGAGATCATATATATATATATATATATATATATATATAAACATGTGTTCTAAGGGCACATGCTAAACACACAGTACTTCAAGAGAATATTCTCTTGATTTTTTGTATTTACATCAAGTTCAAGGGAATAAACACACAATTCAATAAAATATTTCTTTAAACTGTGTGCTTAGCATATGCCTTTAGGACACATGTTAAGAAATTCCTATATATATAGGAGAATGATCTCTATAGGAGAATGATCTTTATAGCATGTGTTTGTTATGAATTTTCATAAAGTATACACCATCTATACTATTAAAAATAAAAAACAACAACTAAGATTATAAACTGAAAATCGACGTCCGCTACTCTTACTAGCGGACCGTAAAAAAAAAAATTCATTCATTATTAATAATAACGGATCCTAATCAAAATAAGAGTTTGATTTTACTAATAAAGATTTATCAATAAATATTTAGAATTTATTATCAGGACATGGTTAAGGGTTTATTACCATTAACCAGAATAGTTAATAAACACAAAATCCTAATTAATAAACCCTAAATATTTATTGGTCAAGTCAAATTCTTATTTTGATTAGCATCCGCTACTATTAGTAGTAGATAAAATGTGTATAGATATTGGTTTATACTCAACGTTTTTTTTTATTTTCAATAATATAGACGATGTATGCTTTATAAAAATGCATAACAAATACATGCTATTAATCATCATTACCCATATATATATCTATACATATAGGGTCTCCATCCGTGGCAACCGGTTGTCACGGATACTATTTCAGCAACCATGATTATAAGACCCCAAATTTTATGAATAAAATTTAATTTTTTTTATATATTATTTTAAAATAGTAAGGTGTTGATTTGATAAATGTGATAAGTTATGGATAAAATGTGCAAAGTTTACAAAGTAAGCAAATGGTTATAAAATATTCGTTGTGCCGGAGAATATTCGTTTGATCGAGGAATATTCTTTTTGTCGGAGAATATTCGTACGACGGCGCAGTCATTGGTGAACCCCACAACGGAATGAATGTCGGATATAGAAAGTGACAGAAATAACCTTTTTATAAAATAACGGCAAAACTGTTACCGTTAGTACTGTTGAAATACCCGGTGGTTAAAATACAGTAATACGTGGTGTTGCACAGTAGCACACGGTATTGCACAGTATTTTAAATTATTGATTCTTACGTAGGAAGACACTTACTCAATTATTGTTACGGTAATTTCTGTTCAATATTTTATATTATTAATTCAATAATTGCATAATATTTTATTGGTTCAATATTTGTTACGTTGATATTTTATATCAATAAGTGCTATTTTGCTATTTTATATCAATAAGTGCTATTTTGCTATTTTATATTATTGATTCAATAATTGTCATTGCATATTATTTCAAATTATCAAATCAATAATTCATATTATTTGAATAATATTATTAGATAATATTATTGACAATGTCTAAGGAAGTTCTGTCTAGGAAAGGGGTTGATTAATTGCGCACCAGTAAGAAGAAATCTTTATCGGAAGGCCCCCTCTTTCTTGGGAACGACCTGGTTGTCAATATTGTAGTTCTGTAATATTATTTGTGAATAATTAATTTTTGATATATATGATAAGAAAATATTTATTCAATGTAGATTTAAACGGAGGAACTTTTAACATGTAATATTTGTTGAAAGTTGATATTTTATTTTTTCTGATAAAATAATTCATTCAAATATGTTATTATAATATTACATTATAGTAGTATGATGTGATTATATAATAGTATGATTTTTATAATTAGAATGGTAACATTATTATAGTAAATTCATGGTATAAAAGTTAAACGAGGTGGAAGAGTACAAATTGAATTTGAACTCTTATGATACAAATAATGATGTCATCGGAGCGATGAGGTAAGCAAGGATGTCATAGGATCGATGATGTAAGCGATGATGTCATAAATTATGGCGAAAATACTATTTTACCCTTACTCTGCCGAGCCTATAAATAGAAGCTCATTTCCTCATTATTTCTCACCAATTCACTAAAGTTATAGAGAGAGAAAGTATAGAGAGAATAAGAGAGAATGAAGAAAATTATTCTGCTATTACACTAGTACAGTCTCTAAATTTTTAAGCTAAGGGGTATTATTTCTTTCGTATTCATGAAAAGAGTTATTTTCTTTCAATATTCGTAAAGGTTGTTATTCCATTCTTTATTATTCTGTTGGAATAACCTGTCTACGCGGACTACTGTATGCCTGGTGAATAACCCTTCGTATTCAATTGTTATTAAATTATGAAAATAATCTGTCTGAGCGGACTACCGCCTGATGGATGAAAATCCAATTGCAGTTTCGTATATTATTTCATTTCAGATTCCTAACTCTAAACTTACTACGGTAAGTATTGCTTCTATAATTCCTGAAATGATCAGAAATTCCTTGAGTTTTGCGCTTCATCTAATATCATTTCACTGAAATATTGGTCTGAACTTTCTTGTGAATTTTTTTTATCTTTTCATGTCGAGTTACTATTTACGAGTTACTATTTACGGGGTACTATTTACGGTAAAAAAAATTTACTTCCAAATCATCTTTGATTGGATTCGAGTTTTAATCTTTATTCTTGAACTCTGGATAAATTCTCTAATATTTGTCCTTTATCTCATTAGATTCGTTATTCGTATTATTTTTCATCATCCTCAGTCCTAAATGGTGATATAACTGAATATCTTTGGCCTGTAGTGCAAAGATGAATGATTGCTTGATGAATATCTTTGGCCTGTAGTGCAAAGATGAATGATTACCTGATAAATATCTTTGGCCCATAGTGCAAAGATGGACAGGTGTTAAGATGAACATGACCAACTGGTGATACAAATGAATATCTTTAGCCCGTAGTGCAAAAGATGAATATTTGATTCGAATTGTATATTGATTGATGTTACAGGGATAAAATATTAATGATAGACTTTTAAATCAAAGAAGATAGTAGACATCATTCTCTACTTAACTCTTCTAATGAATTGTTATTTTCGCTGCGAATATTTATCTATATGTTGTCCATAAAATTTTATCTGATTTATTGAAGGCTAACGATAATTTATTTTTCATTATCTTAGTCATAATATTCTTTACTGGGCTAGTTGAGCTCACCCTTTTCTTCCATTGTTCTCTTCAGAAAATGAGAATATCGCGGGTACTAGTCGGAGAATGGAGTGATGGTCCGAGTTAGAGCTGTAGAAGTCCTAACTATTTTTTTTACAATAGTGTGATAATAAATATAATGAGGACTTAGTTTGAATATTTATATTTTCTACATGTCTGTATTGACACTCACAGTTGTGTAGTTGTATTTTGCACGACCGTTTGATATGAAAAATTGTATTTGAATTATGTACCATGTATTTGACGACTCAGAATGAGTTGAGTATTGAACCTATTTTGGGGGGCGTCACAATGATCTTAGTCATTGATTGTGATAATGAAGGATGGAGATTGAAAATACATTTTTGTCAGCCGCTACACCTTGTACACCTTGTAGCGGCCCTTCTAGTCCAATTTGTATCAGCCGCTACACCTTGTTGTGGCAAGGGAGAAAAAAAATACGTAAATGCTTAAACAAGACTATTTTGCTTAATGCTAATATTAATATTAATATTTTTAATATTAATATTAGCATTAGTAATATTAGAATTAATATTAATATTAAGTTTAATATTAATATTAGCATTATTAATATTAGAATTAATATTAATATTAATTTCAATATTAGTATTATTAATATTAATATTAAGTCCAATATTATTAATACTTAATATATCTAGTTGTTGGAAAAGAGTAGATTTAATACTAATACTAATATTAATATTAATATCGGACTTAATATTAATATTAATTCCAATATTAATAATAATAATATTGAAATTAATATTAATATTAATTCTAATATTATTAATACTAATATTAATATCGAACTTAATATTAATATTAATTCCAATAGTACTAATGCTAATATTAATATTGATATTAAATTTAATACAAATATTAGTATTAATATTAATATTAATATTAACATTAAGCAAAATAGTCTTGTTTTAGTTGACTTTTTTCCCTTCCCTTAATTAAAAGCATTTATGTATTTTTTTCCGTCCTTGCCGCTATAAGGTATAGCGGTTGATAGAAATTGAGCTAAAAGGGCCGTTGCAAGGTGTAGCTGTTGAAAAAAAATATTTTCAATCTCCATCCTTTTTTATCACAATCAATAGTTAAGATCATGGTTGCTGAAATATTGTCAATAACAACCGGTTATCACGGATGAAGACCCATATATATATATATATATATATATATATATATATGAGCTTGAAATACAAAATGCGATGCCCATGCAACATGTTGATATAATTATTACAACCTTTTTATTACAAGATATGTTTGGTGGGCTTATTTAATACTATGAGTTACTATTTACAATTGCAAGCAAAGTCTTGAATGCACTAAAATTCAATTTCACCAAAATTCAGTGTATATTTTGTTATTTTAATTTATATCAAAAGCCAAAAACACACGCCAACATGGCAAGCAAGATGTGTATAATGTCTATATCAAGTACTTCTAAAGTGAATCATTTTGAAAACAAGAAGACCAAAAACAATGACTTTGAAATAGCTATAAACCATGAGAGAGAAAAAGGCAAAATAACTATACTTCTAAAGCTAATCATTTTGAAAACAAGAAGACCAAAATTAATGCTTTGAAATGGATAAAACATGAGAGAGAAGAAGGAAAAATAACTATACAATGGGGCCTTTAAAATTATAAAGCAGAAAAGAAGAATCTGAGAGAAAAAAAATCAAATTGTACAGTTTCACTGAGGATTTAAATAAATCGAATCGAGTCGAGTCTCGTATTAAATTGCTCAAATTTAATTTATAAATTTATCGAATATAAAATAATATTTGATTGAAGCTCGTTTAATTATCGAAGTTGAGTACGATCTTAAATCGAGCTCGAGCAATTTGAATTTTTCAAACAAATATGATCCGAGTATTAATAAAAATAATTACAATTTGAAGAAGTTCAAGTAATTTATCAAACTTTAAAATTTGCTCATATTTGAATCATTTATATTTCTAGTCGAGCTCAAATCAAACTTTTAGTTGAACGAGTACGAATCGAACCCGAATTATTTATTAATTTTACAGCATTACCTTTGACTAACTGCCTGCCTGCCTGCCTAAATCTTGATATTTTTTTTTGTTCCTTAGTCCACCAATGTCTGCTCAGTGGGGGTAGTTTGGGAAAGAAAAAACTGAATTCTTAAGTCTTCTTAGAATTATTCTAGTAATCCTTGATTTGCTAAACATAATCTCAGTCATTCAATTGAGAGACAATGGGATTTGTAGCTGCCTTTAGTCTCTACATGATGATCTAATAATAAAGACTTATTTGAACTACTAGTAGTATTATGTAAAGATGCAAGATAAAAGAAGGATCAATAATTTATTTATTTTTCTCAGTATAATAAATGATTTTTTCTGTGCAATGGTAGTTTTTTCAACGCAACGTTAATAACTTTTTACCATGTGTATCAATTTTATATTAAGGTAAAAATATTACGCAAAAAGATAACTAAATAAAAGAAAAGTGAAACCCCATTGTATTTTTTTTCGTAGCAATAAATGGGGGGAAAAAAACACCATGATTGCAACATTTTTGTGCTTGTTCTTGTCATGTGTGTGATTTATCAAGTGCATACTTACATTGTATGTGTGACTTGTGAAAAATTAAAGTTGTAATAGAAATGGAAATAATAATAAAAATTGCGGAATGACTTTGGCCCGAGTGGTATTATTCAACCCATGTTCGCCATGAGATTGGGAGTTCGAGCCGGTTCGAGCCTTGACATGCCAAGATAGGATGCGAGTGTGTTCAAATTAGCAAAAAAAAAAGGAAATAATAGAAAATTTATAAATTTAGTTCTGTTCAAATTTTAGGAGGAAATACTTTGACATGAAAAGAGCCAACTTTTTTTCCCTATTCATTAAAAATTCATGAACAAGAGAATTTTTCCTTCTATTTTTTTTTTCAATTTGAAAACTCATAAAAAATATAAAGAAAATATTAGTTAAATTAATATAGATATTAATATATACACACACATTGACCACTGCCATAATCAGATTACTATTGTCCCCACTAACAAGACAAATTTGCCACCGCCCCCATGCATGTTGTGGCTGAAGCTGTTATCACTGTTCACGGATGCTTTTGCACAATGGACACCATTTTCACATTAATACACTGTATAGTATGACCAACAAAATTGATGATGTGCAACACTATTTGCAGCTTCTTTAGAGCTGACCCTGCTCATTATTTAGGAACTTTATTCCCAAAAAAAATTATTCCATAAAAATGTTAACATTTTTTTTTGATGTCCTATTCGATTCCCATTCTATACAAAAAAAAATTACTAGTTAAAGAGATTCTTTTCAATAAAAATTAAAAATTAATAGTTTTTTTTTATAATTTTTTCCGTTCACCATTGTTATTTTATTACCCTCGTGATGTTACATTTAATTAAAAACGTCCGCATTGTCACTTAGGTTATGTAACAACTCTTGTTAATTTTGATTTTCAAAATCTTTATAAAGTTAATTATCTCGATAATTGATATAATTAATAAAATATTATGATATAGCAAAATATTATGTCAATTTTTTTATATAAAAAAAATACTTTTGTCAAAATAACGCTTTATTGTTAAAGGTGCTAAACTCACCACACAGTGCTACCAAATAGTCATTTATTTAAATTATATAACGTATTGATCATAATATAATCGTGTTATCTAACAATAAGCCTAGGCAGACATTATTATTGGACATTAAAATTGAATTTTTTTAATTTTTTAATTTTTTTAGTTTTTCTTATGACTCCTAAAAAATGTATAGTATTTATTACAATTGAAATTTTTATAAAATATAGTATTTTAGGTGTAATTTAGATACATATACAAGAACAGTGTTGAACAGTCTGTGTAACACTGTTCTTGTATATGTATCTAAATTACACCTAAAATATTATATTTTATAAAAAATTTAGTTGTAGTAGTAATAAATATTATATGTTTTTTAGAAATCACAAGAAAAATAAAAAAATTAAAAAATTAAAAAAATTAAAAAAATCCAATAATAATGTCCATGTAGAAGGACTCGTTATCAAAACATATTATTTATGAGGTAATTGTATTTTTAGAAAAAATATTGATGGATACTTGTGCTGAATCAAATGTTGTCAAGCCTAGTAGAAGTAAAATACTAGTAGGATTGATCATGCTTATTGTAATGTGGGGCCACTTCTCATTGCCCTCTAAATATACTTAATTAATGAAATATGGCCCACACTATGATACATCTCTTAACTATATTATGTAGGAGTATCTTTCTATTATTCATTCTTCACTTTTTCCTCCTCAAATGATCACAAGGCACACACACAATTGAAGAACAAAAAAACAAATAAAATAAGTAATCATATTAAATGCATCGGAATTTCTTGAAAAGGAAACTTAAGATCATTCATCCCCTACAAGTCTACAACTACAACAACTTCTTGGATGGAAATTGATTAGATAACCTTGATTAGCACAAAATGGAAGTCCACTCATTATACTTAATTTATGCATCCTTTTTTATTATATATATTCTATAGACATTAATCATTACTCCTAATTCTTCACACGACTTGGATTCAATATTCCATTTTTTAAATTAAAGATATATTTTTAAAACGATTACTTTTAAGAATAATTTATACGATGACTTTTAAGAATATTTTTATATTTTTGAATATAATTTTAGTATTAGTTAAGAATTTAATTGTGGTGTTTTGATATTAAAAATGATAGTAAAATTATGATAATAAATTTAAAATATCATGTCACTTTATAATCTTTAAATAGAAATGTATCTCTAATTTTGGAATATAGAGAATTTTTTTAAACGGAAAAATGCTAGTGCCCTAAATTTGGGTGTCGACGCCGAGGGAAAAAAAATCTCTTTCTCTTCCTAAAGGTGTGTCTACCCTTTTTATATTTTTTCTATCTTTTAATTTATTTAAAGGATGATGTTTTAGGAAAAGACCGACATAAATGTCGGCGGATTTTTCGAAAGGTTGATTTTAATGATGGGTTAATTAGATAGAGTCGTCCGTTGGTAAAATATTCAAGTGGATGTACCAACTCATCCATATTTTTAGAATTTCGCAATATGGCCCAATATGTGACTCCGTAAAATTAGTCTGAAACCGAGATTCATAGAGTTTGCTTAAGCGATGAAAATGTGTTAGACACCCCCCGATTTTGATGAAAATACGGTTACCATATCTTAATGTTTTCCTAAAATAAAGTGTACGTGTGTGTGATTTGGGATAAAGCCTAAGATATCATTGCCTAGCTTTTAGTTGAAATAGTGAGAAATGTGTTATTTTGAAAGTAACTTTGAGTTTCTTTGAATCCACAAACAAATGATTTTGATTGTAAAGAAAGGTTCATTTTAACTTTGATTTTGATAAAACCTTTTTGGGGTGATGTTTTGGAAAACTTGGGTTTCAAACCCTTTACCAGATAGAAATCGAGATTCTTTGTTCCCTTTAATTTTAGCTTAAAGTTTGTTCTAATAACCCAAATTGATTTGGTTTTAAAAGATCTTTATCGTTTTGTTTGTAAATCGTTCTTGGGCGATAAATGGTGAAATCAAGCATCGAAATAGGGCCAGGGTTACTCGTGGGCGTGAAAGTTATCTCAATAATTATGAACACCTGCAACCATAATATTCACTATTACGGAGCCTTAAATTCGATTATCGTGGGATGGAACCCTTGATATCGTTTTAAGGCCCAAATTTACATGTACAATGATTGGATAACAACTATTACAATCGAAACTACGTCCATCGTGTGAATATGTCAAGGTCCGATTCGAGGACCCTTAACTCCATTCCTAGGCTCACATTGCAATAAATAATACATCGAAACAAAAGCAAAAATCTAGAAAGAGGGCTCCCGATGACTCTAATCCATAGATCACACAATCGAGGCCAACATCGTGAGGGACCATATGTATTGATGAGATCTACCAAACGGACTTAGAATCTAAGGAATAAATTTGTAGATTTAAGATCCCCTAGATTTATACAATGACATAATCAGGACTTAATCGAGAATATATTCCAAACTGACTAACAGTCGATTCAATTATTAGAATCTTATGGGACCCCCTCATCGCTAGATATGAATATAGAATTTTTCGGGGTAAGCGAAATTAACTTAAAACAATAACACAGCTAGATCCAAGCCAAATCTAGCATAAAGGTCAAAACTTTTAACTTTGAAACTGTCAACAAGCTAAATCTAAAGTGGATCTAGTAAAAATATTCAAACTTTAAGAATCTCCAATCAAAACAATCGACAAAACGATTGAAATATAAGGAAAATCGATAAATCAACACAAGGATATCATCGGGTAATTAGGAGGAAATTACATTAACGAGAAATCCTTACTAACCACCCATAATCCCAACCTAGGATCCACACACCCTAGATCTAGGATGTTAGGAGAGTCTCAACAAGACAATAATAATAGAATAAACAAATATGAGCACAACAATGGATATAACACAACATATCTATTAGATCTATATCGAAATTACAAAAAAGATTGAATCTTTCACCTTGAGGATGGTGAATAATGCCTCCTTGAACTTGGATCTATATGATTTAACACTCAATTAATGATAGATTTGTACACAATTGGCTAGATTTATTTGAAATCTAGGAAGAATTCTCTCAATTTTCTTCTTACAAACAATTTTCTCTCTAAATTCTCCTCCTATCTTATAAAAAATGACTGAAAACTGCCTTATATAGGCTCCGGGCTTGGCCGTAGGTACACCAACGATTGCCCTAGGGTGGGGCCCACCTGCCTCTGTTTTCATGTTGCAACGTCGATTTTTCGTGATGTGCGTTTAAACGTCCATAAATTTTAATTCGGGAATAGTTGATAGACGTGTCATACCATTCTGGAAAACTCTTTTCGAGAGCTATGTATTGTCATAAAGTTCAACCAATTTCGGATTCGAAAAGATAAGACAAAAAGTAGAAAAACATAATAAGCCAGTTAGTCAACTGTCATTCCTTCATTAATTTGCTGTTTGGGAGTCGTTGTGATAATTTTATATACTTGTTTTCAGCCTTGCGATCTTCTCTTGCATATTTCGGCATGAGGGTGAAATGTCGATTTTGCCTTCCTACCATAATCAGATAATAGATGCAAAATTTTGGGTCTCTACATTGGAATCCCAATAAATTCGTAGTGTCATTTTATTTTAGCAAATGAAATTTTTTATTTTTGAAATAATTTTATATTATGCAAAATTATTTAATGCAACACTGCATGAAACAGTTTTAATTTTTTAAAACCAAATTAAACAACCCCACCAAAAAATATGTGACTGTCATATATATATATATATATATGAGAAAAATGTAAGTACACAGCTGTATAGTGCACCGTAGGCTATAGCGACGGTTTTCCAGGGCTATAGCGATAGTTTGTCTGTCGCTATAGACAGAATATCTATGGCGACAGACAAATCGTCGCTATAGCCTTACCAAATCATCGCTAGAGCCTACTGTGTAGCTACACAGCTGTGTAGCTACATAGAGCCCTATATATATATATATATATATATATATATATATATATATATATATATATATATATATATATATATATATATGGTTTTATGCAAATTGCAAAGTCTTAATGATAATCATCAATTCAATTTGGGACCCAAAAATGACTCCACTGCTAGTGGAAGCTACAACTGTGTATTAGTCAGTGGAGGGTTTATGAAGAACTCCATTTGTGTTTGCATGAGTTTTATGGGGCCAACACTTGGCACATCCGCCGTCTGCTTTATTAAATTTGAATCTGTCAATTATTTAAATATATTTTCTTAAGCAACTCCTTAGGACCAACAATCATGGAATTGGATGGTAATTTCAAAGATTATATAAGATCAGTCAACCACTCAATCTGGTCATTAGAAATATATTTATAAATTGATGATTTTTTGAATAACTTAATTTTTTAAAGAAAATTGATAAATTCACAACAATAAAGGATATTTTCACAATAAAATCGTTACTATAGATCCTATAGCGACTGATTTTCACCGTCACTATACATCTAACGATACTTTTATTATGAAAATATCAATTTTCTTTTTTTAAAATATATCATAATATTAACTAGAAACGTAAAAGTGGTGTGGCATGATAATATTCAATTTACCTACCCATCAAAAGAAATAGAGATGGGTTTTTCAGAACCAAATGAATACTCTATTATTATGATGATCGTCTCGATATTTTCATTTAAATATAAGTAATGATATGTTAATCATTTTATATTTCTTAATTTAAAGCAGACTAAAAGAAAACGTATTTACGAGTCTGAAATGGATTACAAAACTTAATGATGAAAGATCTCTCTCTTTTTTCTCCTTTTCTTAAACAAGGTATCTATGGATGGAAGCATGTAGTCCGGGACAGAGAATGGGCGCATCAAACTTGGGGCAGTTGGGCATGAAAAAGATTAGAGTTGGTCCTAGAGGCTAATCAATGCAAAGACATTCCTCCTGATGAGGAAGGTCCTAATCATATGCATATTCATATAGAATTGAAATTAGTCAACATTACCCCAAATGTGGCAGCTTCTGAGGGCTAAAGCAATAAAGAGAGAAGGACCAACAGCCTCAATTGGGACAATTCCCCTTGTTTCCATGGACTCAACTCCTATTTTGAAAGAACATTATATAATAACAGTTTATAAATGACTTAGTTGAAACAAAATAAATCAATATGCATTATCTAAAAGAAAAATATAATAAAATAAGATTAAACATATAAAGGGGATATAGGGTAATGTTACATTAATTGACTGAAGACCAAATGTGTTATCTTATACAACATATATAAACTTACTTTATTTATTTTGATATATAGATTTTAAGATATAGGCCTATAAGTAACCTCCTAAAGCTTCTAGTTGGCCAAGAAAAATTAATTGATCACTCCCAAATATTATGTAATTGTAATCAACAGTATCTGTTCTTGACAGCCTTTAGAAATCTAAACAACACAAAACCCCAAAAAAGCCCTTGCAAGAGAAGGATGGATCCCTTTGCTCACACACAATTGACAGTTCCTCCAAATTAATTATTTCCTTACAAAACACAACATAAGCCAAGAAAAAGAAGCCAAAATATAAACAAAAAGAAAAAGAAAAACAAGAAACAAGAAAATATGCTTAGATAGTACTCCGTCCGTCCCATAATATAAGATTTTTTAGAGTTGTGCACAAGCATTAAAGAAATAATTGTATAACATTAAATATAATATCAAATGTCTACATTGTCATTGTATTGAAAAAAGAAATTATTATTTATTGGATAAAAAATAATGAGAGAATCAAAATTATATTTAATACTTGAAATAATATTAAAAATTAAATAATTAATATTTATTTGAAATTCTAAAATATCATCTATTAAAAAAAAAAATTTCTTCCTAAACGTCTTATATTTAGAGAAGGAGGGAGTACTAATTCTCCAACACGACATTCCTTTTATCTTTGGTTTCCCTTCTTTAACTGCTTTATCTTTGATGGAAGAGACCAAGTGGCAAAAGAAAAATTCAGCTAGAGGAGGGTTATACTAGCTAGATCTTACAGCCCTCAACTTTGCTGACTAACGGGCAGCTGGTTGGTCATCCAACGCAGTCGTTTCATTTGTTAAATTACATCAAACGACTTGCCTGATGTGCCCTGAAGGGCCGGCCTTGGGTTTTGGGGTGTAAGAAAAAAAGAAAAAGAAAAAGAAAAGAAAAAAGAAAGCTTCTCAGAGAGAGCTTTTTTCTGTTCAAATTCGATTCTTTGCTGCTCCTTGGAACGAGGCTGTATGTAAATCAAGAAGAAAAAGAAGAGGGCCCTCTTCTCTCTCTCTCTATTTTTTGCAGCATTGTCTTGTTCTTAAGCTTCAGAGTCTCTTCTAAGTTGACTGAGTTTTGTGAATCTCTTCTCTTCTCTTCTTCTTAGTTCATAAAGTATACATATAACATTAGAAGAGTCGCCCAATAGAAAGAAGCAACATTGTTTTGGGACAAAACCCAGAAACAAGATCACTCAAATAGTGAGCTTACTGTGATTGAACTGAGGGAATTAGAAGAACCCTCAAGTTTAATTTGGGGTGTTTTGCAAGTATTTAGTTCATTTTGTAATAAGTTGAAAGAAAGGAGGACCAGTTTTAAAAAGAGTTTAATTTGAGGAAGAATTCCTTTTATGGGGGTCATTCTATTGGAAATTTGATAGTTTTTGCTGATTCTCTGAGGAAACCCCAAGATTTTTGGGGAAGGGGAAAAGGGAAAATTGAAGAAAACCTGCATGAAGTAGTGAAACAATGAGAGATGGGAATTGCAAGAAAAACAAGGTTTTTGATTTTTTGCCCTCATCTTCTTTGAAAATAAGATGTTGCTATTTTTTTTTGAAATATAATTTTCATCAAACTGTGTTCTTGCTGACGCTAGTGCTTTTTGCTGTTCTTGCTGAAGCTCTCTTGGTCGAAGTCGCTTATTAGAAAGTGGTTCAATATCAAGTGCAAAACTGAGAAATTTCAGGCAGATGAAGATGTTGATGGAGGTGGGTATCTAAATTCCATGTCTTTCTGTAACCTTCTGAATATTGTTATAAATTTAATATCTGTTCTTTGCCAGCTATTTATTGATCTTAGCTTGATTTAACTGAGAAAAAAATGACTAATCCCTCCTCCAGTGTAAAGTTCTTGGTATCTTGGTGTTTATTAGAAAATAATATTCAGATCAAAATGTAATGGTTAAAGATTCAAATGGTTCATTCGGATGCTGTGTGCTAATTTAGCTTTTCAATGATGCTATCCAGTACAATTACTTTTGCTTCTAACTCAGTAATAAAATCCACTGATCCTGTTGATTCCCTAATTTTATGGTTAAATATTTAATCTTGTGCAGTAACATGTGAAATTTGATGCATCAAATGTTTTCTTTTAGGTGGCAATGTGGGATGGAGGAATAGCTTCTCTGAGAGGGAGACATGTACAATCAAGAAAAGTAAAACAGGTTTGGTATCACCGCTTGGTCAATTTGAAAAATGCGTTTGAAGTGTGAACCATCCAATTTCACAAATTTTCACATACCCTCTTTGATGTACTTACCTGTACTCTCGTTTATCCCATTTGGATGCACAGAAAAATCAAGCAAGACTTCGGACCGTGTCCGGCGAGGGAGAGCTAATCTTGATCACCCTCAGGTGATAAATGTGCAGAACTATAGGTTTGTCTTTTTCAAAAATATTATTCCTTTTCTATAATTTGGCTCTTTGCTGCTACTAGTTAATCTGTATTAAGTACCGTTTTCCTTTTTCTATATTTAATCGGAGCAGCATTTTCTCGGCTACATGGAACGTGGGTGGAAGATCCCCGTCAAGCAATCTGAATCTAGATGATTGGCTTCTTGCCTCACCTCCTGCAGACATTTATGTACTTGGGTATGATTCATTGATTTGTTAGATTGATCCTCATAATTTCTTTTGCCCAATTCTGTTACTTGCATAACTAAAATAAGAATACTTTATAATTTACTATTTCAGATTTCAAGAAATAGTTCCTCTTAATGCCGGTAATATTCTGGGAGCTGAAGACAATGGTCCTGCCAAAAAATGGCTAGCTCTAATTCATAAAACCCTTAACAGTCGTCTTGGAACATGTGGAGGAAATGCGTGCTATACACCTTCTCCAATCCCAGATCCAATTGTTGAATCAGATGCTGATTTTGAGGGTTCAATCAGGCAGAAGAACTCGTCTTTCTTTCATCGTAGATCATTCCAGGCTCCCCACAACTGGAGAAATGACAATGACTATTCGATCCCGCAACCTCGCCTTGATCGAAGATTTAGTGTCTGTGACCGGGTGATGTTTGGTCATAGGCCAAGTGATTATGACCCTAATGTCAGATGGGGTCAAAGACCAAGTGATTATTCTTCGAGTCACAGGCCAAGTGATTTTTCCTCGAGTCAAAGGCCAAGTGATTACTCCTCAAGTCACAGGCCAAGTGATTATTCCTCAGGTCATAGGTCAAGTGACTATTCTTCAGGTCATAGACCAAGTGATTATTCCTGGGGTCAGAGGCCAAGTGACTATTCCAGATGGGGTTCATCTGATGATGATTATGGGCCTGGGGATTCACCTAGCACTGTGTTATTCTCACCAATGTTCAATGGTGGATCCGCACCATTGGAAGATGGATACAGAAAGCCAGGGTACTGCTTAGTTGTAAGCAAGCAAATGGTTGGAGTTTTTCTCACAATATGGGTGAGGAGTGATTTAAAAGAGCTTGTCCGGAACATGAAAGTATCTTGTGTTGGTAGAGGATTGATGGGTTACCTAGGAAATAAGGTATTATTCTATGCAAACAACTGGTAATTTTGATTTCTGTAGGATAAAAACTTGAGACAGTCCGGTGCTTACTTTGCAGGGGTCCATCTCAGTGAGCATGTTGTTGCATCAAACAAGCTTTTGCTTTGTCTGCAGCCATTTGACCTCAGGACAGAAGGAAGGTGATGAGCTACGGAGGAACTCTGATGTCATGGAGATCCTACGAAAGACGAGGTTTCCACGAGTTCATGGCATTTGCAATGAAAAGTCCCCAGAAACAATCCTTGAGCATGAGTAAGACCTTTATCCATCTACCACTTATTGACTGTTTTCTTACCATTTTGAAATATGTTAACTCAATATTATGTGAATTATAGCAAGTTATCTTTGGTGCTCAAGTGTACTTTAGAAGTTGAATCTTTTGTCACCTTAACATCTTTTTAAGAAATACTTCCAATTACAATTCAATATCAATATTCTTTAACATACAAAGTGTTCCAATATTCTAATAATTTATATTTTTACCTAGTCGAATCATCTGGCTTGGGGATCTGAATTATCGAATTGCCCTTTCTTACCGATCAGCCAAGGCGCTTGTTGAGATGCAAAACTGGAGAGCTCTGTTAGAGAATGACCAGGTTCGGAACTTATTTTCTGGCCAAAGAGCATTTTTATCTGTTTCCTTTCTTTTATGATAACATTAAATTGAACTACCTTTTTTTCTTTTGGCAGCTACGAATAGAGCAGCGAAGGGGTCGTGTTTTTGAAGGATGGAAGGAAGGGAAGATATACTTCCCACCAACATACAAGTATTCAAATAATTCAGACAGATACACTGGTGAAAATATGCATCCAAAGGAGAAACGACGAACGCCTGCATGGTAAGAATCTTTATAAAAACTTGGGTTGACTTTACTGAAAATTTTGTGACAATACATTGAGGAAAACAGTTGTGTTTAGTTCCTTTTCTTTCTGTGAATGTTCTCTTTCTTTTTTCTCTTGGGGGTTGGAAGGCGGTGGCTTATGGATTGTGGTAATCCAAGGAACTGATTTAGGATTTTTCTTGTTTCCATTTATTAAGGTGTGATCGAATTTTGTGGTTTGGAGGAGGTCTCCATCAGTTATCTTACGTCCGAGGGGAATCTAGGTTCTCTGATCATAGACCTGTTTACAGCATATTTTGGGCCAAGGTTGAGTCAGCGAATAACCAGTTGAGGAAAACCACGAGTTGTTCAACCTCTAGGATTGAGGTGGAGGAGCTGTTGCCTTACTCGCATGGTTATACCGAACTCTGCTTTTTTTGAAGGATTGAGGAAATTGCTAAGACCCAGCTTTGCGTATGCTCTCTCTCTCTCTACAGCACAGTCATGCGGACATTTCTAGTTCATCCTGTGTGTGTGTTGAACTTTTTATTCTTTACTCAATTCTGATTGTGTTTTTATTTTACATTTGCGAAGGAATGGACAGTTAAGCTCAAGGATGCTTCATGATAAGCACTAATTAATTTTGCCAGCTTAGGTAAGCTTGCACAATCTAACAAATAAATTTGATTGGACATGTTATTGCATCTTTCTGGTAATTTCCCATATTTCATAGTGGTTTGTCGGATGGTAACAGAGCTAATCGTGCTGCAGTTTAAGTAAATGGGCACCTATTACTATTTTTATTTTGTACTTAGTTGTGTGAGTACTTGAAAACAAAAGCATCCTTGACAGTATTGGTTCTGAGGATTAACATGGTAGTCCTGCGACTCATGGATGTTTTCAATCATGAGATTTCTATGTAGTATTTCACACAAATAGTTGATTTGTCTCTTGGTTATTCAGAACATGAAGTTATTGGATATATTTGATGTTACTGATTCCAGAATCTTAATAGGCTATTTGACAAGCAGCCTAGCACTGTCATATAAATTGCATTTTCTTTTACCTTAGAGAGCTCACTTGAGCAGAACATTTCCTCACTCTTGTTCTTATCTGTTGATTGGTCCCCAGTTGCAAGCTGAAATTTCTTTCGAAGAGGCTCATTGTTGAAGGTTGATGGAGACTTACCAATGTCCACATACCCAAAAAGGCAAGTCTCTTGCTTTTTTATTAAACTTGTTTTGCTCTGCATTTTGGTTCTTTGGTCTAATTCAACTCTTCCTCTGATCTCTTGCAGATACCTGTAACTCGATCGGACCACTAGCTTTCACAGGCCGGTATTTATCGGCCTTTTGCAACAGCGTCTTAAGTTCCCTGCAACTGTTTTCAGGTATCAAACTTTTGTCGAACTATCAAAAGCACGTATTAACCAGTATAATAAAAACTTCTTAATATTGTATAATTGAAATTTTATTTCTGAATTTGCAGGATGAACTCAACCAATAGAAGATTGCCAAGTGGGTAACCGAGGAATAGTTTATTCAAGATTCTTTATTTTGTTAGGGGTACAAAGACCACTAACTGGAAGAGAATGATAGATTGTCAAAATAATCATTAGGTGTGCTCTTTTTGGTTTTAAATGAGGAGAGAAATAAAGAAGTGATGTGTTCATACTCATTACTAAAGTGATAGAGATATTGGATCTCACAAGCCCTCTTTTTGTTTATGCTTCTGCTAATGATTTACTGAAAAAGTTGGCTCTTGAGTACTCACCATCTTCTCCACTGTTGGCTGCTTTTCTTTTTTATTATGTGAGATGAACAACAAAACTAGAAAAAGTAAAAAGACAGTTTCACTGGTCTAGCAGGTAAATTGGGTGGGAATGCAGAAACTCATTTCTTTGGGGGGAGAGATGTCACATTTGTTGTTTCGGTTGGACTTATTATCAAACTTGCAACTTTTTGCATGCTAGGGGACACGTGGCTGAGAATTGCAGTCAGTTGTGCTTTAGGATCCCTTTGATTAAGTGACAGTACTACTGGCATTCCATATTCTGTTGTGATGCATCAAATTTTAGCAGAGGAATTTGGAATATTTGCATGCCATTAGAAATGAAGAGTAGACAATTGTCCATTGGTATTTGGATGTAGTAGATATCAGAAGGATCCTTTTTTCTTTTTTTTTGTCTTCTTGTTTTTACTTGCTTCTCTTTTCTTTTTGACTGTCCCAAAACTAAATTAAGTTCTGGTTTTCATCGGGGAATGGTCTATTTAGGACCATCATTTTGAAACTTTAATTAAATTTGAACAATATCGAGTCTTGCTAAAACGAATATAGAAACAAAATGAACACGTAGGAATTAATATTTGTACTAGTAAAAGTATATGAAAAGATAAAATTATATGCCAAACTATAAAAAGTTGTTGTAGAAATAATATAAAAGCAAGCATAAGATTGACATCTCCTGCTCCTTGTGTTCTTTTTCTGAACCTCGTGTGATGATTTGACTGGAAAAAGTTGTCTCCTCGAGTATCTTACACAGTCTCCCCTGTTATTTGCTTTTTCTTCTCTTATATGTTCACCTTTTTTTTTTAATTATTATTTTAGCTGGGGAACTAACTTTAAAGTGTAGTAGTACTATTCTAGTTACAGATCTTGCAAGAAAATATTGAGATAGCATAGCAGTTGATATATAAGTAAGAGCCTGTTTTTTTAGGTTGAAGAAATGTCTATTTTTACTTTCTGAATCGCTGCAAAACCAAAAGATGTGATGGGACTTTGTATGATTATTTATTCATCAACAAGCCAACAACTCTTTTTTTTTCTTTTTTTTTTGGCACTCTAACAATAATATTTTTAGGTCAATATATTTATCACACATCTACCATTCTACTCTAGAATATCTTAACCCCTCCATAATATAATTAACAATTCTAAAAAAAAAGAGAGTATGACATGAAGGTTAAAACTAATTGGAAAATGAATAATATATAAACTAATTTCATAATGAATTTGAATTGCGACAAACCTGTCACTAGAAATGATAAGCTAGAATAGTACTAATGCATGAGCCTCTTCTTTATTTTGTCCCTGTTTGTGAGTTTTATTTTCGGGGGAAGTGAAAGGATATAAAGGGAACATGCGATTAAATATATAAATATAATCGGGTCGGAGACACGGGAGTATATATATTTCATACACAGTCTGTTTTTGATGCATACCTCTTTATTTTATATACTCTGTTCACTATTCTTAGCGACGGATTAAATTGTCACCCGATCCGTCGCTATAGAACAAATAAATAGTTTATATGTTATGACGACGGTTCGATGCGTCGCTAAAAGTTAAAACGACGGTTCTCTGATATACGCGGCGGACCGAACTGTGGCCTGATCCGTCGTTAAAGGTGGTAAGCAGAGTATGTTAAATAAAGGGGTATGCACTTGATCCTCTCCGATCTCATACATAATCTCATGTCCCCGATCCTAAGGGTTTAAACAATCTGGTCCTATTAAGGTCGAGAGGCCGATGGAGTTGGGGTGCCTACATTATTCCAATGCCTTTGTAACATTGCTTACACATTTTATAGCAACCAACAGTAGAAGTGTGTAAGAATCAGCTCCCATTTCTTTGTCACAACAATAATCCTTCTTTCCTGCAGTTTCTATGTATACCAACAAAAACAAGTTACAATTATGCGGGGAAACATTATAAATTCTGCACGGAACCCAAAACCCATGCACGGACTACTCTTGATGAAGCCACAATATCTCTCTGGTAGGCGGCCAAGAAATTCTCACAGTTGACTTATAAATTACACAGAATTAAAATAAAAAATTAGACAGAATTAAAAGAGGTAGGTGAATTTAGAGAAAGAGAGCATGACATGGGAATTAAAATGAAATCGTGAGCTAGCCCGTGCCTCATACCCTTGTATTAATAATTTACAAATAAATAATTTGAAGCGCATTTATCACTTTCTTTTATGAAGGAGACTTGACATGTAATTAATATGTTACAATGTGAGACCATGAAGTTACATTTTAGGTGTGAAAAATCAAAACCACCCTTATTGAATTTATTTACAAATAGTAATAAATTTGAAGTGCATTTATCAAGATCTTTTACTACTATGAATGAACTTATTGATCTACACATCACTCTATTAACTGAATTGGTGGGAAATAGTAAGGATATTAATGGAGAATTTATCCTTATCCGTCTCCGTCTCCTGTCTCTCTCTTGTTGGATAGAAACAAAATTGAATACTTTAACAGGGTCTGGCAAATATTAATTAATTACATAGATGCAGAGGACAAAAATTTGAGATATGCAATTAATAAATTAAATAGGGGAAATCGATCTGGTAGTAGTAGTAGTTTTTTTCATTTATAAAAAGGATTATTTTTTACTTGCATTTTCCATATTCCATTTTCTGTGTAAGGAGAATGGGCCAGATAAGTGCTTCCATTCTTCTGCTCATTTTCTTGTCCATCTCAGGTATGGTATGCAAACAATAAATTTATTATTATTATTATTATTATTATTAATTGTTGTGTGTTAATGTAACTTTGTGTGTGTGTGTGTGTTTTTGTTCAGTAAAAACAAGAATGATAAAGGTAGAAGGGTGCGTAATAGATAGCATAGGAGGTGGGTGCCCGGACAATAAAGCTTGTTTGGAAACTTGTAGGCCGTGCTTCCGAGGCGTGGGAAATATTGAAGCATCATGTGTAGCTCCCGGCGGCGGAATTCTTTGGTGGCGATGCCGTTGTGCATTTTACAATGGTGCTCCCTGCCCACCTGGAGCCCCTCCTAGATGTCCAAAACCACCGGCCCTTGCCCCTCTCAACCACCACCACCACCACCTGCAGCTTAATTAGTTGTCACCGGATAAAATGTTCCTACCTTAGCTTTCAATAATCTTATTAGTTTGATTATTATCGTTTCTTAAAATTAAAATTAATACTCTTTTTAGACACTGATGGATTTATATCTTTTTGTTTCTTCTTAAAACATTTGTAGTGTTAATATTGTTTTTGTGTATAGTTACAGTTATTTTCTTAAAACATACCCTTCAAATCGGAGAACCCTCCCTTTATGTATGTTCCGTCAATATTTAATTTTCTCAAATACTTGATCCACCCTTAAAAACATTATCTCGTACAAGACAAGACTCGACATTAACATCTGAAAGAGAACATGTAAAATTATCAATTTTGATTATAAAAATATCAACAACTAGAAGTTTCGCCCAATGCATTCACCAATATATCATAGTATAGGATTTGAGCTTTCTCATCTAAAGAAATGGAGATGTGGGCTCTCTACGTAACTTTCTCGATTCTAACGCAACTTATCATTTTGGAACTGACATAACAAACTATGTGAGCCTCCCAACGAAGCCAACTTAAATCCGATCCAAAAAAAATAATTATATTCAACTTTGACTCTATTAATTTTAATAAATTAGAACTCGCAAGTTCCGAAATTGGTTGAGATTCCTTTTTTCTGTTTGAACGGTAAAAGTATTCTCATATCAGTTTACGCGTCAATTGAGACTAAATCCCACTCTAAACGATTTTGAGCGCAACCCACATCAGCCAAATGCATTCAAAAGAATTCTCTTGAATGATGGTCCCAAATGTTCAAACTTAGAAAATTAAGAAAAAGTACAAACTTCCTTAATTATTAGGCCAACCTCTTGGGGTTGGTTGGATCGGTCGGGGTCGGACAAAATTGACATGCCATGCCATAACCTTGAATCAAAGGTGCAAATGTAATTTAGTAACTTTTCTCAAAAAAAAAATTGGTATTAAAGGACTGTTTGATAAAATTGAATGAAAATTTTTGAATATATAAGAGAATTTGAATGAGTTGAATAAAGTAAAAGATCTGAATATGGAATAAAATTATGTGTTTGATATGGGTGGTTGTGAATAAATTTATTGTGTAATTATAAATAAATAATGTTATTTTTTGAAAAATTAAATATAAACTTTTGAACAATTTTTGATAGAGTATACTATTAATAATATAATGTTAGGAATAAAACACTAAAAAATATTAATAACATTTTATAGTACATAAATTAATAAAAGACTACAACAACATTCATTAAATTAATTATTGACCAATTTGTTAAGGAAAAATCAAAAATAATTTGTATATAACAAAATTTGTTTACAATGGTAAACAAGATGGACATAGAATGTAAATTTTAATAGTTTGTCAGAGTACGTAAATAAAAATATCATTCAGTACTACTTCTTACTCATCCTATCACAATCTTTTAGATGAATTCAGAATTTAAAAATTATTAAACAAACAGTCGGTCTCAGGTCAACAAAAAATTCCCTAATTAAACAACTTCGACAGTGTTTGATTATATGTTAATGTATCTTAATAACTCATATCATAATAATAAAAGATGGTTAAAAATATAAATATGAGTTTAACTATTCACATAACCTAAGATAGGGCCTCTTTACTTCTTAACATATATTAAGATTTTCAAACACCAACTTTTCTCAATAGGGCCTCTTTACTTCTTGTTCTCCAAGACAATTCTATTAAGCCAAAAAATTCCCCAATTGAATTGGAATCTATCAAGCACGCAGTAACAAGCAAACACACAGAGAGATCTGAAGAACAAAATCGAAGAGAATGGAGTGCGTATTTGGTCTGGTAGGGAAGGATTTCGCGCTGGTTGTCGCCGATTCGTCGGCAGTACACAGTATACTTGTTCACAAATCCGATGAGGACAAAATCATGCTTCTCGATTCTCACAAGCTCATGGGCGCTAGTGGCGAAGCCGGTGACAGGTACTTACACCATCTATCTATCTCCCTCTCTATCGTAGTTTGAACATACATAATAACTGCATATTTTGGTCTGATTTGTATGGAATGCATATTTTGGTCTGATTTGTATGGAATTTTTAGTTTTCTCTTTCTAAATTCTAAATTGATCTATTTGTATATGTATGTGTATTTACGAGCTTTAGATTTGTGTATTTACTATAAATTTGTAGTCTTGGTATTGAAAATGGAAATTTTCGCAGAGCTCAGTTCACCGAGTTTATTCAGAAGAACGTGGCATTGTATCAGTTCCGCAACGGCATACCATTGACTACTGCTGCTGCAGCTAATTTCACCCGCGGGGAGCTCGCAACTGCCTTGCGCAAGGTAAAACCTTTTAGGGTTTTACTGGATTTCTAGTTCTAGGGATTATAATTTCCATTCCCAATTTTGGTATTTCAGTTTTGACTGTGCTGTTTTTACTGGCATTATCAGGGAATTTTTTTTAAGGAACCTATATTATTACATTTTAATACTAGGGCTTAGGGGAACCTGGGCAAAGGCCTGGGGGGGACTATGGGAAATAAGGGGGTAACTTGCCTTTGCTATTGTGCATGTGCTGACATTGTTGGAGTTAGACCCCTATGATCAAGCACAATAATGAGAGAGGAGTTACCATTAGAGTATGACCGTTGTTCTGTATTACCAGGAGTTAAGTTCGTGCTATTGTTTTTAATTAAGGCGGTAGTATTATTTATGTGAAATTTGTTGAGCTATCTAGGAAAGTCTGAGCCCACTAGATGTTTTATGTAAACTATATTTTGTGTTGTACATTTCATTATCTATCTTGAGTTACCACCTAAGTTTATGGACTCGGATGGAGTTTTTGGTGGGACACGGGTACTTGGAAGAGTCTGACATTAGTACTCCTCAAATTTGCCAATTGTTCACACTAAAATGAAGTGTGTAACTCCCATACCCTTTGCAAGGGTTCTACATTTTCTGTTGTTCCTCTTTGTTTTGTTCAGGTTCTTTCAAGGATATACCTGTTCAACTTAAACGGGCAAGTTTTCTGAATTGGGATCCTTGATCCTATTCATAGCACTTTAGTTATGACTTTGAAGTCCATGGGGGGTATGTGTTTGAACTTAATTTTGCTATGGTTGCTTTTGGTAGATTCAAACATTTTGATGGATCTATATATGTAAAAGTTGCAGCAATAGTTGTGATACACGAAGTTACGGTTTTGTTTTAATAAATCTCCTGACATGTGCCGAACTGTGATGTGTGAACCCTGAGATGGATGGTTCCACTATTTCTGTTGCTCATGAATTGGTCAGATTAAAATACTTTCACTGGAAATCTTTACTTGCTAGATATTTGTATTTTATGTAAAACTTTATTTGCTAGTTATTTGCTAGATACTTGCATGCATCTCAGTCGGTGGCAGCACTACATAGGGGCAGGGCCGAGCCATGGCCCCACCCAAAATTTTAATTATTTTAATTAGTATGTAGTTAAATACTTATTTTTTAATTTCTAAACACTTCTTTAATCTTAAATTTGTTTTTCTTTTCAAAAAAAACTTTTGAGCGTTTAGTCTTATTTATATCGTTTCTCAAATTTTTATGTACCATACATTCTTTCTAATATGGATTCCTTCTCCAATACTCTAACTTATTGCTAATTTTACAAAATTTATCATTAAAATTAATTGGGATTCTACAATATATATTTAAAATCATGAATTAGGTATTTAAAATTATTTGTTTTGTTATAATACAAATCCTAAGGTGAGTTTGTGGTTGAATAAGTTTTCTTGTTATGGAGGTACAAGTTTGACACTTGTTTACCCTTTTTAAGGTATGACATAAACAATAAAAATTATTTTATTGTGGGTTTTATGCGTCAAAAAAAAAAAAATCTTGTCACTCTTTGAAGTTGTACCTTAACAAAAAATTACTCATAATTTCATTACGAATTCAATTTAAACATAAATTTCATGATTTAAAAAAATATTAAATATAGATTTGGCATTCAAATCTAATGCATATAATTTATTTATATTTCTTATTTAAGTATTTGTTCTTAAATATTTTTGCCCCTCCCAACTCAAAATCCTGTTGCCGCCACTGATCTCAGTCCTATACAATCTTTTTTCCTTCAGTACGTCTTTGATGAAAATATTGATATTGTTTATCATTGGAAATATATATATATATATATATATATATATATATTGGCTTATGAATTGACTAAATTGGGGTTGTTTTCTATTCCAGAGTCCATACATGGTGAATATTGTTCTTGCTGGCTACGACAAGGAAACAGGCCCTTCGCTGTTTTTTATTGATTACATTGCCACTCTTCACAAAGTAGACAAGGCAGCCTTTGGGTACGGTGCATACTTTTCCCTTGCCATGATGGACCGCCACTACAGAAGTGATATGTCAGTTGAGGAAGCTGTCGATCTCATAGACAAGTGCATATTGGAGATAAGGTCAAGATTGGTGGTGGCACCACCAAATTTTGTCATCAAGATTGTGGACAAAGATGGAGCTCGGACATATGCTTGGCGCGAAACTGTTAAGGAAGCCCCTGCATCTGCAGTCTGACTTGTTTTTACTTCCTAACCTGCGTGAATCACCTTATTAGATGCTTCTTGTCAAATACTTTATGTGCTTCTTGTTCGGTTGTTTGGTGATATGTGAGAATTGCTACAATGGGGAAGATTTACTCGCAGTTGCTTATCCGATAATGTGCTTGGAACTTGAAAGAGGGAACTCTATGCTTTCAAAACCCCTCTTTTATTCTCTTGCTATCAACCTATCTAGTCCCGCATCCCCAATATATTACTGAATTGACATTTTCATGAGAAAATGAGAAGAGAATCTTGAATTAGAGTTAGTCTTCGTGCTTTATTCTTATATAATCTGCTATGAGACTGTAATTTCTGGATTGAATGCTTTATAGGAAGAGGCTGCTTGGTGATCTTGCCATTTATTTTGCTTAAATGTGAATTAGTTTTTTCTTTTCTTTTTTTTTTGGTGGTGCTTGTTGGGCAGGCTGATTCTTGTGAACCACTTGGCCATTTATTATTATTATTATTTTTTTAAAAAAAAATAACAACTTTGCCCAGCTTCAGACTAACAATCTGATCAGATAAATTCATTTCACCTCCATTTTGCTTTGATGTTTTTTAATGCTAAATCACAAATGCCTTGTTCCACATGATTTCAATCCGAGCCTACACAAACCTTCATTGTCTTGCAAGGACACACATGTATGTGTTCGACCTTCTGTACATATGTGCTAACACCCATGTAAATTGTAATCTCCTCAAGGACCTTAAAACAAAAACAAAACAAAAAAAAACAAAAACTTTGACCCTCAATTATTCTTTATATTGATGTCAATAAACCGTTCGTCTTTTTTCTTTTATTTTATTAAAAGTATTTATGTTATTTTATGAGTATGAAATTATGACGAAACTTTTTATTACTCAATTAAGTATCAACTTTTTATCATTTAATTTTGAGATATTATCAATCAATACTAATGTACTCCACTACTCACAACACTATAGTAAAAGAACCTAATTATTTATCTTAGTGACACTATTAATTATCTAGTTCTTTACAGAAATATATAACAATTAAAAAGTAATTACACCATTAGTGCATCCACAAAATAATTACAAAAAGATGGTAACAAATTCAAAACATTCAATTTCACATTAATAAGAAAACCTAAAATCAAGGAGAAATAACCGTCATAATTAATAATTCAAATTCAAATCATTCAATTTCACATTAATAAGGAAACCTAAAATCAAGGAGAAATAACCGCCATAATTAATAATTCAAATCAAATCTTTGGGATCTAACAACAAAAATAAATCTATAATTCAAATCAAAAGGAGGGAAAAATAAAAAATTATCTTCTTTATCCTAATCTTCATATTCCTCACCTCTCATTCTCTTCATCACCGCCTCCTCTCTCCTCTCCTTCATCATCCTTCTCCGCCGCGAATCTCCTGGAAGTCCTTGATTGCGTCGCCGCTACATTGCCCTCTCCGCCGCGAATATCCGGAAGTACATGAGTTACTGTGTTTTTTTTGATGATTTGGTTATCCACAAAAAACTAAAATGATTACCTTTGTATGAAGGTTTAGCTACCAATTGCATCACATTCAAAATAAATTGGTAACCTAATAAACTGAATTGGTTACCTTGGTTTGAAAGTTTGGCAACCAACTGCATGAAGGTTTAGCTACCAACTGCATCACATTCAAAATAAATTTGTAACCTAATAAAACTAAATTTGTTACCTTGGTCTGAAGGTTTGGCAATCAACTGCATGAAGGTTTGGCTACCAACTGCATCACATTCAAAATAAATTGGTAACCTAATAAAACTGAATATGTTACCTTGGTATGAAGGTTTGGCTACCAACTGCACTATAAAAAAAAATTCCAGGTAACACTTGGAGATTGTTCACAAATTAATTGGTAACCCAATAAAACTGAATTGGTTACCTTTGTATGAAGGTTTGGCTACAACTGCACAAGTAACCTAATCAACAGTGGGGTGGTGGAAAGCGTTGCAGGTGGCAAGGCGGCTGTTGTCGTTGGAGGAGGCGGCCATAATGGAGGTGGAGGTTGTCATAACAGAGGTGGTGGAGGAGGAGGCGGCCATAATGGAGGCGGTGAAGGAGGAGGTGGAGTTAGCGGCGGATGGTGACCATAATGGAGGCGGAGGTGGTCATAACGGAGGTGGTAGAGGCCGAGGAGGAGGCGGCGATAATGGAGGCAGCGGAGGAGGAGGTGGCAAGCGGAGGAGGAAAGCAGATCGGGAGGTGGGCACGGGGTCTCAAGGAGGTGGCAAGGGAGAGATGATAATCACAATGGAGGTGACAAGGGAGGAGATGACAACAGTCACCAAAGAGGAGGAGACCATAAGGGAGGCGAAGGCCTATGAAGCTTTTTGGGTCTAGTGTTTTTTTTTGATGATGATAATGATGATGATGACAGCAGATGACAAGCTAAATTTATGGGACATTAAAAGCAATTGCTCTTTTAAAGAGATCACAAATGCATTATTAAAGGGATATCAAATGCACTAATTTTATAAAATAAACTATTAAAAATATATTAATTTTATAAATATTTTTTGGATATACTATTGTTGTAATTTTTTTTTAAAATGTACTAGAAAATATAATTTATCCTTAATTATTTGGACTCCTAATGGGCCTTGACCCCAGAGTCTTCAGCCCAACCTCCCAACCTTTTCTAAATTCTGGGCAGAAAAAGAGAACAAGCAGTTGATGATGCAATTCCGTGCCCAATTGTAAATTGTCAGTCACTCAGTCGCACGTCACAACCTTCTTCTTCGGCTACAAATACTCAATTTCTGTACACTACAATTTTCATATACCAATCATAGAAAATTTGTCTGCACATATGGAAAGTTAATCAAACCCTTTTCTTAATTACATTCAGCATATCTGTCATTTCTTGTTTTTCATCCTCATTTTGAGATGTAATCTAAATTCTAAAATATCTAGGATCACATCATCCAATTTTGTTGAAGGGAGGTTTTTTTTAGTCTACGTTAAACCCTATTCGTACCCAGATTCTTTCTCTCAAAGATTTTGAGGATGGAGCTTTAATTACAGGTGGGTTTCACTTCATTTCTCTCTGGTTCACTTGTTTTGCTTCAGTCTCTGTTTTTGTCTGTTTATGTGCTTGTGTTTTGTGTGTACTTGAAGAAGCTCATGTGGGTTTTATCTTTCTAGATTTAGTTGCTCATGTTTGATTGATTGATCTTAAGGAATATGCCAATGTGGAAAATAAAAGCTTGTATTGATCTGTTGGTGGAAAATTTTGAAAAAGTTTACTTTTTAAAATAAAGTAAAATTCTGATGCATTAAATTTCCCCTATGTGTTTTGGCACCTTTCATTTGATTAAGATAATAATTTTACCAGCTAAATCCATGTTGTTTCTTGATATCTATAATTTGGAATGGTAATTTGTTGATCTTTGTCCTTGAGTTAATTTTTGTTTGCTTTTACGAAGCCAGAAATGTACTCTTTCTTATAAATGATAAAAAAGATATTCAGCATCTTTTAATAAGTAAAAAATGGTTCAATTCTATTATTTTCCTCTTCTGTTTTTCCCTTTATTTTTTTGGTTTAAAAAACAGTCACACTTACAAATTGATAGATTCACGGCACGCTTGCGTGAGGTGGTCGTCGTCCAGATGTACGATGTCACGCGCTTGACACCTCAACCTTTCGCCTATATTGAGATGAGAACCTTGGTACTATCGATAGTGTATTGAAGTTGCGTTGAATGAAACACCGACACCTTGACCCAATGCTTATATGTAAGCAATAATCTTGGTACAATCGACATTTGATGCAGTAGAAGACGCGACACCCAACTATGTATTGTTGAATGATAAGTCAAAATTGAATTTAAAAAAAAAACTAAGAATAACTTAGGAATTCTTCAAAGAAACAAAAGAATAGAATAATCTCACAAGTATTATATTGAATAATTGATGCAGGACATATATAGGATGAAGAATTAATGAAAAATAAACTAGGATTTAAACTCCACGTTTAAACCACTAAGATCTCTCAAGTGTATCAACTCCACGTATCTACACTAAGATAGATAAAATACCTCTACGGTATGAATAAAATAATCAATTTCAATATCAATATTCTATAGTCCAAATGACTTGTGGGGATTACATTACTATTTAAAAAGACTCAAAATCCTAATATTACTTGGGAAATAATAAAAGTACTAAACGACTAAAATACCTGTTATTAATAATTACTAATCACTAATTAATGTCCTAAATCCCCACTAATAAATAAAATACATAAATCACATCAACTACTTTTATTTTAAACATAATAAAAACTCCAAATATAACAAATCTCTTCTTTTTTCTTGACTTGGAGTCCCCATCGTTCTCCTCTTGTTGAAGAAAACTCGACCTCGAGTTCTATAATATGAGAGAATAAGCAATGAACTCATCGACAACAGAATAACATTTTGGAACACCTTTGACAACATCATCGCGACGTAAGGCTCAAAACATTTTGGAAAGAGAATTGATGAGAACATCACTTTCGTATTAAAAGGTGCTGAAAATAAGCTTTCTGGAACAACGAAGTCAACTTGGATTGGATCAACTTCTTGAATCGTTCTTTCCTCGTTAACGAACAACTCAAAAGCAACGTTAGATGCTTTCTCAATTTGTTCTTCATATATAATCTCTGGTTCAACTTTTGGAACTTCAAAAATTTTCATGGACACGTCACAACTGTAACTGTCTGTAGCCCCAAAATTTAGAACATGCTTCTTTTTCTTTCTCTTGCTATGCTTGAATTGCCTGCAAGTTAATAAGGCCTTCTTTTATTTTAGATATGTCATCTTTTAAGTTTTAATAAAGATATGTCATCTTTTAAAGAAGAACATATAGAAATCACTTTTTGTGTCGCCTTTGAAATTCTCTTGCTTTAACTTGTTGACGTTTCCGTGCTTCAGCTTGTTGACGTTTTCTTGCTTCAACTTTTCTTTGTTCATCTTGATATCGACGTTCCAATTTTCCAAGGTAATCTTGTGCATCAACCATATCCCATCTAAGTTCTTCATACTTGTGTTTCAAATATCTATGACCACATGTATTAATAAGGTAGTATATTCGGTCACTTTTATCGTTAAGAAACCTAATATACTCTTTTGCTTCGGCAATCAATTCTTTAATGACTTGAGACACTGGGTGTTTGGGACAATGAGTTATAAAATAAATAAAATAAAGCTTTTTTTTTGATAACTTAAGGGCCTAACTGAAAAGAAAAAAAAACAAGGGCTAAAGTATGAATTTAAAAAGTGTAGGGACTAATTTAGAAAAGATGAAAGTGTATAAGTGAAAAGTGTATAAACTACGAGACTAAAATTGAAAAGGTAAGAAAACCATGGGGTTTAAACTGCAATTTTGGAAATATATTTATAAGATTAGGGTTACTTTCCTAGAGGCAGAGCAACAGACATAGCAGTAACCTTCTTTTTGTCCTCTTTTTTTTTTCTTCAGTGAACAATTGCGATGAACAACAATCCGGCGTTGAACAGTAACTTTGACAATGAACAGTAACTTTGACAATGAATAACAGCTCCGGCGATGAACAGTGCTCCGATGATGAACAGTACTCCGACAGTGAACAGTAAATTCTGATCGTTAATAGGACTTCCGACCGTGATTTTTTTTTTGTGGAAAACCCAAGATCTCTCAAAAACTAAAATATTAATGGAGGAACCTTAAGCTCTGACACCAAAAATGATGCAGGACAGATTTGGGATGAAGAATTAACGAAAAATAAACTAGAATTTAAACTCCACATTTAAACCACTAGGATCTCTCAAGTGTATCAACTCCACGTATCAACACCAAGATGGATAAAATACCTCTACGGTTCGATACCTCTACGGTATGAATAAAATAATTAACTTCAACATCAATAGTATGTAGTCTAAATGACTCGTGGGGACTACATCACTATTTAAGGAGAGTCAAAACCCTAATATTACTTAAGAAATAATAAAAGTACTAAACGACTAAAATACCCTTATTAATAATTCATAATCACTAATTAATGTCCTAAATTCCAACTAATAAATAAAATACGTAAATCACATTAACTACTTTATATTAAACATAATAAAAACTCCAAATAATAAATATAAATCTCTTCTTTATTCTTGACTTAGAGTCCCCATCAATAATAATTTGAAGTGTTCTTGGAATTACATCATCCATGGTTATTTATACTATAACAAGAAACCCTAACTCCTATAAGGAATTGAACTACTAAATAGCAACCAACTTAGAATCAAAATCTATCTAACAAACATCCTAATTACATGTAATTAGAATTGTAAAAGATCTAAAAAATCCCTTAAAACATGCAAGAAAATTTGATAAAAAATGTGTCCTCGAAATCCATGTCACGTGCCTGGCGTGCCACAAATTGGCCTAGACCTAGCACGGCAACGCTGTTCCATCAGAGTCTCTTTGTCCTTCTGGCACGACAGCACCACTTGTAGTACTAAACTGGCGCGGCAACGTCGGTATTCCAGAAACTGCCCTTCGTTGTTTTTAAGTCTCAAACTTGATTCTTGGCTTGGTCCAATCTCTTGCACTAAGCTAATAAGCTTTGAATCAACTTCCATATCACTCGCCTTCGATCCATTCTCAGTCCAAACTTCTTAAATTAAACCATTAAGCTCCTCTTTAAACCGTTTAGCCTCGCGACCTCGTCATTGGTCCAACAGGAACTCTAAGTTCATTCGCCCAAGTTTGTCCTCTGTGATTTCCATCCACGCTCGGGGTAATCGTGTCCTCATCACAAACCCAAACGTTCTGCTTCGTATAAGCTTACAACCATAGTAAACGAAGAAGAATTTTTTCAATCAATTTATGGTTCTGTTAAGGCAAAGTATCACAAGGGAAAATATATGTTTTCATTGTGTACAAGTATGCATGGATATCGCGTTTGTGCAATAATGTAGCAAATTATAGTGCTTTTGACATCTAGAGTTGCTATCAATAATATATTAGTGTGAGTTTTGTCCATGATTACCAAGAGCGCAAATCAAATGAGTACTTGGAACTAAATCGGGTACAAGTAACGCTACCTATAGTAGAATGCACAAGGCATCTAATGCTGCGACTCGGAATAATAGTACCCAGTATGAGGTGTTCCTATAGTAGAATGTACAAGTATGCATGTATATCGCGTTTGTGCAATAATGTAGCAAATTATAGTGCTTTTGACATCTAGAGTTGCTATCAATAATATATTAGCGTGAGTTTTGTCCATGATTACCAAGAGCGCTAATCAAATGAGTACTTGGAACTAAATCGGGTACGAGTAACGCTACCTATAGTAGAATGCACAAGGCATCTAATGCTGCGACTCGGAATAATAGTAACCAGTATGATGTGTTCCTTGGCAACTATGGTTTTGTCAACAATAAATTAGCACCATAAGATGTATTATTGAAGTTCTGTTCTGATGAGGACATGACTCGCTTGGATTCTAATGGAGGGCATGGATTGGATCCGGTGCAAGTTCCAGTTGGACCTGTGACTAGAGGACGAGCTAAACTTTTCAAGGAAGGACTCAACGGACTTATTAAATGAGTTTGGAGTGATGGAAGAATGAATTTGAAGACCTTGGAGTTGGAGACTAAGTTCATAAATATGATAGAAGTTTTTGATCTAAGTGATTCAAGTCGAGGAAGTTTTCTGCTTAATTGGCGCGCCCCGCGCCAGGACTGCACTAGAAGCAGTGCGCCCTAAGCCAGCCCAGGAAGGCGCGCCCCACGCTAGGCCATCTGAGTCTTTGCCAGGGTAGCGTGGCCTGCGTCACTCACATGCCAAGACCGGCGCGCCTCGCGCTGGACGTTTGACAGGTCGAGCACGTTTTCCAAGATAACACGTTTTTGACCAAATTTCCTTCTTTTAGCATATTTCTTTCCTTATTTTTAGGTGGTTTTCATATCTTTATTATTTCTATTGTAATTAGGATTCTATTAGGTAGAGTTTGGTTACTAAAACAAGTTGTTGATTCCTTATGGGATTCTAGGGTTTTCTTAGTTGGTATAAATAAGTCATATGAATGTAATTCATATAACAATTCAATTAATCAGATTATTAGTATTTTTGAGAGTTTATTCTCTACTTTTGGTTCTTTAAAGAATTCCTAAGTATTTTTTCTTAGTTATTTATTTGAGATTCAATTTGACTTATCATACAGCAGTTCATAATTGTGTGTGGCGTCTTCTACTGCATCAATCGTCGGTTGTACCGAGATTACCTCTTCAATATAAGCGAGGGGTCAAAGTGTCATTGGTGTCCATTCAACGCATATTTCTGAATGCGAGCAATTGTACCAAGATTATCGTCTACATATAGGCGAGGGGTTAAAGTGTTGCAAGCAATCCATCCTATAACTTTTGCTAGAAACGATCGGGGCGACGACCACCTCACGCAAGCGTGCCGTGGAGTTTATCGCGTTCGGTGCTCTTCGAAGCGTTTTTTCATTTACGTTGACAAATTTTAGTATCAAACAGACAAAGGATCAGTCCAATCATTAATAAATGCTTTAATAACTGTGTACGCCATTCGAAAATGTTTAATAACTCTGTAAGTCAAAAGTTGCATGTGCTTTTGGTTGTTGTAAACAGAGGTACTACACGTGCAAGTAAATATACATTTGCAATTGCTCTTGTTGTGGTCCATTCAAAATTGACGATTTGTGTTTTTTGTTTATCGCTTGCTATTGTTGCATATTGTCGTATATTGATTATGAAAAGAAGATTACTAATTTGATGGATGAGAGTTTTTAAATACTTGGTCATAGGATGTATTTAAAATGGCTATGTAATCCAGCTTGACTACGTAATTTTTTTGTTTTTTAACTTACAGGGTGCATTATTTATTGGTCTTGTTTCTGAGTTTGCTTTTCTATAATATACTGAACCCATTTTGCTTGTAGGATGGGTATTTTGGTCACATATTTTGCTACGGCTACTTTCTGTCATTATGTTTGCAAAATGATTGAATGGTGCTATCTCACACTTTCTAGTCTAGACTTTCGCAGGTTTTCTTCAAATCGTTATCATTTTGGGGATGGGTTCAGTTCGCGACTGGGATGAGGAGCGGTCTGTCATTTCCGACAAGGGAGATATTGGGTTCATTGATTTCGTGAATGATAAATCCATGAGTAATTACAACCCTAGTACAGAGGGCCCAATTAGTATATCAGTCCCATTTCCTTTAGTAGGAGGAAAGCCTCGATCAGGCTATGTAGGAGATAAAATTGTTGATTCAATCACTATTCTGAACACCACCACTACTCCAGTGGACCTTTGGAATATTCAAATTTATGACTCAAAACCAGAGGATTCATTCACACTGTCGCTGATGGAACCTCCTACAGCATCTTCAGATGTGGAATATATCCAACAGTACATGGAATCATTTTCGCTTGAGGACAGAGTGCTGAGGCCAGGTCAGACTTTAACCGTTTGGTTGTCTTGCAAGCCTAAGGAAATCGGCCTGCACACAACCGCCGTGCATTTTACTATGGAAGATGTGACAATCGAACGGCTGGCTTTTGTTCTGTCAGAAGATAAACTCTCGGAGTCTTTGGCTTCCACTAAGACATTTAGGAGAGAGAGGAAAAAGAAGCAGTGGTCGAATTTAGTTGGTAATAATAACTTTGTTGCAGGTTTGCGTCCTCCCAGAGCTTCAACCCAAGTGTTCAGATTTAAGCTTCCTGAATATCCAATACCTGAGGATGCTAGGGGGTTGATTGGAAAAAAGCAAATCCCAGAGGCTATTGAAGAAGGTTTGACAAAAGAGAATTATGCCTCATACTTTAAACATTTAGTGATCATGGAAGAGATTAAAATGGAGGTAGTGTTCTATTTCACTGAACTATTGTTACTAATGATGATAGTATCTTTGTTTTTAGCACTCAACGGTTGATTTGTATTTTAGGAAGACATGAGGGGTTACGACATGGACAGCGTCAATATGAAGAGTAGAGGAAACCAATTCTTAACCCTTGAGGTCCCCGGACTTGCTGAGAGAAGACCGTCGCTTGTTTATGGAGATTCCATTTTTGCTAAGCTTGCATCTGCAGATAATGATACCTCCCCTCCATATCAGGTTTGTTCCTACTTCAGGAATTAATTTCTACTCCAAAATTTGGAGCATTTCAGCTTGTATTGAAACAGAAACATGGAAAACAACTTTCTTGTTGGTTATGCAGCTTATGCCTCAGAATCAGATGATACCTTGAAGTAAACCTGTGAGGCTGTGAACTTGTTTGATTTTAATTTATTCTGATAAATCATTACTATTTCCAGTTGTTTATTACGGTGCTTTTTTGCCCGACTTTATTTGTATTCCGTGACCATATTTGTTGCTAAATTTATTGGTTACAATTACCTGTATATAGCAATTTCTTTTTGTTGAATATATTATTGCTTCTGGCACAGGGTTTTATCCATCGAGTTGAGGCTGAAGTTATATTCTTAAAGTTTAATCAAGGATTTCACTTGAGCTATAGAGCCAGCAACCTCTACAACGTACAGTTCACATATAATCGAATAAATATGCGAAGATTGTATCAAGCCATTGAAGCTGCCAAAAGTTTAGAGGCAGATTTTCTATTCCCAGCTGACTCTTGTGAGAGCAGACTGATACAATCCACTCCTTTGGTGCCTGTATCTAGTTTGCTTAATGAGGAGCAAATACTTTCAGTTGAAATGATTCTTGGTTGCAATGGAGGGGCTCCCTATGTGATATATGGGCCTCCAGGTACAGGTAAAACTATGACTATAATAGAAGCTATCCTCCAGCTCTACACAACTCGAAAGAATGCCAAAATTCTTGTTTGCGCTCCTTCAAACAGTGCAGCAGATCATATATTAGAGAAACTTCTAGGTGAAAAAGCAGTTAAAGTTCAAAACAGAGAGATTTTAAGACTCAATGCACTCACTCGTTCTCTTGAGGATGTTAAGCCTGAATATATCAAGTTTTGCTTTTATGATGAAGCGGAGGGAGTCTTTAAGTGCCCTTCCCTTATGGACCTCAGGTTCTATAAGATCATTGTATCTACATATGCAAGTTCCTCTCTTCTTAATGCAGAAGGCATTAGACGAGGCCATTTCTCTCATATTTTCCTAGATGAGGCAGGCCAGGCTTCAGAGCCTGAAACAATGGTTCCTCTCTCCAACCTTTCCAGCAGGAAGACCGTTGTCGTTCTTGCTGGAGACCCAATGCAACTGGGTCCTGTAATCTACTCGAAAGATGCCGAAATTTATGGATTAGGAAAATCATACTTGGAGAGGCTGTTCGAGTACGATTTTTATGGGAAAAACAATCAAAATTATGTAATAAAATTGGTCAGAAACTACCGGTGTCATCCAGAAATATTATATCTCCCTTCACAGTTGTTCTATCAGGGGGAATTAATCCCTTGTAAAGATGATGATACGAGGACCTCCAGAGATTGGGTTAATCTTATTCCTAACGAGGACTTCCCTGTATTTTTCTTTGGCATCCAAGGTTTGGATGAGAGAGAAGGAAGCAATCCGTCATGGTTTAATAGGATTGAAGCAAGCAAAGCAGCGGAGATCATCAAAGATCTTACAGAAACGAGGGGGCTGGGCGATGAAGAAATTGGTGTAATAACACCTTATCGACAACAGGTACTCAAAATAAAGAAAGCACTTGAAGGTATTGGCAGGTCTAATATCCAGGTTGGCAGTGTTGAACAATTCCAAGGACAAGAAAGGCAAGTAATTATTGTATCTACCGTCCGATCAACCATAAAACACAATGAGTTTGACAGAACTCACTGTTTGGGATTTTTGAACAATCCCAGAAGGTTTAATGTTGCAATTACCCGAGCAAAATCTTTACTGGTTGTTTTTGGAAACCCACATATTGTTTGTAAGGTAATCCTCAATCTGATTTTCCTTTTTCAAGTTGAGTAGATAAGTTTTGTATAAGGTAAAAAAGAAGCATGATAGCAAGATAATGAATAGTAAATCATGACTGGCCACTGCCTGAACATCTACAAATTTGAACAACATGAAGTACTGTAAAAATGGGTGTTTCCTTAGTGTAATCATGTACATTTCTGAATCCTTATAATCATCTGAATCACATGACAACGGACAGCCAAACTCTAGGGGTTTTCTTATTAGTACTAATTTCTCACGTGTCTGATACATAATAGGATCCCTACTGGAACAGGCTTCTTTGGCATTGTCACGATAATAGCTCCTACAGGGGTTGCTTTCTTCCAGACAGGGACGAATTGCTCGACAAAAACCTGGCACAAGTGGATAATCTGGATAATGAACAGGAATACAGGCTTCAACGTTGGAAGGATGGAGAATGGGGTCAACACTCTGAAGATGGAGAATGGGGTGGTCAACCCTCTGAAGATGTAGAATGGAGTCAACCCTCTAAAGAGGTAGAATGGGGTTCCCCCTCTAAAGAGGGTCAAGAGACGTTTCAGCCAGATGAATCAACTGAATGGCCAGATGGTTCGACTTAATTTTCTCTGGACAAAAAGATGAGGTAAAATGTAAAGCATCTTTTCTCTACTAACCTTGCATATTTGATTGATTAATTTGAAACCTGTGTCTGCCTTGCTAAGAATTAGATTTTGGCCTATGATAATGGCTAGAATTTTGATTTTGGACTATGATGATGGCTAGAATTTTGATTTTGGCCTATGATGATGGGCTGATGGCTAAATTTTTTGAAAAACAACTAGAAAATAAGGTGGATGTTGCCTTCGTAATTTTAGTAATGTTAACCTCTCTACATGTCCCAAGCCCCCAATTGAGTGAATTCAAAAAGAGAAATAAGGAAAAGAAATGGCAAAAGAGAAGAAATAAGCATACAAACGATGAAAATTGCATTCTGCATCCATATGTAACCCAGTACGTTTGGGAACAAACCAGTTTTTATGTGCATGAGCTTTATGATATCAAATTGACGCTAATTGTATCGACTCATTCACTTCATCATTGCAGTTTGTGGATACAAACTCAAACTACAACTGACAATGGCAAGATGTGTGGCGGCTGTTGTGCTAAAGGCAAAAGAAGATGGTTACAATGAGGATCATAGTATGTCGTTGAAACCAGTTGTGGCTCTTGTAAAGCTTTCCTGATGCAGATGATCTATTGGCAGGCATTACTGGTGTTAGTGTGCTGGGTTGTAAAGGTGAATCGTCAGAAGATTCTGGTGGAAGTGAATCATCATCAGAATTTGGCAGCGGCAAGCTTGTGGAAGGAGGCAGAGAATTCCCAGAACCTGCAAAATTATGGTAGAAATTAGTTGTCCGAAAAATTGTATTTGAACAACCGTTTCTGATTCTCTGTGTGAACTGTGGTTACTTCCATTTTGTACTTGAAGTTCACCATTCTTAGGCAATGGGGAATCATTTGTGATGCTCTTTTTCCAGTCTATGCTTAAGCTGTTCCTTCTAACCATTCAGCAGGTTGAACTCACTCTAGAAAGCAATTTAATAAGAACATAATAATTCAAAGAGACTTATATATAACTTTGTTTCCTAGAAATGCACTGTAGTTTAAAGTAATGGATAAGTTGGATTGATAACTGGTGCTACATTACCAGAACTGTGTGACGTGGAAAGGCCAGATCCTGTTAGATCAACTAAAACCAGATTAGCTAGAAACCATACAAGGTCAGACAGTATCCAGAGAACTGAGATATTGTCTGAGCATACCTGTTGTACTCTGGAGAGGAGGGAGTGCTTTTGATCCTGTTGCATAATCCATGACTAGATTAATTTGTCAATTCTAAAGAATAAGCCAACACTTGACTATGACTATGTAGGAAGAAGTAAGAAACTTGCTGATTTATGACTATGAAGTGTTTACGATGATATAATAAAAGAATATGATGGAACGAAAAATTACGAAGAGAGCATATCCAAGTACAGTAGCAGTTGCTTTAGTGTTTATACCAAGCATAATGTCAGCTTAAAATCATGAATAGCAACTCCTATTAACAACTTTTCAAGTACATATGGGAAAAGTCTAGCAAAACTTGCAATGTCTAGTAATATGCAATGTTACACATGCCATTATTATGTCTTTACCATTCTCATTTCTCATATCGTGTAACGGAAGAGATTCTCATTATTCCGTTTCTTAGTTGTTCTTATAATAATTTTACAATAGATTTAAAATGTTAACTTCAAACACCTAAAGAAATAGGTATTCAACCACCGTCGTTTGATACAAAAATTTAAGTATTCTAACCTACTCAAAAAACAAAAACAAAAACAATAAAAATTTAAGAATAGATTGCTTTTCTTTGCGGTCATACGTCTTTGACTCGTGGTCAGGAACTCAGGATCAACTAAAATTAAACAATAATAATAACATGCTCCGGTAGTGATAAATCATAACCCTACGCTACGCTTAAAGCAACAGAGTAACGAAGTGGCACATCTAGTCTTTGGCGGAAAAGTAAAATCTAGATCTAGATTGTGTATACTGTATGATGTACAAAGAAATTTACATATATACGTATATTTTGGGAGAGAGATTTATCGAGTATTACATATAATTCTACTCTACGCACATCGTGAATCTCTCGATTCAATTTCAGTTCATGAAGAACGATGAAAATAAATTAGCTACTCCGAAGTAATTTAGCAACAATAGAAATTCAAATGAAATTGCAGCTACTCAGAAATTTTTCAATAATAGAAATTCAAATGAAATTGGAAGTTTACGATTGATCGATCGAAATATAAGAATTCAATTTAATACAGAACAGAACTCATGAACGAAGAGTCGTACCTGAACAGAGAGATTTGAGAGAGCTGTTTGTCTTCATTCCGGTGTCAATCACTGGACAAAAAGAAGAGAGAGAAAATAGCTTGGTGCTGTTCAGAGGAAATCCGAATATCAGAGGCCGACGAATCAGGTAACAGAGACAGTTTGCCTCGCCGGCGCCGAAAGCCGAGCCAAAGACGTCGCAGCACTGAGAGGAAGGCGCGTTTGAGACGTTGTTTGGTGGATCAGAGACGTAAGGGAGGCACGGCGAGAAAGCGCGCACTTGGTCGGAGCATCCTGAAGGAGACGGTGGTGGTGGTGGTGCGGCGGTGGAGGTGAGTACGAGCATTGAGGTTAGGAGGAGTGCAATTGTCGCCGGAAAATAGTGCACCGGAGTTTTGTTGGCCATGGTTTGAATTTCAGGGCTTCGTGATCTGTGAAGAAGAGGAGAGAGGAGAGAGGAGGAGCTATTAATTCGTTCTGTTATGACGACTGGTGTGGTGCCGTTGTTGAATGCTTATTTATATAGCCGAATGGCGGGAAAAGGGAGCTTGTGCTTTTACCCAAATGACCTTCTCGACGTTCCTTTTGTATGTTCATAGACTATTTTTTTCTTCTGTTTTTGGTATAGTGGTGTACATATATATATATATTTTTTTGTGTATTTTTTATTGTTGAAATCTTTAGGAACTTTATCCGGAGAAAATAGGATAAGTTGTAATTGGACAATTAAGAATCACCCCAATACACATATTTCATATTCAGAAAAAAGTTGAGTATATCAGCACCATTTACAGCCGTCTATGTAAGCCCTTATTATGTATGTTAATATGTGCTTTTTAATTCCCTTGAAATAATTGGAATCAACAATAAGTTGTTATTATTCGGTCAACACTGTTTTGTACTACTACAACATACAGGCTAAAAGAGTAATAGCCAACAACATTTTTAGATGTAACAAATTCTTCATCTTGTTGGCATTCCCACACATATTCAAATAAGGAGCACCCTTGCCGCTAGGCTGTGGTTTCCCTGTCGCCGCCGTGGAGTTGTTATCAGAAGTTGAATTCAATGGAACCAGAACTTCCACTGAAGGTACTGTGGGCGAAACAAAATTCTTGGGTGAAGGTGGTTGTGGCACCTCCTTCGAAATGGCCGGTGAAAGTGGCAATGGCACAGGACTAGCCGGTGGTCCAAGCTCTGCCGCCTTTGGAGCTATAACACAATTACACAAATATGAACATAGATATCGTAGAATAACAATAATTCCAGGGAACCGTGTATGATGACGGTTTTTTTTCTGACTTCCAAAAAATTATTAATATTTATTTTAACTCAAATTTTTACAGACTCTAATGATTTAGGTGTAATTTGGATAACAAGTTCTAAGGATCGATTGGGAATTAGTTTGACTCTCAAAAAATTTATAATATTTATTTAACTCAAATTTTTACAGAATTCAGTAATTTAGGTGTAATGTGGATACATGTAAAAATAAGGTATAGGGTTTAGGAGTTAGGGTTTATGGTTTAGTGTTGAGTGTTTAAGGTTTAAGGAGTCAAAAGGAAAAAAATTGGACCAAATTTATAAAAAATTTAGTGATTTAGGTATAAATTGGATACATGTAAAAAATATATTTTAGGGTTTAATGTTGTAGAGGTTTAGGGTTTAGGGGTTGGGGTTTAGAGTTTAGGGAGAAAAAAAAAAGGGCCCGGTCGCTAGTAGCGGTCGTTCTAGAAGAACTCGTATAATAAAGAGTTTTGAAAAAATTTATGAACAAATTTACTGATTTTGACAAAGTTGGACTAGGATTCGGCATTACCTAGACATTGTGTAATTGGAGGCACTGACACAAAACAATTGGACAATGGCAGTGAAAATGGGATGTCCAAAAGAGGACTTGAAGAAGACAATAGCAAGCAAAAGCAGTAAATCCCAACTTGAAGAGCTTGATTAAGAGCTTTGCAGCAAGAATCTGAGGCATAATTCTGAGCCAAATCGAGACACAGTTCAAGGTTTATGCCCCGAAGAAAGCATCCTTGCTCTTGTGCTTTTACAATTGAAGGTGTAACACAGAGAAGACATGTTAAAACGCAATTAAACTTGAAGCAAACCATTCCCTGACATGACAGCAACTCAAAGTCTCTCCGTACGTACATATAGGTGGAAAGTTTAGAGTTTGAACGTGAACTGGTGGTATAAACATGCTTTGTGCAAGAAGGGTGGTGTTGCATGCTTATAACCTACTCAAATCATTCGTATCGTATCGTGCTTTTATGCGTTTAACATTTCAATTAATTATTCTTTTTGTCTGCAAGGATAATGATCAGCCAATTCTGAACATTGTAGTATTGTACAATTTGTAGCAGTGTTTGTAGCCGAGGCCTCATCACAACTTTATTGTGTCAAACTGTTATGGTACATTAGAAATTTTCATATGCTCAAGGTCAAACTCATGAAATTAACAAGTAGTAGCATTGGTTAATTTTATTGCCTTTAATCTGTATCTTTGCTTGTTTATCAAACCGCAGTTATAAAATAATAGATCCTGTTACCATGTAGTAACTTCATAGTAAATTAGTCAATTGACCAATACAGTGCTGACACGCGAGAGAGATCACCCCCAGCTTGCATTGACTAAAATTAACTTCATACTAACCCCTCTCTAGAATAAGGACTTACATTCATCAGGAACAAAAAATGTATTCGAAAGCAGCAATACTACTATTCAGCGAATCAATTCAACCATAATACTCAAATAATTTGAACAATCCAAAAACAATAAAATCACTCCCCTAACCCAAAGAATAAGTATCTAGTATCAATTACAGCAACATGAATCACAAAATTAAAAAAAAAAATTCCACTCAAACCCCCCTGACCCCAAGAATATTTCTTACAAAACAACATAAAAGGCTTAATGAACTAGTAATAGTACTTGAACAATGTAGCTCCTAGTACAGCTAGGAGAAATGATGGCGAAAAACTGTAAGAGGGATTGGCAGCAGATGGGTTCACGACTGGTCGGCTCCCTGAATTTGTAGTCGGAGCATCGGAACTCACTGTTGACGGTGGAGTCAAGGCAGCAGGAGTTGCATCAGATTCCGGTGTCAAAGCATTAGTAGCAGGTGACACTGCTTCAGGAACACTAGAAGCTGCTACTCATAAGAGAAGAGGGGAGGGGGGGGGGGGGAAGAGTCAATATTTATAAGTACATTATCTTATGAAATGAAATTAAAATTGTGAAATTTGTGATTAATCTATCAAAACAAGCATGCTACCTGTAGGACTAATAGCAGAAGGAGAAGTTCCTGGAGATTGAGTTGGAGCTAGTGCAGCTGGACCTGGCAGTTAAAAATATCAGTAACGATCAACATATAATTTCAAAAAAAATCAGTAAATTAAACAAGATTATTAAAATTAAACAAAAAAAAAATTGTAAAAATTGTGAGGCTTTGGTACCTGGAGCTGGAACAGGTGAGGCAGAGGCTGCAATTTTCAGAGAAAATAGTGGGAGGGAGGGAGGGAGGGCGGGAGGGGGGGATTCTTCATTAGCATGCATATGATATATGGAGTCATAATTCATTAAAATGTTGGGAGCTATATTACCTTTGCATTGGAGAGGGACACCGGGCATGTTACAGGCACGGGGGAGAGAAATGGCGAGAGTGCGATTGATGGGAATTTGGAAGGGGACAGTTCCGGTTACAATTAGGCAAAGACAACCTGTGCCATTGCTGGCGATGGACCTGAGGGAATTGCAACAGTCAGTAGTAGGTGAAGTTCCATTCCCTGTGCTATTAGTAATGAAATTCATGCAAGGGCTGAAGTTAGAGAGCATTGTAGGGCTGCATGCTGTGGTGATCTGCCCGTAAACTGGCACAATAAGAGCGATTAAGGCGATGGCCAAAGCCGGGAGAGAGCGCGAAAGAGCCACGGATACTGCCATTTTTGTGTAGGTGACTGAAAATGGGAAATTGAAAGATAAATGGATGATAGGATTTGGTGTTGGATAGAGAAGAGGACCAAGGACTTTATAGGGGGAGTTTGAAGGAAATAAAAGTGAAGGGAAGAATGAGCGAGTAGATGAAGTGGGTATTGAGGTTGAACAACCTTAACCAACTTTGTGAAGAATAAGGTAGTTTAGTTGGGCTTGCTTGTATTGTAGAAGCCTGTTTTTTACTTTGTAAACCTCTTTGACTTGCTTCTAGTTTTTTTTTTTTGTGTACATTACAATAAAAAAAGCGCCCCTTTGTAACTCGGGTGCCCTGCCCTGACAGGCTGCTTGTTTGAGCAATATGAATAAATTGAGGGTTTGAAATTTACTCAAATCTTAAAATGAATTTGAAAAGAAAAAAACAGAGGCTAAAAAGTCCTGAAAAATATCGTAAGTAGTGTGAGCAACAGAGCAAGTGGCCAACCAAAGTCTGTGATATTAAAATTGAAAATTCATGTAATCTGTATTAGTGCGACTTGTGACCACATATGAACTTTTTTATTTTTATGTTTTCTAATTAATTATAGGGATATTTTACACCAAGTGTCCTATCACTTTTGAAACTGAAGAATGTATATATCATACAAATTCAAAAAAATAAAATAAAGAAGTCATGCCATGAGTTAGCACCGACCCTGCTTCAACTGTGCGCTTTTTATGTTCCAATTCTTCTTTGGGCGGCTGAGACCATTTAGGTGTCTTCTTACCCAAGAGCCTTGCTGACTAAGTTTCTGTAAATGGCACAGGTCACGTCCTAATGAGCACAGGCCATGGCTCAATCGGGGTGCACCATCATGTCAAAGATCTTCCCAGACATTTGTCTTCTTGGTGGTTGTTAGCGGTTGGATCAAACCATCATCTCCCTAGCATTAACCGACTTGGAACGGCTGTTCAAATTTAAGCCTCGGCCATATTATCCTGTTCCATTTATTTGTGCCATTTTCTTAGACAATGAAAGTTCGACCAACTATTAAAACAAATTACTAAATATTACCAATACCAACTCCAAAGGGTTGCCTAGTGGTCAAGAAGGTTTGCTCCTTACCTTGAGAATATACAAAGCCGCATGTGGGAAGTGCGCTTTAAGATCGTTAGTCTCGATTTTCTACCAAAAAACCTATGTCAAAAGATTCAAAACATAGAAAGGTAGGAGTTAGAGACAAGTCGAGCTTTATTCTTAGGAAAAGATTCCAAAAGTCTAAAGCTTTGAAATCTTAAAGCTTGCCACTCTAAAAATCAATTATAAATTATAATACGTTGGGTTGGTAACCTAAATAACAAACTCTTTGTCTTCTAGGCCATCGGAAAAAAATCTCAAAACTCTCAAGATCTGAAACTCTGAATCACTTTATATTTTATAAATTGCACATTACCAAACAAGAGCATTCCTGTACAGAGTAGGAGAAGTCGGCCACCCACAAAAGGTCCTCCTTCAGTTTGACTCTCCTCAAAGCCCCCTCCCTATATATCTTCATCGCCTCTCTTTTCTTCAACCAAACTTAGCAGCAGATCTCATTTTACAAGCCATTTCACAGCCCCTATCTAAAATCATCTAATGGCAAGTCAGAGAATTGGACCGTTGGGTGTCACTACCTTGGTGGTCCTGGTGGTGGCCATGCTCTGGACAGGAGCAACGGCTCAGTCGGATTGTACGAACGTGATCATTAGCATGTCGCCGTGCCTCAATTACATTACTGGGAACTCCTCAGCGCCAACATCAGGGTGCTGCACGCAGCTTGGTAGCATCGTACGGTCAAGGCCAGAGTGTTTGTGCCAGGTCCTTAATGGCGGTGGCTCATCTCTGGGACTGGACGTCAACCAAACTCAGGCAGAGGCCTTACCCGGTTCTTGCAAAGTTCAAACTCCACCCCTCAGCAGCTGCAAGGGTAATTAACAACTCACTTCCATATACCAACCTCCATAGTATCAATATTCATTTGTCCCTCGCTATAACAAAGAGAAGAATATGCATGCCCAAAGGCCCCAAACTATATATATATATTCCTACTTCTAACATGTATCCATCTCAACCTTTGACAGCTTCCTCTCCAAACGGCTCTCCTGCAGGAAAAGTACCTTCAGGTACCAAAAATCCATCATTACACCACACAGATTTAAACTCCTATATTTGTTAAAAGTACTATATACATATCTCTATGGATACGTCTATAAATCATGTCTCTCATGAAAAGACTTGCTGTTTCTATCATCTCCATTGTTGATATGCAGATGGTTCAGGACGTGGATCTAACACCGTACCAACCACAAATAACGGATCATCAGATGGAAGCTCTAACAAATTACGGACTTCTTTGCTCTTCTTCCTTCTTTTTGTTGCATCCTATGCCTCGACCTTCACCATGTGATGGTGATGGTGATGATTTCCCGCTTTCAGTACACAAATATAGCTGCCATTTTCTTTTTCCTATTTTTGTTCTGCTTCATGTATACTCGAGTAGAGGTAGCATAAGGGGATTAAGCATATTTATCAAGGATTCACTACAGTACCCCATTAAATGTATTCTTTCATCACCTATTTGCGGTCAGTATAGTTTTTTGTATGATTGGAGAGACGTGAATTATTACCTTTTTAATAAAAAGATGATACATGGTTTATGTTTTTTGATATATATATAATTGCACAGCGGGAATCATCCGTCTGTCTTTAATACACGCTTAATTATCAAAATAAGTAATACCAATACCAATACCAATACCAATCATCATTCCATGCAATTGAAATAGTTTGTCATTAGGACTGTCCCAAATCCATACATGTTAATTAATAACAACTCAATATCCCCAGTCCAAATTTATTCTACACGAAATAATTAACTTGGGTGGGGATCAGTAGAAAGAAGGCTAAAAACCACCAGATCTCTTGGCCATCCCTTTAAAAGCATATACCTCCTCAAAACACCTTCTCTCTGAAATCCAGCCTTCTCCAACACCCTTTGTGAGGCCGGATTATCGACATCCACAAACGCCTCAAGCCTCTCTAAATGAGGCCACTCGACAAAAATTGTGGACGCCACAATTTTTACAGCTTTCGTAATAATTCCTTTGCCCCAATACTTGGATGCTAGCACATATCCAAGTTCAGCCCTAATTCTATTATTGCCCCCATTGGGTGCCACAGAGATGGCACCAATGGGGCGGCCTTTAAGGCATATGGCCCTCATCCACGGATGGGGGACGATCACATTCATAATGTACTTCGTGGCCTCTTCTTTGGAACTGTAAGTGTCCCACGAACAAAATTTGCTCACCTTATCATCACTAGCCCATACCATGAAATCGTCTATGTCGGAAAGATCTAACAAGCGGAGTGTTATGTCGGAATAATCCTCTTCCATTTGAATTTCCTCTGTATTCATCTGAATTTCCTCCATTTTAGAATTTCCAATACGATTTTGAAGATGATTGGAAGAATATTATATATGCACAATTAGACTTGCTGGCCTCTAAGAAACTACTACTAGCTAGGAGCCTAAAAGTTGACTGACCGACCGTGGTCAGATTTAGAATGGCCGCCTTAATTGACTATATATAAATACCAATTACACTGTATTATAGTGGTGGTGGACGGTGGTGGTTACAATAAAAAATGCACTTGATTAACGGATAAAAGTAAATTCGATAAATTTAGGCTAAATTATTTATTAATATATAGAATAGGGGAGTCTTACCCGTTACACAATTTTTTAACAAAAAATTACAAGTAATACTTACTCACATAATTAACAATCAAAAATTCAGATAAACATTCGTAATAGATATCATTCAAATTGTATTTTTTTCGTTTATCAGTTTATGTAATGTTTGATGCATTATAGATCTAAACATACTTAAATTTGTTGATTTGTTAACAAACGGAAAAATTACAAAAGCAATTTATTTTGATATAATATAATATAATATTTTTTGTTTTGATACAGAAAATGAGAGGTGCGTAAAGTATCCCAAATTCCTGACAAATAATATAATGAATTTGTATATTATATTTACGGAGGGGACAAAAATACGTTTAGACTGGTTGGGCCTAGAGAAAAATCTGGGTGATCCATCACCCTAGTTGGCTCTAAAATGAGATTTTCGGCTTTAAAGAAATATTAAATATTTATTTCGCGATCCGATGGACGATACAAAAAAAAAAAAGGATGCTGGATAAGACCATGTAAAAATATTAGTTCCCAACAAATAAATGTACTAAAAAAGAAGAAGAGCTTTCTCAATAGTGGAGTAAATATTTGTTATGCACAAAATATCAGACTGACAAATACCTCTCGTTTTATTTACTTATTTATTTATTAGGATATCCAGAACTTTATCGACAGCTTCCTTTTTGTTGCAAATTTAGGATCATGGAAAACCAGCCTTCTCTCTTGTTCATGTTTGGTTTAAACGGAGCTCCGAAATTAAGTCAATAACAAATACTAATGTTAATCTTGATGGACTACAACAGATCCATCAATGACAAAGGAGTTCAGTCATTCATTCAAATATAGATTTTTATGACATCATTTTAATATTTAATTATATAATTAAAATTTTTGAGTAAAGTTAATAATTTGATTATGTATATTACAATGTTAAAATCGTAAAATACTATTACCAAACAGCTTTATAAGTTCAGATGCAATTTCATTCAGATGATCTAATTTATTAATATGTCATAACCATTCAGACCTTAATTATTCAATTTTACCAAACACCATCTTAATTATTCTTTATTTTGAGTTACATGACTTATTCCGGTTATAAATTCTTAATTTGATAGCCAAAAAGTTTAATTTATAAAAATATAGAGACATTGAGATTTAATGGCTTAAAGTTAAAATTTAGAGGTTTAAAATATAAAAAGCAAAACACTTAAAGGTTTGAAGTGTATTCTATGTGAGACAAGCTGGATCAGCTGCGAGGTCCATTATTATTTATATATATATATATATAGTCTCAATTTTCTTATATTCTGTGTTTATCATGCATGGAGAAAAAAATAGATAATATGACAAAGACAATGGGTGGAATCCCGCTCTATCTATAAATATATAAAAAAACTACAATAATAAAATTAAAAATGAGTTAATCCAGTAAGGTTAGGAGTTGTTAAATATATTATATATAGGTCTCTCTCTAGACTTTTTTATATATATATATTAAGAAATTCTCCTTGTATTAAATCATATATTACATTTCTCATGCGGATTATGAGAAGTGAAATATATGATTAAAGATGTATTAGTATAAATGAAAGATTATGTTCAGTTAATTATTTTGTATAATGGTCTATATTTTAATTATGACTTACAAAACTTAATGGCTATTTATGGGTCCTACGTAGAGAAATGTAATTAAGTAGTTGTGAGTAAGGAAAACATACCTTACTAGGGTTAGGGTTTTGAGTTGGCTGAGGAGGAGAGAAATTTACACAGAGTACGGTCTTGATTGATTGATTGAAGAGGGGAGAAGAACAGGTAAGCGATTGCTCGAGTAACACGTGACAGAATTTCTAGAATCCAAGAGCCCTACTAGAGTATCAAGGATTCAGAGAGCCTTCTTGAGTGTCTTCAGTTCAGAGAAAATCAAAAAGTTCCATTCTATTGAAGTGAAAGGGGCTATTTATAGAGTTTTCTGGAAAATAGTCACGTGCCTGGCACATGTCAGGGTCTTGTGCCTGGCATGTGATTTCAAAGGAAATTCCAAAAATACCCTTAATTACTTGAGTAATGCCTAAATCACCCTGTCCTTCTAGCCACCAATCCAATCCCTCAATCAATTCCCAAAATGAGCAACTCCACGAGCCTTCTGCCTCGGAACACGTGGAGGCTTCTCCCCATTTCTTTAGATCACATGTAAACCCTAATTTATACTTGGGCTCACATTTGCCCCTTGCGCGTGAGTCACGCCTTCAAAGTGACGATCGCTCAAAAATACTTGTTATCTTTGAATCCTGTTCTAAATTTTTGAATAATACGCGGAGCTCAATGTTGCAAATCTCAAAAACCAAAATCTTATGAGAGGAAAACCCTAAGGGAGCTCTCCCAAGATATACTGGAAATCATTTATCAAATTTGTTTTCCAAATCTTGCTAAATTAAATCTAAAAACTTGGCAAGCAGGGGATTAGTTGCAACAGTTAATAATATATATTGATTATTCAAAAATATGGAAATAAAAATGCATTATAAATATATCTAATACATATTTTTTATTAAATAAACTCACTGATATAACGTAGCATGTTATTTGGAAGTAAAAAATATATATAAATAAATAAATATGCATGGGCAATATTTATTTATTTATTATATATATATATTTAATCATGACCCATGTATATATATATTTAGCAATTCGAACTAGATAAGAAGTTTGGGAAGATAGGTTCAAATTTATTTATTTATTTTTTTGGTCAATAATTAGAGTTCTAAAACAAAACAATGTTGTAGAGATTAATCCACGTAGAGTCACAAGTTTATTAGGATACATGCTTTGTGTTTGTGTATATATAGAAAAGAAAGGCTGAGTTTCTTCTTCATAATTGATAAAGTAATACAATATCAGTAGTATTGTGTTGGAGAGCAGCTACAAGAAACTAATTCAGAAAGGGAAGTGATTGACGCAAGCCGAGGTAAGCGTAAGGAAGAAGTTACTGCCGGCACATGATTTCTATTGTCAATCTCTCATAATTGATCCATCATGTTAATCAATTAAATCGCAATAATAATCATGATGATGAACAAAAAGTAAGTATATATAAAGTAGCAATTAACTTACATAGGCGTACTTTATGTTCTGTTCAGATATGACCACACAATTGAATTTTATTTATTATTTATTATTTATATTATTTTTTAATTCGTGATGGGTAAGATACTGTGCATATCTAAGGATACTACACTGTGACGCAACAAGCTACGTGAAAAAGGTTGGCATCCAGTAAATGCTCCAGCACTATCACAATTACAATTCATAAGAAAGAAAGGAACTTTTTCCTTCTAAGACCCAGTAAACATGATGTGATAACTTATGCATTGTAATTCGTTCTCTAAATTATTTTTTTCTTTCAAATCTGTCACCTATTTAAGGGCGTTTTTATCCCCAAACGTGATCAAGAGTTTTTTTTTAATTATCTATTTTTTTTCCAGGTAATTGCAGGGTTTTTTTTTCCGGATATTAAAGAAAACTTACTTTTAAGGAATTCCAAGCGCCGCTTCGTTCCACTCAATCAAACAACGGACCAAGAAAAGAAGCAAGGTACCATAGTTGGACCATCCTGGATGGGTGCACCCTAGTAGGGTGCCGAATCCCAAGGTGACTAAACTTGAGCATAACGAATCTCCATGTGGTCGAATCCCGAGGTGACCGAACACTAGAGGATTCTCCGTCCTTTGCTAATTTTGTTTCCTCTTCTTTCCAGGTGTTATTAATCTCTCCTTTTCCGAGATAAGTCTTCTTATTCGAGCTAAACTTTTTTCCTCGTCGGATATTGTCAAGGGGAGATTGTTTTCAAAGCGACCTCATTTGTTCGGGATTCACCATTTCTCTTTTACCATGGTAAGCATTTAATTTTGAATGCTTTCATCACCTTTTTCTTGTTTCATAGAATTCTCATGTCAAATCCCCCTCGTTGTAGGCTAATTCTGACGAACGTTCTGCGAACCCGAAAACCACTAAGGAAATCCCCTTCATAAACGAGTGGGGAAAAACTCCCTTTTTTGGGTCTTTTGACGTTTTCTGGGAACAAACGAAGAAATATGATTGTGCAGCCTTTCCTTCACCTGACAAAGGGGGTTTATTTCTATATGTAGCTGCTGGTGAAAGTGCAGACAGCTTTCCCTGCTCTACTCAGATTCTCCGCATGTGCATTGAAAAACAGGAATACCCTTTCAGCCCCGTTCGTTTCCTGTCCGACTCATCTAGTCGCCTTCCGGGATGGCAACATTGGACTGATGATATCCTTGGGAATTTCGATTATGTGAAGATACTGGACAAAGCTAGGATTTTGCGTTGTATGCAGCTATGTAGGGATCTTCGTATCCAACAGGACTATGACGCCCTTACCTTATTGATTTCACGCTGGTGTTCTTCTACATGTACATTTGTCACAGCTTGGAGGGAGTTCACTCCTACTTTAGAGGATGTCTATGTCATTTACCAGCAATTATTTCTTCTGTTTTGTACATTCATCCTTATTTTTCTTGGATTATGTAATCATTCTGAACTATATCTTGTAGCCTTCGTGCTGATGTTTCAGCCTCTTGCTGTCCATCCAGCCTCTCTCTTAGGGATGTTGAATGTGTTGCGTACTTGACAGAAGCCTTCAAGCGGGCTTCTAATTACACCACGAGGTTTCAAGGTGATATAATCCTTTCAGACTTCGAGACCCCTAACCATCCGGAGACTTCCTGGCTGTCTTGGGTACGCTATTTCTTTCGGGATTACAAGCCTGACCATCAGAATAGTTCTGTTTACAGGGAGTCCGTCCTCACTTTTCATGAGGAACATTGTCCTTTTCCTTTGGCTGCTTATCTAGTTATGTGGTTATCTCACTTTATCTTCCCCGGATCACCCATAGACGGTCCCTCGACCCGTATGTTTAGCTTAGCGGCTTTGTTATCTCGGGGTTTGGAGATCCCTCTTGCTCCTCTCTTATTGGGGACCTTGTATCGTCGCTTGGATGAAACTGTCCTTGCCATGAGAGAATCTGTCGGAAGGTACCTTTTCCCAGTTTCCCTCTTTCTTTTTTCTTTTTTTCTTTTGTGTCATTAATGTTTCTTTCATTTATTCAGGTACGACGTGAGTTGCTTTGTTCCATGTTCCTTTCTTCAGATCTTCCTCTTTGAGCATTTTTGGAGCCATTCAACTTCTGAGCACTTTTCTCAGAAGAAAAGGAAATTTTCGCACCCTTTCTCATCGCCCAACATTGTTCCCCGCAACGCTCGCTGGATTGATCATAGAATTGCTTCGGATTTGCGGCTTTATATTGATGACTTTTCCTGTTTCACTGCTCGCCCTTACACCATTATTCTAGAGGATGGTTTTCGGCCTCACTTCTATAAGAGGGAATTTCGTTCTTTTTTGAATGTCAAGGAATTAACTGGGTCCTCACTTTCTTGGTTCATATTCCTCTGAGATGTGGAACTTCCATATTTTGTTGAGGATGATGGGTTTGACACCGTACTTTATTCTCCTCATAGAGTCATGAGGCAATTTGGATTTGACCAAAATCGACCTTTTGGCCGCTCTTGCCAGAGGGATTACGAGGGTGCTTTCCTCAATTTTGTCCCCACATCTTCCTCATTTTCATGGGAGTTTCCAAAACCTTCTAATGCTTCACACGACCCTCTTCATTTCGTCATACCAGATGATTCTCGGCAAGGGCGATATACTACTTATGAACGCAACTACTGACTCATCAACCTTAAAAAGTGGCAGGATAATACTATGATTTGTTCGCTGCCAGCTTCTCCTCCCGAACGTCTTCAATGGACCAGAATGTTATGTTCTCCTAGATCTAATACTCGTTCAGAGCGTTGGCCAACTAGTAGTCGACTTTTTGAGCGTAAGGCTTTAATCTCTGAGTCTCTTCTTGCTCCATCCGCAGACCCAGATGTTCCTCCTGCACAGGTCCCTACTACTTCTTTAAATCTTTCACCACGGGCTTTATCTCGGATACCTCCTCCAGCTCCTCCCCAGAGATCTTCTGCTGCCGAGGAAATGAGAGTTACTCGCTCTAAAACGAGAGCATCAGCTATTACCAACTTTGAGGTGATGCCCCCTACAGATTCTACTGTGGTCCCTGCTAGTCGTTCTGTCATTAAGCTTCGCTTAAAGCCATTAACAAAGCGCCTTCTTGATGATGCTAGTCCTAATGTGTCGGCAGCCGAGGATCCGGTCAAGAGACAACACAAACTTTTAGTAAACTTTGTAGCATTTTCATTTATGTCTCTCAACCATTCATATAACTATTTTCGTGTTTCCCCATGTCATTATTTCCTCATTTTTTTAGATTGCCAAGGCTAATGAAGAGGATGACGATGCTCCTGTTTTATTTCCTACAGGTGCTGTAAGTAAGAAGACTGCGGCTTCCACTACTTGTGAGCCTCCTCGACCTATCACTGTTGCTATCGAGTCTTCTTCACAGCATGATGATCGTGTTAGTCTTGATGCTGAGGACTCTTTATCTAATGTGAGCTCAGGTAATGTTGTGGATGGTACAACTCTCTCTTCACGTGCTCTTATAGCCTCTCCTCATGACAGTCTCAAGGATACCGGTGAGGCTCCTATTTTCTCGAGGGGGAATCCTTCTGAGACTATTGCTGATGTTCATCCTCCCCAGAAGGATTCTGCCGAGTTGGTGATTTCTCGGGAGGTTATTATTGATAGCACTTTGGGTGGGTTGATTGACATTCCACCTTCTGTGGCATCTCCCAACTATTTGAACATTGACTATCTTGTGAGTATCTATCTTTGGGTCAATATATCATCTTCTTCTTGAATTTTCTTTCTTTCTCCCAAATATATTATGCTTTATTATCTTGTTTTCAGAGCGAGAAGATGAAAGATCTGCCTTTGCCTGCTGATGCGCTTGCTTTATTTGATACTCTCCATCCATATGTTGACTCCTTGCCATATAGTGATCTCGGTTATCCTCCGGGTTATCTTCCGGATGACCAAGGCTTCGAGAATTCATCGGCAGCACAGCAACCCCATACTCCTCCATCCTTTGTTTCGACGGATTCTATGATGGCCTCTAAAGTAGCTTCTGCCAGAGCTTCCTTCAATCCAAGTGGAGGCCTTGTTTCTTGGAGGGTTTTTAGATATCTTCTTCCATCCAGGAAGTTCTCGATCGTTTCATAGCTCGGTTTCCTCAAATACTTGACCGTCTGACTATCCGTATGGCCCCCGTCCAGACTTTCTTTTTGGATCGATTTGCGAGCGTTATCCTTGAGTTGCACAGTCTTTCTTTCTATTCTTTGCGAGCTGAAGACTTGGATAGATTTAGCAGTGAGCTTAATGACTTCTCCACCGTTGGCTTTGACATGTCTCTCTTTCGTGATCGGCTGAATCTTCTTAGTTACACTTTTCAGATTGTTGCACTACGGTCAGAGGTTACTATGTATCAGCTTGAGAATAACTCTTTTTCGGAACAAGTCTCGGATCTTGAGAACACCGCAAACGAACTGGAGACCCGATTTCAGGTTTTAAAGTCAAATATCCAAGCTTTACGAAAACTGAAAACCGCCAATGTGAAGGCTCGAGATGCTGCCATTGTTAAATTAGAAGCCCTAGCTTTGCCCCCTCTTCAGTTTGATATGGCATGGTCTTTAGATCATGGCTTTCTGTAGTTTTTTTTTCATTCCTGTAAAAAAAATCATTTACATATATTTCCTTTATCAGAATATAGTTTCTTTGGCCTTATTAATTGCCTTCAATTTGAATTTAATTTTTTTTTCGCAAACCAACACTTGAATCCATACTTAAAAAAAAATTAAAAAAATAATAATTATTCAAGTATAAGTGAAAGTTTGACATTTTATTGATAATCATGTTGCTTTTAACGAAAAGCATAGCGTTTCAGAAAATAAATCTTGCTTTTGTCGGAGAAAGCATAACGTTCGCCACTTTTAGAGATAAAGTGTAACTTTCTTGGGTGTGAGGACTTAAACTCAGGTGCCTCAATTACTTTTAAAGTTAAAAGTATAACTTTTCTGTGATGATTATCTCATGTATAATATTTCTTTACCCATTTCAGGTTCAATGGGCCCGAGATAGCATCTGATCCCACACGATATATTTTGCAATATCCGCTTTCGGAGATCTTTCGCACCCTATATGTGACGCCCCCAGAATAGGTCCATTCAACCCAACCCATTCTGAGTCGCCAAATACATGGTACATAATTCAAATACAAATTTTATATCATACGGTCGTGCAAAATACGACCACACAACTGTGAGTCTCAGTACAAATATGTAGAAAATATTAAGATTCAAACTAAGTCCTCATTACAATTATTATCACACTATTTATCAGAACTAGTGAGGACTACTACTGCTCTAACTCGGACCATCACTCTGTCCCCCGACTAGTCCCCGCAACATTCTCATTTCCTGAAGAGGACAACAGATGAAAAGGGTGAGCTCAACTAGCCCAGTAAAGAATATTATGACTAAGATAATGAAAAATAAATTATCGTTAGTCTTCAACAGTTCAGATAAAATATTATGGACAACAAGTTTTAGATCAATATTCGCAGCGAAAATAACAAATCATTAGAAGAGTTAAGCAGAGAATGAAGTCTACTATCTTCTATGATTTAAAAGTCCATCACCAATATTTTATCCCTGTAACATCAATCAATATACATCTCGAATCAATATTCATCTTTGCACTACAGGCCAAAGATATTCATTTGCATCATCAGTAGTCATGTTCATCTCAACACCTGTCATCTTTGCACTACAGGCCAAAGATATTCATCAGGTAATCATTCATCTTTGCTCTACAGGCCAAAGATATTCAGTTACATCAACTTTTAGGACTGAGGATGATGAAAAACATTTTAAACAAAACGAATCCAGTGAGATAAAAGACAAAGATTAGGGATTCGTCATTTAGTTTATCCAAATTCAAGAATAATCCATAATAATACTTTGTGAAGCAAAATTCCAGAATAAAGCCCAAAACTTGGATACAATCAAAGATAGTAACCTTAACAGACAATTTGGACAAATAGAAGAAAAATAAATTTTCCCGTGAATAGTGCCGTATACGTGAATAGTGCCGTATACGTGAATAGTAACCCCGACGGAAAAAGTAAGAATTTTAACATAAAATCCATGACAATATTTCTGTATAATGATATTGAAAAGAATAACATCATTTACGAAAGAAAATAACATCCCTTACCTCAAAAAGATAGTACCTCTGACTGGAATATCGGATATAATATTGACGGAAACTTGCGCTGAATACTAATACTCAAAGTATAGAAATACTCACAAAAATACGCTCGATATTATAGAGAGAGAAAACTTCGAATTCTGGTGTGATTTTCAATTCTAACCTAAGCACCCTATTTATAGGAAAAGCTTAGGATGCCAAAGGAGACTAAAATAATAAAATAATAATATTTTTTTTTTTAAAAAATTCCTCCGCCGCCGGCTGCTCCAAGAAAATCAGATTTTCCACAACCCAACAAAAGTGGGGCCCACCTTTTATTTAAAAAATATTTATTTTTCGAAACTTCAATAATTCATAATAAATAGCTCCTTTGTCAGAAAAATACAAATGATGTGTCCTTTCCATAGGAAATTTAATTCTCTACAACTTTGCAGAAGAAAATTTTTCCAAATTCCCAACATAAATTATCCGAAATCCACCAACAGATGATTTTTCACACCAAAATATTGATAAAAACACATCAGCACTAATTCCTTCTTTAATATCCACAAAATAAATATTCCCTTATCATATAAATCAATAATTAATTATTCACAAATAATATTATAGAACTACAATATTAACAACCAGGTCGTTCCCAGGACAGAGGGGGCCTTCCGATAAGGATTTCTCCTTACTGGCGCGTAATTAAATAACCCCTCCTAGACAGAACTTCCTTAGGCATTGTCAATAATGCTATCTAATAATATTATTCAAATAATATGAATTATTGAGTTGATAACGTGAAATACTGTGCAACGACAATTATTGAATCAATACTACAAAATATCAACTGTAGCCATTATTGAATCAATCATAAAAAAATAGCAACGTAGCAATTATTGAGTCAATAAAATATCAATGCAGCAATTATTGAGTCAATAATATAAAATATTGAACAGTAAATACTGTAACAATAATTGAGTAGGTTCCTTCTCACGTAAGACTCAATAATTCAAAATACTGTGCAATACCGTGTGCTACTGCGCACCACCGCGTACTGTATTTTAACCACCGGGTATTTCAACAGTACTAACGGTAACAACCCCGCCGTTATTTTGTAAAAAGTTATTTCTGTCGCTTTCTATATCCGACAGTTATTCCGTTGTGGGGGCCCACAAATAGCTGCGCCGTCGTACGAATATTCCCCGACAACAAGAATATTCCACGACCAAACGAATATTCCCCGACAACAAGAATATTTTATAACCACTTGCTCATTTTAAAAATATTTGCACATTTCACCCATAACTTTCATATTTATCAAGTCAACACCTTACTATTTCAAAATAATATATAAAGAAAATTAAATCTTTATTCATAAAAGTTGGGGTCTTACAACCTCCCCTCCTTATGAAATTTCGTCCTCGAAATTGATGTACGTACCTGGTATGTCGAAAAGGTGAGGATACCTCGCTTTCATTTCCGATTCCAACTCCCAGGTCATTTCCTCAATTGCATGGTTTCTCCACAAAACTTTAACTTGAGGTATAATTTTCGAGCGTAGGACATGCTCCTTCCTATCCAAGATCTTGACAGGTACCTCCTCGTACGTTAAATCTTCAGCTATCTCGTCTGGTTCTAACTCAATAATGCGGTTTGGATCCTTCACATATTTACGTAACACGGATATGTGAAACACGTTATGAACACGAGACATGCTTGGAGGTAAAGCGAGTCTATAAGCCACATTTCCTATTCGGTCAAGAATCTCAAATGGACCAATGAATCGTGGGTTGAGCTTTCCTCTCTTCCCAAACCTCGTAACTCCTTTCCACGGAGCAACACGTAATAACACATGGTCCCCAACATTAAATTCCACGTCTTTTCGATGAAGATCTGCATAACTCTTTTGTCGATCCTGTGCCGTCTGTATACGTTGTCGGATTATTTGGATCTTTTCTGTAGTCATACGTACTAACTCTGGTCCCAACAATGTTGCTTCACCCACCTCATCCCAACATACTGGAGAACGACACTTTCTCCCATACAACGCTTCGAATGGAGCTACGCCTATACTTGCCTGATAACTGTTGTTGTAGGAGAATTCCACCAATGGTAAATACTTATCCCAACTCCCTTTGAAGTCTAGAACACAGAGTCTCAATAGATCTTCAAGAGTTTGGATAGTCCTTTCCGATTGTCCGTCTGTTTGAGGATGATAAGCCGAACTGAATCGTAAATCCGTACCCATAGCTTTCTGCAAACTGATCCAAAATCGTGAAGTAAATCTGGGGTCACGATCCGAAACTATGGATACTGGCATGCCATGCAATCTCACAATCTCATTCACGTACATATGAGCAAGACGTTCAAGGGAATAAGTCTCTCGTATCGGCAAGAAATGAGCAGACTTGGTTAATCTATCAACAATAACCCAAATCGCATCTAAGCCTTGAGAAACCTTGGGAAGACCCGTAACGAAATCCATCGTAATGTGTTCCCACTTCCATTTCGGAATCTCCAGTGGTTGCAATGGACCCTTCGGTACTTGATGCTCCGCCTTTACACGTTGACAAGTTAAACATCTAGAGATGAACTCCGCGATCTCTCTCTTCATATTGCTCCACCAAAATGTATGTCGAAGATCACGATACATTTTAGTACTCCCAGGATGGATCGCAAATGGTGTGTTGTGTGCCTCCATCATGATTCTATACTTCAAGTCGAAATCGTTAGGAACACAAAGTCTGGAGTTGACTCGAAGTATTCCCTCTTCATCGATTCTTGCTTCTGGAATTGCACCTTCTTGCACCTTCTTCTTCATCTTCATCAGCTCCGCATCTGTAGCTTGAGCAGCTTTAACTTTATCAAGCAAAGCTGGTTCTACGCGTATACTTGACATCATCGCACTCGTTCCCACATATGATCTTCTACTCAACGCGTCAGCTACCACGTTCGCTTTTCCAGGATGGTATTGGATGGTATGATCGTAATCTTTCAACAGCTCAAGCCAACGTCGTTGCCGCATGTTGAGTTCCTTCTGAGTGAAGAAATATTTAAGGCTCTTATGATCTGTATAAATCTCCACTTTCTCTCCGTACAAGTAATGTCTCCAGATTTTCAACGCGAAAACGACTGCTGCCAACTCTAGATCATGAGTAGGATAATTCCTCTCATATTCTTTGAGTTGTCGCGAGGCATAGGCTATGACTTTCCCATGTTGCATGAGAACACATCCTAACCCTTTGCCTGAAGCATCGCTGTAGATAACAAATCCATCCGAACCAGATGGTATTGTCAGAACAGGTGCCGAAATAAGTCTCCTCTTGAGCTCTTGGAAGCTCTTCTAGCATTCTTCTCTCCAAACGAATTTCGTATCTTTCCGAGTCAACTGTGTTAATGGAGTAGCGATTCGAGAAAATCCCTCTACGAACCTCCGATAATAACCAGCTAAGCCCAGAAAGCTTCGTACTTCGGTCACCGACTTAGGTTGCTCCCAGCTTTGTATTGCTTCAATCTTCGCCGGGTCAACAGATACTCCATGTTTCGATACCACGTGCCCAAGGAATGCTACTTCCTCAAGCCAGAACTCGCATTTCTTTAACTTGGCGTATAGCTTGTTCTCACGAAGCTTTTGAAGTACCAGCTTCAAGTGGTGTTCATGATCTTCACGGCTTTTAGAGTAGATGAGAATGTCATCAATAAAGACAACAACGAATTGATCTAAATACTCCTTAAATACACGGTTCATCATATCCATGAAAGCAGCAGGAGCATTAGTCAATCCAAAAGACATGACTAAGAACTCATAATGCCCGTACCGTGTTCTGAAAGCAGTCTTTGGAATATCCTCAGTTTTAATCTTCAACTGATGATATCCAGAACGAAGATCGATCTTTGAAAAAAATTGCGCTCCTTGCAACTGGTCGAACAGGTCATCAATACGAGGTAACGGATACCTATTCTTGATGGTGACATGGTTCAACTCCCGATAATCAATGCAAAGTCGCATACTCCCGTCTTTCTTCTTTACGAATAAAACAGGAGCACCCCAAGGAGACGTACTAGGACGAATAAAACCGATGTCTAACAACTCTTGTAATTGGACCTTTAACTCCTGAAGTTCAATAGGAGCCATTCGATATGGGGTTTTAGAAATGGGTTTTGTACCGGGCTCAAGGTCAATAAAGAATTCAACTTCACGTTCTGGGGGTAGACCGGGAAGTTCTTCGGGAAATACATCAGGAAACTCATTAACAACGAAATATCATTCAAATCTGATGTATTCTGATTTAGATCAGTGACATGAGCTAAGAAAGCTTGACATCCGTTTTTCAATAAACGAATAGCTTTATGACTTGAAATGATATTGACTGATTTTAGTGGTTTGGTGATTTGGATTCGCACAACAGGTTGATTAGGAATATGAAAACTAACAACCTTACGAAAACAATCAATTTTGGCATGGTAAGTGGTTAACCAGTCAATTCCTAAAATCACGTCAAATGCAAGTATTTTCAAAGATATAAGATCAACAGGTAAGGTAAGGGTACCAATCTGAATCAAGCAAGATTTATAAACTGTAGATGTAACAAAGGTTTCTCCTAACGGAGTTTCAACAGATAAGTCAAAGTCTAATTTATCAGAAGTCAAGTTCAAACGTTGAGCACAAGCAGGTGAAATAAAGGAATGGGTAGCACCGGTATCTAACAAGGTATAAACTTCGCAAGAGTTTATGATCAGCTTACCCGTAATCACCTCGTGTGGATTCCTCGCGTTTTGGGCTGTAACGACAAACGCTCTTCCAGGAATCACCGACTTTGACTTGTCTGCAACCGCCTTTGGAATCACCACCCCCGCTGAACTTGATTTCGCAACAGGACAATCTCGAGCTATATGTCCTTCCTTTCCACAGTTATAGCATCCTTTGAACTGTTGTGGGCAGTTTGGGCTGATATGTCCCTCTTTCCCGCATTTAAAGCATACGACCGGTGGTCGTTCTCCTCCCCTCGAAACAGTTGATGCTGGTGCTGATGTTGACATCTTCGCGTTCTCATTGTTATACCTTCTCTTTTTAAAATCTCCTCCCGATTCGCTTCTTCTACTATCATGGCCACGATAACCACCGGAGTGGTTACCGCTTCTGTCATACTTTCCTCCTCGCTGGTTGTCATTGCTCCGATGACTACTGCCACCAGTACGACCTTGGTTGTGGTCCCTTGGTTGAACATAATCATTATCTCGTTCCAATAACTGGGCCCTGTTTACTACATCCGAATATAAAGAAAACTTATGAGAAATGAGGTATTGACGTATTTCGGGTTTCAAACCTCTTAGAAACATCCGCGTCATACGTTCCTCATTCTCCACCAAATGAGGTGCAAACCTGGACAGCTCCGCGAACTTAGCCTCGTACTGGGATACCGTCATGTTGTTTTGCTCGAGTCTGATAAACTCTACTTCCTTCATATGACGAATACTTTCAGGAAAGTACTTGTCATTAAACAGTTTCTGGAACGCTTCCCAAGACATCTGGAGTGCGGCAGGCTGGGTACGCTTCACGGATTCCCACCAGTAATCTGCCTCTCCACGGAACATAAACGTGGCGAATGGAACCTTCTGTTCCTCTGTACATCCCAAGACATCAAATATCTTGGTAATTTGTTTAATCCACGTCTCCGCTTTGATCGGATCCGGCTTTCCCAGAAACTCTGGTGGTCCCAATTCTTTGAACTGCTTAGCAGTGACAGCTCGCGTGTTGTTATTATCTCCACCTGTATGTTGCACACGAGTCTCCCTCGTCTGATTTTGCATGAACTGCAAAAAACTTCTAAACATCTCATCGTTTATCGTCTGACCAGCGTTATTTTCAGGATGAACATTGCCTTCTTGTTGCACGTTCTCCTGGTTAACGATTAAAGGTGTCTCTACGGTCTCATTCACTTCGTTGTTAACGTTCTCAGCTGCCATTCTCAAATACTGCCATAAAACAAGGGTTAATTAAACAAATCAACATATCACATATTAACCCTATGCTCCGACTGACCAATTAAATACCATATAAGCTTAGGTAGGACACACTAGCGAAGGATTTACTCGTCTCTCCCCTCCTAGTTCTATTCCCCGATCTCCGCCAGAGATCATATCCCTAAGCTCTGATACCAACTGTGACGCCCCCAGAATAGGTCCATTCAACCCAACCCATTCTGAGTCGCCAAATACATGGTACATAATTCAAATACAAATTTTATATCATACGGTCGTGCAAAATACGACCACACAACTGTGAGTCTCAGTACAAATATGTAGAAAATATTAAGATTCAAACTAAGTCCTCATTACAATTATTATCACACTATTTATCAGAACTAGTGAGGACTACTACTGCTCTAACTCGGACCATCACTCTGTCCCCCGACTAGTCCCCGCAACATTCTCATTTCCTGAAGAGGACAACAGATGAAAAGGGTGAGCTCAACTAGCCCAGTAAAGAATATTATGACTAAGATAATGAAAAATAAATTATCGTTAGTCTTCAACAGTTCAGATAAAATATTATGGACAACAAGTTTTAGATCAATATTCGCAGCGAAAATAACAAATCATTAGAAGAGTTAAGCAGAGAATGAAGTCTACTATCTTCTATGATTTAAAAGTCCATCACCAATATTTTATCCCTGTAACATCAATCAATATACATCTCGAATCAATATTCATCTTTGCACTACAGGCCAAAGATATTCATTTGCATCATCAGTAGTCATGTTCATCTCAACACCTGTCATCTTTGCACTACAGGCCAAAGATATTCATCAGGTAATCATTCATCTTTGCTCTACAGGCCAAAGATATTCAGTTACATCAACTTTTAGGACTGAGGATGATGAAAAACATTTTAAACAAAACGAATCCAGTGAGATAAAAGACAAAGATTAGGGATTCGTCATTTAGTTTATCCAAATTCAAGAATAATCCATAATAATACTTTGTGAAGCAAAATTCCAGAATAAAGCCCAAAACTTGGATACAATCAAAGATAGTAACCTTAACAGACAATTTGGACAAATAGAAGAAAAATAAATTTTCCCGTGAATAGTGCCGTATACGTGAATAGTGCCGTATACGTGAATAGTAACCCCGACGGAAAAAGTAAGAATTTTAACATAAAATCCATGACAATATTTCTGTATAATGATATTGAAAAGAATAACATCATTTACGAAAGAAAATAACATCCCTTACCTCAAAAAGATAGTACCTCTGACTGGAATATCGGATATAATATTGACGGAAACTTGCGCTGAATACTAATACTCAAAGTATAGAAATACTCACAAAAATACGCTCGATATTATAGAGAGAGAAAACTTCGAATTCTGGTGTGATTTTCAATTCTAACCTAAGCACCCTATTTATAGGAAAAGCTTAGGATGCCAAAGGAGACTAAAATAATAAAATAATAATATTTTTTTTTTAAAAAAATTTCTCCGCCGCCGGCTGCTCCAAGAAAATCAGATTTTCCACAACCCAACAAAAGTGGGGCCCACCTTTTATTTAAAAAATATTTATTTTTCGAAACTTCAATAATTCATAATAAATAGCTCCTTTGTCAGAAAAATACAAATGATGTGTCCTTTCCATAGGAAATTTAATTCTCTACAACTTTGCAGAAGAAAATTTTTCCAAATTCCCAACATAAATTATCCGAAATCCACCAACAGATGATTTTTCACACCAAAATATTGATAAAAACACATCAGCACTAATTCCTTCTTTAATATCCACAAAATAAATATTCCCTTATCATATAAATCAATAATTAATTATTCACAAATAATATTATAGAACTACAATATTAACAACCAGGTCGTTCCCAGGACAGAGGGGGCCTTCCGATAAGGATTTCTCCTTACTGGCGCGCAATTAAATAACCCCTCCTAGACAGAACTTCCTTAGGCATTGTCAATAATGCTATCTAATAATATTATTCAAATAATATGAATTATTGAGTTGATAACGTGAAATACTGTGCAACGACAATTATTGAATCAATACTACAAAATATCAACTGTAGCCATTATTGAATCAATCATAAAAAAATAGCAACGTAGCAATTATTGAGTCAATAAAATATCAATGCAGCAATTATTGAGTCAATAATATAAAATATTGAACAGTAAATACTGTAACAATAATTGAGTAGGTTCCTTCTCACGTAAGACTCAATAATTCAAAATACTGTGCAATACCGTGTGCTACTGCGCACCACCGCGTACTGTATTTTAACCACCGGGTATTTCAACAGTACTAACGGTAACAACCCCGCCGTTATTTTGTAAAAAGTTATTTCTGTCGCTTTCTATATCCGACAGTTATTCCGTTGTGGGGGCCCACAAATAGCTGCGCCGTCGTACGAATATTCCCCGACAACAAGAATATTCCACGACCAAACGAATATTCCCCGACAACAAGAATATTTTATAACCACTTGCTCATTTTAAAAATATTTGCACATTTCACCCATAACTTTCATATTTATCAAGTCAACACCTTACTATTTCAAAATAATATATAAAGAAAATTAAATCTTTATTCATAAAAGTTGGGGTCTTACACTATACGGGCCTTCCCATTTGGGAAAAAATTTGGTGGTTGGTGTTCCCCTCATGACTTGATTTGCTGTCTTGAGCACCAAGTCCCCCACCAGAATTTGTCGGGGTACCACTGCAGTATTGTATTGTTGTCGCAATTTTTCATGGTACCGTTTTAATTTTTCTTTAGCCTCGTCTCGAAAGTCAGTTAAGGCTTCCAGAGCGGCTGGTCAGTTCTCTTCCTCGACTAAGCTTCGGAGTCTCATCCTTGCCGAAGGGATTTCTATTTCTGCGGGCAAGATAACTTCTTCACCATATACTAAAACGTATGGGGTTTCACCCGTAGGCTTTCTTTTTGAAGTTCGATAAGCCCATAACGCTATTGGTAACTGTTCTGCCCATGTCTTCGGATGCTCATCCAAGGTTTTCGAGAAAATCTTGATCAGAGTTCTGTTTGTGGCCTCTGTTTGTCCATTGCCTTTCGGGTAGTAAGGTGATGATTTGTAATGCTTCACTCTGTATCTATCTATCAGACTCTTGACGTCCCTATTGATGAAGGGAGTTCCATTATCTGATAAAATGACATTCGAGATCCCGAAACGACAAATAATATGCTCCTTGATGAAATTTGCCACTGCTGGTCCCGTAGCCCTCTTTAAAGGTATTGCTTCTACCCACTTTGTGTACATCTCAGTGTCGGTCAAGATCCAGATGTTTCCCTTTGAATTGGGATCATGAATAGGACCTATAAGATCCATTCCCCATGTATGAAATGGTCATGGTGTTGCTAAGGTCCGTAAATCCACGGCGGGAGCATGAATCAAGTTCCTATGAATTTGGCAAACGTGACACCTCTTGGAAAACTCTAAGCAATCCCCTTCCATTCTAGGCCAGTAGTAACCATGATCAATCAACTGTTTATACAACTTGGCTCCTCCTTGGTGTTCATCTTTGTGCATTTGGTAGACCAAATCTTTGGCCTCTCCTAATTCCAAACACCATAAGGGCTTGCCGTTGAACCCTCTTCTAAACAACTCTCCGTTTTGCAAGAAGAAACGTTGTGCTTTCTTCTTTATTGTGACTGCATCATTCTTTTCAGCAGGAAGACTACCACTTTGTAGAAATTCCATATATGGGATTCGCCAATCCGTTATGTCATCGATGAAGGCGCATTCCTCCTCCCCAGGGTATTCTTGGCATGAAAGACATTACCGTTGAAGTGCATCTGCTTCTTTCTTCATTTCGGGCCAATAATACCTTTGTCGCTGCAACCTTCAATACAAGCCGATATCTGCCAATCTGCAGTTTTCTTCATGTACCTGATATAAAACCTTATTTGCTTCATCCCTTCCCAAGCATCTTGTCAATATACTATCTGATTCTTTATGGTATAATACTCCTTTAATGATGCGGTATTTCTGAAGGTGTACCGGTGATATGTTCCCTTCCTTTGTTTGCAATTGATGAGAGATGATATGTGTCCAATCATCCATCAGATCTTTAGAGAATAATTCCAGCACCGTGGTTGGAAGAATTCTTTTGATTACCTTGACATCCAAGTCTTCTCCTTTGACATGCACTCTAGATGATACTGTGTCTAATGCATCAGGTTGTCTATTTTGTATTCTTGGCACATACTCAATCACCACTTTCCTGAAGGCTTCCATCACTTTTTGTGCCATAGTTCGATATGGTGCCAAGGTAGGTTCCTTTATTGCAAATTGACCTCTTACTTGTTGCACTATCATATTTGAGTCCCCTCTTACTTTGAGACACTTGGCTCCCAATTCTCTAGCTGCCAGTAATCCCAATATGAACGCCTCATATTCTGCTTCATTGTTCGTGCAAGGGAAATCCAGCTTGTATGACAGGGCCACTTCCTTTCCTTTCTTGGTAGTTAACACCACACCTGCTCCTCCTTTCCCTTCTGCGGACGACCCGTCGAAGGCCAAGTTCCACTACTCTGAGTCTTCATGCACCACGTCAATTGTTTCTACTTCTCCCCCTAGAAGATCCTCAGAGGGGGGTTCGTATTCTCCATTCAGAAACTGAGCGAGTAGGTCTGCCAATGCCTGACATCTGATTGCCTTTGGTGTTACGCACTTGATATCATATTCTAAAAGGATCATCATCCATCTTGCAGGTCTTCCTACCAACGTTGGCTTGGTCAGCAAGTATTTGATTAGGTCAGTTCTTGTTACAAGCTTCACTTCGTGTGCCAAAAAATAATGGCACATTTTCTGTGCGACGAACACCAGTGCCAGGCAATGTCTCTCTAACTGTGAGTACCTGGTTTCGGGTCCCCTGATTATTCGACTAATGTAGTATACATGTTTTTCTTCCCCATCTACCTCTTGTGTGATCAATCCTCCTACAGACTTTGCAGTAGAAGTGATATACAACTGCAATGGTATCCTTCTCTGTGGTACTACCATCGTTTTCGCCGAGCCTAAAATTTCCTTTATTTTCTTGAAGGCTTGTTGCTGGTCCTGCCCCCAGTCCCATTCTGTCTTTCCCTTTAGTAACTTTCCAAAAGGTTTCGTGACTTCTGCCAATGCTGGCATGAATCTCCTCATGTAAGAAATTTTCCCTAGAAAGCTCTTCAACTGTTTTTGCGTTTTTGGTGGGGTCATATCTGTGATAGCCTTTGACTTGTTTGGGTTTACCACCAAACCTCTGTTGTGCACCAAGAAGCCCAAAAATTTCCAGCTGTCATCCCAAAGGCGCACTTTTTTTGGATTTATCTTTAACTTGTACCTGCGACAACGTTCAAACACCTTTTTTAAATCCTCTATGTGAGTTGTCTCCTTTTTAGACTTCACCACTATGTCATCCACATAGTCCTCCATAGTGTCATGAATCATGTCGTGAAAGATGGCGTGCATTGCTTTTTGGTAAGTTGCTCCCGCATTCTTCAACCCGAATGGCATTACTACATAGTAAAAGTTTCCAAACGGGGTACGGAAGGATGTCATCTCTGCATCTTCTATGGACATTTTTATCTGATTGTAGCCTACGAACCCATCCATGAATGACATCATCTCATGATTGGCTGTTGCATCCACCAAAGTGTCTATATTGGGTAGCGGATACATGTCCTTTGGGCATGCCTTGTTCAAGTCTCTAAAATCTACTCATATTCGCAACTGCCCATTAGATTTCTTTACTGGTACAATGCTGGATAGCCATATTGGATGTTGAATTGGCTTGATGAATCTTATTTCCAACAACTTCTTGATCTCTTCCTTTATTTGTGTTTCGACTTTTGGTGCATAAGTGCGTGGCGCTTGCTTCACTGGTTTAGCTCTTGGGCTTAGGTTCAAATTATGCTCTACCAACTCCTTGTTGATCCCGGGCATCTCATTATAGTTCCAATCAAATACATCCACATACTCTCGCAGTAGCTTTACCAGCTCCTCCTTCTGGTTGGGGTTCAGCTTCTTGTTAATGTAAGTCGGCTTTGGCGTTCTTTCTCCCGTTGCCAGATCGACTTCCTCCATTTCATTCTGCTGAGATTTTGGTCGGTCCTCAAAGCATTCCGGAGCTGATTCCACCTTCTGTTGCACGATTTCTTCCTTTTCATTGCTACAGGAGTGGGGGACACCTCCTGAGCCCTCAGGTTTGGGTGTACCTTCGAACTCCTCCCCCTTGCACCGTCACAAGCGGAACACTATCTTTCTATCAAGTTTGACAATTTTTTCCCACTTTGTCTTCTGTTCTTCTTTTTTATTATTTACTTTGTCAGTTTTCGATTGGGCTGTCCGTTTGGCGTTGATTATATTTCGGGCATCCTCCGAGTCTGCTGCCCGCTTCCTTTGGTCTTTTTCTTCTTTCTCTACATCTACTACTACAGGTTTCTTATTTTTGGGACATTCACCTTGTTCTAAGGTTGGCTTCTTTTCCTTTTTCGCAGTAACAAACTTGTCCTCCTTCACCTCCTCCCAGGTTGCTAGCTTTAGAGAATCAGGCTTGGTAATCTGGTTTTCTCCTTCTTCAGCGACATCGTCGAAGAAAACTGCTTCGGTGATATGTGCTTCCTCTGGCCCAAAAGGGCTCCTTGTCGCTGGTACCTTAACCTCATTGTCTTTCTAAATTGCCTTCATGCACTGGTGAAAAACTGATGGCACCACCCCATAGTCATTTTGCCAAGCTCTTCCTAGCAACACATGATATGCTGCGTTAACCTCTATTACATGGAACATCACGGGTCCTCGGATCTTCCCCACTTGCATATCCACCTTGATGTATCCGAGGGTTCTCGTGCTTTGATTGGCGAACCCCGTGATGTTTGTCTTTTCCTTAACAATCTTCTTTTCTGGCAGACCCAACCATTTAAAGATGGAGTATGGCATGATATTTACAGACGCTCCATTATCAATGAACGCCCTCCGCACTTCTATGCCATTAATTGTTGATGTCACATATAACGGTCTATTATGTGGGTATCTCACCTCTCTATCAGCCTTAGAGAAAGTGATCTTGTTCTATTCCTCCTCCACCGTCTTCACAAACCTTTTGCTGATTGCCATGCAAGTCTCCTGTGTTTCAGCAGCTTTGATGATTGCCTTGGTCGCTTCTATCCTTGCTTCCTTAATCAATCCGATCTGATCAAAAAACTTCCTGAACTTAGCACCGTTCATCAACGCGGTGACTTGCAGACCAAGGTCAGAATCGTCCTCCATCACTTTTGTGCCCTCCATCATCTCCACTTCTCTTTCTTCTGGTGATTTACTATGAGTAATGGTATTGCACGTTTCTTTCCCCTTGTGGTTAGGCAGTGGCTTGTCCAGAACGTTGTTTCCTCCTTCCAGTTCGATTTCTCCTGCCGCCAACTTCTCATGGTAGATCCTCCGCAAACTGTAACAATCAATAGTGGAATGTCCGGCGTATTGGTGGTATACACAAAAATCTGGTCTCATCTTCACTTCTTCTGTTACAATAAATCTGGGCCTTGGAGGTTTAACAACTCCATGTTCTACTCATTGCTCATACAAATCCCTGGATGCCTTCTCACTGCACGTAATAGCTCCTGGGATTGGTAACCTCGAAAACTTGTCTCCTGGCTTTCCTTGATTCCTTTCATTATTTCCACTCTTTTCCCTCTTGACCCCTTGTGGCTTTTGCTGAGAGTCTGCTAAAGCCACAGTAGCAATCCTTTTGCCCTTCCACGTAACAGTCGTGTGGGTTGCGGGCAAAGTCATAATTCCTCCCAAGTCTTGTGCAAATGATGAGAGCGTTGCAAAAAAATCACATGCTTTAGTGACCAAGTGGGGTTTAAAGGCATCTAGAGCACCATTGTTGCATATGCTTACTAGATTCTTCTCCTCAATCGGCTCCACATATTTTTGCGCCTGAGCCCTTAATCTGTCTACGTAATCTGATAGCTCTTTATTTGGCTTTTGTTTGAATCTCATTAATTCCACGATGGTCACCTGTTTCTGCACATAGAAAATTTCTTAAAAAATTATAACTTCAAATCGTCCCAATCTTGGACTGACCCTTTCTCTAGATTGTAGTACCAACTGAAGGCACTATCTGTCAACGTTTTATTGAACTCATGGAGCAAGAGGTTGTGGTTGATCACTTCATCATAACCCATCCACGGAGACATCGACTCTACAAACCTGGCTATATGTTCTCTTGTATTCCCTTTCTCTCCATTGTACTTCGAAAATTGTGGAGGGTGCTCAATATACCCTGCTGGGTAAGGCTGTCTCCGTATATACGTCGGGTATGGTGGAGTGAAGTCCAATTTTGAGGGTCTGGTTGTCTGTCTTCGGAGTTGGTTGATTACGTCAAGCATATCATCCTTCGTCATATACTGGCTTGTTGTATGGACTCTTTGAGGGGTTGTGATGTATTGCTGCATTGGCGGTGTATATGGTATGGAGATCGGTCGGTGTACACTTGCATCATTTACAATTTGCATTAGTTGTGTTTGTTGGCTTGTTTGTTGGGCATGGCCCAGGATAGTTGGTATCTGCACTTATGAAAACACTGGGAGTGTAGTGGGAATGATGATTGGTTGAGGCTGGTTTGCTTCCACTCTGGGTTGTGGTATATCACCACTGTTTTGGGGATCCAAAGGTATGATTGGAATCTGATGACTCTCTATTGCTAGTGGCGCCTTTGGATTCTCCTTATTATTGTCCACTCCTATTCACTCTTCCTGCGAACTTCCTAGAAATAGAGCTTTGAAGGTTGGAATCTGCATCAACTGCTGGCGAAAATTTCCCATCTCTTCTTGTTGCCTCTGCATTTCTGACATCATGGACATCATCATCCCTTGTCCTTCTCGTGCCTCCTTTAACGCCTTGAGCATCTCCAACTGCACAGCATTCGTGGTTGCTTGTTCTCCACTTGCTTCCTCACCTTGTCTTCCCACGCCAATTTGTCTGACATTGGTTTGTTGTGGATCAGCCATATGTGGTGATGTTGAACTTCCTTCAGAAGCGTCTTCTAAGATGGGCTGATCGAGATCCAGATTCGTGCCTTGGAAAGCTTGATTTGCTTGATTCGGAACCGGATCTGGCGAAGTAATGCTAGTTGTCAGTGAAACTTTTCCTGTAGTTCTCTCGCTTCGTGTTGTGGGCATACCCTTCATGAATTCTGCACCTCCCCAGCAGAGTCGCCAAAGAAATGTGGGTAAGGAAAACGTACCCTACTAGGGTTAGAATTTCGAGTTGGCTGAGGAGGAGAGAAATCCACAAAGAGTACGGTCTTGATTGATTGATTGAAGAGGGGAGAAGAACATGTAAGCGATTGCTTGAGTAACACGTGGCAGAACTTCTAGGATCCAAGAGCTCTACTAGAGTATCAAGGATCCAGAGAGCCTTCTTGAGTGTCTTCAGTTCAGAGAAAATCAAAAAGTCCCCTTCTATTGAAGTGGAAGGGGCTATTTATAGAGTTTTCTGGAAAATAGTCACGTGCCTGGCACATGTCTGGGTCTTGTGCCTAACATGTGATTTCAAAGGAGATTCTAGAAATACCCTTAATTACTTGAGTAATGCCTAAATCACTCTGTCCTTTTAGCCACCAATCCAATCCTTCAATCAATTTTCAAAATGAGCAACTCCACGAGTCTTCTGCCTCGGGACACGTGGAGGCTTCTCCCCATTTCTTTAGATCACATGTAAACTCTAATTTATACTTGGGCTCACACTAGTTAGAGTTTAAAATTAACTCTTCCAAAAATTAATAATTAAAAAAAACAGAATGTCGACATCGTGTGTTAATATAAACCCGAGTTGGAGCAAGTAATTAAGTGGAATTACTTTTAAATTATTATTTCTTTGATCTAACCTAGTTATAAGGGCCAAACTTTTAATTATATATAGACTAATAGTATAATGTTAATATGTTATAACTAACTTATCTATATTATTAAGTTAGAGGGGATAAAGTAACGGCTTTATTGACTTGTGTCACAAATTTTCTTTGCTTTTAAAATTTTGATTTTATTACGATTTCGCCCTTTTTAATTTATTTTTTTCATTTTTTATTTTATCCCAAAAATTTGCTAAAATTTCTATTATATTTTTACGATAATTACACACGCAATTGCTAATAAGAATAAATAAATACATTACCAAGATAAGAAAGGAAAAGACCCACAACATATCGTTAGGATATATATATATATATATATATATATATATATATATATATATATATATATATTATTGATGTTGCGCCTTTCTACTTTTCTAGCTAGGAAAAGTGGAAAGAGCTGTTAGTGATAATCAATGCCAAATGCATTGAACTCAAAGAACTGATGTGGATCATTGCCTGATAAGACCCCAGCGATGGCGATCTATATATTACTACTCCATGGAAAAAAAAAATAACTTTGCCACTATGAACTCATAAAATATTTATTTTGATTCTTTTTCTTTCTTTTTTCTCTCTCGCTATTTCGTGTTTTAAGTAGGGTGGTAAAACGAGTTCTTATTAGAAACGAAAAAGATTTATACTGCGATAAAAATATGTCAATTTTGATTGCGTGTAGAAAGTTTAATTTGTTATTCATATATTTGTATTAATTTACCGATCACGCCATTGTATCTATTTACGATAAGAATCGACATATTTTGTAGCAAATATATAATAAGACTTTATTTTTTTTATATAAAAAAAGAGTGAAATATTCGGTGTTCTATCCGAATTTATAAGACTGTAAACGAGTTAAACAGTTCGGGCTCGACTCGAACAAATACGAGCGAAACTCGAATTTGTTAATAATATGATCCAAATCTGATCATAAAAAATAGTTCGAATAAAAATATAAGTAGAATCTGAGCAAAGTTATACTCGACTCGTTTTATATTCAAACTACTCGAATTCTCAATTGTGATTTGATACATACTCGATTGATACAGTTTCAATTAGATACTCGATACATTCTCTTATAATATATACAAAATTAAATCAAATTAGGATAATTAATTTTTATTGTTTTGTTTTGTTTTTAATTTTAATTGTGATTTTATATTTGTAAAGTGCAATAGTAAATCTATTTTATCATTTCTAAATAAAATAACAAATTCAATTTATAATTATATTTATTATTCGAATTCGAGCTTGAATTTGAAGCTCGCGAGTAGTTTGAATATAATTCAATACGAGTCGGATTGAATTTGAGCAATAAATATTCAAATTGAATTGAATATGGATAATTTTTTTTTAAATACAATTCGAATTCGAGTAGAATTTAATGTTACGAGTCGAATTTGAGCACCACTCTATTCGTTTCAATTTGATTCGTTTACACCCATAATCCGAATCAACTCGGTATCAATGCCATTACTCAACTTATCCATGCATCATGCTTGTGTTGAATCAAGACCGAAAAATCTAAAGACAATTTTACGATGAATCAATCTCAAACATCATGCTAAAGTAGCAAAGAAGATGCCAATATATTACCTATATAAAAATACAAATTTATCCTATTTCGTGCTTAATGCCATGGTTCTATGTACAAAATAATAGAGATTAATTCACATCAATGTAGCAAAAAGGAAACCCAGGTCACAAAAAAGAAGACAATTAAAGAAAAAGAATAAACTTATGTGCACCTCAATGACTAACCCTAATTCAAACAACCTACCGAAAGGATTTAATGTGCTTATCCTACATAAAGGGAACTTCACTTTCATCAAATTAAGTTCTCACAAATATATGTCTCGAGTAATGCTAGAGACACAATTTATTTTATAATTATTTTACAATTTGCTGATGTGGCATACTCCATCTTAGCATATTGATGAACAAATTGCTTCAATGTAGTCTTCAGTCACACATAAAAGCTGAGGTGTAGTATACCACATCAGCAAATTATAAAATAGTTATAGAATAAATTGTGTCTCTAGCATTATTCATATGTCTCAACCTAATTTAAACAACCTAACAAAAGAAGTGGAATTAATGTGCTTATCCAATATAAAGTAACTTCACTTCCATCAAAGTTCTCAAAAATATATAATACTCATTCCGTTCCCAAAAGAACGATTAAAAGTACAAATTTTTTTGTCTTCAAAAAGATGAGATAAAGTACATAGAGTGAATAATGAATATGTAATTATTTAGTGAGGTACATCGATATAAAAAATAAAAATATTTATCACTTTATATAATTTTGTGGGACCACTAAAAATAAATTTTAAACATTTATATTCTCTTTTTTCTACTTTTATTTTTCTTAATGTATGTAAATTATAGTTTGCTAAAACATGTTTTAGGGACAGAGGGAGTACAAACCATCTCTAGTCTCTATTAATATGCTTGTCAATATTATATCTAGAAAGTTATATAATTGAGTATAAGCCCTTTCTCAACTAGTGTTACCTCCTCTTTTTCTAGCTATAGGCCTCCTCAAATTAATCCAATTTTTCTAGTTAGTTCAATAAAAATCATGATGCCTTGCCTTCTTTATTTATTTATTTTTTTTTACGATGAATTCACATTCACTACACAAATGTATAAATATATTTCGTGGGTGCATATAATACCCTTAAAACCACATAAAATGAACAAGTTCAAAATAAATTAGGTATGAAATATCTCAAAAATCATTGTTATTATAGAGTATATATTAAACCATAAATATTATTTAGGCAGATATTCCTCCCTAATAATAAGATGTCCTACTGATTTTTTTTCATGAGGCCCTACACTATTTGTTTGACTCATTTCATGAGCATGGAGATCCCCAAACAAAAAAATCACCATAGTTCAATTATAAGCAGAAATATAATATTACTATTACATAAATAATCTTACATAATATTTACATACACATATATACATATTACGAATCTCATATGTCAGACAGAAATTTACAATATACAATATACATGTCAGATAAAAATTCACAATATATATGTGAGTATTATATAAAAAAATTTAGGTGATAATAACATTGTTGTACAAGCAGTCGGTAGCATAGTTTTTCATTTTGTACTTAATTCACTTGTCAAAAAAATTAAATTGTAGGGCAACTTTTTTGGGACCCTTCATATGCCTGATGGGCCCATCTACCCATTATCATTAAGGTTTTTATATAGGGCCTATTGTGTTATAAATAATGCTAGTATCACATAATTAAGCTTACATAAAGTTCACATAAATTTTAATGGTATCCTCTGATTTGTTGTTGACATAGTCTACTTGAGTCAATAATAAATCAAGGAGTGCTATTTAATTTTCATGTGAATTTTATATGATCTAATTATGTGATAGTAGCATTACTCTTGTGTTATTTACCCTTCTTTCAGTCGTTCTTGATAAAGTAGGGCCTATTGTATTGGCCATATTAGATCGTAGTAATAATTGTCACTCACTAGCTAACTGAATTAAATCACTAGGTGTCAAATAAGTATTCGAATTGAGACACATATTAGAATGGTCCGCTTAGTGTTCATAGTTGGGTCCCACTTTAGATAATCTTGAGTTGATTTATTGATGTAAACAAGTGAGAGAGAGAGAGAGACAAACCTAGCACATGCCCCTTCAATTAATTGTCCACTTGAAGATATAAAGTTTTACATAATGCTACTATCACATAAATATTTTTACATAATTTTCATATATATACATATATATATATATATATATATATATATATATTACGGGTCTCGCGCGTCAGACAGGGATCTACAACATATATATATGTGTATGTAAAAATTATATGAAAATATTTATGTGATAGTAGCATTGCTCATAAAATAAATCACAAGAGATGAGCATGTATCCCATGTGACTATTCAAGAATTTGACTAGTACAATTTTTTCCTACCCTTGTTGACTAATAACAAAAGGAAAATTACAAGTTTTTTTTGTCATGTAAGAAACTTGTGCTGTAAAAATTTGAAGATTTCAATCTTTAATTATGTTATTTTTGACTTCTTTAGAAGGCTTAATACTTTATAGAGACAAGCAAGTGACTAGAAATGATGCCTAATGTTTTACGTAATCTCAAAAATATGTATTATTAATGCAGTCTAATCAAATCACATCGTGTATTAAAATTTTATCTCTAACTTAAGTTGTATCTATTAGATTCTTATAATATGAAAAGAAATTGTAAATCTCTCATTTATATAATTATGAATATTACAACGGAATTCATACACTATTTATATATACTAATACAATGTTGAGTTATATAACTCCACAAGTTAATTATAATTGTTTAGATGACACTTAACTATAGTAACAACTTAACCATATTGTTACATTCTGCTACAAAGTTACTTACATAAAATATAATTGTCAGTACATTTGTAAACGAACTGAACCGTTGGCGAATAGATTCAGTTCTGATTCGGTTCGATTCGGTTCGAATTCGATTAGATTGTCTTGTGGAATCAAGTTCGCACATGGTATTAAGTTTGATCGAAAATTATCAATCGACTAATCTCACACAATAGCAGCTACAAAATTAAGCTAAGGTAAAAAAGAAATTTGCAGAATTAAGAACTTTGATATGAGCTCGGATACCATATTAGATTCTTAGAATTATATTATGAATTTAGTTGATGGAGCAACAAGGTGGTAGGTCTGAAGAACAAAACTGTAAATCTCTCATTCTATTATGAATATTACAATGGAGTTGCTTAGTTGACACTAAACTATAGTAACAACCTAATCATACCGTTACAAAGTTAGTTTCCTCATATATATATATATATATATATATATATATATCCTCAATGGTATTGTGTGTGACAAAATCTTTGCAGGAACAACCCAAAAATAAGCTTTTAACCCACCTAAATTGGTGATTAAATCCGGTATTAAATGTCGGAATTAATAGGCTAAATTTGATTTATGTCATTGTCTATCTATCACCTTAATTAACGTATACTTTCGGCAGGCATGGACATTGTATAGTTGGTAAGAACAGTGCATGCCCGTATTGAAAATGATGTGAATAATTAATTAAGAATTCTTCCTCGTAGTTATTGTATTATTGACATCTATCATTAAGGATGAATCACATGGTGGGTCAGATTTAGGAAAAAGGATATAAATATATATGAAGATTAAAATTTTTATGTCGCAAATGATTATATATGTATATAAATAATTATAAAACCCTTCAATTTAAGAGAGTTTACTTTTCTTTGAGGAGCTTAAATTTTTTAGCAGGTTTAATTTATACTGATAATGCTCAAAAGGAAGAGCAAACAAAAATTTGCATCCATATTAATAAAATAAAAATAAAGAAAAGAGAATAAAAAAATTATAAATTTATTCTTAGTCTAGTAGACCTCACTAAATGACTTATTAATTATCTTCATTTTATGTATTTTATCTCATCTTTTCGAGGCTAAAAAAATTTATACATTTAATCGTCTTTTTAGGAACGGATGGAGTACGTAATAAATTAAAGTTAATTTTACATAATTACAAAATATTAGCTTATAAAAAGTGTACTATGGTTTTGAGATCAATGCTTTATATATATATTATCATATTAAATTCATCCAAAATTAATTTTAGTTTGTTAGACACGTAGGGAAACTTATGCTTAAACTTCTACTCTTTTCCTACTCAAAAAGATAATTAAATGTATAATTTTTTTTCATCTCTAAAAAAAAGAGATAAAGTACATAAACAGAAGGATAAATAAATATATTATTTAGTGGAGTCTATTAGTATAAAAAAATAAATGTACTCAACGATTTATATAATCTTGTGAGATTACTAAGAATAAATTTGAAACTTTTTTACTCTCTTTCCTCTACTTCTATTTTTTTTTAATGTGTGTGCAAATCGTACTTTGCTCATCCTTTTGAAGACGGAAGGAATAATTACTTGTACTATTATTGTGTCTACTGAGCTGACATTTCAAATTATTTTCATACTTCAAAAAAAAAAAATATTTCAATATATTTTATGTGGATCATAGAAATTGAAGAAGGTGAATGATAACTTATACAAGCGAAGTCATTTTCCCCACCAAAAGTTTGCTGCATCCAATGGTCCTTTTCAAGTCAATCTTTTTGTTAGATTTCATTGCTAATTTGCCAGAAAAATTGTTGAAAGAAAGTGATATCCACCAAATAAATCCAATCAAATAGATGCTCCAATAACCATCTCATGTATTATCTTCTCATCCTGATTTTCAGAGCTCAACTGCGAAATAAATTACCAACTCTATTTTTCTTTTTCACTGCCTTAATAAGTTCATATCCTGTTTTGCTTAAATTGGAAAGGAAAGGAAGAAAAATACAATTTTATTGTCACAAGAAAGTGTTAAAACTAGAAAGGTCGTGCCATATATGTTGGAAAATTATGTAGTGGGGTTGATTTAAATAGATTTTCATAAAACTGGGATGTTCATATGGGACAATGTATAAATTTGTATATCATGCCTCTTTTTTTTTTTGTAAAAGTGCCAAAAGAAAATCAAAGGGTAAACTTTAATTAATGGGTAAATTTCACTTCAGTACCCGAGATTTTAACATTTTTCTACTTAACCACCTGTTGTTTAAAAATCTACACTTAAACACCTGACATTTTGAATTGAAATGAAAATGTTATATTTTCCTTCCAAACTGACTGTGCGTGTTATTAACTAGTCAAGAGAGCGTGAGCAATGGCTCCAACGATCAAATTTGGTAATAAATTGTCCAAAATACCCCCAACCTATACATTGGTTATAAAAGTCCAATTTCCCCACATTATTTCACCTTATTAGCTCTTTTCTATCATTTTTCAACATTTCTAGCTTATTTGTAGCTTTGATCAAGGATATTAATACCTCATATTTAGAAATAAGGTATGTAAATCAACTAATTTCTTGTCATAATTTATTGTTGTTAGCTTTAGTTTAAAAGTTGCCCACAAAGTATTTGTTAAAATGCTTCATCCCAATTTTTTTTTTTTTGAATTAGGAGTCATGTCTTTGTAAAGTAACAATGTAAGAAAGAATAATAGTAACCTTCACTACATACCCAGGGTATGTAAATGTAAAAAGAAGACATCTATAAGAATTGTCGACTCGAACAAATCGACAAAGGGGAAGTTGTATTTTATATGCGAGGATTGTGAGTTTTTAGCATGGTACTTGCCTTCTACAACCACCTCAAGTGGGACAATGAGTGACACATACTAGGACGATGATTGTTGAAAGCTATGTTAAGATAATAACAATGGTTGGATTTGTGTTACCTTATTAAAAATAAAAATAACTTTATTTAATATAAATATTTTACTAATGATGCGAGTATCATAATTCTAAAAATATTAGCGTATCAAAATAAGATGAAATAGGAGCTCCAAGCCTCCAATAGCCAAACGAGAGTAGGGCGGGTCGGGTCAGGATTATATCTTGCTAAAAGGAGTTTACGAGGAGCTCAGGCTTGATCTTACGCTCTGTTTCTGTGTTTTGAATGGAAAAAAAAAGAATAGAAAACTTAAAATAGAATAGAAAAGTGGATGTACAAGTTTTCTATCTATTTCTTTTCTTTTCCGTTTATTAAAAAACTAAGAAACATAAGAATTAGAAAAAAAACTTAAATTTTTCGTCCATTTTTTTCTGTCCATTTTAAAACTCAGAAACAAAGTGTTAGTCAATTTAATTAAGACTACTTAGTAAAATTTAAATAAATCCTTTAAGGTTATTTTTTTCATTCTTAAATTTTATTAAAAAAATTAATTATAATTTTTATATAAAACTACGTCGTTTTGTTAAGTAATTTTAACTAAGCGTGATTAAGACATGTTTTAATATAGGCAAAACTAATGATTTAGCCACCAAAGTTGGCACTTTTTTTTGAATACATGATTGAACTTTTAATTTATCAAATTAACTCACTGAACTAATTATTATTTTTAAATTGGGCCATTTTGTTAAAAAAAGTTGACAGACTTTACTTTTTTATCTACGTGGCGCGGACGTGGACGTAAAAAAAAGAAAAAAAAATGACATGGAAAATAAAAACAAAACATAATAAATCAAATCTTAATTAATTAAAACAAAATATTTTTTCATTCATTAAATCAAAAATGACAAAAACATAATAAAAATTAAATATTTTTTCATTCATTAAATCAAATTTATTTATCAAAATAAATCAAATCTTAATCAATTAAAAAACCAAACATATTTTCCTTAAAAAAAATAACATTAATAACTAAACATTAAAATTAAAATCAAAATTTTCATCTTCGCTAAATCTTCCATTTTATCAAAATCTGTATGTTTCTCAAATTTTTATCAAATCTTCATCGTTTAAATATGCCGATGAAGAATTTGAAAAGTGGCAAAGGACGACCGTCGGCCTCTTCTCTTTCTTCATTTGCTCGAGTTTCCCAAAGACGAAAAGTGGCAAAGGCTTGAATCTGGCGAAGTTCGTGAGTCGGACGTTCTTATCCAGGTCTCCCCAAGTATTTGTTCTGGTGATGGTTTAACAGATGGATCTGTTCCAGATCTTCGACTGATTGCTCTCCTTCGGTGACCAGAAGCGACGCCAATTCCTCCCTTACCGGCGGACCGATTGCTCTTATCAATTCCTCCCTTACCGACGCCAATTCCTCCTTACCGACGCCAAACTTCGACCGATTGCTCTTCTCAATTCCTCCCTTACCGGCAGCTCTGTTTTGGCTCCGGTGCTTTGGATTTGAGGTCTTATCTTGTCGATCCATGCGCTTGTCCAAACTGGGTTTCATGTTTTAATTTGTTTATCTTTGTCATGACTACATTTGGGAGGCTTGTGCTGATTTTTGCGGTTTTATTGCATTTCCCCTTCAATTGATCAATTTGGGTGTTCTTATTTGATCTGTTTGTTTTTCGTTCAAATAGATTTTATCTTTCCGGTGTAATAATCGGTGTTTATTGTCGAAAATCATTTCTTGATTTGATCTCTGATTATTTGGGTTGATTGGCGAGCATCTTGAGGTCGTCTTGGGTGAGGACTGGAGATGGGGATAGGGATGAGAAGGCTCTAATTGATGGAGTTGGTAGTTTAAGGGAGGGTGTGCGCAGGATAAGGCGGGTGGTGGTGGTAGTGTGGCGGCGGAGGGAAGGAGGGGAGAAGAGGGATGGCCATGGAGGAGGGCGGGGGTTGGTGGAGGAGATGAATGGAGAGAGAAAATGGAAGGTGGGTGGAGGAGATGAATGTTTTGATTTTTTTGTTTTGATTTTAAGTTTTATTATTATTTTTTGCCACATGTAATAATAATTTTTTTTATGGTGTCTTTTATTTTTCATGTCATTTTCTTTTTTTCCTTCTTTTTTTTTACATCCACGTTAGAAAAGTTTTTAACATCCGTTAGTCAGATTTGACAGAATGACCCAATTTTACAATTTTAATTAGTTAAGTGAGTTAATTTGATAAATTAAAAGTTCAATCAGGTATTCAAAAAAAGATGTCAACTTCGGTGGCTAAATCATTAATTTTGCCTTTTAATATATATACATGTGTGTGTTAGTAAAATACATCTTAGATCGACCTAAGATAAGTTATCATATGACATTTTCAATACAACATTATTTGATCGTTAACTTAATAGTAATAAGTATGCAAAAATATGAGATTATGTAAAATTTTATTTGATTTGAGGCATCAAAATATTATTTTAATAATAATGTAATTAATTTGTATATAAGTATATATTTTGACAGCTCAAATTTTAGTAATTTCTATTGTTATAAAGTTGCTGATGCATAATCTAAAATCAAACAAATTTTACATAATTTTATATTTTTTCATGCTCATTACATCTATACAGTTAGATTATTAAGTTGACGATCATATGATATTATATTAAAAGTGACATAAGATAATTTATCTTTGACCAATCTAAGATGTCTCTTATATATATATATATATATATAGTCCGAATATTAAATTTATTCTTTATTTAATATATCTTGTTTATCTTCTTTAACGACGGACCGACAACAATTTGGTCCGTCGCGGTCGCTATATAGAGAGAGAGGGGGAGAGAGAGGGGACGGTCCGTTAGCTTTCTAATTTCCACTGCTTCGACTTATTTTGGTAACTTTTAGTGGACCCCACGGCTTACTAACTCCATTGGCTCGAATTCACAAAAAAATGGCTTCTTCTTCTTATACCCCCATGACCCCAAGTTAAGCCCAGCCGATTCACAGTTCTTGGCTTCTTCCTTCTGCTATTACGTTTGGCCAGTGTAAGACCAAGTGACCAACCAAAAATATTTATAGATTTAAATTAAAATGTTGTTCGAGGATGTGTGGTACAATTTATCTCATGTTATAATCTCAATTCAAATGATTGAGTATTTATAAAATCAAAATTACTAATACTAAATATTTATGTTATTTTTTGTTTGATAAAGATTGTGACATTTTTTGATAATAATCGTTAAGAATGTTTAATACGAATTCAATATTATTTATTTAAAATAATTGAATTAGTTGTCCTTACACTTATTTATGTAAAATAATTCAACTAAAGTTTTCTCAACAAATATAATTTAGCGTTCAATTAGTTTATCCAAAAAAAAGAAATTAATATATTAGACAACTAATTAATTGAATAATATCCTATAAATGTATTAGCTTTTTTTTAACAATTTTATAAAATAAGGTATAATATATTAAAGTATTAAGCCTACTAAAAAAAAGTAGTTATTTGCTCTTATTTCATACATCCGTGTTTATTGATATTTAATATCGAATAAATAGATTAGATTGTACTTAGTATATATGAATACTTTAGTTAAAAAATAAAAAATAAGGTAGTTTATTTATTAAAAATTCCGGAAGGCCAAACGAGATTTAATTGAAAAAAAATTAAGAAAAGAGGCGAGCTGATTAGCTGAAGCTAGTTAATTAGCCAAGGGTAAGTCTGTCATAACACGTAGATTGGTGAACATTTCAGTGTCGTCAGCCTTCGAGTGTGTTCTTCTTATACTGGCATCGTATCCCCTGATGCTGAAAGAATGAGAGAGAGAGAGAGAGAGAGAGAGAGAGAGAGGGTAGTGGCAAAAAACCGCCATGAAAAACTGCTAATTGAGGGCAGGTGGAAGAGTAGAGTAGAGTAGAGTAGAGTAGAGTAGAGTAGTGGTTTCATCAAAGCCTCTGATTCCTCATGCACAAACCTCCTCTTTAAGTTCTCACCTAACAACCCCTTTCTGTCTCACTTTTCCTTTTCTCTCTCTCTCTCTCAACTTAATTTTCTGCAATTTCATGGGAGTTTTTTAGGACTGGAAAAAGAAAAGCAGGGGAGGAACAAAGAGAAAAAGAAAACCCCACTAGGAATTTGTAGCCCTTTTGTTTTTCTTGTTTTCAAGTTCTTTTAATTTATGGGTTTTGTTTATATGTTAGGGATATCAGACTTTTGAAATTTGAAGGATTTAAATCGTTTTTGCTCTTATTATGATAATAGTACTACCATTGTAGGGGAGAGAGAAAAGAACAAAAGAGTGCGGAAAAGCAGCCAAAAAAGAAAAGGGTCGGCAAATTTGGCAGCTTTTGTGTATTTGTTGGGTTTTTATTAATCCGTGGTAATATATATATTGGTATTAATTGTTCATGTATCATGTATGTCTTAATTGAGAAGAGGGATTTTAGCCAGCTGATGAAAAAATAGAGTGAACTAAAAAATAAAGAAGCAAGAAAATCGGGGTATGGATATGGGGGTCAAAGAAGTGCTGTAGAAGAGAGAGGGAGTGAGTTCGTGGTGTATGTTGTTGAGTTTTGTTGGACTCTTAAAAATGGTGCCTTCGATTTTGGTACAATGCCTCTAGTGTAGTATTTTCTGATCAATAGGACCCAAAAAGATTACAACTTTTCTTCTATATCTCGGAGCTTAAAGCTGGTCTTGCTTGCTAATTGCAATCCATGGCGGTTTCTGACTGAAATCCCATATCATTTCAGGTGTGCGCTCTCTCTCTCTCTCTCTCTCTCTATATATATATATATATATATATATATATATATTCAAGTGTAACTTAAAGATTGCAATGATTAAACATTTGGAATAGGGATTATGCTGAGGAAAAGATCCAGAGCAACCACAAGTAAGCAAGTTCTAATGGCAGATTATGGTTCTGTATCATCTCCTACGGATACTAAATTTAGAAGATCTTGTTCATTAATCTTCAGTTCTCCTAGGTTGTTCACTGGCTTTAGCCCAAAGGGTTTAAATGACGCAGATTCTATGATGAGTCCAACTTCGATTCTTGATAGCAAACCCTTTTCTGCTTTGAGAACTCCCTTTTGGTCTGATACTCGTAGTAAGACCCCAAAACCTCAAAATAGAACAGCCCATTGGGTTAAATTGGATTCAAGAGGGGTTGGTCTTGGCCTAGTCACTGATGAAATATCTGACCCAAAATTATCGAAACCCGAAAGCCGAATGGTTTTGTTTGGATCACAGTTAAAGATTCAAATCCCTCCACCCCTTCCATCTGGTCTTTCCGCTGCTGCTGATTCTCCTCCAATGTCTCCTCCTGGGGATTTTGGTATCAAAACTAGGAATTCATCCCAATTGGATTCTTTCTCCCCTCTATTATCTCCATCAAACAAATCACCTCTTGAGAACTCAAATTCTCCAAGAATTTTCTCTGCAGGTGAAATGGAGCTTTCAGAGGACTATACTTGTGTGATTACCCATGGCCCGAATCCGAAGACCACTCATATATTTGATGATTGCATAATTGAGAGCTGTTGTGGTGTTGTTGGGTTCTCTGCATCATCAAAGAAAGGGAATGGTTTTGCCATTGATCAATCATTGAGCTATCCCTCTGAGAGCTTTTTAAGTTTCTGTTACAATTGCAAGAAGAATCTTGGCCAAGGAAAAGACATTTACATGTATAGGTTAGTTAGTTTCAACTGCCTCTATATTATTTGACTTGCCTAAATTTAGATGGAGTACATGATATATGGTCCATCAATAAAACATCCATTAGTCAAAATATTAATTCTACACTCGCGCCAATATTAGTGATTTCAAGACAACTCTCATCACTACTGGTTCTCATTCTTGATCACTAAACTTTTGGTTTTGGTTTATCTTGTATTGTTCTTTCAGGGGTGATAAAGCCTTTTGCAGCAGTGAATGCCGCTACAAGGAGATCATGTCAGAGGAAGGAATTGAAAGGTCTGATGATATTTACGGGACTTGATCTTAATGTTCTTCTCTCCAATAAGCTTCATTAGGTGATATCAATATCATCAGTTTTCTACATATGCTTGTGCTGGTATTTAAGCTATCAATCAAGCCATGTTTGACAAATACATCTGCAAACAGATTATTATTGGAATTGGTAGTTGAATATTGTAGATATTTTGATCTGTTTTAAGTGTTTTATCTCCATTTGATCTCTTGCTTTGACTGTATAATAGTCTCCAAGTAGAGGGACTGAAAGGCTGAGATGTAATTTGTAATTTTGATTTTAGTTCAAAGCGGTAATTAGATGATTGATGGTCAGTTTGTTTTACAACTTTTGGCTATAAAGTTGGTGTTGATGATGATGTTAACTCAACCTTGCATTATTTTGTACATTTTATACTACTAATCATCTTATATTTTATAATTAAGGGCTTGTTCGGGAATGACTTATTTTAAATGACTTATAAGTTCAAGTATAAGTTGATTTATAAGTTAGTTTAAGTTGTGACTTATAAGTAAAAGCGTTCGGCATCAATTTGATTTATAAGTCCAAAATTAAGTTAAAACTAGTTATGAAGTTATTTGGCTCATAATGACTAATAAGTTAAAATAAATATAAAGATTATTAAAAAGGAAATTATTAAAAAGAGGGGCAAAATAAATATTATTTTTGGTCAAACTAACTTATTTTAACATGACTTATAAGTTATTTTAAAATAAGTTATAAATACTTATTTATTTTTTTGACTTAAAACTTAATTTATAAGTAGAAAAATAAGTCAGTCCGGAACAGGCTCTAAGCAGATTTCAAAAGACCAATGACCTCAATTGAGTACTTTCTTTAATTTCTTTAATGTGTCCTCTTCTACATGCCACTGGATTCATGCCCAATTTTTTTAGCCCTTTCTATCTAAGATTGAGTAAACTAATCAGCAAACTTAATTAGTTTACAACAGTCTGATGCAAGACATTTTAAGGGAATAATTCAATATACTGCAACATGGAAGTAGTTAGTATGAAGTTAATTTTGATTAATTGATTAATACAGTATCGACACGTAAGCCGAGAGGTGATCTCTCTCTGCGTGTCAGCACTGTATAGGTCAATTGACCAACTTACCATGAAGTTAACTTCATCCCTGCAACATAATCAAAGTGGAACATTTTTTTGGGAATCACGTCGAGCCGAAGGCTGTAGAGGTTTATCTCACGCGAAAAACACACAAGCGTTTATTAGAAGATAATTGTAGAATATGTATGGAATTAGAAGTTCGTACCTAGAACTTTCTAGGAAATTACTTGTAATAGTAGGTAGGGGTGTTCATCGGTAATTTACCGTACCGAACCGGTCCAGAGTCTACCTAAAACTGGATACCGATACCGATACCGATATCGGTTGGACCGGTATACCAAACCAGTTAGCCGATTCGGTATCGATTTTTATCTACTTATGTATCCGTTGTCAGCAATGAGCAAACAAAGGCTCGTTCTTTATTTATGAAAAAAAAACAGAGGTTCTTGACCTTAAAATACTAAAACATCTAAAAAGGAAAAAATTATCCAAGCCATCCAAGACTAAAAATAATTACAAGAAGCAGATTTTAAACAAATGGTGGATGAATAAATCATAGAGAAATGACTGCTTACAATTAGGGAAATAAAATGACCTTATTCAATTAACTGGTACAACTGTCCGGTCCAGTACATATCGGACATACAAAATGACTTCCCGAATTCGATATTGATAAACGGTATTATACTAGTTATCCGTATCGAAGTAAAACCGGTTTAGTTTTGTACCGAACCGGCCAGTTCGAACCAGTTCAATTAGTCAAAAAACCCGTATTGAATACCCACCCCTAATAGTAGGATTCTTGAGGTGAGATGACTGTAAATAGGAGGTGGCCTCATTTGGCCAAACCATGTAATGGAATGAAATCCAATCCAAGGTCATCCTAGCAAAAGCATTCTCCCAAGTATCCTTGTGTAAAACTTTCTTGTGTAATAAAGTATTTTTTTTAAGTGCTCTCTTGTTCCTTTCCAAACTTACTTACTAGTTCTTGTGGTGTTTACTTGGTGAGAGGCTTACTTGGCAACTTTCTAGAGAGACCATTGTCCAAGGCCGCACGGTGGAGTTTAGAATTATCTAAGGTCGTGACACAAGGCTCTGCTTGTTTGGTTTGTGTCGAGTGTTAAAACTTTTAGATAACTCCTAATTCATTTCCTTACATAAATCTTGAATGAGGATTGGATTTACCAACTATTCGTTGGTCTGGTGGTAAGTGAGTCGTTTACCTTGTTCAAAGTTTAGGTTTGATCCTCATTCAAAATGGATGGTTGGTGGACAACTCTACATGCTACACGCTACTCACGGAGAATCCTTGAGGTTTGGACGCGAAGGTGCGATGGTAGTACCTTCAAATATATATGATTGTTGTAAGCCCTACTGAAATACTTTACCAACCTCTCATTTTATGTAACAAAAAACAAGAATGAGGATTGGATTTTGAACCATCCCACGGGTTTTGGAATCAATGTGACAAATTTAACTTCATTCTAACTTCACGAGTTCATGTGCAGAAGCATTTTGAAGTTCGGTCCTTTGAACCCCCAAAGCCATCAGAACTTATCCTATTTATGTGTGAACGTGCTGCAGACGAGGAGACAAGTATGGGGACCCTGCCTAGTGCAACCCACAAATACTAACTATTTAAGATAAGCTAACAAAGTTGGGACCATTGAATAAGGTTCCACTCTAGAGGAGACGGACTCCTTAAACCTCCCTTAATCCATATGTTGGCAGTATTCTATTCTCTCACATTTGAGTCATCTAGGGAAATGGTTTTACCCCTCCTAATGCGAGACAATGATCAGTAGTTAAATTGAGGCAGATCTTGGATATGGTCAACAAATGTGAAGGGCATAACTACAAAAGTTTTGGATATAAATATAGACTTGGGAAATAAATATTGGGAAAAGTTGCTGCAGGTTTAGCTAAAATCGTATCATAATGTCAATACTCATGGACCTTGTACAAGATTTACAGCCACCAACTCCAAATGCTGCTATAAACACGGTGGGGCTAGCAGAATATATAACAGATTTTATGACGCAGTATCTTTTCTCGACCATGGTTCACCAGCTTGTTGAACAAATTGTGTTCAGAATTGAAAGGCCTCCACCTTTTTTATATTTAATCTGTCAAAACTCACAAAATGTTGGGTGTGTTCTCACATCTCACCCATCAAGTTGAAAAGAGGTTTATTAATTAGTTTGACAAGTAAATGTGATCTCTAATCTAATTTAAAGAATAATTTGTTAGCTAGGGAATATGCGGTGAGGCTGAGGTTGTTTCCAATCCATTCGGAATGGGTTAGGAAGAGTATTATAAATAAAGATATGAAAGTCTTATTTGAAGAATAAGAAAAGCTCCGTAGCAAAAACGCGTTGAAAGAATAAATTGAGGTGATTACAATTTGTTGCTCGTGGGTTTTCACCGCCATCTCCGTCCAATCGAAAGCTTAAAGACTTTAATGTTTAAGATGTTTTTGATGATGAAATTAGTTAGGTTTATCAATCTAATTAAATAATTTTGTACTTTCTATTTTAATTTATTTTGTAACCTCAAGTTTTAGAGGGTAAAACTTAAGAGGATGATTGTAAGCCTATTAATCTATCTTGATATAATAGAGATTTGGAGTTTGACCCATGATTTCTCCCTTTTAAGGGGTTTTCACGTTAAATATTATGGCTAGTTTGTGGATGGTTATTTGTTATTTTTGTTCTCATTATAGAGTTTATTGATTTCGTATTTAATTGCAGAAAGAAAGAAAAGTAATTCTTGAGATAATTAAGATTACTTTAGGTTAACTTTTCCCAACACAAAAAAGCAACGAATGATTCAAATTCACATTCAGACATAATTAAAAGTAGTACTCCCTCCGTTCCTTAATATAAGTTGTTTTAGAGTTGTGCACAGGTATTAAGAAAATGATCGTAAATCATTAAATATAATATCAATTGTCTATATTGCCCTTGTATTGAAAAGAGAAAGTGTTATTTATTGGACAGATAATAGTGAAAGAACCAAAATTATATTTAATCTTTGGGATAATATTAGAAATTAAGTAATTAATGTTTAATTGAAATTCTCAAATGACTTATATTAAGAAACAAAAATATTTTTCTAAAATAACTTGTATTAAGTAACGGAGAGAGTAGTTTATGATTTATAGTACTTGTGATGAATCCACGTTTAGATTTCAGTTTAGTAAACACGCAAAAGAAGAATAAAGATGTGTAACATGGACGAAAAATACTTCAACACTGTTAACTGAATCCAACAGATCTGTTCTTCTCTTACAAATGGATTCGTATAATATTTATTTCTAATTTTGGAATGAAATAACAAAATTATACAGAAATGTGTGGTTTAGATGGGTAGAAAGAATCAAATTAACTATAGTTAGAAAATGTTGTGTTCCCTTTCTCTATGGAGAATCTGAATCTGAATCTGAATCTGAATTTCAGTGACAAATAATTGCTTTTGATTTTCATAATTTAATAAATCCTAGACAGATAAAAATTATTAAAGCTTGGCAAGGATTGTTCAGGATAATTTCGACATTTAAGAAAGCTATCTCCTTTAAAAATTGCTGGAGGTACGCCTTGGAAAAACAATTACTTAAATAATGGCAACAAGGACCTCACTTTCTATCTCAATCCTACCCTCGCAAAACTCTATTTTGTCTTTCTTCTCCCTCTCTCCTATCCTCTCCCAGATCCGACGGAGACATATCAGGCTCGTCGCCGGCGCCCGCAGAACAAACCGACGGAAGAAATCACCTCGGAGGCCGCCGGAAAACGACATGTCCGTCAGTGTTTCCATGCCGGCGCCGTCCTATCGACGGGATTCGGAAGATGAACCCTTTCTAGATTCTAGAAATCGTAAGATTTTCTATACAATTAATACATCAGCTTTACATTTATAATGGAGTACTTAGATGTGTATATGTTTATATTTGTTGTAAATATTGTTATTATTTCTGGACTTCAAATTTCTAAAGGCGTATGTATCTATAATTTACATATTTCAAATAACACAGGCAATTGGGAAGTAGAATGAGGAATTAAAAGTAGATAAAATAGTCCAACCCAAGCTATAATTATTGGAAGTATAAAATTTAAATAGTTAGAAGAAAGGTTGAAAATCCATTTACTAAAGATTAGAAACGGGCAAGAATGGAAACCAAGCAAGTGTTCACAAAGTCTCTGCTTTTGAAGGCTATCTATTAAATGTTAAAGGTCTGGTGGTACTGTAATAAGAAAAAGTATTTAAAGCTTTCGGCTTTTGGTGTTCATGGCCCTGCTGGTCACACCCCACATTCATCCTGGTGAGATGTAATGTAATAGTAGAACATTCCTTTGAGAGCAATCAGTTGTATGTTACAAACATGCTAAAGGACAAAATTCGGTAATGGCTTTCAACAAAATGTTAAAAGGATGTGTGTATAATATTGTATATGTATCTTTTAGGTTTAGAAGTAGAATGTCTCTCTCTCATAATATATTTTTTTCCTGAACCAATTTGCAGGAAAAGGTGATTCAAATCATTTAGTGACAGAAAACGTAGAAACAGAGACATGCTCCACCAGTAAAACTGCTCCACACAAGAAAATACATTCTGTCAGCGCTGTTAGATGCTTTGGTGTGGACTTGACCCCAGATAACATTGCAGTTGCTATGGTGTATTTTGTCCAAGGCGTCTTAGGCCTCTCTAGGCTTGCTGTTAGCTTTTATTTGAAAGATGATCTGCATCTAGATCCTGCAGAGGTATGACATCTTCTTAGAGATTCTAAAGAATGTAGTTTGTGAATGTTCACCTGTACCTCATGTCTGTCTTCCTGTCTTTTTATTCCACTGTGTTTATCTTGTTGAACATGCAAACCTGCTTTGGATAGTAATTCATTTTAATTGATAATTATATCGGAACGTGCTATTGCATAGAATAAAATCAAATAAATTAATCATAACAATTAAGTACTTACATGAATTGAGAGAAGACATCTTGTATGTATCAAACTTCCGCTGCACGTAAGGGTGAATGTCTTCAATTGCCTCTCTCAATCTTATGATGGGTGTATAGGTGTGTATAAATTTCTTGAGACGGCAACTGGGACCAAACCCTAACTGTTTTATTTATTAGATAGCTAAGGGTCAAAATCGTCCATCAAGATTATTAAACCCTAGGGCCTATTATGTCAACTTAATATTAGTAATAATATTTATGGGCCACACAATTAATTACCAAACCCATAAATAAAGTAATAAATTAATACAATATGTAAGCTCAATAATTACATAAATAGTAGAGGTCACATAAGGGAATAAAATATTCTAACATTCTCCCACTTGGCCGAAATACTATTTATATATAAAATATAATGCTTACAATCATTAATTTGGCCAAATATTAATTTATGTCTACATCCTGTTCAAATTAAAATACCAATGCGAATTAATACAATCTTTGTGTCACTTTTAACACAAGATCCCCATTAGTTACACAGTTAGTACTTTTATTAGAACAAAGATTAACATTAAGCATAACAGGTATGAATAGAGTTTACATAAGTGGTAATAGATTAAACTCATTCATATGGTCCAAAACATAATCGTTTCGTTTGCTCATAAATTCTCAAGTGTGCACAATAAAGAGAATAGCAAACCATAAACATAATGTGAAGTTCAAAACAACGAGCTCAAAATTGTTGTCCTTGCATCAAAATAAATCACTAATTAAGACTACTGGTTAAACCCATGCCGGCAATATGCTCTAAAAAGAGCTTGGGTGGTAAGCCTTTCGTAAGTGGATCCGCTAAGATATCATGCGTACTAATATACTTGATGACAACGCTTTGATCTTCAACTCTTTCCCTGACAAATAAGTACTTAGTGTCGAGGTATAGTCCAGCACCACTCGAACTGGTGCTGTTGGAAAAACTAATAGCAGAATTATTATCACAAAATACTTTCAATGGCCTTGAAATGGAATCTATAACTTTAAGTCCTGAAATAAGATTCCTCAATAATACGGCGTGACAAGTAGCATGATAACAAGCCACATATTCTGCCATCATCGTGGAAGTGGTAGTTAACTCCTGCTTATGACTTCTCCACGAAATAGGGCCTCCTGAAAGCATAAAGATGTACCCTGATGTAGATTTCTTTTCGTCTTTACACTTAGCAAAATCAGAATCAGAATAACTAACAACTTCAAGGTTATCTGATTTTCTGAATGTAAGCATAAAATTCTTAGTGCCTTGTAAGTAGCGTAAAACCTTTTTGGCTGCTTTCCAATGATCCAAACCTGGATTTGACTGGTAACGTCTAAGCATGCCAGTTACATACGCTATATCTGGCCGTGTACAAACTTGAGCGTACATAAGACTCCCAACCACAGAAGCATAGGGAATAAGATTCATTTGATCACGTTCAATTTCATTCTTAGGGCATTGATATGAGCCAAATTTGTCACCCTTAACAACAGGGGCGACAGTAGGGGAGCAATTTTGCATGTTGTATTTGTTAAGAACTTTGTCAATATAAGCTCTTTGGGACAATCCTAATATCCCGCGAGACCTATCTCGATGAATTTCAATACCTATAACATAAGAGGCTTCACCGAGATCCTTTATATCAAAATTTCTAGAAAGGAAACGTTTGGTCTCATGCAACATGTCTAAGTTATTACTTGCAAGTAGTATATCATCAACATACAAAACAAGAATAACAAATTTACTCCCACTGACTTTCAAGTATATGCATTGATCCACTATATTTTTCTTAAAATCAAAAGTACTCATCACCTCGTGAAACTTAAGATACCATTGTCGAGAAGCCTGTTTTAACTCATATATGGACTTCTTAAGTCTACATACCAAATGTTCCTTGCCTTTAACCAAAAAACCTTCTGGTTGTACCATATAGACATTCTCATGCAAGTTACCATTAAGGAATGTAGTTTTAACATCCATCTGATGTAGCTCTAAATCATAATGAGCTACTAAAGCCATGACTATTCTAAATGAATCTTTCTTGGATACTGGAGAGAAAGTTTCATTATAATCCATACATTCCTTTTGAGTGAAACCCTTAGCAATCAATCGAGCTTTATACCTTTCAACGTTTCCTTTAGTATCTAATTTGGTCTTATAGACCCACTTGCAACCAACAGGATTAATACCTTTTGGTAATTCTTCAAGATCCCAAACGTTATTAAGCTCCATTGATTTCAACTCATCATTCATGACTTCAACCCATTGAGTTGATTGAGCACTCGTAATGGCTTCTTTATAGGAGATAAGATCATTAATCTTACTTGAATCATAGTCAATCTCATTAAGATAGGTTATAAAATCATCAAAATTAACAGGCTTTCTAGGTCTTTCGGACCTACGTAAAGGTTGCACAATTTCAGGAATATGATTTTCAATAATGTGGGGTTCAACATTAGGTGGTGGCCCAGCTATCTCAGTGGCATCATTCGCCTCAATAAGAGGTTGTTGTGCCTCACCCTCTTGAATTACGAGATTAGGAACATAAAACCTGTTTTCTTCAAGATTAATTTTTCTAGGCTCACCACTCCCACTTAAATTACCATTCTCTAAAAACTCTGCATGTCTAGTCTCAACAATTCTAGTGCTATGAGAGGGACAGTAAAATCGAAAACCCTTAGATCTATCAGGATATCCAATGAAATGGCAACTAACGGTTTTAGAGTCAAGTTTCTTTATTTGTGGATTAAAAATCTTAGCCTCAGCTGGACAGTCCCACACCCGTAAGTATTTTAAACTAGGTTTCCTACCTGTCCAAATTTCATAAGGAGTGTTAGGGACAGATTTGCTAGGAACCCGGTTTAAAATATGAACAGCTGTCTTTAATGCCTCAGTCCACAAACCGATACAAAAATATCGGTAAGTTGGAATTACATAACATACTACGTACCATATCCATAAGGGTACGATTTCGCCTCTCAGCTACACCATTCTGCTGCGGTGTACCAGGCATTGTATACTGAGTGACAATTCCATTTTTTTGACAAAATAAGGCAAATGGGCCAGGACTATGACCTGTATCGGAGTGTTTACCATAATACTCTCCGCCTCTATCTGATCTCACTACTTTAATTTTTCGGTCAAGTTGATTTTCAACTTCAGCCTTGAAAATTTTAAACATATTTAGTGATTCAGATTTTTCATTAATCAGGTAGACATAAGTATAACGAGAATAGTCATCAATGAACGTAATGAAAGATTTATGTCCCCCAATTCATGAAGAAAATGGTCCACATATATCAGTGTGAATCTCCTCAAGCAGTGCACCGCTTCTAGTGGCTCCTTTCTTATTATTTTTCACAAATTTTCCTTTAATACATTCAATACAATGGTCAAAATTAGAAAAATCTAGTGAATGAAGAATTTCATCCTTTATAAGACGTTGCATTCTGTTTTTTGAAATATGACCTAAGCGTTTATGCCATAATTTTGAAGAATTCTCATTATCTAGTTTTCTCTTATTTCCACTTTTAAAGGTATTTTCTGTCATATTCATTGTTAATAAGGATTCAGCTAAAACATTATCCAAATTTATCTTATAGAGATTTCCCTCTAAAGATCCAGAACCAATAACATGATAGTAATGATAAATAATTATTTTATTATTCTTAAACTTAAACGAAAATCCATCAACGTCAAGTTTAGATATAGAAATTAAATTCCGTGTCATACTGGGAACATAAAGAATATCATATAAATACAAGGTGAAACCACTCTCCAAAACTAAAGGGAGAGTTCCTACAGCTTCAACTTGTATAGACTCTCCATTACCAACTTTAATGGTTCTTTCCCCCTTTTGGAGTGTTTTCTTTGAAAGGAATCCTTGCAATGAATTAGTAATATGAACCATAGTACCAGTGTCAAGCCACCATGTATTAGAAGGAACATCAATTAGAAAGGATTCATAAGTTACATAATTGAAGGACGATATACCTTTCTTTTCAAGCTATTCTCTTAATTTAGGGCATTCTTTTTTAATATGTCCTTGCTTTTTGCAGAAGTGACATTTAGAACATGCCTCAGAGTTGTTACCTGAATAATTTGCCTTACTTGTTTTAGTAGAAATTTGTTTATCTTTATTCTTAAAACCTTTGCCATTTTTATGGGCCTTCTTCTTATAAGATCTAGTGGTAGTCAAATGAGCAACATAAGCAGAAATACTAGTTGGGGTCAACGCAGAAACATAATCAGGCTCATAAGCATGCTTATAAAAAACTAAAAGAAATTCACAATGTACAACAATAATTAATAATTAATCATAATAAAACTAACTGTAGGGCAAGCAGTTAGTTACATAAAATCTATTTACAACACCAAAAAATAGATTTTAATGAGACGTTGGGCATAATTATCAATCTTTCGTTGGTCCAATTAATAATATGCTAATAACATTCCCATAAAATAATGCACAACACATTTATTCACGCATCACCGTTGGGCAGAAACGAAATAAACATGTCACTTATGCAATAAAATTTCATTTAATAAATTATAATTCTAATTTTCCATTGGGTAAAATTAAAATATTCATTTATTAAATGTAACATCATGTGACTTTTCTTAATCTTTAATTGTTTCAATTAATAACTCTTCGTTGGGTTGATTATTAATTTTAACAATAAAAGAGTCACGCATACATGTAAATTATTATAATCAAACTCAATATTCTTTAATCAACATAATAATCAAGTTTGAAAATTAATATTATTTAAAAATTTACATGTAACACCTTAAAAGCCCTAATTAATATATATCATATCATGTTCTAAAATCATAAATTAAGATATATAATAATGGACATGAATTGATAATATTTTATTCACATAAATTCCAAACGAAATACATGTTGATCAGAATTCGTATGCTAAATTGGCAGATATACGTTACTTACAATATATGTGCAGGAATTATATATCTTTTGAAACATGATTCATTAGTTACTTTAACAAATATATCTTTTGAACATGACATAATTATAAAATATTTAAAAAATATATGAGGACAAAATATATATGATCTGATCATATAGTAAAACAATCCCAGTGATGAATGATAGCCAGATTTGCATGCATGGAACAATTTTCAAAGGCATTTACCACATATATGACGATAAAAATTGACAAAAGGAGTAACTGTTGCAGGTCACTTTTCGGAAAAATCATACATGAAAATCATAATCAGCATACAGTTTGTCAACATATTTAATAGTTCCATATTATCCCAATAAAGCGGCGGAATTAAAATTATTGGCATAACAACATAATTAATTTATTTTTTACAATAGCGTAACCAAGCTCTGATACCAGATGTTGGATAATTATATCGGAACGTGCTATTGCATAGAATAAAATCAAATAAATTAATCATAACAATTAAGTACTTACATGAATTGAGAGAAGATATCTTGTATGTATCAAGCTTCCGCTGCACGTAAGGGTGAAGGTCTTCAATTGCCTCTCTTAATCTTATGATAGGTGTATAGGTGTGTATAAATTTCTTGAGACGGTAACTGGGACCAAACCCTAACTGTTTTATTTATTAGATAGCTAAGGGTCAAAATCGTCCATCAAGATTATTAAACCCTAGGGCCCATTATGCCAACTTAATATTAGTAAACATAAATAGTAGAGGCCACATAAGAGAATAAAATATTCTAACACTTGACCCCAGATAACATTGCGGTTGCTATGGTGTATTTTGTCCAAGGCGTCTTAGGCCTCTCTAGGCTTGCTGTTAGCTTTTTATTTGAAAGATGATCTGCATCTAGATCCTGCAGAGGTATGTCATCTTCTTAGAGATTCTAAGGAATGTAGTTTGTGAATGTTCACCTGTACCTCATGTCTGTCTTCCTGTCTTTTTATTCCACTGTGTTTATCTTGTTGAACATGCAAACCTGCTTTGGATAGTAATTCATTTTAATTGATAATTATACTGTTATCTTGCGTTACTTTTGTGTATGAATTCAAGTTCTTATTTTGCATTCGTTGATTGTCCTGATTAATATAAATGTGCACTGAAGAAGTTATATCTGCTTGACTAGACAGCTGTGATATCCGGTTTCTCATCATTACCATGGCTTATCAAGCCTTTGTATGGGTTTATCAGGTGCATATTAATTTTCTATTCATTACTCTCTCTTTTCATATTGACCTCAACTCATAACTCTCTTTAATAATATTTTTACCATTTTAGTGATTCAGTCCCACTTTTTGGATATCGGCGAAGGTCATACCTGATTTTATCTGGACTTCTTGGAGCCCTTTCATGGAGTTTGATGGCCACCTTTGTTGACGGGAAGTATGGTGCCGCTTTCTCCATACTCATTGGATCTCTTTCTGTTGCCTTCTCAGATGTTGTAAGTATCCACCGTTCTATGATATGTATATATTTATATTCTTTTACTTTGAGATGACACGTATTGTAGTTCTAGTCAGATATGTATACCAAGTCTGATGTTGATCTAGTAAATTATGCAAATTGCGATACAAATTGGTCTAGGATATTTATTTACTACTTGTTCTGCAACTATTTATCTCAGTTTTCTGTTTTTAATGTGTGTTTTGTTGCATTATGGATTGTCTTGGACATTAATTTAGGGATAATTTATCAATTGTTTTGTTTTCACTTTTTCAAATTTTGAGTTAAAAAAATGTGTTAAGTATGGGTTTCTGTTTTTTTTATATTTATATAATGTTTATTTTTTTCCCAACATTTTGTATATTGTACCTAAATTTGTTCATAAATAAAGTTGTTTTGGTGATGTTTTCAAAGCAGTGATAATGCATTTACCATATCTTAGGTTTCCAATGTTGGGGCCATTGAACCTAGTCACGTGAAGGATTTTCAAATTTAACTGTACTTTTTTGGATCTTATATCTCCTAGTTATGTAGTTAATATGCAATAAGCCGTGTCTTTACACCTAACAGACCAGCATCTGTCTCTCCCTCTCTCTCTACTTAGGGAGCAAAATAACAGTGGTTGTAAGTGTTTCCTCACTTATTGGAGGTTTCCCTGCTGTTGAGCTTTGGCTCTTTGTCATGGTTCCTCGCTTATATTTTTTGTAAACCAATGAGAGTTCAGTGAGTTGACTTGTAGCTTTTCCACTAGAGTGATGAATTTGTAAAAATGGCTTCAGTTTAGTGACCAAAAAGACATTTGACCTGTTTATTAGAAGACAAAATATAACAAAAACAATGTTATATGCAAGTCTTTTCTTTTTTTGTTGAATTTTTTTCTTCCTTTCAAAAGAAAAAGCACATAATGTCGCCAACATAGTCAATGAAAGATGCTTACCATTTATGTGATATAAGAAGCGTAACCTAAATTTTCTTTGGAATATCACCTATAAAATGGAATTTAAAGTTCATAAAGTCAGGACTTTTTTAAGTACAAGTTAGATATAGATAGTATGTTATGATGCAATTTGTGGTGATGGTATTTGGTCCTTGGATGTTTACTTAATGTGTGGGAACGAAATAGATGGGAGTTGCTTAGTTTTGGGACATAAAATAACATTTCTCCATGATTAGGAGGAGAGGAGAGGAGAGAGACTAATGGATTCCTTGCACTCATCCTAACCTACACCAGTAAAGTCTAATACTCGTGTGTGCATACATGATCCATGTATGCCATGAATGCTTGTTATAGGTCTCTATGTGATGGTATATGATCTCTTATACTTGTATAAATATATACATGGACCAGCTAGGATTGTAAACTAATGGTTTCAGTGAGATTACCTTTTTCTCAAATACAAATAATACTGCTATCAACAATTTGTCTCTAATTTAAAATTTAAGCCTAAAATGAAAAGTGCACTTATTCTTTTGTGCCCTCTGAAGTGTTGTAGTTTTACTTTACTTGTGATTCATTTGTAAAATTTTCTGATGGAAACTGAATCATGGTTATATATAAGTCGTAGATTCTATGGTTGTTTTATTTTACTTGTGTTCATTTCTATGGAAAATTAATCATGGTATAGGTCGTAGATTCTATGGTTGTAGAGAGGGCTCGTGGTGAGTCACAAAGCATGTCAGGATCTCTCCAGTCATTATGTTGGGGTTCTTCAGCGTTTGGTGGGATTGTGAGTGCCTACTTTAGTGGGTCGCTGGTGGATGCTTATGGTGTCAGGTATGTTAGGTGGTTTTCTTTGACTTTAATTTCTTAGAACTGCTGATCGTTTTGGCCTGCAATTTCTTATGAAATCTTTAGTATTGCAGGTTTGTCTTTGGTGTTACAGCATTACTTCCATTGCTAACATCAGCAGTTGCAGTGCTTGTCAAAGAGCAACCTGTGGCTGCCCCAGCAAGGGGACAGAATAAAACTTTGACCAATCCAGGCTTTCTTGCTAGCTCGAAAGACAGCATTGTTCAATTGTGGGATGCTGTCAGGCAGCGAAACGTATTTCTTCCCACATTATTTATCTTCCTGTGGCAGGCAACACCACATTCGGAGTCTGCCATGTTTTACTTCAGGTATGTTTAACCCTTGCTTTTGCATATCTTTGCCCTTCGCATTCTGCAGCATGATTTGTGGTCGTTTGGAAACTCTTCTGTATATGTTATTACCATATACACGCAATCCATGACAAAAGATGATTTGCTTTCAGCACAAATAAACTTGGCTTCAACCCAGAATTTCTAGGACGTGTTAAGCTTGTGACTTCAGTGGCTTCACTTCTGGGCGTTGGACTATATAATGGTTTCCTGAAAAATGTTCCATTGCGGAAAATATTTCTTGTAACGACTATCTTTGGCACAGTTCTTGGGATGACTCAGGTTTGTGTTATTTTAAGTTTCACCTTTTAGTTGAAAATTCTCTTAATTTTCTTGTCAGTGGAACTTGCATGTTTTTATAATAGGTTTTTCTCGTTACCGGATTAAATCGCCAGTTTGGTATAAGCGACGAGTGGTTTGCAATTGGGGACTCTATGATTCTAACAGTTCTTGGTCAAGTAATGTATTTCTACACTGAGTGTCACTGTTCTGGTTTCTAGTTAATTGTTTTAGGTACAAGCCCCTCTGCCGATTCTGTTGCATGACTAATTAGTGGTTCTATTGCAGGCCTCTTTTATGCCCGTTCTTGTGTTAGCAGCAAGATTATGCCCAGAGGGAATGGAAGCAACACTTTTTGCGACTCTTATGTCTGTATCCAATGGAGGGAGTGTCATTGGGGGTCTGATTGGTGCTGGTCTTACCCAGCTCTTTGGTATCACCAAGGACAGGTTTGACAACTTGGCCCTTCTGATAATTCTATGCAATCTGAGCTCCTTGTTACCTTTACCACTACTTGGTCTCCTTCCTCGTGATGACTCTGATACCAATTCAAAGGAGACTGATAATATTGAGATAAAGACTAACTGAATAGTGGTTCCTGACGGCAACCAAAGCTAAGTTATATGCATATCCTTGAGCAGTCCTTCTGATAGTGCGGAAGACAGGTTTTTGAACGACCATGGATGAGATAAAAAAGAGGATACGTAGCATATAATTTCAGCTATAGCCTTCCAAAATGACAACACCTTAGAGAGAATCTCACTGTTGTAAATATCAATCCCACAATTCAAATAATGAAGCTGTTTTGTATTTGATTACACAATGTAATTATACAAGAGTCAGGTGCTGCCCTTTAGGTAGAAAATGTTATGACTAGGTGGTGGGCATCACTTCTAAAATTACATACACATTGAAGAAATTGAATACACTTGTTCCTTTCTTGATAGTTATGTGCTTTATGCTTTCCACACTGTACGTTAATTTGTTGTTGGGAACTTTGTAGCAGGAATATATCTCAAAAAGTAATGAGATCTGAGTTGGGGACTTAGTATTGGTACTAGATGTCTGGGACTCAAGTATGGTCCATATAAGAACTAGGATGTGAATTTATTAGTTGCATTGATATGTGGGTTATGTCAATACTCATCAATGAAACTTCGGTATGAAATTTTGATATTTTGATCCTGAAATTTAATGACATTAAACCAATCATCACTTAAAAATTGAAGCCTGGTTTAGTTGTACTTTGTCTTAAAATTTCCGTCTGATTTAGTTTATTAGTGTTAGCGTTGCCCCCCCCCCCCCCCCCCCCTCCCTTCCTTTTTTTTTTTGAAACTTGTTTAAATCATTTAACTTTTAGATTAAAAAAGTTTATATTGTATTGTTTGCTGCAGCTTAGATTAGAGGAATAAGTTAAACTAGTTGCAACTTTCACGAATAACTCGTACAAAAGGAAGTGATTTTTGTGAAGTTATTTAATGAATTTTTGTATTGTATTGTTTGCATTGTCTTGCTATTTGGGATTTATGCATCTCTATTTGCTAATAATGTGAAGTAGCCCTCTCCTTTGCGCTACTGATGAAGCCTTTTTTCTATAAGAGCAAAAGGTGATATTACCATGAAATATTCTTTCTCCAATCCAGTTGCAGACGTGGAAAAACTAAAAGCAAGTATGACTATAATAGACGAGCTTTTGGAAACTAATTTTTAATAGATTTCCCTGTTAAACCAGGTCTTTTGTTTTTGTTTTTGACATGGGTGGTGGAGCACCATTTTCTTTTTGTTTTTGATCTTGAGGTTTATGTCATTTTGTCAATTTCTTGCAAAACTTTTTTCAATACCAGTATTCATATTGAAAGGTTTCTGTATTGCAATGGACTAAATAGGTAGGGTAGGGTAGGGTAGGGTAGGGTAGTCCTTTCTTTCCCACCCGAAGGAAACTTGAACAATAAGGGTAGGGTAGTCCTTCCTTTCCCACCCGAAGGGGAAGGGGGACTTGTACGGAAGGTGCAACCACATTCGGGAGGGAATGATCCCAACCCTATAGCCAACCCTTGGTCTCATCGAAAGGTCGTGCATTGTATTATATGGTTGTGTGGTTTATATGTGGTTTTTGATGCTCAGACCACAATGTGATAACCTAACCTCTATCTTGCGACCTGTCACGAGACATTGCTGAGTGTATTTCATATGGGGTATCATACGACTACTCCTTCCTCCAAGTTGTTGCGTGAATTGGAGGGAACCAAGCAATTTCAAGAACAACAACATTTGAGCCACATGAGCCATACCAAATATGATTAAATGAACTTTAGTCATGCGATGTTTATTATCTTCTTGAAAGAAAAGCTGGAGGATTGTGTGGGTGCCTACAAATCTAACTTCCAAGTGTCCTTGAAAGGAAAAATGAAGTCAAAGAAAAAAGAAGCCATCTTTTGAAGTCTTGTTTATTAATATAGAAATGAAAAATGGTTGTGTATACTGTGGGATCTAATTGCACCCAAGTTGGTTCCTCCTTTCTCCCTGTGCGAGGTCTTAATGCTTCAAGGAAAAAAAATGATCTCATTCCAAATTTTATTTTGTTGCAATAGGCAAATTTTGTTCTCTTTTTGTTTTTGTTGCATTTGGCTTTTCTTATAACTTATTAGGTTTCATGTGTTTCTTAGTGATTTCTTCTCGGTCTCAGTTCTTTCAGTTTTTAAAAGTAAACATACAAACGTGAATCAGAAGAAAAACGAAAAAGATTCATCACTTGGTGAACATCATCTGAATTTCTAAAGACAAATTTGCTTTTGTTTTTTGGATTGTAATGTGCTGTCAGTTTTATTTACATTTCTTGGGTCTGAAATATAATGTTTTATTCTATGTCGCCACTTTTTTGATCAAGTTTGAAATGGAATTGGAATTGTTTTCATTGACCTCTCCCCCTCAAACCATCCATGCAAATAGACTTGTTTCTCTTCATTAAAGTTTGGATAAGTTATTTGTTGTTTTAGGCAACGAGGCCAACATCCAAAAGCTGTCATATGGATATGGGTAAGGGAGAGATGGAGTTTAAGTGTTTGTTAGGACCCCTACTTATTGAAGCTGTTTTATTTTGAAAGGTTATATATATATATATATATATATATATATATATATATATATATATATATATATATATATCAAGGGCATACTTTTTGATTCTGCATACCTTGCTCACCACCTTTAGCGACGGTTCGGTCCGTCGTGTTCGATCCGTCGCGTATATTAGAGAACTGTCGTCTTAGCTTTTAGCGACGCATCGAACCGTCACCATAACATATAAACCGTTTATCTGTTCTATAACGACGGATCTAACCGTCGTCCGGTCCGTCGCTAAAGATGGTGAGCATGATATGTAAAATAAAATAGTATGTTCTTGAAATGGACTGTATATATATAAATAAAGTACTTATAAAACCTCCCCCACATGCCACATGTTAAAAATTGGTGGGAATTATTGGATAGTGTGAACTTGGGACTTCATATACGATAGAAAAGCGTAACACACACATGTACGTATATGAGAAAAAGAATATGTGGGATTAGCTATAGCTAAAATATTTTTGTTTTCATCATTTTCATTAATGACATTTTAGACGTTGCACTATTTTAGTGCCAAATAGTGTGTCCTTTTGAGTCTAATCTATAGCCAAGCTTGGTTGTGACAAGTCATATATTCCCTTTTTCATGGCTCAACTTTTTTTTTTTTTGGTGATATAATTAATCAGTGGTTATGATGAATGATAAGAGAAATGAGCTTTTGGCAATAATTGCAAAAATCTAGCAATGAGTACAACAAATTGTTAATTCTTTTTTACTAATATATTCATTTTGTTGAAATGAAGGTTTTAGATTATTGGTTGTAGTAGAAGTGAGGGAGTGGTTGTGTGGGGAGAGAGAAGAATCCATGGTTGGAAGGTAAAACAATGGAGTCCATGTGGAATGCCATGTGAAGGACATTGAATATATATAAACTCTCCTACCCCCATTAAGTTTTCAACTTTAGTTTCTTATGATAATGGAGTTGAAACAAGACTCCATGTGAGAAATCATTGACTCTCTGAACAATGGATCTACAACTAAAACCATCTAGGAATGATTATACATAAGAAGATTAGAAGCAAACTATTAGATAATAGGACGTGGTTAGCTAAACCCCATTACTAAAAACAGAAGATAATGCCAGAAAAAGAATATGTATATATAGATGAAGCTTGAAATATTAAGAATTTGCGCAGTCAGGTTTATTATTTTTAATCTTTTTATCCTTTTGCTCAAGTGGCTTACCTATCAAACATTTAGTATACGTTCGGTTTGGGGCATCTAAACACAATTTATTCCAAATGCAACCGTTTTAACTCAAAAACACAACTTTTAAGTCCGGTAAAATGTCACTTCTTTCTTCCAAGTTGTCACTCACTTTCAAAGTCGTCCCAAAAGTTTATTTTTCGTCAATTAAATCCTTAAAATGATATTTTTTTGAGGTTTCTGTCCCTTATACTCGATTTGACTGCCCATTTATCTTTGACTAAAAGACAAATTGCACCCCAAACTTTACATCGTATTGACTTTTGCACCCCAAACTGAAAAAAGAGTCTAAGTACACCCAAAACTTCATTAAACGTAACAAAAAACACATTTTCTTCAGTTAACCGATCAAAAGTGACCGGCTTAGACACACGTGTGAGTCTGAAGAGGTATTTAAGTCTTTTTTATTTCTTCTTTTCCACATCTCCCAATACTATCCTTCACAGAAAACCCATTTTCACATTAAATCAAGCAATATTTCTCTCTATCAACAAACACGATCTCCATTCCCCCCTTTCTCCTTTTTTTCTCTCTCCTCACCACCGCCACTACCTCCGTCGCGGCGGCCACCACCACTACCGCCAGAAGTACAACCCCCATAATCTCCGACCCTTGCTCCAACGCCTTCAACATCCCTCCCGCCGACCTCACCGATAATCTCCTCCCTGCCATGCGAAATCAAACCCTTGTTGTCTCTGTTCTAAAATTTTCATCTATTACAGCAGGATTTTTAGAACATATGAACGTTATCTTGTGGCATGTCAACTCCCATTTCCTTGCTGATCTTTAAGGTGGCATGTCTTACGCTTATACCACCAAAAGTACTGAGTTTTCCCGCCCTAGAGGTCCCTTTGGAACCATATGTACCGTAGCTTTTCTCCAGCTGAATTGACTTATGTCTAAGTATGTACTCTCTCTTGGTAATGCCAGAACTTTTGGCCTCTGTTCTCACTTAGGTTTGAGCAGGAGCAGAGGGAGTACCATTTGGAGCCCAATCACCAACTAAACTACTGAAGGGATCACTCTTCAGTGCTGAAAAAAGGTTTAACTTCACTAATAACACAGACCAATTCCGCCAATATATACTTCTCCATCTGCTGTAAATCTTCAAAATCCTGAATTTTACCAAAAGTGGCTTGAGAGTTGATATTGATTTCATGGTATATGGACCCGAATTTGACCCGAACTCTAATGGTGGGTGGCGGTGGCAGGCGGTTTTGATCTGAATTTGGGTTTCGCTTCTGAACCAGCATTCTTCCTAGTCTCAATTCCCATTCATTTTCAGCTCCACCGAAGTTGTCGTTCATAGGTGGCATGTAAGACCCCAACTTTTATGAATAAATATTGAATTTCCTCTATATATTATTTTGAAATAGTCAGGGGTTAATTTGATAATGTGGAATGTTATGGGTAATATGCGCAAATAATTTAAATAAACAAGTGGTTATAAAATATTCATTGTTGTTGGGGAATATTCGTTTGGTCGTGGAATATTCGTACGACGGCGCAGTCATTTGTGGGCCCCATAACGGAAACCTGTCGGATGCAGAAAACGACAATAGTAGTTTTCTATAAATAACGGCGTAGTTGTTATCGTTAACACTGTTAAAATATCCGGTGGTTAAAATTATGTAATACGCGTTGTTGCACAGTAGCACACGGTATTACACAGTATTTTTATATTATTGTTAATTCAATAATTGCTACTGCACAGTATTTTCCATTATCAGCTCAATAATTCATATTATTTGAATAATATTATTAGATAGAATTATTGGCAATGTCTATCTAGGAGGGGTTATTTAATTGCGCGCCAGTAAGGAGAAATTCTTATCGGAAGGCCCCCTCTTTCCTGGGAACAACCTGGTTGTCAATATTGTAGTTCTATAATATTATTTGTGAATAATTAATTGTTGATTTATGTGATAAAAAAATATTTATTTTATATAAATATAAATAGAGGAATTAATGTTGATGTGTTTTATTAGTATTTTGTCGGTATTTTGGTGGGATTTCGGACATTTTCTGTTTGGAATTTGGAAAAATTTCCTTCTACAAAGTTGTAGAAAATTAAATTTCCTATGAAAAGGATATAAAATTCGTATTTTTCTGATAAAAGGGCTATTCATTATGAATTATGGAAGTTCCAAAAATTTTGGTCTGAATTGATTTTTGGTGGAGGAGTTTCTAGATGGGGTGGGTCTCATTTTTGTCCTTTTGTTGGTGTGTTTTGGCTGATGAAAATTTTTTCCATGTAAGGAGGCGTAGGAAGTTTTTGAAAAAAAATATTATTATTTTATTAAATTTTCTGCTTTGGCGTTCTAAGCATTTTCCTATAAATAGAATGCTTAAGTTAGAATTGAAAATCACACCAGAATCAGAAGTTTTCTCTCTCTATAATATCGAGCGTATTTTTGTGAGTATTTAGATACTTTGAGTGTTGCTATTCGGTGCAAGTTTTCTTCAGTATTATATCCGATATTCCAGCCAGAAGTCTGATTCTTTTGAGGTAAGGGATGTTATTTTTTTTCGTAAATGATGTTATTGCTTTCAATATTATTTCATCGAAATATTGGTATGAATTTTATTATGAAATTTTTACCTTTTCCGTCGGGGTTACTATTCACGTATACAGCACTATTCACGAATACGGTACTATTCACGAGTACTATTTATGAAGTACGATTTTTCATATGAAATCTCTACATTTTTCATGTCGAGATTACTATTCACGTATACGACACTATTCACGTATACGAGGCACGATTCACCGAAAAATAAATTTTTTTTTATTTGTCCAAGTTGGCAATTATGGGTCCTATCTTTGATTGGATCCAAGTTTTAAACTTTATTCTTGAATTTTGCTCCACAAATGAGTATTATGGAGTATTTTTGAACTTGAATAAACTGAATTACGAATCTCAAAATTTTGTCCTTTATCTCACTGGATTCGTTCTTTAAAATATTTTTCAGTCCTAAACGGTGATATAAATGAATATCTTTGGCCTGTAGTGTAATGATGAACGATTACTTGATGAATATCTTTGGCCTGTAGTGCAAAGATGACAGGTGTTGAGATGAACATGACCAACTGGTGATACAAATGAATAGGGGTGAAAATGATCTCGAGTCGATCCGAACACTCTAATGTTCAAGCTCGACTCGGATCAAAAAATTTGTGCTCGGATTCGACTCGAATTCGAACTGATAATTTCCAAGGCTGCTCAAGTTCGACTTGATTAATTACTCGATACTACTCGGCTCGAAGTTACTCGACTCGTTTTTCCAACGAGTAATTCGTGAACTTTTCTATTCGAGCTCGAGCCTGAAATGGATCACACCAAAATGAGACATAAAAATGAAAAATTAAAAAAACTTCATTTTCATTTATATATAAAAACAAAAAATGTGTTACAAAAATTACAAAGATAAATTCTCAATATTAATTATACTATGATACAATTTTTGGTAACATCATTACATCAAACACAAAGTGCTTATTACAATTTCTGGTAACATCATTACCTTTTAAATAATAAAGCACGATTGTCAAAATTGCAACCAGCCCAACTTGAAACATAAAAACACAAAGTGCTTATTTTCGCCATATTATATCACAATGAGTAAAGAATACTAAAAACAACATATCACACTATATATACTTCAAATTCATTGAAAATAAAACAGAAACCAAACAAACAAAAAAGATGCAGAAAAAAATAAATCAGATACAACTTTAAATAATTATCTTACAGAATATTTTCAACGGCTGCCATTTTCATAGGCTGGAAAAGCACATCAGGGAGTAGAATATCATAACCATGAATTCCCAGATGGTTCTGCAGATCAGTATAAAAGACAGCCAATAACTGCGGGGCCTTGCCAACATAGAGACCAAAACTATCACATGATATAATATAGTTTAAGATATACCTCTAGAGGAACAGAGCAACATAAGAAGCCCAAGCTTTTAGAACCACTGATCAGCCCAAAATTCAATGATCTTTCCAATTTTAAGGCAATTACAGTTTCACCTCTGATTAGGAACTAACTGATTAGAACACAAAGTATGTCCGATATAACAAATAGCAAGGGAAATTGTAGTTAATAAATTCAACTACATGCTAGACAATACCTTTCATAAACTAAACTTTAAAGCAAATCTTACAGGTTGTACATTCTTTTCAATCACAACAATCTTTGATAGCTCTTGAAGTATCCCCATATCAAGTAAAAAACTTGTTTCATCAACTAAAGGCAGAGTGGCTAGCCAACTATCAAAGCCAGACCATGTACATAATACATCAGGAGAGAAGACACAACAAGCAGATAGGTCTGGCAGCAAAGATGCTCGACCAGTAGTCATAATTAGTATTGATGTTCTGCTTTATAAAAGAATAAAAGATAAGAAACTTCTATTCCACTTTATTCTACATCAGCTTTTCAATTAAGAAAAGAATAAACAAAAAGCATTTCCAACCTTGCTAGGTTGAATCACTGCATTTCCATCCTTCCACCGAGAAGTACCAACCTTGCTAGTTTGAATCACTGCATTTCTGCTAAGTGCTAACAGATACCATGCTCCAAAGTGGCAAAGTCCAAGCTTCAATTCTGCAAATATAAAGGATGAGTTAGAAAACTTATCTTTTAATTTGTAAAAAACAAAAGAAAATGTCAAAATATTTTTTAGCCTAATATTAGTATTGGAAGCTCATACTTACTTAGCTTCACCTCACTTAATAATGCACATTACACAATCAACTGTAACAATACATCAGTCATGCTAAAGAAGAAATTTAAAGCAATGAAAGCAGACTCACACAATTCCACCATTAAGTTTTATATTCAATGACAAACCAAATGTTTACAATCATAATGATTAAAAGCCAATTGATTTTTTTTGATAAAAATGAATTCTTTGGACTTATTCAGAAAATTATTTTTGATTTCAAAAGTCAAAATATGATTTTTATTAAAAACATTCTCTTATCAGTTGAGAAACTAAAAAAAATATCATGTCAATAACAAATTTATCATCAACAAATTTTTACAAGTAAAAGACAGATTATTAAAACTAACACTTGAACATAACATTACATAAATCGATAAAATACCTGAAGCATCCATTGAATAAGATAGAATTGAAACTTGAAAACTAGAAATTAGGGTTTTAATTTTTTTAATTGGGGATTTTTGGTATAACAGAACTACAAAAGTAATCAGAAGAAGAAAATATATATATTGATAAGGAAGAACTGACTTACCCAACTTGCAGTTACATTTCGAGCCTTCGACCTTCCGCTTCAGCTTCAGCTTCGTCAATCGTCTTTTGGGAAATTAGAGTTTAGTGATTCTGAGATTGAATCACAAATTTTACTGTATCCAGCCTCTTTTGTGGGATGGATTCAGTCATCAGTTCTCAAATCTCACACCCCCTCGAGCCAATAAATCTTAATTTCTATGTAAACAAAGAGTCGAGACTGAAGTGAGAAGGAAGAAGTCTGAAGAATCGAGACTATCGACTATCGAGTAAACCTTTCCACTTCCGTATCAGATATTAAGGATCGAGTAAGTACCGAACCCCTAAACGAGTAGATTCATCGAGTCAGGATTGAGTATGGATCAGATGAAAGAGGCTAGTTCGAACCCTAAAATAAACGAACATTACTCTGCTCAGATTCGAGTTCAGTATTATATCCCAAAAACGAGCTTTGACCCATATTCGGCTCGGATGGTTAACGAACCCGAGACTCGGATCATAATTTCGGTCCGAATCCGAATCGGGTACCGAGTTACCCGGATCGATTTTCACCCCTACAAATGAATATCTTTGGCCCGTAGTGTAAAGATGAATATTTAATTTGAGATATATATTGATTGACAGGGATAAAATATTGATGATGGACTTTTAAATCATAGAAGATAGTAGACATCATTTTCTACTTTATTCTTCTGATATATTGTTATTTTCGCTGTAGTTATTGATCTAAAACTTGTTGTCCATATTATTTTATCCGATTTGTTGAAAACTAACGATAATTTATTTTTCATTATCTTAGTCATAATATTCCTTACTGGGCTAGTTGAGCTCATCCTTTTTCTCTATTGTCCTCTTCAAAAAATGAGAATGTTGCAGGGACTAGTCGGGGAGCAGAGTGATGGGCAGAGTTAAGAGCAGTAGTAGTCCTCACTATTTTTATAAAATAGTGTGATAATAATTGTAATGCGGACTTAGTTGAATGTTTATATTTTTTAGATGTTTGTATTGACACTCACAGTGTCTGGTCGAATTTTTCACGACCTTGTGTTATAAAAGATTGTATTTGGATTCTGTACCATGTATTTGGTGACTCAGAATGGGTTAGGTTGATTGGACCTATTCTGGGGGCGTCACATGGCACATGGGTGTTCATATTCTTCATCCGCATCATTTTTTTCCTTTAATTTTTGGCAAATGGGTTGAAGCAAAAAAAATGTTTTAAGTCAACAAAACAATTGTTGAGTTGAAGAGAGAAAGAGACCAAAATCAAAACATTGACTCTGTTCCGATCTATAGAGAAGAATCAAAAATCATAGATACAATACACATTACAGTACTCCAATCAATCAATTATGTACCAAAATTGTAGAAAACTAGGACAATTCTAGTACTCCGTGAAATCCAACGAGAAAAAACAATGTTGCAACGACGATTATTGATATGTATTGCAAATGTGGTTGCTTGGATAAGGCTTTTGAAGTCTTTATTAGGCTGTTTAGCAAAGGAATTTCCTCCTGAAATTGCATAATCGGGGGCTTAGTAATGCACGAAAAAGGGGAAGCTGCAATTGAGCTTTTTCAGGAAATGGAGAGAGAAGCAGTGGCTCCAGACTACATCATATTTGTGAATTATTTTAGGAATTTGCCACAGATTGAATTTTTAAATGATATCTCTGTTGCGAATTCTATCAGGTTGTTGCACATGATGAGATTCACACAACAATATACTCTTGTAATTTCTAGTGAAGCAATTGTTTGGTTTCGATGAAATTCTGAGTCTCAACTAGTTTTATGTTGCAGCATTGTGCTAGTGCTATAGATAGCCAATCTCAAGTATAAGAGCATTCACAACAGTTTTCTTATCTCTATCCATACTCTGCAGTGCTATTGGGTCATTTTGAATTATAGGAATTCAACTTTTTTACTATGTACCCAACAAGTTCCTTATATTGATTCCTTAAATATTAAATTTTGAAATTTAATATTTAAAAGTTAAAATTTGAAAGTTCCAACAGTCAAATCATGTTTTGAACGTTGTAACTATTTTTTATTTAAAATTAATTGTTGTTTGAATATAAAAATTGCAATTATTTTAATTTAAAAATAGATATTGCTAGAAATCAAAAGTGCAACGATCGTTATGTGTTTATGAGAACTAAAACAACATTATTTTAATTATAAAATAATAAAATTTATAATTAGTAGTAATATTTTTTACAAAAATGATCAAAATCAAAATTTAAATGATTTTTAATTTTTTTATAGTTCTCTTTCTTCTCTAAATGCTCTGTTAAAAAAATAAAAATGAGTGAATTTGATAGGCATACCCAAATCAGCAATTAAGTGAGATAAGATCCTTTAACCAACATAAAATCACAATAAATAGGGTGTGAAATGTCATTTTACATAAATAGGGAACGCTCTTTTGATTCCCTCACCCTGAGGAGTCAAATCATATATAGAGATTAAAATAGAGAATTATATAAGGATAAGAAAACTGTTGGATACTGATTTATTGATATATTATTCAAATGTGGGGATAAAGAGTCTATTGGAGAAACTGTTGTGAATGCTCTAAGAACTTCCAGGTACAATAACAATTCTGACTTTAACTAACTAGCATTTTTATTTTGATTTGGAAGTACAACAATTCATAAACAAGTAAAAAACTAGTTCTAAGAAGCAGTATTGCAAGACTGCTTAGTTTATAACTTACAAACTGAGATCCAAGACTGCTTATTTACAAATTTATAAGTTTTGTTTCGATTCTAAAATCTTCAGCTAGTATAATGTATTCAGATGTTGAGCTCGCATCCATTTCTTTTTCTGGACAGTCAAGTTGGACGCATTCTTCAACAAACAATTCCGAATCATGACTCCTATTTGACGAGGTCAGGTCTTCTTTCTTTACAATGTTGAATACGATCCCATTATGGATCCTTTCAGGCTGCAAAAAGTCACCTTCAGTCACCAAAATGCTAGAACTGCTCACTGCAACTCTGTTATGGAGATCCCTTTGATCAGAATCCGCATCTAAGATTCTATCTGGTGTTATCACCCTTAAGTTTTGATAATGTGGATCCCTCGCTGCCATTTGAATCAAGTTCCCGGGGTAAACCATTATTCGTTTGCTCATTTTAGAATCAATGTCCAAGTTTTGGACAAAATCAATAAACTGATCCGCCGAAGTTTTCCTTATCAAGGGACCTCCAGACCTTGTCCAAGAATTTTGATCAGCACTCTCAGATTCACTGTCAATACCATCGTGTACGTTCCGGTAGGTCTGTCGATTCCGAACTGGGGGTCCAGTGGATCCACTAACTCCTTGATGGAGCGAGGAAGCAACATTTGCAAGGAATTCTTCTTCAAGGGAACCTGTTGAGTTCCCATTGAATTTGTATCCTCCTATCAAAAGCTTGGCCCAAATTCAGAAACAGATAGCAAAATAGGTTTAAAACTTCTTTGGGGCAATTTGTTGAGCAGTTGGTGTGCACAGCTGAAAATTCCTTTATGTGAGCCTCCCCCAAACTTGTTTCAGTCCAAAGCTTGAAGCTTTTTATCCACAATCACATCCCGATCCAATTTGAACACATAGTTATAACAACCAACCTCCAATTGAGCCAACACGAACTCAATTGGGCAACCAATTCAATTATCCCAAACTCCACTATACTTGATTGCTAATTCAATCCATTATATGAAATTCCATGTATAAAACTATAACTTATCAAGACTTAATTGGATTCTATGTTTAGAAGAACACCCAATGAAAAAGATGACGACTCAGGCCAATTGATTGAACCCCCAATGAACTTCGATGGTTGCCTTGCTTTGAAACTTTGTTGTTGGAATTCAAGTAAGAGATGGAGAGGTCGGGTTGTGCTCGATTCCTTCTTCGTTGTTGTTTGGAATAGATGAATTAGAGTGGGATTAGAAGAGTTGAAGGAGATTTATTCGACTGAGGGTTTTTGGGTTGGAAATGAATTAGAACTGATATAGCATGATTTCTTCGTTGTTGTTTGGAATAGACGATTGAGTTGGAGAAACAGAGGATGCCATTTGACATAAATATAAACTACCAAAAGTACCCCTTTCTAATAAACATTACAAGCTTAGTCGGTCATTTTTGACCGGTTAACTGAAGAAAGTGTATTTTTTGTTACGTTTAATGAAGTTTGGGGTGTACTTAGACACTTTTTTCAGTTTGAGGTGCAAAAGTCAATACGATGTAAAGTTTGGGGTGCAATTTGTCTTTTAGTCTTTATCTTTTATCTTATTCAAAAATTTTTGCACTTCTGTCCCTCTAAGTTACTCGATTTTATTTTTTATTTTTCAGAAAAAAACTTTATTTTTTAGAAAAAAAATTATTTTTAAAAAAAAATGAGTAAAGTTTCAAAAAAATATATATTTAAAAAAATCAACTTTATTTAAAAAAATTGGGAATTTTAAAAAAAATGAGTAAAGTTTCATAAAATATAGATTAAAAAAATAAAACTTTATTTTTAGAATTTTTTTTAAAAATAAGTAAATTTCCATGAAATATAGATTCAAAAAATAAAATAAAAAATTATTTTTAGAAAAAAAATAAAAAAAATAAAATCGCCTTTAGTGACGACTCAAAATGTAAATTTAAGGACTTAACTAACGAAAAATGAACTTTAGTGACGAATTTAAAAGTGAGTGACAACTTGGAGGGACAGAAGTGTCATTCAATCTTTAAGTCCCAAACTTAGTAACTTACTGTACCATTTTTTATGGAGCGAGTTCGGAGTTTAAAAGCCGCTCAAATGCATTTTCCCAATGCACCATAACGAATAAGCCCTTGAAGCGCACCATAACGAACAAGCCCTCGGTGCTTCAAGCGCCTACAATCAGGGGCGGAGCGGGGGAGGGGGGTCCAGGGGGGTCTGACGACCCCACAGGCTGCTGGAAAATTTAGTATGTAGGGGAGGGTCCAGCCTGGAATCCGGCAATGGCAGAGGGTCCGGAAAGCTCTGCGTGCCCTGAAAAGAAGAAGGAAAAGAGACTCCGCCGTTCTAGTACCGTTACCGGTTCAACAGTCAACAAATCTTAGTTGTATTTGTCATTATATCTATTAAATTTGAACATAATATATTTTGAATTTTCTTCGGTATGTTTATATATACATTTGAATTTTACATGCATAATACGGATCTCCGACTTAAAATCTCTAGCTCCGCCACTAGCCCACTACCTACAATAGCCATACTTGTATATAATTCCGTGCTGTACAAAATGTAACTTATGGAAATTGAATTTTACGAAGAATTGACTACCCCAAACTTCACTGAATACTAACTAGATAAGAGTGGTTTTGCGGCCACTAAATACAAGAATTCACATGTTCTGAGGCTAAAGTAGATGAGTTCAAAAATTTATTGTATTTGTGGTCAAGAACTTTGTATATGGGATCGCTATAAGATCAGCAACCCCACATGCTAGGCCATACCTTGTCTGGGGGCCGGGCTAACTATTTGCAAGCTTGGGTGAACACTTTCCTTTTTGAAAGACAACCACTAGACTTTGCTATTCTAGACCTCTCATGTCGGAAGACAACTTCTTGGTATCCCTGACTAGGGTTTTCCAAATTGGATATATATGGTTTGTATGAGTATCATTATGTATTGCGATAAATTTAAGTCAAATTACAATTGTAAAACTTATCAATATATGAGATTAATATTCTTTTACTTTAAAGAGCTGTCATTATATATACTTATTTTTTGACATGATTACATTTTACAAATAAGATTATACACCCCTTATATATATGTATATATATAGATAGAGAGAGAGAGAGGAAAACTAAAATTAATACCCTTCATAGAATCATAGTACTAGATTTAATGGAAAATCCTAATGATGATGTGTCAAGGGCCTGTTTGGCAAACTTCAAAACCTTGCCAGTTGTAAATTAGGCTAGTGTGTGTGTGTGTGTTATTAATTTGGATATATTGTTGGTTCTAGAGTGGTTGGAGTTCAAAAGGGTGTCTGCTTGTAGAAGAAAGTATTGATTTCTATGTGAACCAATAACAAATTAATTTTATCAGATTCCCATACAACCATAATGCCCTAGAATCATAATTGAGTGGCTCATATTTTTATTTTAGTAATAACCCAGTCAAGATTACCAAGCTGAATGGCTGATTGAATCCTGTACCTACCCCTTTTCATGGACTCCTGCTTTTGCTTGGCTCAATTAATTCAACCCCATTTTTTCCTTTCCTTACTATTTAATTCATATGTTGCCCACAGATATGTGTAGTCAGGTAGGGTGGTTACATTTAATGAGAATGTCATTGCTCCCTTTAATTGTTGTCTGGTTCTCTTAATGATAGTACTCCCTCCTTCTCTTAATATATACTCTCTACGTTCTTTAATATAAGTCGTTTTAGAGTTGTGCACAAGTATTAAAAAAATGATTATAAAATATTAAATATAATATCAATTGTCTATATTGCTTTGTATTGAAAAAAAAAGTGTTATTTATTGGACAGATAATAGTGAGAGAACCAATGTTATATTTAATACTTGGGGTAATATTAAAAATTAAACAATTAATGCTTACTTGAAATTCTCAAACGACTTATATTAAAGAACAAAAACATTTCTCTAAAACGACTTATATTAAGGAACGGAGGGAGTATGGAGTATCATTTTAAAGTTGTGCACAAATATTAAAGAAATGATTGTATATTATTAAATATAATATTAATTGTCTATATTGTTCTTGTAGTGAAAAAAAAACTATTATTTATTAAGGAGAAAATAGTGAGAGAGTCAAAATTATATTTAATACTTAGAGTAATATTGAAAACTAAACAATTAATTAATTAAAATTTTCAAACAATAAATATTACTCCTAAGAGACAAAAATACTTTTTTAAAACGACATTTAAAAGGTGACAGAGAGTGTGTATAGTTTGGGCAAAGAGAGCGACAAGCAAGCTCAAAAATCTACGTCTGGACAATTAAATCTTCTTCCTGACCACCCATAATATGAATTATTAGTGTCCATCCAATTTGTCTCCTAAGACTTTATTTTGCAATTCTTAGAAGCTTGCATTAAATTAAATGCTGCTTATTTAATATGTGAAGCCTAATTGTTAATTAGGTGTCAAATATAGCGATAATCGCAATGATGGATAACTAACCAAGAAACTAATATATACAATACCACATGCTTGTGAGAAAATGAGTGGCTTAAATCACATATACTCTCTATGTTCTGTAAAAATTGGTTTAGTTTGAGTTTTCAGTCAAATTGATCTTATTTATAATCAAAATTTATACTACTTTATTGTAAATATAAGTGGAGAAACTATAATCATAAAAAATTATGTTTAATTTATTACCACCTCCAATTTTATAGATTTGAAAATATAAATAAATATGCTTAATTTTTAATCCTAAAATTGATTAATTTGACCAAAAAAATCAAACTAAGCTAGTTTTTAAAGGACGAAGTGATTATTAATGGAATGCTATTTAATTTTAAAGGAAGATATTTAGTTGATGAAGCAAACCAATAGTTGTCATGCTGGGACTGTAATGCTAAATCAAGTCAACATGATGAACAACCAATGCAATATGAAAGCGACGGTGGTTCTAAATAAACCGAAATAAATAAATAAATAATAATAATAATAATAATAATAATAATAGATGAAAAATGAAAACTAAACTTTTTTCGAAACAATGTCTTCATCAAAAAAGTAAAAATAAATAAATAAAAATTACAAACTGTATTTAAAAAAATGTCTTTCCGAACTTAAAACATAATAGTTCGACTACAACAAAATATATTAGAATTTTGACTACAACAAAATATACGAGAAGTTCGACTATAGCAAAATATATGAGAATAATTGAAAGATACTTATTCTAGTATTCCTAGAGGCAAAATCTTCAATTAAATATTCAAAATCAAGTTTGTTCAGCATACCATTCTCGATACACATGGTTGCGAACTCATTTAACATTTCTTGTGCCATAGTCGATCGCAAATAATTTTATAACAATTTCAACTTTGAAAAATTGTTGAAATGCCACTGCCATATGAATAGTTAGTAATATCCTGTAAGCAATTGAAACATTAGGAAAACAATCCAAAACTTTTACAAACTCTAAAAGATTTCAATGGCTGATTATATTTCTTTTGGCAAAGTCACACACACACACACACATATATATATATATATATATATATATATATAATATATATAAATATAAAAAAATTGGCCCTACCTTATCAAAGTCTCAAGACGGTCGACCCTCCTATCTATGCTCAGGAACTCCCTCAGGACGGTCGACCCTCCTATCCATGCTCAGGAACTCCCGGCTAGAAAATTATGTTTCTCTTTTCCCCTTCATTAGCATGATTAACATGATTATCGATGTAAATTGTAAAACGACAAATTAAATTATGCAATTGATCGATTTTAGCTAAACGGTCAAGAAAGGTAATAGAGGAGGCCGCTATCACGACTTTGACAAGTTGTCCAGCCATGGGCAAATATCAAAGTATAGCAATTTATTTTATACGGAAAAAGAAAATTGTTCAATCATGGACAAATAAAATTATCACCATTACTACAAGACTCTCTGTCTTGCATGTTCAAATGTCTATGACTCAAGTCGTTTTTTCGGCCCATAATGTGTTAGTCTAGTAGTTAAAACTGAGCGACTTATATCTTCTATTCTCACTTCGGGTGATTTTATTTTTTCTATTATGAGAAATTTATTTCATCTTTATATGAGACTTGCTGGTGAATTTATTTGTTCCTCCTTTAGTAAGATTTGGTTGATGATTAAAATTAAAATAGTGATAATGTACTTGATTATAAATTTAAATTGCATTTCTCAAAAAGTGGAACTTTCAAAAAAAATATATCGTTTTTTCAACGGATAAATCTATGGATACATCCCTTCTACTCCTTCCTTCCGGAATCCCACCTGTCGTATATACAAAATTAAAAACTGCTCCTCTCTTTCTAAGGAAACCCCCAACACTTTACCAGTCCTTTCACACTCACTCTCGTTCTCTCTCCTCTCAACTCACTTACTATTCACTTACTTCTCCTCTAAGCTCCCCCAAAATCTGTCAAGCAGCCCCTCTCTTTTTTTTCTTCTTTTCCCCAAATTTTTTCTTTTATCCTGCAAAATCAATTTTCTCTCCTTTCCCACTGTAAAATCAACATCTATCTCCTTCCTCTCTAATACTAAATAATTGATCATAAGCCGTGGGATGTAGGAATCATATTTATAAGCCTAAACTTAACAAAAAGTTAAAAATTTTCATAAATATATATGACATTGGAACATTAATTTCCTTGGTTAGCTTAATGGGTTCCCTTGATTAAATCCATAACTAGAGTTAACAATCATAGCAATCCAAAAGGCAATAAAAAGATGAGAAAGGCATCATCTAGGTATTTCTTATTGTGCCTTAAGACTCCTCCTGCTCACCCATCTTCCCATCAGTACTTTCCATTGGTTGAAGAAGAAGGGTACTTTCCAATTACAGGACCCATTGAACCCTCATCACTTTCAGCTCTATTTGCTACTCCCAACTGTAAAATTTGAGTTTTAGAGAAAAAGATGGAGTTTTGAAAAGACCCGTTTGATGGGAACTGATAAAGATTCAGACTTTAGAGAAAGAGGGGGAGCTTGAAGAAGACTGATAGAGGAGAAGTCAGTGAGTTGATAGGAGAGAGGAGAGAGGAGAGAGGAGAAAGAAAGAGAAAGAGAGTGAGTGTGAAAGGACTGACAAAGTGTTAGGGATTTCCTTAAAAAGAGGGGTAGTTTTTAATTTTGTCAATACGACAAGTGGGATAGCGTATCGGGAAGATGGGAGTAAAAGGAATGTATGTATAGATTTATCCTAAGATACCTTTTATCCATAAAAATTTAACATCATACATCAAAAATACTCTCGCTTTTAGTGGTTACACAATTTCAACAAGTATAATAGTCCGTTTCTTTATAATATATAGAAGATAAAATATATTGCAATGAATGATGATTGTATTTCCGCACGGGAAAGAAAAGGAAAAATCATTTTCATGACTGTAGAGGAAGCCAATTGGTCAAATGAGGGGTGGTTGTGATGTTGACCTTATATTTAACTTAATAATCCTATCCTATAGTATGATGACAGTCAATTGGTCAACACATGCTTTTATATATATATATATATATTGCCCATAAAACATACCATGTGTAATTCCCAAGCCAATCCAACCGGGAAATAATGATCAAAATTGAGCCATGTCAACACAAAGTAACTGTCCCCCTAAATTTACAACTAACGAGTCTAAAAGAAAATGCCAAAAGCAAGTAGAGAAGAGAATCCTATTCACTAACCCCTCATTTAATCATTTTGAATTTTTTTAAATACCAAACAGGGTCCCACAGCCAAATTGTCCTATGTCCCCTTAGAACATGGAGGAAATTATGGCATATTTCCCTGCTACTATTTGTATTTTTATTTTTTATTGGGGTCAAAATACAAATATATGAAATTTAAATACACCGTCCAATTTTCATGTCCTGCTAGAGAAGTTTTTGCTACTATAAACACCTCTCTCTCCCTCTCATTTTCCCTCCCTCTTCTTCTCTCAACAAACACACAAACTATAGCCTAAAAAGAAAATGTTCGTTTTCTTGCCAAACCAAATTTAGCTTTCCAAAAACCCATTCAAAACTACAATTAAGGAAAAAGAAAATGGACATTGAATTGGTCAAGTGTGAGTGTTGTGGGTTGCAAGAAGAGTGCACCCAAGATTATATTAGTGAAGTTAAGTCAAAATTTGAAGGCAAATGGCTATGCGGATTGTGCTCAGAAGCAGTTAGAGATGAAGTAAGCAGAGGGCATAATAATAAGCCATTTGGTGTTGAAGAAGCTATCAAGGCTCACATGTCATTTTGTGGTAAATATAAATCGAATCCGGCCAATCGAGTTGCCGACGGGATGAGGCAGATGCTAAGGCGACGGTCCGATGTGTCGTCGGCCTCACCGGGGGTTCTTCAAACAAGTATTCGAGATCAGCCGCTAGCACATCACAATTAGTAGGGGATGATTCTTCCTTTTCTTATTACTAGCTAGCTAGCTACCTAGAAAAAATTTCAATATTTAATTGGTTGAAATAATTAAGCTGATTGATTGAAGAGCCTGTTTTTGGCTCTCATGCAACTTGTTTTGGTATACAGAATTAATTAATTAATTAATGTTCTTCAATGGAAGCTTAATTCTATCTTCTTTTCTGTTCCCCTCTTCATCATGAGAGTATAGTATTTGTTCATTTCTTTCTTTAATTTCCTCTTTTTAATTAGTGAGACTGCAATATTTTCTAGGAATTTGAATATTGAACTTGTTCAAATGAGTCAAATGATGTTGAAGATTGTAACATTAATTCAACATTCTTCATTTCTCCCCATGCAGTTAATAAATTTCTTGATTGGAAAAATAAAAAATGAAAAAGCACATTTCACTCGGTGAATTAATTAAGAAATCTCCATAATGTCTGAAGTAGTCATATTGGTTTAGTCATTACTTAGCTTGAAAGTGTGTTTAAGGAATAAATGAAGTGCTTAAATTGAAAAAGTTAAAAGGAAGTTTGTTCAATTAGTGGGTAATTATTTTTGCAGATAAATCTATAATAATCCTCTTTCTAGTGACAAAATTTATTTCTGAAATTCCAGAAATTGGAGAAGATTTCTACAATCTTCATGCACTTCCAGATGTGTATATATAGAATATAACAAAGATGGTCAACTTCCACTATGTTGGGCCATGAATATCTCGGGGTGGTCAATTCTTATTCATTGTGGGCTTTCCGGGTCAGACCCATTTTTACTATTGGAGTATTGGGCCATTGTCTAAATGGTTATTTAGATAAACTTTAGGTTGGAGCAGGTAGTGGAGGACAGGTGGCAGTTTATAGACTAAAGATTACCCCTAATCTGTGGGATTAGCAGGCGGCTGATTGAGGTGATGGGCCCAGCCGTCTTAAGCCACTTTCATTAATGAGGAGTTGCCATAATGTTGACTGGGGGAAGAGCAAGTGGGAAAAAGCCTGCAGGCAGCCAACTGGCGAAGACATCGGGGGAAAACATGCAAGGTGGTGAGACAGTATATGAGGAAAAGCACTACAGGGGAGAGAGAAGGTAATTTTTCTCTCAGGACACTAAAGCACACAACCTCCATTGTTAAAACCATTTTTTCTCCGACCTGTACTTATTCTCACACTGGAGCGATCCCCGGCGGCACAAAACCGTCGAGATCCGGTGCTGACGTGTTCATTGTGCAGGACAAAGAGTGCTTTTCGTGATTGAGGCGCGTGACGAGATTGTGGCGTTAACATTGGCGCAAGAAGGAGGGCTAGTGTTTCTGTTTTTCAATCACAACGTACTGAACAACTTACCTCGGAAGCTATGGTAAAAAGTAAGACGATCACGGCTGAAGGACAACCAACGGATGTCAGCTCTTCTTTGCAAAGAATTTCGGTCAAAGATAGATTAGGACCCTCAAAAAGCGTTCATGATAGACTTGGGTCACAGAGGGTTCTAAGAGATTCTCAGGCTAGAGACCATGGGGATGCCAAGAGGAAGTTATTTTCTACTGCTAGCAAAGGTTCCGATAACGATCGAAAAAAGATGATGGACACACCACTTAAGGCCCGACATCGAGAAGGCCATACGGACAAGATCTCTATCTTGGCAAAGAAAGCTCAAGAAACCGACACGGCTTTGAAAGCTCTTCTGCAACAGAGGGAGGAGATTTCTAAACAGATGATTCTTATGGCTGAAAAAAAAGACGAAGTGTAAGACCCCAACTTTTATGAATAAAGATTTAATTTTCTTTATATATTATTTCGAAATAGTAAGGTGTTAACTTGATAAATATGAAAGTTATGGGTGAAATGTGCAAATATTTTTAAAATGAGCAAGTGGTTATAAAATATTCTTGTTGTCGGGGAATATTCGTTTGGTCGTGGAATATTCTTGTTGTCGGGAAATATTCGTACGACGGCGCAGTTATTTGTGGACCCCACAACGGAATAACTGTCGGATATAGAAAGCGACAGAAATAACTTTTTACAAGATAACGGCGTAATTGTTACCGTTAGTACTGTTGAAATACCCGGTGGTTAAAATACAGTACGCGGTGGTGCGCAGTAGCACACGGTATTGCACAGTATTTTGAATTATTGAGTCTTACGTGAGAAGGAACCTACTCAATTATTGTTACAGTATTTACTGTTCAATATTTTATATTATTGACTCAATAATTGCTACGTTGATATTTTATATTATTGACTCAATAATTGCTGCATTGATATTTTATTGACTCAATAATTGCTACGTTGCTATTTTTTTATGATTGATTCAATAATGGCTACAGTTGATATTTTGTAGTATTGATTCAATAATTGTCGTTGCACAGTATTTCACGTTATCAACTCAATAATTCATATTATTTGAATAATATTATTAGATAGCATTATTGACAATGTCTAAGGAAGTTCTGTCTAGGAGGGGTTATTTAATTGCGCGCCAGTAAGGAGAAGTCCTTATCGGAAGGCCCCCTCTGTCCTGGGAACGACCTGGTTGTCAATATTGTAGTTCTATAATATTATTTGTGAATAATTAATTATTGATTTATATGATAAGAAAATATTTATTTTGTGGATATAAAAGAAGGAATTTGTGCTGATGTGTTTTTATCAGTATTTTGGTGTGAAAAATCATCCGTTTATGGATTTCGGATAATTTATGTTGGGAATTTAGAAAAATTTTCTTCTGCAAAGTTGTAGAGAATTAAATTTCCTATAGAAGGACACATCATTTGTATTTTTCTGACAAATGGGCTATTTATTATGAATTATTGAAGTTTCGAAAAATAAATATTATTTTATAAATGGTGGGCCCCACTTTTGTTGTTTTGTTGAAAAAAATCAGATGTTTGAAGCAGCCGGCGGCTGGAGAAGTTTTGTAAAAATAATATTATTTTATTATTTTAGTCTCCTTTGGCATCCTAAGCTTTTCCTATAAATAGGGTGCTTAGGTTAGAATTGAAAATCACACCAGAATTCGAAGTTTTCTCTCTCTATAATATCGAACGTATTTTTGTGAGTATTTCTATACTTTGAGTATTAGTATTCAGCGCAAGTTTCCGTCAATATTATATCCGATATTCCAGTCAGAGGTACTATCTTTTTGAGGTAAGGGATGTTATTTTCTTTCGTAAATGATGTTATTCTTTTCAATATCATTATACAGAAATATTGTCATGAATTTTGTTATGAAATTCTTATTTTTCCCGTTGGGGTTACTATTCACGTATACGGCACTATTCACGTATACGGCACTATTCACGAGAAAATTTATTTTTCTTCTAATTGTCCAAATTGTCTGTTAAGGTTACTATCTTTGATTGTATCCAAGTTTTGGGCTTTATTCTTGAATTTTGCTTCACAAAGTATTATTATGGATTATTCTTGAATTTGGATAAACTAAATGACGAATCCCTAATCTTTGTCTTTTATCTCACTGGATTCGTTTTGTTTAAAATGTTTTTCATCATCCTCAGTCCTAAAAGTTGATGTAACTGAATATCTTTGGCCTGTAGAGCAAAGATGAATGATTACCTGATGAATATCTTTGGCCTGTAGTGCAAAGATGACAGGTGTTGAGATGAACATGACTACTGATGATGCAAATGAATATCTTTGGCCTGTAGTGCAAAGATGAATATTGATTCGAGATGTATATTGATTGATGTTACAGGGATAAAATATTGGTGATGGACTTTTAAATCATAGAAGATAGTAGACTTCATTCTCTGCTTAACTCTTCTAATGATTTGTTATTTCCGCTGCGAATATTGATCTAAAACTTGTTGTCCATAATATTTTATCTGAACTGTTGAAGACTAACGATAATTTATTTTCTATTATCTTAGTCATAATATTCTTTACTGGGCTAGTTGAGCTCACCCTTTTCATCTGTTGTCCTCTTCAGGAAATGAGAATGTTGCGGGGACTAGTCGGGGGACAGAGTGATGGTCCGAGTTAGAGCAGTAGTAGTCCTCACTATTTCTGATAAATAGTGTGATAATAATTGTAATGAGGACTTAGTTTGAATCTTAATATTTTCTACATATTTGTACTGAGACTCACAGTTGTGTGGTCGTATTTTGCACGACCGTATGATATAAATTTTGTATTTGAATTCTGTACTATGTATTTGGCGACTCAGAATGGGTTGGGTTGAATGGACCTATTCTGGGGGCGTCACAGTTGGTATCAGAGCTTAGGGATATGATCTCTGGCGGAGATCGGGGAATAGAACTAGGAGGGGAGAGACGAGTAAATCCTTCGCTAGTGTGTCCTACCTAAGCTTATGTGGTATTTAATTGGTCAGTCGGAGCATAGGGTTAATATGTGATATGTTAACTTGTTTAATTAACCCTTGTTTTATGGCAGTATTTGAGAATGGCAGCTGAGAACGTTAACAACGAAGTGAATGAGACCGTGGAGACACCTTTAATCGTTAACCAGGAGAACGTGCAACAAGAGGGTAATGTTCATCCTGAAAATAACGCTGGTCAGACGATAAACGATGAGATGTTTAGAAGTTTTTTGCAGTTCATGCAAAATCAGACGAGGGAGACTCGTGTGCAACATACAGGTGGAGATAATAACAACACGCGAGCTGTCACTGCTAAGCAGTTCAAAGAATTGGGACCACCAGAGTTTCTGGGAAAGCCGGATCCGATCAAAGCGGAGACGTGGATTAAACAAATTACCAAGATATTTGATGTCTTGGGATGTACAGAGGAGCAGAAGGTTCCATTCGCCACGTTTATGTTCCGTGGAGAGGCAGATTACTGGTGGGAATCCGTGAAGCGTACCCAGCCTGCCGCACTCCAGATGTCTTGGGAAGCGTTCCAGAAACTGTTTAATGACAAGTACTTTCCTGAAAGTATTCGTCATATGAAGGAAGTAGAGTTTATCAGACTCGAGCAAAACAACATGACGGTATCCCAGTACGAGGCTAAGTTCGCGGAGCTGTCCAGGTTTGCACCTCATTTGGTGGAGAATGAGGAACGTATGACGCGGATGTTTCTAAGAGGTTTGAAACCCGAAATACGTCAATACCTCATTTCTCATAAGTTTTCTTTATATTCGGATGTAGTAAATAGGGCCCAGTTATTGGAACGAGATAATGATTATGTTCAACCAAGGGACCACAACCAAGGTCGTACTGGTGGCAGTAGTCATCGGAGCAATGACAACCAGCGAGGAGGAAAGTATGACAGAAGCGGTAACCACTCCGGTGGTTATCGTGGCCATGATAGTAGAAGAAGCGAATCGGGAGGAGATTTCAAAAAGAGAAGGTATAACAATGAGAACGCGAAGATGTCAACATCAGCACCAGCATCAACTGTTTCGAGGGGAGGAGAACGACCACCGGTCGTATGCTTTAAATGCGGGAAAGAGGGACATATCAGCCCAAACTGCCCACAACAGTTCAAAGGATGCTATAACTGTGGAAAGGAAGGACATATAGCTCGAGATTGTCTTGTTGCGAAACCAAGTTCAGCGGGGGTGGTGTTTCCAAAGGCGGTTGCAGACAAGTCAAAGTCGGTGATTCCTGAAAGAGCGTTTGTCGTTACAGCCCAAAACGCGAGGAATCCACACGAGGTGATTACGGGTAAGCTGATCATAAACTCTTGCGAAGTTTATACCTTGTTAGATACCGGTGCTACCCATTCCTTTATTTCACCTGCTTGTGCTCAACGTTTAAACTTGACTTCTGATAAATTAGACTTTGACTTATCTGTTGAAACTCCGTTAGGAGAAACCTTTGTTACATCTACAGTTTACAAATCTTGCTTGATTCAGATTGGTACCCTTACCTTACCTGTTGATCTTATATCTTTGAAAATACTTGCATTTGACGTGATTTTAGGAATTGACTGGTTAACCACTTACCATGTCAAAATTGATTGTTTTCGTAAGGTTGTTAGTTTTCATATTCCTAATCAACCTGTTGTGCGAATCCAAATCACCAAACCACTAAAATCAGTCAATATCATTTCAAGTCATAAAGCTATTCGTTTATTGAAAAACGGATGTCAAGCTTTCTTAGCTCATGTCACTGATCTAAATCAGAATACATCAGATTTGAATGATATTTCCGTTGTTAATGAGTTTCCTGATGTATTTCCCGAAGAACTTCCCGGTCTACCCCCAGAACGTGAAGTTGAATTCTTTATTGACCTTGAGCCCGGTACAAAGCCCATTTCTAAAGCCCCATATCGAATGGCTCCTATTGAACTTCAGGAGTTAAAGGTCCAATTACAAGAGTTGTTAGACATCGGTTTTATTCGTCCTAGTACGTCTCCTTGGGGTGCTCCTGTTTTATTCGTAAAGAAGAAAGACGGGAGTATGCGACTTTGCATTGACTATCGGGAGTTGAACCATGTCACCATCAAGAATAGGTATCCGTTACCTCGTATTGATGACCTGTTCGACCAGTTGCAAGGAGCGTAATTTTTTTCAAAGATCGATCTTCGTTCTGGATATCATCAGTTGAAGATTAAAACTGAGGATATTCCAAAGACTGCTTTCAGAACACGGTACGGGCATTATGAGTTCTTAGTCATGTCTTTTGGATTGACTAATACTCCTGCTGCTTTCATGGATATGATGAACCGTGTATTTAAGGAGTATTTAGATCAATTCGTTGTTGTCTTTATTGATGACATTCTCATCTATTCTAAAAGCCGTGAAGATCATGAACACCACTTGAAGCTGGTACTTCAAAAGCTTCGTGAGAACAAGCTATACTCCAAGTTAAAGAAATGCGAGTTCTGGCTTGAGGAAGTAGCATTCCTTGGGCACGTGGTATCGAAACATGGAGTATCTGTTGACCCGGCGAAGATTGAAGTAATACAAAGCTGGGAGCAACCTAAGTCGGTGACCGAAGTACGAAGCTTTCTGGGCTTAGCTGGTTATTATCGGAGGTTCGTAGAGGGATTTTCTCGAATCGCTACTCCATTAACACAGTTGACTCGGAAAGATACGAAATTCGTTTGGAGAGAAGAATGCGAGAAGAGCTTCCAAGAGCTCAAGAGGAGACTTATTTCGGCACCTGTTCTGACAATACCATCTGGTTCGGATGGATTTGTTATCTACAGCGATGCTTCAGGCAAAGGGTTAGGATGTGTTCTCATGCAACATGGGAAAGTCATAGCCTATGCCTCGCGACAACTCAAAGAATATGAGAGGAATTATCCTACTCATGATCTAGAGTTGGCAGCAGTCGTTTTCGCGTTGAAGATCTGGAGACATTACTTGTACGGAGAGAAAGTGGAGATTTATACAGATCATAAGAGCCTTAAATATTTCTTCACTCAGAAGGAACTCAACATGCGGCAACGACGTTGGCTTGAGCTGTTGAAAGATTACGATCATACCATCCAATACCATCCTGGAAAAGCGAACGTGGTAGCTGACGCGTTGAGTAGAAGATCATATGTGGGAACGAGTGCGATGATGTCAAGTATACGCGTAGAACCAGCTTTGCTTGATAAAGTTAAAGCTGCTCAAGCTACAGATGCGGAGCTGATGAAGATGAAGAAGAAGGTGCAAGAAGGTGCAATTCCAGAAGCAAGAATCGATGAAGAGGGAATACTTCGAGTCAACTCCAGACTTTGTGTTCCTAACGATTCTGACTTGAAGTACAGAATCATGATGGAGGCACACAACACACCGTTTGCGATCCATCCTGGGAGTACTAAAATGTATCGTGATCTTCGACATACATTTTGGTGGAGCAATATGAAGAGAGAGATCGCGGAGTTCATCTCTAGATGTTTAACTTGTCAACGTGTAAAGGCGGAGCATCAAGTACCGAAGGGTCCATTGCAACCACTGGAGATTCCGAAATGGAAGTGGGAACACATTACGATGGATTTCGTTACGGGTCTTCCCAAGGTTTCTCAAGGCTTAGATGCGATTTGGGTTATTGTTGATAGATTAACCAAGTCTGCTCATTTCTTGCCGATACGAGAGACTTATTCCCTTGAACGTCTTGCTCATATGTACGTGAATGAGATTGTGAGATTGCATGGCATGCCAGTATCCATAGTTTCGGATCGTGATCCCAGATTTACTTCACGATTTTGGATCAGTTTGCAGAAAGTTATGGGTACGGATTTACGATTCAGTTCGGCTTATCATCCTCAAACAGACGGACAATCGGAAAGGACTATCCAAACTCTTGAAGATCTATTGAGACTCTGTGTTCTAGACTTCAAAGGGAGTTGGGATAAGTATTTACCATTGGTGGAATTCTCCTACAACAACAGTTATCAGGCAAGTATAGGCGTAGCTCCATTCGAAGCGTTGTATGGGAGAAAGTGTCGTTCTCCAGTATGTTGGGATGAGGTGGGTGAAGCAACATTGTTGGGACCAGAGTTAGTACGAATGACTACAGAAAAGATCCAAATAATCCGACAACGTATACAGACGGCACAGGATCGACAAAAGAGTTATGCAGATCTTCATCGAAAAGACGTGGAATTTAATGTTGGGGACCATGTGTTACTACGTATTGCTCCGTGGAAAGGAGTTACGAGGTTCGGGAAGAGAGGAAAGCTCAATCCACGATTCATTGGTCCATTTGAGATTCTTGACCGAATAGGAAATGTGGCTTATAGACTCGCTTTACCTCCAAGCATGTCTCGTGTTCATAACGTGTTTCACATATCCGTGTTACGTAAATATGTGAAGGATCCAAACCGCATTATTGAGTTAGAACCAGACGAGATAGCTGAAGATTTAACGTACGAGGAGGTACCTGTCAAGATCTTGGATAGGAAGGAGCATGTCCTACGCTCGAAAATTATACCTCAAGTTAAAATTTTGTGGAGAAACCATGCAATTGAGGAAATGACCTGGGAGTTGGAATCGGAAATGAAAGCGAGGTATCCTCACCTTTTCGACATACCAGGTACGTACGTCAATTTCGAGGACGAAATTTCATAAGGAGGGGAGGTTGTAAGACCCCAACTTTTATGAATAAAGATTTAATTTTCTTTATATATTATTTCGAAATAGTAAGGTGTTGACTTGATAAATATGAAAGTTATGGGTGAAATGTGCAAATATTTTTAAAATGAGCAAGTGGTTATAAAATATTCTTGTTGTCGGGGAATATTCGTTTGGTCGTGGAATATTCTTGTTGTCGGGGAATATTCGTACGACGGCGCAGTTATTTGTGGACCCCACAACGGAATAACTGTCGGATATAGAAAGCGACAGAAATAACTTTTTACAAGATAACGACGTAGTTGTTACCGTTAGTACTGTTGAAATACCCGGTGGTTAAAATACAGTACGCGGTGGTGCGCAGTAGCACACGGTATTGCACAGTATTTCGAATTATTGAGTCTTACGTGAGAAGGAACCTACTCAATTATTGTTACAGTATTTACTGTTCAATATTTTATATTATTGACTCAATAATTGCTACGTTGATATTTTATATTATTGACTCAATAATTGCTGCATTGATATTTTATTGACTCAATAATTGCTACGTTGCTATTTTTTTATGATTGATTCAATAATGGCTACAGTTGATATTTTGTAGTATTGATTCAATAATTGTCGTTGCACAGTATTTCACGTTATCAACTCAATAATTCATATTATTTGAATAATATTATTAGATAGCATTATTGAAAATGTCTAAGGAAGTTCTGTCTAGGAGGGGTTATTTAATTGCGCGCCAGTAAGGAGAAGTCCTTATCGGAAGGCCCCCTCTGTCCTGGGAACGACCTGGTTGTCAATATTATAGTTCTATAATATTATTTGTGAATAATTAATTATTGATTTATATGATAAGGAAATATTTATTTTGTGGATATAAAAGAAGGAATTTGTGCTGATGTGTTTTTATCAGTATTTTGGTGTGAAAAATCATCCGTTTATGGATTTCGGATAATTTATGTTGGGAATTTGGAAAACTTTTCTTCTGCAAAGTTGTAGAGAATTAAATTTCCTATAGAAGGACACATCATTTGTATTTTTCTGACAAATGGGCTATTTATTATGAATTATTGAAGTTTCGAAAAATAAATATTATTTTATAAATGGTGGGCCCCACTTTTGTTGTTTTGTTGAAAAAAATCAGATGTTTGAAGCAGCCGGCGGCTGGAGAAGTTTTGTAAAAATAATATTATTTTATTATTTTAGTCTCCTTTGGCATCCTAAGCTTTTCCTATAAATAGGGTGCTTAGGTTAGAATTGAAAATCACACCAGAATTCGAAGTTTTCTCTCTCTATAATATCGAGCGTATTTTTGTGAGTATTTCTATACTTTGAGTATTAGTATTCAGCGCAAGTTTCCGTCAATATTATATCCGATATTCCAGTCAGAGGTACTATCTTTTTGAGGTAAGGGATGTTATTTTCTTTCGTAAATGATGTTATTCTTTTCAATATCATTATACAGAAATATTGTCATGAATTTTGTTATGAAATTCTTATTTTTCCCGTCGGGGTTACTATTCACGTATACGGCACTATTCACGAGAAAATTTATTTTTCTTCTAATTGTCCAAATTGTCTGTTAAGGTTACTATCTTTGATTGTATCCAAGTTTTGGGCTTTATTCTTGAATTTTGCTTCACAAAGTATTATTATGGATTATTCTTGAATTTGGATAAACTAAATGACGAATCCCTAATCTTTGTCTTTTATCTCACTGGATTCGTTTTGTTTAAAATGTTTTTCATCATCCTCAGTCCTAAAAGTTGATGTAACTGAATATCTTTGGCCTGTAGAGCAAAGATGAATGATTACCTGATGAATATCTTTGGCCTGTAGTGCAAAGATGACAGGTGTTGAGATGAACATGACTACTGATGATGCAAATGAATATCTTTGGCCTGTAGTGCAAAGATGAATATTGATTCGAGATGTATATTGATTGATGTTACAGGGATAAAATATTGGTGATGAACTTTTAAATCATAGAAGATAGTAGACTTCATTCTCTGCTTAACTCTTCTAATGATTTGTTATTTCCGCTGCGAATATTGATCTAAAACTTGTTGTCCATAATATTTTATCTGAACTGTTGAAGACTAACGATAATTTATTTTCTATTATCTTAGTCATAATATTCTTTACTGGGCTAGTTGAGCTCACCCTTTTCATCTGTTGTCCTCTTCAGGAAATGAGAATGTTGCGGGGACTAGTCGGGGGACAGAGTGATGGTCCGAGTTAGAGCAGTAGTAGTCCTCACTATTTCTGATAAATAGTGTGATAATAATTGTAATGAGGACTTAGTTTGAATCTTAATATTTTCTACATATTTGTACTGAGACTCACAGTTGTGTGGTCGTATTTTGCACGACCGTATGATATAAAGTTTGTATTTGAATTCTGTACCATGTATTTGGCGACTCAGAATGGGTTGGGTTGAATGGACCTATTCTGGGGGCGTCACACGAAGCTTTCAGTTACACTCGACCGGAGAGATGGAGTAGATCACATGGTCGAAGAGCAAGGAAGAATGAGTATACCAGTCGAGATGACATTGAGTCTTATAGTCATTCTCCTGACAGGAAACCGAGTATGTTACAAGAATATTCTCCCAGAATTTCGAAAAGGGCACCTCGTATTGAGTATCATAGAGAAAGTAGAAGGGATGAACGACGAAGTCGATCAAGAAGTCATTCTCTAAAAAGTCCAAAGAGGATACACCATACAGGGAGTTCTTGGTCCAGCCGAAGTACAAGACGAAGTCCTTCGGCGTCGTTTAAACCGGATGAAAGAGACCGGATTAGACATAATAAAGCGAAATCTCCGGAGAAGAAAGCTACTTCTTCGCCCGGGATGGTGGAAGACCTATCAAAAGAAATTAGAGAGCTTCGAAAGCAGCTAACGGAGATTCAACAAGGAAAAAAGGCTTCGGATAAAAAGGCGTCCCCCTTTTCATCTGAAATTCTTAAAGAGAAAGCGGATCCCAGCAAAAAGTTACCTCATATGGAAAGTTATGATGGTTTTGGAGACCCGTTTGACCATAGCCAAGCATTTGATAGGTTGATGGATTATTACGACTATTCAGATTCAGCTAAATGTCAGACATTCGGGTTGACCTTAAGAAAAGATGCAAGGCAATGGATGGGGACTCTGGCCTCGGATTCGATTACGTCATGGGCGGTTTTGTGTGACAAATTCCATGCTCGCTTTGGGAGCAATAAGAGAAGAGGGAGACCCACGGGATCGTTGGCCCAAGTAAGGCAATATTCGAGTGAGACTCTGGGGCAGTATGTGAAGAGATTTCAAGAAGCTGTAGGACAGATTTCAGATCTTAATGATCTCCAGGCGGTAGGGTTATTCCAGAATGGCTTAGATCTGGTGAAATCGGAAAAATTAGTAAAAAAGCTGATGTTCAAACATCCAAAGAGTCTGGCCGAAGCGTTTGAAAAAGCCGAAGGTTTCATCGTGGTGGAAGAGGCAATGGCTAGCTTGAAACAAAGCTCTTCGGAAAAAGTAAAGGAGAAAGACAGGGAAAAGCCTGACACTAATCAGAGAAGAAATAATACCGGCAATGATCGATCCGAAGGGAATCAGAAAAGGTATAATAGTAACTGGATGCCCAGGGGAGGTCGTCCACCCATTCCGACTCAAAAGGTGAACAAGGTATACACACAACTTAACACGGATCGGGCCACCATTTTGGAACAGATTAAAAACCAACCGTACTTCGAAGCGCCCAAAAACAACCTTCGACCAGGGTCCGGAGATCCTGCCTTATATTGTAATTACCACCGGGCGGTTGGGCATGACACAAATTCCTGCTGGAGTTTGAAGGAATTTATTGAGAGAAAAGTTCAAAGTGGTACTTTGATACATTATGTGACAGGGTGGGAACAACAAAGGAATCAACCGGAGAATAAGGAATTGGCTCAAGTTGCCCAGCCTGTTCAACCGGTGCCAAACCAGGCGGTGCGGCATGTTGTGGATGTGATATCTGGGGGGAACACAGGAAAGGTTGCAGGTAAGAAGAGACGAGGGTATCTGGACTCTGTGATGTCTTTGACGGATAAGCCTACGAAGGTCGAAAGGGCATATCCGGGTTCCATAATTTCCTTTACAGATGAAGACTTCCCTACGGAACCTATCGAACCACATGAAGGAGCCTTGGTAATCACGGCCCAAGTAGGTTCTGTGGATATGAAGAGGATGATGATTGACAATGGCTCTTCGGTGGATATATTGTATGCTCATGCTTATCACCGAATGCCTGCAGATGGCCAGAAGATGGAAATTAGGCAGGAGGCCCCTCTGTATGGTTTCAGCAACGATCCCGTCAAGGTAGTAGGAACCATCGAGCTGCCAGTTGTCTTCGGAACAGCTCCCCAACAGGTTCAAATCCTCTGTAAATTTTATGTTGTACATATTGATTCTGCCTACAACGCTATTTTGGGGAGACCTACTTTGACAGCTCTACAGGCGGTTACTTCAATACCCCACTTTAAAATTAAGTTTCCTACATCCCACGGAGTTGGCGAAGTGGCGAGGGATCTGGACTTAGCAAGGAGGTGCTATCGGAATGCTCTAATCACTTCGGGGGTAGGAATCAGTAAACTGAAGCATACAATGGCCATTGAGGTGGAACCATTTACAGAAAGAGGAACCGAACCTTTAGTCGTGCCCGTTGAGGATACCAAAGAGATCGAGCTGATTCCGGGGAAGAAAGAGAAAATAGTGAAAGTCAGTTCGGGACTTCCAGAACCTTTTCGAACAAGCCTGCTGAAGTTGCTTCGGTGCTATGCCGATGTCTTCGCTTGGATCCCCAGTGACATGCCGGGAGTAAGTCGAAAAGTAGCGGAGCACAGATTGCAAGTGGATCCAACTAAGAAGCCAGTTAGACAGAAGAGAAGACTCTTCGCATTGGAGAGGCAGAAGATAATTGATGAGGAGATCACTAAGTTGTTGGATGCAGATTTCATCTTCGAGATCGATTATCCAGAGTGGATGGCCAACGTGGTTCTGGTACAGAAGCATAATGGCAAGTGGCGAGTTTGTATAGATTACACCGATCTGAATAAAGCCTGCCCGAAGGATTTCTATCCTCTGCCTCATATCGACCAACTCATTGATGCAACTTCGGGGTATGCTTTTCTTAGTTTTATGGATGCTTTTTCAGGTTATCATCAAATTTCTATGTGTAAAGAAGATATACCAAAGACAGCTTTCATTACTCATCGGTCGGTGTACGCCTACAAAAAAATGACTTTCGGATTGATCAATGCGGGAGCTACATATCAAAGGATGATGAACCATATATTCGAGAAGCAGCTAGGCAAGAATATGGAGGTTTACGTTGATGATATGATTGTTAAAAGCATGTCAGTTCGTGGTCATCTGGATGATCTAGAAGAATGTTTCCAGACGGTGCGCCGTTATGAATTAAAGCTGAATCCTACTAAGTGCACTTTCGGACTGGGGGCAGGCAAATTCTTGGGATATTTGGTCAGTAAGAGAGGTATCGAAGCCAATCCAGAGAAGATCCAGACTATCTTAGACATGAAATCACCCCAGTCATACAAGGATGTTCAACGTTTAACTGGTCGAATAGCATCGTTGCGGCGATTCATGTCTAAGTCAGCAGAAAGGTGCTTGCCGTTCTTTAACACGTTGAGAGGGCCGAAGAATGCGAAAACTTTCCAATGGACTTCGGAGTGCGAGGAAGCTTTCCAAGGCATCAAAAGGTACTTATCTTCGGCACCTCTGTTAGTGAAGCCAGTTCCTACGGAACCTTTGTATTTGTATCTGGCTGCCAGTTCATTTGCCGTAGGAGCAGTTTTGGTGCGAGAAATTGGGGGTAAGCAGCACCCGGTTTACTATGTAAACCATGCCCTTAGGGATGCAGAAACAAGGTATCCAGACCTTGAGAAATTTGCTTTTGCTTTGGTCGTTGCTAGTAGAAAGCTTCGGCAATACTTTCAAGGTCGGACAATAGTGGTGTATACAGACCAACCACTGAAGAAAGTGTTGGGGAAGCCAGAGGTTTCGGGAAGGCTTGCTGCGTGGACGATGGAATTGTCCCAGTTCTTCATAGAATACTATCCCCGGACGGCTATTAAAGGCCAAGCCTTGGCTGATTTTGTGATAGAATGCTCGTTTCCTAAAGCTGATGGCAGCATGATCGAAATGGAAGGATCTCCGGAAACGGTGGCCATACTTCAGCAGGAGCACGATTCTTGGACTTTATATGTAGATGGATCTTCTACTTCGGATCTTGGTGGTGCCGGGATAATTCTGACAAGCCCGGAGGGATTCAAAATACAGCAGGCCGTCAGATTTGAATTCAAGGCAACAAATAATGAGGCTGAGTACGAAGCGGTATTAGCAGGATTGCGTCTGGCTCATAGTCTGGAAGTTCAAAAGCTGATCATTTACAGTGATTCTCAACTGGTCATCAAGCAAGTTTCGGGGGAGTACGAAGCTCGAGGCTCTAAAATGGTTAGATATCTTGCAGAATTGAAAGATCGACTTCAACACTTTGGCTCATGTGTATTTAAAAGTGTTGGTCGAACTGATAATTTCAACGCTGATGCATTGTCGAAACTAGCTACTGCCGAATCAAGCGCCTTTGAAGGAATCGTTTACTTGGAAATCCTAAAACAAGCCAGCATCCAGAGAGAGGAAGTAACGTGCGTAGAACGGTCAAATTGTTGGATGACTCCATACATAAACTATTTAGCAGATGGCGTACTACCTTCGGATCAGATGTTGGCTAAAAAGGTAAGATACAAGAGCGCAAACTTCATACTGATTGATGGAGATATGTATCGAAGAGCTTATTCCTCTCTATTACTGAAGTGTCTGGTCCCGTCTGAAGCTGAATATGCCCTTCGAGAGGTCCATGAGGGTATCTGTGGTGATCATATGGCCGCGAAGTCGTTAGCATATAAAGTACTTTGTCAAGGTTTTTATTGGCCGACAATCTTCAAAGAGGCTACTGATTATGTGAAAAAATGCCCCAAATGCCAGCTGAATAGTTCGATCCCACATCAGCCACCAGAGAATTTATACTCGGTTTTATCTCCTATACCCTTTGCTGTCTGGGGGATAGATATATTGGGTCCCCTTCCAAAAGCAAAAGGCCAGGTCAGTTTTGTTATAGTAGCAATTGATTATATGACTAAATGGGTAGAGGCGAAACCCCTTCGGTTGATAACAGAACAAGAATGCTTGAAATTTCTCAAAGAGTCAGTAGTATTTCGATTTGGAATTCCCATGGTAGTGATTTCAGATAATGGACGCCAGTTCGTGGGGTCAAAATTCGAGGCGTTCTTGAAAGAGTTAGGGATTCAGCATCGAAAGACTTCAGTCGCCCATCCACAATCTAATGGACAAGTTGAAGTAACCAACAGAATACTCCTGAATGGAATCAAGAAAAGGCTGGATGACGCCAAAGGAAGATGGCCCGAAGAATTACTTAGCGTGCTATGGGCTTACCGAACTACACCAAGGACTACGACGGGAGATTCCCCATTTAGACTAGCATACGGTACTGATGCTTTGGTTCCGATAGAAATTGGATCTACAAGTCTTCGGGTCAGTCAATTTAAAGAATTATACAATGATGAGGGACTCAGAGCTAATTTAGATCTGATCGAAGAAGTTCGAGAGACAGCCTTGATAAAGTTGGCCACATATCAACGTCGCGTGGCTAAATACTACAACAAAGGTGTAAAGCTTTGGAGATTCGAAGTTGGAGATCTAGTTCTTCGGGAAGTAGAAGCTTCTACCCCTCAAAATATGGGTAAACTCATGCCAAATTGGGAGGGCCCTTATAAAGTCATCAGCGTATCAAAGCCCGGAACTTACCGGTTAAGAACTTTAGATGGGTCTGAAATCAAAAATACTTGGCATGCCGGGAGGCTCCGCAAGTATTTTCAGTAAGGCTAATATCAAAATATGGAAGTCTGTAACAACAACGACAATTATTAATAAAGATGGCTCTTTTTGTCTCTCCAATAGAAGTTTTATTCACTAGACATAAGGTTGGATCCCTTCGACTCCCCGTAGCTAAGCGGAATATCTTTTGGGTTGAACCTGTTCGGCTCTCGGAGAGAACGAGGTTGCCAGCTTGGTATAAGGATGGATTCCTTCGTCTCCTCGTAGCGAAGTGAACTATTGATGGTCCAACCCGTTCGGCTCTTGAAGAGAACGTGGTCACCAGATATAAGGTTGGATCCCTTCGACTCCTCGTAGCGAAGCGGAATATCTTTTGGGTTGAACATGTTCGGCTCTCGGAGAGAACGAGGTTGCCAGCTTGGTATAAGGATGGATTCCTTCGTCTCCTCGTAGCGAAGTGAACTATTGATGGTCCGACCCGTTCGGCTCTCGGAGAGAACGTGGTCACCAGATATAAGGTTGGATCCCTTCGACTCCTCGTAGCGAAGCGGAATATCTTTTGGGTTGAACCTGTTCGGCTCTCGGAGAGAACGAGGTTGCCAGCTTGGTATAAGGATGGATTCCTTCGTCTCCTCGTAGCGAAGTGAACTATTGATGGTCCGACCCGTTCGGCTCTCGGAGAGAACGTGGTCACCAGATATAAGGTTGGATCCCTTCGACTCCTCGTAGCGAAGCGGAATATCTTTTGGGTTGAACATGTTCGGCTCTCGGAGAGAACGAGGTTGCCAGCTTGGTATAAGGATGGATTCCTTCGTCTCCTCGTAGCGAAGTGAACTATTAATGGTCCGACCCGTTCGGCTCTCGGAGAGAACATAGTCGACCAGTTATAAGGTTAGGTCCCTTCAACTCCTAGAAGCGGAGCGGACTATATCCTGGGTTGAACCTATTCGACTTTCGGAGAAGGATGGAATTATCCAAACTGTTATGAAGCCGAATAACATTATAAAGCTCTTCGGAACTAATATTATAAGATTGGTGGATTATTTAGTCTAACAATGACGTATAGTATTCTCCGGTAATGAGTAAGTTTCGTCTTACATTGTTGTTTAATTTTACTTGAAGTAATGAGCTTAAATCATATATCGTTTAAACAACAGTACAAATTCGACTTAAGAAAGGAGCAACAAGGAATAAGACATATCTCATTAAGCATAATAAAGTCAGTACATTGTCATTAAAATCTATACTAGTCTACAAAAGATAAATTTCTGTCACCATTACTCCTCATCTTCATCTTCGGAAGAATCAAGGAGCAACGGGTTTACAGCAACGGCTGCTAATTTAGCTTTACCCTTGCTTCGGGCTGCTTCGTAACCCTCCGCGTACATTTGAATTATTTCGTTAGTTAAAGAAGGAGATTTCCGGTACTCAGCCTGAATCTCCTTGCGAAGTTCCTCGGTGAGAGGAGGACCCATCAACTTCAGATTACGAAGCTCCTTCTCAGCTTTTCCTCGGAGATCCAGATGATGTTCTTCGGATTTCTTAGCATCTGACACGACTAAGGCCAGATTTCGGTTATTCTCAGTTAATTGTTTATTAGATCGCTGAAGTTCTTCATTCCGTTGCATGATCGTGTTTTGAGAAGCTTCAGACGCGGCCAACTGCTCTTTCATCTTTATGAGGTCATTCTGAAGACCCTTGCAATTAAAGCGAGTATCCTCATGATCGCTCCTCTCCTTGGCTAATGCGGACTTTAGAATGATGTTTTCTCTTCGGGCTGCCTCTTCCTCGGCTTCGGCTTTTTTGTACTTCTGATAGAGACGCCCGAAGATCCCATTCGCCTGCAGACATTCTGAATTAATAAAATACTCGAAGAATATATATCTATGAGCAGAAATGGTCAAAAACTTACTCTAGCCTGATGGGCCAGGCCTTCTTCCAGCAGATCGGCTATGGAACTGTTGCCGAACCTATGGTTGTCTGTATCCAGAACGAAAGAATTATAGAGATGCAGGGGGAAGTCTTCATTCTGGTCAGGCCATAGGCTAGGTGACCGAGGAGCTCCAGATGTTGAACCAAAGAAAGGAGGATTTGCTCGTTGAGGAGAGGAAGTTGGCTGATTTTCAGGTAAGGGCTGGTCATCTGAAGGATATTTTTTCTTTCGAACAAGAGGAGAACTAGGTTCAACCTCAAATTCGTCAGGTTCTGTGGGCGAGAGTGGACATGGATGTAGATTCGATTTGGAAGGAGGCACCCTCAATTCCTCGGTTGTGAGAGGTACAATGTTGACTTTAGCCTTTCGCTTCTTGGTAAGAAGAATCTTGGCACGATCAACAGCGGGCATGTCAAGGAGGCTCTCGGTGAGGATAGGAGCTGAAGGGTGTTTAGGCTTTCGGGCGGCTCTCTTTTTTCGGCGAGGCCGACCAACCTCTTCGGCCGGGTTTAATTCGGCTACTGATGGGTCGGTGGATTGAAGCTCGAAAGCTTGTGATTCGTTTTCTTGAGCTTCAGGAAAATCTTGAGCTGAGGGGACAGGCAGAGATTGCTCTATATCTCTTCGGTCAGGAGATGAAGGCCGGATCAAGGATACTATAAACAAAGAAAAATATTTCAAGATAATGATCAAAGAGAAATTGAGAAAATCATATAAAATTTGGGTTGGAAACTTACGTTTATGATCGAATAACCAAGCATGATCGCCTAGAAGGTTGAAGCTCCATCCCTCCATGGGAAGCTTCTCCATGAGCTTCGCTATCTCCTTTATGCGATCGTCTGGGAGGTCGCCTAGGTCCGCAGTGGCATGCTCTGAAGTGGTCCAATCGGGAATAGATGATATTTCAGGTCCTTTTATGAAGAACCATTTCTCATACCATTTCTTGTTACTCGAAGGTGTATCCATTAGAGGGCATTTACTGAATTTAGAATTAGGTCTTGGGGCTTGTTTACCCAGAACCTTGAAACCTTGTTCGCGAGATTTACCAAGAACGAACAGGTTGAAAAAAAAGTCAATAGAGGGAGGAACCCCTGATTCACTACAGAAAGCAATAAAAGCGAGAATGTGGATGTAGGAATTGGGGACCAGTTGGGCAAATCCCACACCCATAAACCCCAGAAGGGTAACGATAAAAGCATGAAGAGGAAATCGGATTCCTCTTTCTAAGAAAATGAGAGGCATGGCGGTCCAACCATCGGGACGATGATACATTCGGTCGGAGAGGGTCGGCGCTCTTAAATGATGTGTATCTGGGATAAAATAACGTTCTCGGATAGTTTTGAGATCGTTTTCTGTTAGTTTTGAAGAGCTGTTGGCGATGGGGTGCTGCTCCTCATCCTCGAAGTTATAAGGGGGGGGTACAGAAACAGGAGATATAGGATTTTTGCTGGATGCTGGTATGGACCTAGGGTTTGGCACAGTCGGGATGGAAGATGAATGAATCTCGGAAGTCAAAGCAGCGTTTTCTTTGTTTTGGGAAGCCATTGTTGACAGACAAGTTAATAAGAAAATCGGAGCAAGAAGAAGAAGAAAGCTGGGATATTTCGAATTTCAAATGGACAGTTAAATTGTCTGATTTGGGGGTTTGAAAATCTTATAGAATTGCCTTTCTGGAAATTCACGAAGTCCAAAGGCTGCACATTTAATAGAGATAATGATGGGGAAGATTAACCGCCGGCGCGTCCCCTCGGAATTGAGAAAATATCATTCATTTTTGAAATTTAAAGAAATTGGTGTCTGATTTTGGGTTCGAGGGGTCTGCCTTCGAATATGGGCCTTCTGTTAATTGGGCTTTGCTGAGTCTGTGCGGATTCTCCTTGATAATTGGCCCGGGTTCCTATACTCTTTCATTAAACATTTTGTTTAACGAAAAACTAGGGGGCAATGTTGGGCCATGAATATCTCGGGGTGGTCAATTCTTATTCATTGTGGGCTTTCCGGGTCAGACCCATTTTTACTATTGGAGTATTGGGCCATTGTCTAAATGGTTATTTAGATAAACTTTAGGTTTGAGCAGGTAGTGGAGGACAGGTGGCAGTTTATAGACTAAAGATTACCCCTAATCTGTGGGATTAGCAGGCGGCTGATTGAGGTGATGGGCCCAGCCGTCTTAAGCCACTTTCATTAATGAGGAGTTGACATAATGTTGACTGGGGGAAGAGCAAGTAGGAAAAAGCCTGCAGGCAGCCAACTGACGAAGACATCGGGGGAAAACATGCAAGGTGGTGAGACAGTATATGAGGAAAAGCACTACAGGGGAGAGAGAAGGTAATTTTTCTCTCAGGACACTAAAGCACACAACCTCCATTGTTAAAACCATTTTTTCTCCGACCTGTACTTATTCTCACACCAGAGCGATCCCCGGCGGCACAAAACCGTCGAGATCCGGTGCTGACGTGTTCATTGTGCAGGACAAAGAGTGCTTTTCGTGATTGAGGCGCGTGACGAGATTGTGGCGTTAACACACTATATTCTTCAATTCTTTAAGCTCAACTTTAATATTCTCACTCTAAGTAGGTCTTGGCATAAATTGTTCTTCTCCATCACTCCGAGAATTGAATGGGATTCTTATTTAACCTTTTATTTTTTACTATATATTAATATTTTCACATTATATATATAGGAACCACACTATATATTTTCAATAAGGTGTCTTAATTATGTGATATTCACATTTTTATAAATGTAAAAAAAAAATAAAAAAATTCAGTGCATGGGACAAAAGTGTATTTGAAGACTTAGATGACAACGAAAAGTTGAAAAGAGTAACGCTTCGATATTAATTAAAGTGTAGGGGTAGAAAATGGGGTCTAGTTGATTTTTGCATAACATGACTCGATCTAAGTTATCATAATTTTTCTCATCGCTACCCCTAACGAATTCAAATTTAATGTTTATTTTTGTCTTATTTACAGTTCACCTCTATATATATTATTTTCCACATAATTTTTATTTATTTACAAATTAAAGTAAAAAATAGAACATCAGAACTATACTCTTAACCTGGCCCGTTGATTACATAAAATCATATCCAACTCGGGTCAAAAAAATTAAAATGTGGACCCCATCGACCCTTCATGTATCCCATTTTTGCATTTCATGTCAAAGTGGAACAAGTCGAGCACGATTGGTAAAGAAAATTGATGAACAAGTAAACATGATTTGGCATTAGAATTATGAAACTCAACCAATCGACAACTTGATATTATTATTTCAGCAATCTCACTTTCTCGACAGCAAAAAATGGCATGAGGCCCATGACAATGATGGCGCCTATTTCCTGAATCTATGACGTAAAATAGAGTAGTTGTTTTTCATAATCTTTGGAACAAAATTTTCCCTAAACATTTACGTTTGTAGAATTTTAGTCTAAAATGAGTTTTGGGAGACTTTCGGTTGTTGATACTGGAATAAATATTTATTGAAGAGCTACTTTGGCTATAAATAGCCTTACAAAATAAACAAACACAACCCACGTTCTCAACTAGAAACGTGTACAAAGAACAACAGCCCACGTTCTCAACTAGAGACGTGTACAAAGAACAACAGCCCACGTTCTCAACTAGAGACGTGTACAAAGAACAATTCAAACACTAACAACATTATCCTAAATAATAGGACACTTATTAACAGAAAGATAAATCTTAACCATAACATTCCCTCCCTTAAACTAGATTGCCTAAGCAACTAGTTTACTGCAGGCGCTTCACAAACTCCCAGCAGGCTTCTCATCTTCTGAAACAGGTTTAATTTAAGTGGTTTAGTTAGTACATCAGCTACCTGTTCATGTGTTCCACAATGGATCAGCTGCACCACTCCTTCTTTAGCCAAATCTCTTAGGAAGTGAAAACGCACATCAATGTGCTTGCTCCTGCCGTGCATCGCCGGATTTTTGGACAGTTTTATTGCCGAACTATTATCATAGAGAATGGTGGTACATTCATCTCCTTCATAGCCAAGTTTCTTTAAAATCCTCTTCATCCAAATAGCCTGACATGCACAGGCTGCAGCAGCAATAAATTCAGCTTCGGTTGTTGACAGTGTGACAATTGGCTGCTTTTTTGAAGACCAAGCTATTGCTCCCGAGCTCAAAATGAATGCATAACCAGAGGTGCTTTTTGTGTCTTCCAAAGAACTCCCATAATCACTATCCGTGAATGCAGTTAACTCCTTGTTCCCCCCCTTCCTATAGAAGATCCCAAAATTTGTTGTCCCTTGCAGATATCGTAAAATCCTTTTAGCTGCCATGAGATGAAGCTCAGTTGGATGTGACATATACCGACTTATCAAACTGACTGCAAACATTATATCTGGCCTTATGGCTGTTAAATACATCAATGAACCCACCATCTGCTTGTAAAAGGTGCTATCAACCTCCACTCCATTTTCATCTCTAAATATTCTGAACCCCGGAATGATGGGATTTTGGACTGCATTACTGCCTTCCATCCCAAACCTCCTCAGTACCTCCATCGCATATTTCCTCTGACTTATGAAAATCCCCTCACTGAGTTGCATTATTTCAATTTCGAGAAAAAACCTTATCTTTCCTAGGTCAGACATGTCGAATTCGTTCATCATTGAATCCTTGAACTTACTGAACATATTCTCATCATCTCCTGTATAAATCAAATCATTAACATACAAGATTACAATCAAACGGTTACTTTCTTTGTTGGTTTTGATGAAGAGAGTTTGCTCACTGTCACACCTTTCAAAGCCTTCTTTCATAAAATAAGACTCAATCCGACTAAACCAAGCACGTGGTGCTTGCTTCAGCCCATATAGTGCTTTCTTGAGTTTGTAAACTTTGTGAGCTTCATTCTTCATTTCATACCCTTTTGGTTGTTCCACGAAAACATCCTCAGTCAACTCTCCATGGAGAAAGGCTGACTTGACATCAAGTTGAAAGATACTCCATCCTCTCTCTGCTGCAAATGCAAGAATCATTCGGATTGTATCCATTCGAGCCACTGGTGCGAATACCTCCTCATAATCTACCTCGTACTCTTGTGCATAACCCTTCGCAACTAATCGAGCTTTGTATTTCTCAACTTTTCCATGCTCGTTTAGTTTCGTTTTAAATACCCACTTGACTTCAATTTTCTTTGCTCCTTCTGGTAATTTAGTGAGAAACCATGTCCCATTTTTCTCGATAGATCTCATCTCCGAGTCCATAGCTTGTCTCCATTTGTCACACTCTACTGCCTCCTCATAACAAATTGGATTTGCACTAGCAAATAGAGTCATATTCATATTAATATCTTCATTAGAAAGGCCTTCACCAGTTCCGTAATCCCTCATCCACACCGGAGCTCTCCTATTTCTTTTTTTCTTTGAGTTTGAGAGATCTAGAGAACCTTCTGTGTTCTCAGGACTTGATGGTGCTCCATTATCTTCTTCAGCTCCGACTTCACCTTCACTTTCAGCATTACTCAAGTTGTCGTGTTTTTCTCCATCTCCCCATTCCAAATTCAGCAAGACTTGTTCTGTATAATTCTTGTCCCATTGCCATTCCCTGTCTTCCTCAAACACAACATCACGACTAATCACAATCCTTTTAGAGACCGAATCATATAGCCTGTACCCTTTTGATTCCTCACTTACTCCCAAAAGAACACAATTGAAGCTCTTGTCCTCAAGCTTAGTCCTTTTAGCATCGGGAATGTGAATATGTGCAACACTTCCAAAAACCTTAAAATGTTCCACCGATGGTTTGACTCCACTCCAGGCTTCCTCTGGAGTAACATCCTTCACTGACAGTGTGGAACACCTGTTCAATACATAGATTGCCCAATTCACCGCCTCAGGCCAAAAGGTTTTCGGGATACCTTTCTCGGATAACATACACCTCACCATATTCATTACCGTTCGATTCTTCCTTTCGGCGACACCGTTTTGCTGCGGTGTATAGGCAGTAGTTAACTGTCTTTTTATCCCACTTGTTTTGCAATACTCATTAAATTCACTTGATGTGAACTCCCCACCACGATCTGTTCTAAAGCATTTGATAACCAAACTAGTTTCTTTCTCTACACGGTTCTTAAAGAACTTGAAAGCAACAAATGCATCTGATTTCTCAACTAGAAAATTCACCCATGCTTTTCTACTGAAATCATCTATAAAGCAAATCAAATACCTTTTGTAGCTGTTGGAGGTGGGGCTAATCGAACCACATATATATGCATGAATAAGGTCCAACTTCTGAGATGCTCTCCATTTGCTTCTCTTAGGCATGGGATCACGGTGTTGCTTGCCCTTCAAACAATCGGTGCATACAGTACTAGAGTCAGGAAGCTTGGGAAGGCTTCTCACCATTTTCTTGAGCTGCAAGGTTTTGACACCTTTGTGACTGAGATGACCGAATCTACAGTGCCAGAGGTATGATAGGTCTTGTGTTGTTGTTTGAAGACAAACTTCTTTTGTTGGTTATGCTTTAGCATGCTGGGAATTAGCTAACAGGATAAACATCCTATTAGCAGTCATGTCGGTTTGGATGATCAGACCTCTTGTTGGTTGATAAATCTGGCACTTTTCTGACTGAATCAAAATTGCTAGCCCTTTCACCTGCAACTGCCCTATACTTAAGAGATTATTCTGCAACTCCGGCACATAAAACACATCAGTTATGATATGGTTTAAGCCATCTAAACACAGTTTCACATTTCCTTTCCCAACGACACTCATCTTCATGTTGTTTCCCAACTTTACCATTTGTTTAAACTCTTCATTCAGTTCATAAAACAGGGCTCGATCACCACACATGTGGTTGCTGCAGCCTGAATCAAGGAACCATGCATCTTTTCTATTTGCACCATGAATCTCAACGTAGGCCATAAGCAGCATCTTTTCAGTTTCATCTAACTCAGCGTAATTGACTTATTTATCCCAAAGTGGACACTCATACTGATAGTGTCCAAGCTTGTGACAATTATAGCATTCGATGAGAGCCTTGTTAAAAGATCGACGACCCCTTCCTCTGTCTCTTCCTCCTCTAAAGTCAGCTCTTCCACGTCCTCTGCCACCGTTTCTCTCTTCATATGTCACTTTGAGTGCCTACTCTTCATTGACCTGCCTGCGAAACTTTTGTTCGTGTACACTCAACGAACTCTGGAGTTCATCGATAGAGAGTTCATCAATGTCCTTAGATTCCTCGATTGAGCAGACTATGTAGTTAAATCTCTCAGTCAAAGACTTAAGTATCTTCTCTACCACCGTGACATCCTTCAACTGCTCTCCATGTGCACGCATTTTGTTAGCTACCGACAGAACCCTAGAAAAATAATCATTGACAGATTCACCTGATTTCATTTCTAGGGTTTCAAAATCCTTCTCAAAGCTTGCAGGATTGATTTCTTCACACGAGTGTTTCCTTCATATTTCTTCTTCATCGAATCCCATATTTGCTTTGACGTATCCTTGTTCAAGATTGTCTCAAGGATAGTCCTGTCGATGGCCTGAAACAGGTAATTTTTCGCCTTGAGATCTTTGAGCTTCATCTCTTCGAGTCCCTTTTTCTGTGCATCGGTTAAAACCACACTAGCTTCCGGTTCTGCAATTCCGGTCTCCACAAGTCCCCAATACTCCTTGGACCTGAGGAAATTCTCCATCAACATGCTCCAATGGTCATAGTGACCATTAAAACATGGGATGGAAGGCTGGATGAAATTCCCTTTCTCATCACTCGCCATCTCTTTCTCTTTTCTCTTCTCTGGATGTAAATCACTCAAAAACTGCAACTTTCTTTTGTAAGCTCTGATACCAGTTTGTTGATACTGGAATAAATATTTATTGAAGAGCTACTTTGGATACAAATAGCCTTACAAAATAAACAAACACAACCCACGTTCTCAACTAGAAACGTGTACAAAGAACAACATCCCACGTTCTCAACTAGAGACGTGTACAAAGAATAATTCAAACACTAACAGCATTATCCTAAATAATAGGATAGTTATTAACAGAAAGATAAATCTTAACCATAACACCAGTCACTTTTGAGTTTTGACTAGTTATGTGGATTGAGGAGGGTGCATTTAAGAACCTACTTTTATGTTTAGGGTGCAAGGTGTACGTTTTAAAAGTTGGGGTTGCAAACTTATTTTTTTATAAAATTTGGTGTACAAATCTCGTAAATAAGTCCTTAAAAAAATTAATAACCCGTTTCGTTCAACCAGACGATTCGGGTACCCAATCCCACGGGTCGAGACCCGAACTCCAGACCTTTCTCTGCTGGCTCCTCCATCGAAAGAATTGATAATATTTCCATAGCTGGGTGCCACTTAGCGAAATGGGGGAGGCTCTATTCGAACTTGAACAAGTTCTTCGTTCCAAAAAGGTACCTTTTTGTGTTTTTCTCGTTTATTTTTTCTGTATATATATATATATATATGTATGATGCATGATCAGTTGGAAATGTACAGTTTGATCGGTTCGTTAAATTGGAAATTAGTTATGGAATTTCACTTACAAGCCCTAGTATTTTTTACTATTTAATGTCTTCATCACCTTGTTAATTCAGTAAAAAAAACCTGTCCCACGATCCGAGGAATGAACTGAGAAGTTTATAATCTTTGGAACTATTTTTTTTCTTTTTCTTTTTTTTTTTAAAAAAATCTTAGGTGATATCTATAAGAATTTCAGCTGGCATTGACATTTAGAGTTTTTTGAGTCTATAAAATATTTGTTTGTTGCTCCTTGTGTTCTACAGAAAGAGTCTCGTTTGCCAAACTTTTTAGTTTTACAAAAAGAGTCCTCTTTTTATTGGTAGAAGTATAATAAGACACAATGCTCTCAAGTTTCCATCATAATTCATTTTCGATCACCACGACTTAATTAATAATTTATTCCCTCCTCCGTTCCACAAAAAAGTTCCATCTGCAAAAAAAAATTGTTCCATTAAAAAAATCTTCTTTTTGTTGATATAAATGGCACAATATCCTTATGTTTAACATTACATTTTCGCTATCATGTCACCATTATTTAACTAAATACCAGGATAAACATAGAAAAACATATGTAGTTAAAGTTTTTAAGTTGTGCAAACGGGATTTTTTTTGTGGAACATCAGGAGTATTATTTTTTAGGGGTAACCATGTAATAAAAATACATCCTTAATATTAGTCAAGTTTGCAAGTTGGCCTCTTTTTGTGAAACTGGAGTAATATTTATATTTTTTTCTCTAGACTTTTTCTTTTTAAGTGTGTTTTTAATACTTATGATATTCTTGGAAGGTGAAGTTGACAAGTCAAGAAGCAAATGTACTTATGGCATGCAAGGCACATGCGGTCAGGGATTTTTCTGTTGGTGCTGGTGCTGCTGGCGTTGTTGGGTGGTTAGGTACTTTTTTGCGCTCATTGTAAATCTAAACCTCTTGTGGACTCGCGCTGGTTATAGTCTCACATTTTATGTAGTGGATTCGTTGAAGTTGAGCACTTAGTGTTTGTGATGGATTCTCTTGTGAAAGTGGACTAATAGGTCCTTTGAAGACGAGAGATCAATTGTGAAGATTTGATAGTTGTTTTTGAGTCTGTTTGTTTTTTTCACAAATTGATTGCTTTCATGGATTCTATATCAACACACTTTACTATATGATTTTTAGTAAGTTATTGATTGCTTGCAGTGCTGCGAACGCAGTATGAAGTAATGCTAGTGTACTTTTTTTGTAAGGCCATAAAGACATTGCTTGGTGCAAAGCTAATATATAGGGCATTGAATACTTGAAAATGCAGTTTCAGTCTCTATCCAGCCAGTTATTGCACATTTTCAAGTGTATACGTAGTCCATACCAATGTAGCCCATGCAGTGTAATATACTATTATACTGTGTTGCAGATGCTGTTGTTCTTTTTAGCTTTCTCCTTTTTATCCTAAGTTATTTTTATAGAGTTCTATATATTTCCTGATAATCTCACATTTTTCCTGGCAGCGACACGAAGGCTTAGCAAATTACTTCGCATAAATCTTGCAGGAGGTAAGTATTAGATAAAATCTCTCTCTCAGTTATTGTTGGACAGGTGAGTAATTTTTGTTAGGTCTGTCTCATCAACTCCTCCTCTGGGTAGTAAATTTCCTTGAGAACCTTCCTTTTGATGGTGGTGAAGGTGATGTCTAGGTGTGGTTATATCCGCTTTCATGGTTGAAGTAGATGGTGGTGGTTGCTAAATTGGAGAGTGAGGGAGTGTGTACGAAGTGGAGGAGGGGCGGTGACAGATGATTGAGTAAACATGGAAGATAGGGTTAAGAGTGACAGAGAAAGATGTGATCCGTGGATATATGAAAACAGAGATGTTCACTGTTTGCGCAAATCAGCATTTTGTTGGTCCCACTTGTCCATTTTAACAAAAAAGAAATAAAATCGATCATGTCAGCATATCCATTAGAACATCTAACATCAGTTTAAAATTTAATTAGTGAGTTTTTTATTTCCCAATTTCACAAGTTATTTGAGCAATGTGTTTTAAAAAGTTAGTTGGCAAAAGTGAAAGAAACGTTTAAGTTAGTTGGTTAATAACTACTTGCGAGAATAATTAAAGTTACCAATTTTTATTGTTTTGGGGATTTTTTTTGTTTGCCATGTTTTATTGAACTATAGGTTGGTGGAGATCATGGCATCATGCTAATGATACCGTATGTTGTATAGGTCGATCTTCACAAATAGATCTTTCTATATTCCCTATCAGAAGTACTAGTCTTCATGGTTTATAAATAACTATCATATTTTCCTGTAATTGATATTGGGATTTCTAGATGTGTGATATATAAAGTTGTATGCATTGTTAAATTAATGAATTGCACATATTTGCAGGAATTGCTGCATTTTCTGGACTACATAGATTTGGACAAGCACTAGATTCGTGCATCGAACATATTCTTAGCCAAGAGGGAAGTAGGATGCAACAGGAGTTGGCCCATATGTATGTTTTTTACCCCTTTCGCCTATGTACTTAGGCTCGTTTGAATCGGTTATATGCCTAAGATGATTGATATATCATAAAATCCACTTCTTAATTCAATGGTTTTCCTAAAATGACAATCCCTTCCTATTGCAAACTCATCTTTGCTGTTTTTTGGAAAAGAAAGGTTCTTTGGATTTGTATTAAAATTTAAATGATAAAACGAAGTCATGTTTTCATCTTGCTAGCTTTTCAAAACTATTATAGTATAATTCTTCGATAATTTGCAAAATAATACAAAGAGACTTGTTATGTTACCGAGAAGATAATTACTTTAAGAAGCAAATGTTGATAAACAGATGATATCAATAGAATAGCAAATTAGATGCTCCTCCACCATACTGGTTTAACAGACCATATTAGACTTGGCGTGTTATACAATTTAACTGCATACTGAATCAGTGTATTGCTTTTACATTTAAAGTATATCAAAATTGAAGGAAGAAAAGAATAAGGAACTTGTTCCTTTCGAAATAGACTTGTTGTCTATCTATTTTTCTTGAGATTTTGAGTTGTGAGTAGAATGAAAGGAAACATTAGGGAAGACCTGATAGAGACATCCTGTACATGTGAGCGGAAGAGAAAGTAGTTGTATTTAACAGAGTTGGTAACATGGACTTTTTTTATGAAAGGAGCTACATTACGTATCTTAAACAAAGCGGGTAATTTATTTATCCTAAAAAACAAAGTGGGTAATAATGTAATTAAAGGAGGGGGGAGGTAGTGGTGAGGCATCAGGCATGATTTAGGGTAAGGGATCACTGTTCTTTGATTTTAATGCAGGAATTGACCGCACTGGACAATAAGAAAGGTCTTGATATTGCAGTAGCAATAAAAAAAGGAAAATAGAGATTGAGAAAGACAAGTAAATATTAGAAATTCCAGTTAGTGTAGTAAAAACCTAATTAAATTTTTAACAGTCCAAAAAAATTAATGTAGTGTAGCAATATAGCTGTTTGAGAAGATGAATCCATAGTAATGTTTAAATTGACAAACATGCCAAGAAAGTTCAAGTACTGAGTACGTCAACCAACCAATAGTCTTGATTGACAGGATGACTTAACACTAGTGTGTTCAGTAAGCTGTCACCTTTCAACATGAATCACAGATGTAGCTGAAGGGGATAGATTTCCAGATACTGTTTAAAGTTGAACACAATAATGCTGAGGTATAATTTACTAGTGAGGAACTATTTTTTCTGGCAGTTTTCGCTTCCATTCTGTTATTTATATCTCTGTAGGTGTTGCGTTTTTATATGAAAATATTTGTTCGTATGTATAGTTTTACATTTTTACTTTTAACGTATCAAGTGATGAAAACATTTTGTACCTGGTAGAATGTTAAGAAAGTATAGGGATGATCAGCCAATGATGCAGCGTATCTCTAAGCATTTTTACCCCGAGATTGTTTTTGATGATTCATCCGTAGAGCAGCCAAAAGTAAGGTGGCGTTATAGGAACTTTTTTGGTGATGGTGTTCCTCATTCTGAGAGAACACAAGACAGCAACTCCTACAATGAGAAGACTCGTGCCGAGCTCGAGCCCGAGCCAGAGCCAGTTTATGTATGTGCATTGTTCTTTCCTAGTAATTCTAATAACAACTTATTTACCCTAGATTAAAATATTATGGTGATTGAAGTGTAAAAATGCAATTTTAGTCCTCAAAGTGGTGCCACACTTTAATCATCGCTGGGGGCATTTGTCTGACCTCGCCTTGATTGTCTATTACTTTTGGCGTAACAGAAAAAAGGCCTATATTTATCATGACCCCGTCCCTACTCGGCTTTTTTGTTTATCCTCCCACTTTTTGAATGTACCAAGTGAAGTAGTTGGAGATGACTCCATTCTCGATGATTTTTTGCATTTGAAGCATGAAAAAGAAAATGAGTTATTTCATTTCTTGATCCAAAATGCATCTTTTCTTTCTCCTTTATTTGACCACCCATTTACGATTGCAGGTGAACACTAATGTTGATGCAATGTCAGACCCTTTTGATTATGTTTTTGGGATCCCACCTGGGATTGAGGAGACCAATTGCCCTGCTGCTTCCTCCACCACATTGCCTAGAAGAAGACATAGCCGGAGCCTTAAAAGATCCCGTCGTCGGCAAAGAATGCGCCAACGGGAAGCTTCCTCAAATTCTCAACATGCTTTGGCTGATGAGGCCTTTATGCCAGTCTGAAATATTAACCTTTGGGACTAAGAATGATACTGCGGGACAACCATGTCTGTTGATAGTACTGTTAGTTAGTTATGCTAATCTGTTCGCCGGAGATGTCCTTGTTTAGATGAAAATACAAGATGATCTAATGCTGATTTTTCAAAAATTAACTCTTGTTATATATTCTTAATAAGAATTATAATTTTTTTTAATCAATACTTTTATCTTTAATCCCACTGTTGTTATCAACTCTTTAAAACTTTCTTAAACCTCCAATGAAATAAAATAAGAAGCATAAATATGTGATTATATAAGAATAGAACAAATATTTATTTCCTAATATAATACTTTACTTGGTAAAAATTCTATAAATAAGGAAAGGATTAAAGCCCATGAGATAAACTAATGATATATATTGTGATTGTTTTTATTTAATTATCACTTATTTGGATAAGTATTGAATTCTCTTATAATCAATTTTATGTATCAATCAATTTCGCAATTACTTTAACATAAATTTATAGTAAATAGAATTATAAATTAATAAACCACTGTCAAAAGTAAAAACACTTTAATTTTATTAATTAATTAACTAATTAATTAAATATACTCCCTTTCCCTTTGGGGACTTGGCTTGGACCATGAAAATCCCGCAAGACATATATATTTCACACCACAACGTAATCCATTACAAACAGAATTCCGATTCCTCGTCTTCACCTTTTTCATGCAGCTGGACCATTTCCAGTTTTAGGGTTTGATATATTATATAAATAAATATACATATCTGTATAAGAATATTAGTGTCTCGAGTAGAATCTTGAACAAGAAGACGTTGAATTACCGCCATTAGTTAATGATTCCGTCTTTTTCCTATCCCAATTTTATTGAGATTTTGATTATCTCAATATTATTCGCTTTCAATTCGTCCCTACAAATTGACGCCATGAGGGTTCTTCCCGTGTCCATGAAACGTAACATTACAGTTTTAGACGAATTCGATTCCCAAATGGACCGGATCGCCCCCAGGAAGCTCCGCCGCCTTCCCCACGTCTTCAGCAAGGTCCTCGAGCTTCCCTTCCGCTCCGACGCCGACGTTTCCATCGAGGAGAGCGCCGATTGCATCCGATTCGTCACGGAAATCGAGGATTTTGATTTTGCGGGTGTGGGGAACAATGTGAGGGCTCACGCCGTGGAGATTCACCCTGGGGTGACCAAAATTGTGATTAGGAATGGGGAAATTGGGGATTTGTTTTTGGAACAGCTGAGGGTTGATGTGTGGAGGTTTCGGCTTCCGGCGTCTGCGCTGCCGGAGTTGGCCACGGCGGTGTTTGTGGACGGAGAGCTTATTGTGACCGTGCCGAAGAGTGGGGGTGTTGGAGATTTCAAAGATGGGAATGGAGTTTTGGGCGGCATGGAGCGGCTCATTTTTGTTCAGTAAATATTGTAATTAATGTCTCCATTACTACTTGGTTTGGAACTTTGTTGTATGAATATTTTGAATTAATTTGGGCATTCTATGATTTTAGTCTCCTAAAGCTTTAATATTCGGGGTTTTCTTGAGATGTTTACCTGGAGGAGGAGGTAGTAGCTAATATTGTATGTATATAGCTTTTTGGATGAATAACTTTAGTATTATATTTGATCCTTGTTCTTGTGTAGTTATCTTGAATTTCATTGGTAAAGAGTTATGGGTTAATTCCCTTTCTGGTGATGCTTCTTTAAATTTTATGCAAAATATAATGGAGATATCTCCATATATGTTGAATGTTTCAATTTCCCGGCAGTGATGTCTATGTTTTTTTACTGATTTAGTTTGCCAACCTAGTTCTGGAGACTCATATTGGCAAGGGCATGCTCTTATATTCCAAAAAATTTCCCGTCTAGATCTTCCTGTAGTTTATTTCCCCTTCTTTTTAATGAGAGGTACTTGTTCAGCTGATGATTATTTATCAGTTGTTAAATATATACTTATACTTTGTGTTTGGTAAATAAAAAGCATTTAAATTAATAATGGGTGAAAAATATTTAGTATAAAAAAAATTGTTAATCACTTATTTCAAATGTAAATTACTTGAAAAGAAATGTTTTGAAAAGTAAATATGGGTAATGGTTAGAATTATTAAAATAAATAAGGATAGATTAGTAATATAATTGGTCAAAACTGATTATTAAATTTGGTAAATGATGTGAAGCTCTACATCTCTAATTTGGAGCTTCCGATTATTTCTATAAAAAATAATTATCAGTTTATCAAACAATTTTTGCTTCACGAAATTGATTATAAGCATTTTTGACTGCATATAAGCTATTTCAAACACACTCTCAAAAACTTTGACTCGTATGTACACAAACAAAAGTTTAGTTTCTTCGAGCTCAATTCGTTAACCTAAGAGGATGTAAATCGAATGCGAACAACTCGAATCTTTACCATACTAACCCTAAGCAACTTCATGTCATTTCCATATCCAACAAGAACACTCACTAACTAAGAATCACCCACATAATTCAGAAAGATGCTAAGAAGTAATTTATGCCATCATGGGGATTTGATCATTCCATTGCACATCATAAAATGACCATGAAGAACTTTTTGATTGCTATAGATGTTATTACATTGGAAACCAAGTATGACACTTTTTAAGCAAGAAAATACCTCATTATAATCTCTAATGTAGTTCATCTCCCATATAATTAGCACAACATCTATTACATGAATGTTGCAACTAAAAACATATAATGTAAGAAGAAATACCTAAAAGGAGAGAAAAAGGGGACGAGGGGAGATGTAAGGAGACACTCAACAGCCAAATTTTGGCACAATTACGCCGTCTCTACAGAGAAGCACACAAGATTGTTTCCTCTGTCATATTTCAAAATCAAAATGCTCCTTCAGAATTTCTTTGGAAGTTTTGCCAAATCCCTTGGCCACTACTCCCATATCCTTGAGTTTAATTACCTCCCTTTTTATCTGATCCACCCTGTCCACAATAAGTTGGAGCAAGGCATCTGGGTCAGCAACATAAGCAGTGTGCCGTGCAAGTTCACAGTGTTCCTTGTTAAGATGTTGATACAGATTCTGAAGATATTTTTTTTGCTCATAAAGCCTTTCCCGGGCGATATTGTATTCTAATTTTTGAGACTTCCTCAGGCTTTGCAGAATCTGATCAACCTCATTCTCAAGTTTATGAGATTCTATCTGAGGATCAAAATTTTCAGATACTTTCTGAGGCGAGCCTGCTCTAATGTCAACAGGTTCCTCGTCTTTTGCAGATTCTAAAGCATTATTTCCATGGTAAGTCACCATTCCTGTTACGAAAAAATAACAAATTTTCAAGGTATTAAAGAAATCCTCATGAGTGCGGAAAAGAAATAAAACACTGTATTCTAAGTTGTTTTAAGCAAGAGGGTGCCCCAGCTGGTGGATAGGATGTTGGTGAGTACGTGGCACCACATGAAAATGAAACCAGAGCATTTGTTGAATCAAGTTTGAGGCAATTTGTTTTTTCATACTAAAAGGCAATGTCAGAACCAATGTAAGAAAGATTTGTGATCCTAAAGATGTCTACAATTTCCCCCTCCGCCCAAAACACACGAAAAAGGGGGGGGGGAAAGGGGGGAAAAGGAGGCACTCCAACTGAAGGGAAAGTTTCAACCAAGGATCATATACATGCTATGAAAAAGAATAAATGTTAGAAATTCTAAAAGAAAAATAACAATGTGATTTAGATAAAGTCAAAAATGCTTCGGAAAGACATAGCAACAACATAGAGCTGACAAAAAGTACCTGGGGTAACAGCTGAGCTATAGTCCACCTTCCAAACATCTTCAAGCTCAGTCCCATTTTTAAGCTGACGTATATACCAGTTTAGTCATGCTGCTTATATAGAAACCCTAGAAACAAGGATAAACTTCTTCTTAAAAAAGAAACTTATTTTTCACAGTAAAATGAGCTATACCTTTCCCATGGCCAATTCAATATGATGCAACAGCCTCTTTGCACTAGTCCTTCGCGAACCACGTAGAACACACGCACCCAATTTGAGAATTTTCTCAACATCATCACGGGAGTCAATAGTTTCACAGGTTTGTAAGAGCTTGGTAACATGTGAAAGCAGATCTGTCCTTGCATCACAGCGCCGGCAATAGTACTCAGCATCCAAACCAATGCTTCCTCCTACTGTCCCGGCCATGTAGGATTGCAGACTACAGTCCATATGGGCTATGTGTCCACAAATACCGCCGTCATCTACAGCAGCTTCACATCTAATAAAACTATACCCTCCGTAGGCTGAATTAATAGTCTTACTGCATAGAATACAACAACAATCCCGACAAAATCCAGGTTCACTGCAACAGATGTCACAGAACATGGCTCCAGAAGGAGGCTCTCCAGATTCAAATAAGCTGCCACATACCTTGTTACCAGCCTTACAACATTTATACCCAGGTTGTGATTCAGACTCTGAATGTTCCGTTGTCTCCCCATAAGGTAAAGACAAATGTGGAAGCTCATTTTCAATACCTATATCGTTATAGAGCAAGTCATTAGGGGAAAATAAAGGAATCAGAGAATCAAGGCCGTGAAGTAAATTTATGTTCATAAGTAGCATTCAATACTTCAAAAAGCAATCTAGAGTATAGAGCAAGGACATGATCAAAGTCCCTTCTAAAAAATATGATATTACTCACAACAGAAATTATCTAAAGACAGCTTGATCAAGGATCATTGAGAAGTTGGAATACATGAATGCATATTGAAAAAAAAAATACACAAACCCCCCTAGTTTTGGATTTCTTATACCAAAATCAAATTTTACTCAATAACTTACCAAAAGAGATTTCCTCAAATCAGCTAACTAAAATTTAAAGTAGTACAAATTAGTAAAGAAGAAAAACAAGGATAGACAAATGCATAGCAATTGTATGGTAGCCATGTAAGCAAAACTACTAAAAAGGAATTTAGCATTCATGTATGTAAACAGTTGCTTGATTTTCGTCATCCATTTCTTAACTGCAAAGTTGTTACCAAATTTTATACTAGTTAGACAATATACATTTTTACAAGTGAATACTTGTCAACAGCTTTATATAGGTTATTTAATATGTGTTACCAGAAAGCATGTTACATTCTCATTAACTAAATCTTTAAAGATTCAAGCTTTTTTATTATATGTCATAAACTATTTACTTTTGGTAAAAGCTACATTATTTGCTAGACCTTCAATTGTTAGCTTATTCAGATAGTACAAGCTTGAAAGTTGAAAGCATATTTATAAGGAACATCATAGGATCCTCTTCGGAAAAGAGATAATTAGGCAAATCTTCAAAAAAACACTCAAAAAATGAATATGTTGATTAAGCCTAAAGTATACAACATCTTAATAATAAATCACCCCTTCAATTCATTATTAGAGGCCAGATTCCTTAAATTTCCCAAACTTATTATAGACAGCATTTGCCCCAGATGGAAGAGTCTTAGTAAAAAAGTACAATATAATATTTTCTGAAGTAAGACACTGAAGCCTACAGCAGAAAAAAAAATCATATAGAAGCGAGGTACTTCAGCAAGCTATCTATATTACAGCCTAATTATTCTGAACAATATTGACAAATAAAACATTAAGGCTCTTGGTTAGCTTAAGAGTGAGAAGACAAAAACTAAGAAGATAACGAAAAAATGAAGTTAAAGATAATCATAATGATAATATAAATATCTAAGTTGAGGAAAGACAATTCAAGAAGTAGCTTTTAAGAAACTTGTCTCTTCTTTCCCTACCAGAAGAGCCAAAAGAGAAATTGGGGGGCGGGGGCGGGGGGTGGGGGGGAGGGGGAAGACTTTAACCTGGAGCTGGAAGACCGCGAGGGAGTCATTTTGATGTCGGGATACTTTGAATCAATTTTTTTTTAAATAGTTGCTTAAGAGAACAAAAAGAAAGTGACCATTCCATATGTGATTATTGCTTTCACCTTGCTTGTTGAAGTTTTTAGAAGGAATTTAGTTATTTAAAACTCATGAAATCATTTTCGATTGTAAAGGTCAAAACATGTTGAGAAGTTTTTCTATTTTTGCATACATCGAAACATGTCGCAAAGTTGCTTTTAAAAAATTAGAGAAAGGGAAAGGTAGCTGTAAAAATTAGGTCACTTGACTTCCAATATTTATTATTATGTAATAGATCTGCAATTCTAAACAAAGGGATATTTATAAGGATAATCACATTGTCAACAACATAATATATATATATATATATGTAACATCAATGTAGAGAGAAGAGACAAGAAGTTTGCCAAAATTTCCAGATAAAATTCCTCCCAAGGAAATTGTTCATCAAACATGATACTGGGAAACAAAACTCAAACCCATTTGAACCTATATCTGAATTCTTGATGTCCTGTGGTTGTTTATTATTTTCGTAAAGATAGTCTAGCAAACTTCTCCACCAGTAGAAGTAGTGGATCTGTACATAGAGCTACATGTTCATACTCAATAAACTCTCATGTACCTTCCGGTAAAATATTTCTACCAACCATTTGCATCTTTCAGCAAGATACACTTTAGGCCATAGCACACTCACACAAAGTACTACATGCGTTTTGCCATGGGATTTAAGAAACGAAGTGACCATCAAATGCCACATAAGGTTACATTAAAGTTCTGCGCAAGTAAGCTTTAGACTTAAGCAGAAGAAATGTAGAGTATGTCATTAAGAAACTTTCAAAGATATTTAAGAAATCAAAGCTGACCTTTTATTTCCCATGGATTTTTTGAGGGAACTTTCCAACTGAATGAGGCGAAAAATGCCTTAACATCTGCACCAGGAACTGTGCGAACATACTGTTCAACTGAAAGCTTGCTTGCAAAACCTCTTCCCTTAGGTAAATTATGAAGACGTTTCGGAAGATAAAGGTATCTATCCAAAAAGAAACCAGAATTTGTAGTTCTCTTGCCCACCTTCCAGCGCCACTTATCACCAGGATGAGGCCAATCTATGGGAGCATATGGCAAACCTTCACCTGACTCAAAAGCAGAAACTGGATAAAGATGAAACCCATTTTCCCTTGTCTCAGTGGTGCCTTCATTTCTTTCATCATAGTCGATCTCCATAAATTCTTATTTGTGCCACTACTAGCTAAGGCTCTCGAACTATACCTAATCCATTTCTGAATCAGTAGCAGTCAAATGAATACAGCAAACATATAACAAAATTCTTAGATATGTGAGATTTTGTCATGTTTTTTAAGGATCTCTGAGAGATCCTAAATTCCTAATACATTTAAGAAGACAAATAAATGTCAGCTCATTTTGTTATAAGAAGTGAGTATACAGATTGAACAAGATAACGATGAAAACTAGTTCTACGACGACAAATAAAATTTTCCACATAGGTACATTCAAATTCCAAACTCAGCTATGATAAAATACTGTTCCTTAATTATAAAATGAATGAAACATTTCTTTCATTAAAGAATATGTATCTCCAGGAAATTTTTCTACTTCAATTTATTTATAAAGGATGCCGCCCATGTACATGTGGATTATCCAAAAAGCTTCCCTGTATTAGAGAATAGTAGGTATAGAATGGCGTATTAGAATACAAGTAGTACTCCACATGGATTATTCTTAACTCGGCACAAGCAAGGGCAGATCTAGCCTTTAGGTCAGTGGGGTCAAATTTGAAAAAAACAAATTCCCGCAAAAAAAACAAAAAAATAGTAAAATAAATTACAAAACAAAATAATGCCCAAATATTATTTTTAGTAACATTTTTCGAGACTTCATTACTTTAAATTGTTGTATGAAGTCTCATTTTTATTAGTTACAAAAATCCACAAGTAATTACAAAAAATCTCAAAACAATTGTTAAATTTGTGAAATTATAAATATAAAAAATACAAACATATCAAATTTTCTCTAAAGTCGAACTAGTGGGAAGAATTAGGCCAAGCCGCTAGACGAGAAATGGAGAGACAAAGAGTATTATAGTGACCAAGGTAGTATATGTATGAACTTTGAAGAATTTAATACTACCTCCATTCCAAAATTAAATATACATTTTGACTTTTTAAGATCAATTCGTGAAATCCTAAAACTCAAATTGATATAAGTTCGTTCATGTTTTGAAAACAACAAAGATAATAATTAGTAGTGTTTTATAGTTAGTTTACAATTGTTATATTTGTTGTATTAAAATTAAATAACTTCATATCAATTTTGAATTTTTGGATTTCACGAATTGACTTTAATAAGTCAAAATATATCTCTAATTTTGGAACAAAGATATTATTTTTCAATCTAAATTTTAAATTTTTTATTAAACATCCCAAAATTTTACTCTTTTTCTTTTTGACCCCTAAAAATTCAGTGAGGTCCATTGACCCCACTGCCCCTAAGCTAGATCCGCCCCTGGACACAAGTATATTCAAGAAACTATACTTTTGTTTTCTTATCTCCTTTGTCAAAAAATGAGACCCTCTCATCCTTGCATAGCTCTCGAGATGGATTGATGGATTTAGACACCTTCCGTGGACTGGAGCTGCTACAATTGATTCAGAAGGAGCTGTTGTCGGTAATTCCTCAAATACTTGATAGGGCTTTGGGTACTAAACAACTTCCCTACCCACTGGGATTTTCCCCGTTAGCTGGTATTTGTTTAGTCATTCAAATAATGAGTTGTGAGGGGGAAAAGAGGATGCAGAAAGGAGTCGTATGAGGTGAAATTGTGTGTACGTTTCTGTACTACAAAAAAGCAAGTGAAAAAGGACCTGTGGAAAAGGACCAGGCAAAGACACCCAAGAAAATCATCAAGCTCCGAAGACTAAACTCCATTGAGAAAAAAATATTAAAAGGCTACTGCTGACTTGGGATAGATTTTTTTACTTTAAAAAGATAATTATTATCAAGGTGGGCGAGGGAGCCATAAAACCTAAAGTCGACCCTACAAGTGACCCCTTATGCGACTATGAAATAAGGCCTTTCTAGGCTAGTATTAAGTCACTGACTGGATTAGAACCCTGCACCACCCTTTTAGCAAATGAGAGTGATCACAAGTACACCAAAGTCCTTTGGTTCCCAGGATAAACTTCATTTTGTAAAATAGTAAACTCCAAAACAAGTATCCACTATGAACTATAGGGTGCCATCCACGAAGTATCTACAATTAGCCTACTAGATCCCACCAAAGACAATGTGGCACCATATCACATCTGGTTCTCATACACTTGGAAACTCTTTCACCCTTCCAAACATCTAAAAAGGCTAGCACTGACACCAACTCAACCACATACGGTGATAAAACCATCTTCTAAGGATTACCAAAAAATCACAATGGAATTACAAGTGATTGGTTGATTCCCCCCCCCCCACCCCCCCACCCCCCACCCCCACATTACACATAAAACACCAATTAGCCAAAACAAATTCCCCTCCTTCACAACGAATCTTTTGTTAAAATAGTCTCACATGCCATCATCCAAGAAAAGAAGGCAACCTTACGCACGACACCCACGTGCCAAATGCCTTCCCAACATAACCTCCTTCCAGGAGTTTTGATGTTCTTATCATGCCAACTTTGTCATTTTAAGGTGATGCAAGGTCTAGTTGATTTTATTTTTTTATACAAGGAATTTGATTTATGATAATTAATACATTTACCGAATTTTCTTTTCTCAATAAAAAGTGTCTAACGGTTTGCATACATTCAACCACCTTGCATAGGGCGTGTACATTGTACCATACTAACAATATTCACACTTATTTATAAAAATATGAAGCAGAAACCCTAATGTTGGGGGATACATCAGCAATGCATTAGGTAACAAAATCCATTAAATGAAACATATAATTTATAAAATTTTGGTCCCTGACCGTGACAATTAAACAAAGAATTAATCAAACTCAGCTATTAATATCAAGAACTTCAAATAAATAGTCCACCTAGTTGGAACAGCAACAATGAATAATGATTATTCACAATCCAATTCCCAAACATAAGATATAATTCCATTTTAAAACATGATAAAATCAATAAAACTGTAAAATTCAAATACAGTATTCATAGAATTATTATGTTCAGAGCATCTACCTGATAACCCTGTGTCCGGAACAGAATTGGGTTTCCAAATCTACTAGGTATACTTTACCAAATCTGAAAATGAACATAAAAAATCAAAAAGGAAACAAAAAAATTATTAAATTAATTGAAAATTGAAAAGGGTTATGTCAACTTAAAATTCTACAAATGTGTAGATATAAATATCGAAGAGAGAGAAAAAATAGTTTGTGAATCAGAAACAAAGAACGAGAATGAAGAAGCCCCAATGGCTAAAACCTTGAAGATAAAGAATTAGCAGATAGCGACAAGGCGAGCAACGGCAAGTTTTTCTTGTTCGGACATCCTAACAAGTCATACAACTGATATTTTTTCTACGCGAGTTCTTGTCAAGTTTGAGTCTTGCATTATATATACAAGGAATTGATATTTCCAATTAGCAAAAATCAAATGAAAATTTGATATTTTCGCATGCTTTTTACATATGTTGTTTTTCTGTCATTAATAGCGACTCTGGGCCCACATTTGTTGTAGTATTCATTTGAGATAAATTTGTGTATAATTAGTATATTTGATTATTTGTTTACATAAATAGTAAATGAGTTCACATTTATTATATTATGTAAAAACATCAATTTTATATTTTCATTTTTTCTTTAAAATTTTTAATAATCATATAGATATGTTAATAGATATAGTAAATAATTTAATTTTTTATTTAATGATTCAAATATATAATCGGTGATTATATGATATTCATATATTTTTTTAATACTCCCGCGTCCCAAGATAAAAGTTATACCTTAATTTTTGTGGTTAAATTAACCATTTTTCAAATTAATATATCTTATTTTATATATATATATATATATATATGTAAAAAACTTATAAACATTATAAACTACATACAATTTAATACATATCTCTGAGTTTATTTTTTGTTAAATCTAAAAATATATATGCTTAATTATTAATTTTAAAAATGATCAATTTGACCACAAAAATTAATGGACAACTTTTATCCGAGGATAGAGGAAGTAATACATTGTTATCCAATTATTTGAAAATATAAGATAATGTTTGACTTTTCAAAATTAATTTGAAATATTTTAAAATGTAAATTAATGTAATTCATTTGATGGTTGAAAATCGTAGATCTTGTAATTAACAATGCTTTTTAAATAATTTATATTTTTTATAATTATATTATAATATTAAACAAATTCATATCAATTTTGAATTTTAAATTTACTTCAAAAGGTAAACATGAGTAATGTTAATGTGATTACAGATAATTGGATACTAAATGATTTGTGAAATTATAATCGATGAATAATTTACTATGCATAGGTGGGTCCAATAATTATAATCAACCACAATTAGACACAATATTTTGTATTTATTTTTATAACCATTTTTTAGTCACCGGAATATTATTGGGTAAACATTGATCTTATATCTTTAAATGGAAGAGTATTAAGTAAGATAATTATAGAATTGTTTTGTAACCAGATTATCTAATTAATAATTAATAAAATTATGTACATTTAATTATTGATCGAACTTTCTCTCTCTCTCTCTCTCTCTCTCTCTCTCTCTCTATATATATATATATATATATATATATATATATATATATATATATATATGTGGGATGATCTACATTCAAAGTTGGATTTGATTTCTCATCCATCCAACTGAATTTGGTCCATCCATTTTAAGTTTAAAAGGCTAAGAATAAACCAATGGGCATAATAATTATTAGGAGCTTAACAAATTGTTATGCAAAATCTAGCCTACATAAAAAATCCCTGTTATAAGATTAAAAGGCTAAGAGTAAACCAATGATATAGGGTGCAAACAGCAAAGATTAAATTTGAGCGAGCTTGTTCTTTGCCCCAACTTTGTTCTTGAGATTGTTTTGACTCCAAAATGCAGCAGATCTGAGGGAATGAGGATATATATATATATATATATATATATATTGATACAACTTTGAATGTGAATCACTCTCCGATATGTACATATATACATTCTCATCAAGCTCTCTGCTAAAGGGTCAATTAACTTCTGTTCCAAGGTTGAGCTATACATCCATACTCCTAGCTACTAAAGGGTGGGTCAATTAAAACAATAGGCAGTGCAAAATCTAATCTGACCTTTCTTCGTAGAACTTGAGTTTGCAGAAAGGGATCTTCCAAACAAAAGAAGCGAAAAACAGATATATCGGGAAATTATGATGGAGATAATCCTCGACTGACTTCTTGCTTTGGATTTGGAAATGTAGTCTGAAATCTATCACTGTGCAGTGGCGGAGCCAAGGGGGGCACGGATGGGCGGCCGCCCCCTGGCCGGAAAATTTTCGGTATATATTATACCTTCTTCCTCACATCATTCCCACCGCCGCCCCCCTCTCGCTGGTGTCCGCCCCCCCCTTTTGGTCCATCCTAGCTCCGCCACTGTCACTGTGTAACGCAAGATTACTGATTCTTAACTCTCCCAACCTTCAAACTCCAGATAATTTACTGGAGCATATGGTAAGACTTCTCCAGATTCACGATCAAGAGAAACTGGCCTCAGACAAGCTGCCTCATGTTCTTGATCACCATTGATTACTTTTTCAACAAATTCCCAAAGGTTCCTTGGTCTCATAAACAAGAATCCAAGCCCCGGCTGAGATGAACTGATCAAACTTAATTGTATGTATGTTGTGGAACCAAGTTTTAGGACGTTAAACTTTGGAGTATTATTATAAATCTATTATTTTGATACAGTGAGGATTTGAAATTTGGCATGTGATTTTTTCTTTTAAAGATTTTTCACATTAAACTTTACGCGGTTTTACCTCTCTTTATTTTATTATCTAGTTTGCGTTGACTTAATTTTTAACAAGTGGTATCATAATTAGGTTGATTGGATACGAGGTAGAAAGGAATTAGTCGTATTTGTGTGACAAATAAAGAGAGTGAAGAATGAAGGAGTTAAAGTTGAGTTTCATCATGATGAGGATGAATAAGAGATTTTGCAGTTATGAAATATCACTATTGTGGTCGCTAGATGAGGAAGATGATGGAGATGTTGATGAAGATGAAAACATCGATGTTGATGGTTGCATGCTATTGAAAAATATGATAATGTTAAAGAAGAAGATGATGGCGATGACTATGATACAGAGGATGTGAATGGTGCAGATGTTGCGGATGACGCAAATGATAGGTATATTGCGGATAACGAGGATAATACAAAAAACACGGATAATGTGGATGATGGTAGCATCTACAATGACGAAAGTGATGAAATTGAAGTGTTTATATATTCGAGTCGAGAGAGAAATTGTTGGGGTACTCCTTGAATCCTATTCAGAGATGAAGATGAAGTTGAAGTATTTGGGGATTCGTATCGAGAGAAGAATTGTTCGAATACTGATCCTCAAATCTTATTCAAACATGAAGTTGAGGTATTCGGGGATTCAAGTCAAGGGATTAATTGTTGGAATATTTCTCGAATTCTATTAAAAAAAAGATTGCTTATATGGAAAGAAAGAACTCTTATTTTTAATATAAATATTATTTTAGAAATGAGTTCATTTGCAGTATGAGTTTTATTTTGAAGGTGTTCTATTTTGAATAAGAAAAAGAGAATTGTGGGTTACTCTATAAATAAAGTATTATGTTAAGTTGTTGAAGTGTAACACAACCAAAAGTCATTGCAAAAAATTGTGTGAATAGGTTTTGTGTTTGTGTGAGAGAGAGAGTTTTTGCAACTTCTATATTCCGTGCAAAAAAGTTGAGTCGTGGATGGAAGAATTTTATAACTTTTAGTCTGTGCAAAAAATTGTATCGTGATATTGTGGAACCTCAAGTTTTATGACGCAAAACTTGGAAGGATTATTGTACCAATTATTTTGATATAGTGAAGATTTAGAGTTTGATTTGTGATATTTTTTTTAAGAGTTTTTTATATTAAATATTATGTTGTTTTATCTCTCTTTATTTTATTCTATAGTTTGCATTGAGCCATTGACTTAATTCCAAACAAGAATCTAGTTCAACCAAGACTCACCGGAATAAGAGAAAAGTGTTTTCACGTCTATCAAAGAGAGAGTTTCAAGTTTCAAGCCAAATGATCCTGTGTATTAAGTTTTGCATTAAAAGTGGACCATATGGAATAATGTTATGTACAAGGAGGCATGGGTGGATCTAGAGTAAAGACAATGGGGGCAATTGATCTCATTGAATTTTTAGATGGTCAAATTTTAAAATTTTATATTTTTTATAGGATAGTTAGTGAAAATATGAAAATTTAAAATTATATTGCCCTCGCTAAATTTTCAGGGAGTCAATTTAAAAATTTTATATATTTTTTTATAAAGTGTTTAGTAAAAATATAAAAATTTTAAATTAAAAAATTAATGGATGTTTTAAACTTGTACTCATTCTGCTATCTCTTCTAATCTTTTAGTCTTCAATCATAACCTGACCCATTAAAGATATCATATTTTTTTTTAATTCTTTGGTAATTTCACAAATTAAGTAGTTACATGTGAATTTTTACAATTATTAAAAATGAGGTTATCTTGAAATTTTTGTAAGAACATCGACTCATCAAAGAAAAACTATTTAGAGATTTGTGGATGAATGATTCTTTACTAATGTACATTAAGCATGATATTTTTGCAGTTATTAAAAATGAGGACTATCAAACAATAATTTCAAACAACGAAGTCTCAAAAAATGTTGCTTGTAAAAATTATTTGAGTATTATTTAATTTTGAGATTTATTTTATTTTTAAGTTTGCATTAGAATTTTTTTTTATAAAAATGACCACACTGAATCAAGTGGCTAAATCCTCCCCTACAGGGAGGTAGGTGGGTGTCCAACATGGCACGCCAAATAAAATAAGGTGAAATTAATTAAGAAAGTCATTTAATACTATTATTTAATAATTAAATTTTTTGTAAAATTTTATTACTATTTGTTTCATGTACATGGATTAAGAAAATTATTTTATACTATTATTTAACAATTAAAATTTGTGTAAAATTTCATTACTACTACTTTATGAAAAGTTGAAAACTACTAATAGTACACAAGAGATATTTTTTTGAAATAATGAGAGAAGTTAAAGATGATATAAAAAAATAAATAATTTAAAGTTGTAAACGAAAAATAAATTGAAATAATTTTTTTTCTCTAAAGTCTATTATTATGAAATGAAATATGAAACAATAAAATTTATAATAAATAATACTTTTTAGATAGTTTATAATAATCATGATTGTATTGATTAAAATTAAAAGAATTTATGTCAATTTTAGGGTTAAAAATCTCTTAAATTGACTCTAAAAAATCAATAATGATCAAATAATATAAAACAGAATGAGTATTATTTATTATAAAATCTAAATAATATTTTAATTTTTATATCTTGATAGTACTCGATGCACAGAGTAATTAATGTTCTCTAATAAATCTCCTTTGTACATGTAAATCTAATTTTCTCGTAATATTACTGTGATTATTATTGTAATTTTCTCATTTTTAGCCAGAGATGAGGGTAGATCTGATTTAATAAGAGAGAATTTGAAGCATAAAATATGAGGGTCAATCTGATTTCGTGCGTGTTAATTGTTCTGATGGAACATATAAACCGTTTTGTCTCGCAGAAGCTCTGAATTATAAGAAAATATATAGTAGTATAACAAAAATTTCAACAATATAGCTCAATGGCATCGACTCTAGCTAGCTTCACATAATTAATCACATTAATATCTGTTTAGTCGTTCATACACAATGGCAGTCGCTTTGCCTAGCTTTAGGAGAGAGCTAGCCATGCAAAGGAATAATTTCTTCATGAAAATATACATTCTTGCACTTGCACCGTGTATATATATATATATATATAATTCTTCTTATTTTCCAACATCGATCCTTAAATCACGACGTACGGCTCAATGCACAAGCCAGAAGCCAGAGGCAAAACACTTTTAACTAATCACTCCATGTAAGTACGTATACCAAATTGAACAACACTAACACTAATGTTTATAATAATTATATGGTACTGGCTCAACTGTAAGTCTGTAATAGAATGAGACACTACTGATGTGTAGAATTTGTAAGTAATGATACATGAAAATGAACATTTTGGGGGCGACGCTAGCTGTATACCTTAATTTGTTGCCTGTCACCCATGAGACTGAGCTTCGCATGCAGCAGTACTCATAATATCGGATGGATTAATGATTTCCTTGCAAGTATTCTTCGTGCAAAACCATTATCTGTTCCGCCACCTGCTTGAGTTGCAGATCGAAATGCTAAGTGGATACTTACCGCATGAGAATTTTAAATTACTAGCTAGCCTCGTAAAGATTGTCTAAAACCCATTTGCATGAAAACGATATTGAACACAACTGAAATTTTACATAGATCGATCAGCCTACGATTCGAGAAACTATAGTAATTTTTACTTTTGCTTTCAATGTCTCTATATAGTAGCTCGGAAAGAGAATGTGACTACATGTATATATATATGTCTTCTTGTAGTAAGAAAAATAAAGAAGATGAAAGAGTTGTTGTTGCTTGAAGAATGAAAAATTCTTTGTCATCTTTTTAAGCTTTATATTTTGTAATAATATATACAATAATCACAATGAATCTTTATATTTCATGCTTAAGCAAAATGAGAACTGCATATAATTAATTGTTCATTGAGCATAAATGGCATCAGAAAGATCAGATGTTAGTATGCATGGTGTGCTATAATTACAGTGAGCAAATTACTGAATATCAGTATAAGATTATCAATAAAAAGTGGAAGATCGTGTAAAGATGGGGAAACTGCTCTTCATACATTAACATATGATAAAATGCATCTCAATAGGAGAATTAAATTGATGTAGCTCTACAGCCAATTAGGGAAGAATGGCTCCAAATTCCCTCAAAAACTGAATTAGAATGGTGCATTTATAAAGTCCAAAAAAATAATGGTCCATTTATAGTAATGAAAGACAGACAGAACTCTTACATGACATAAAGGTCAGAGTTCTCAAAAATCGAAACCAGACCCAAGCACAACAAAATGAGTTTTGAGCCATGCTACACTGCCCAAAAGCCAATGGCACCACATTAACACAACAAGAATTTGATACATACTACTCTATTGGAATTATTGGATCACACACACGCACACGATTATAGAAAAAATCACACAACAAAACAGTTTTACATGGTTCCCCAATTTGAGTAGTCCACGGGAGAGACGTTCCTTTTCTTATTCAGAATGAGTCCGTTACATAGAGTTTACAATAGGTATTATTTATAACCTCAATAATCCTATTCCAACTCTATAACATATTATGGTATAGTATCCCCATAATATCCCCCAACTTATAGCCAAGTCGCAACAGGAAATTGCTCGCGTCAGTTCGCGTTCCGCCTCCCCGCCCCAGCGGGGATTCCCATGCCCAACTGCCCCGCCCCGGCGGGGCTAGCCTCTGTCCGGCATCTTCCTTCTTCCGCCCCAGCGGGTTCATCCCTCTTCCGGGCCCCACCCCAGCGGCAGTTCATGAGTCACAAGCCAACAAACTCCACCTTGACGAATAATCTCGCCCATTCAGAAGTTAAGTCACTTGTTCCAACCAAACCTGGGGCGGTGTTTCCTCCTACTAACATTCGGAGATATTAACCAAGTCCAAGCAATGCTTGAACTTGTCCACGGTCACAGTCTTTGTCAACATGTCAGCTGCATTTTCAGAAGTGTGCACATTTTTCAATATCACATCCCCCATAGCAATTAATTCTCTCACCTTGTGATACCTTACATTAATATGCTTGGTACTCGCATGATATACCTGATGTTTTGCCAAGTAAATGGCACTCTGACTATCGCAATACAACTGTACTCCACCTTGATCTATGCCCAGTTCCGTCACAAAACCCTTTAGCCACAACGCTTCTTTTCCAGCCTCAGCCAAAGCCATATACTCAGATTCGGTAGTCGATAGAGCTACTAGATATTGTACCATGGATCTCCAACAAATCGATCCACCTGCTAAAGTGAACATATACCATGTTGTAGACCTCAAGTCATCTAACCTTCCAGCGTAATCCGCATCTACATACCCCGCCACTGATATCGATCTTGCCTTGAAAACATAATTCCATGTTCCGCAGTACCCTTTAGATATCTGAATATCCACTTTACCGCTTTCCAGTGTTCTCTTCCTGGATTTCCCATGAACTTACTCACTGTGCTGACTGCATGTGCCAAATTCGGTCTTGTACATACCATCGCATACATCAAACAACCAACTGCACTCGCATAAGGCACCTTTGACATATCCTGAATCTCTTCAGCCATTTCCGGACTAGTGTGCTGTAAACAACTTGAAATGACTCGCCAATGAAGTGCTGACCTGTTTAGCATTAGCCATACTAAACCTCTCCAACACTTTTCTCACATAAGTCTTTTGGGACAACCATAGTTTCCCCGCTGACCTATCCCTGCGAATCTCCATTCCAAGTATTTTCTTCGCAAGCACCCAAATCCTTCATGTCAAACTCCTTTCCCAACAAGGCCTTCAACCTGTTGACTTCACCCATACTTTTCGCATCAATAAACATATCATCCACATATAGTAACAAAAAAAATATGGGAATCATCCTCAAGACTCTTAACATAAACGCAACAATCATACTCACATCTTGTGAACCCAATCCGGATCATAAAAGAATCAAATTTCTTATACCATTGTCTTGGAGACTGCTTCAGCCCATATAAAGATTTCTTCAATCTGCAAAACATGTGCTCAGTCTTCGGCTGCTTGAACCCCTCAGGCTGCTCCATGTATATAACCTCCTCCAAATCACCATGAAGAAAGGCTGTCTTCACATCGAGCTGCTCTAACTCTAGATCATAGCTTGCCACCAATGCCAATATAATCCTGATTGAAGTATGCCTCACTACCGGAGAAAACACTTCATCGTAGTCAATCCACTTCCTCTGTGAATATCCTTTTGCCATTAACCGAGCTTTGAATCTTTCCTTTTGCTTTTCTGATACAGCTTCCTTTTTCTTGTATACCCATTTGCACCCCACTGATTTCATCCCCTCAGGCAATTCTTTCAATTCCCAAGTCTTGCTCTTATTCAAAGATTCCATCTCTTCCACCATGGCTTCCATCCATCTGTCCTTTTCAGGACTAGAAACGGATCCCCACTAATGGTAGAGAGTCCATATGCAACCATATCATCAAACCTGTACCTCTCCGGTGGTCTGATAGTGCGTCTGGGTCTCCTTGCGGCTATGCTCTCCTACTGTTGCTGGTCAACCTGTTCTAGCGGTGGATTGCTAGTGTCAGAACTTTCCAGCTCAACCTGTATGTCTTGCTGCTGTCTGCTGGTGTCTTCCCCTAGCTGCGTTTTTCTAAACTTCTTGATGTGCCTTAACCATAGAAGCTTCGTCAAAAACAGCGTCCCTACTGATTACCACCTTCTTTGCTTTTGGATCCCAAAGCTTGTACCCTTTCACACCTTTCTTATACTCAAGAAAGATACACTGTTTGGACTTCGGATCAAGCTTAAACCTCTCATCATCGGGAACATGAACATAGGCTGGACAACCAAAAATCTTCATATCAGTATAGTCTACCTCTTTGTCTGTCCACACCTCTTGTGCTACCATATTATCCAGAGCAGTACTCGGCGACCTGTTTATGATGTAAACTGTCATACTCACTGCCTCTGCCCAGAAATCCTTTGAAAGTCCCTGCATTTAACCTGATGCACCGTGCCCTTTCTGCTATAGTTCTGTTCATCCTTTCTGTCACCCCATTCTGCTGTGGTGTCTTTCTTACAGTCCAGTGCCTCTGTATCCTATGCTCTTCACAAAACTTCACAAACGGCTCATACTTGTACTCTGTTCCATTGTCTGATCTGAGACACTTTAATTTCTTCTCTGTTTGGTTTTCCACTTCAGCTTTCCACACCTTGAATTTCTCAAAAACTTCAGACTTGTGTCGCATAAAGTACACCCAAACCTTCCTCGAATAATCATCGATAAATGTCAAGAAATATAGTGATCCTGCTTTTGAAGCTACCCTCACTGGTCCCCAAACATCAGTATGAACATAATCGAGTATCCCTTTAGTTTTGTTCGCCGCACGCTTGAATGACACCTTACACTGTTTTCCCAGAACACAGAACTTGCAGAAATCAAGCATGCACGATTTCACCCCTTTCAACAAATTTCTTCTGTGTAATTCCAGCATCCCACGTTCCTGATAGGTATTAATTTTTCCGTCTTATTTTGATAATAAACAATTATTTATATTTTCACATAAATATTATATTTATTCATATTTTTCTACTATACCCAGTTGAATTAAATTTTACTAACCTTGGCACAACGAATTGACAAGTGTTAAATAATTTAATTCATACATTAATATCTCAAGGCAAGGAGATCCTATTTTGTTTTTATAAATCCAAAAGGGCAAAAAGTTTCTCACTATTATTATATGTGACACACATAGTTTAAAGCTTATAAAAAAATTCAGTGGGCACAAATCGGTGAGCATATAAATGACATTCTTTTAAGGACTTAAACAAAACTCACAGAATATTTAATGAAATCTTGTGTTAACCGAATACAAGCTACATGAAAATAATAATACATGACCATTAGCCTTTCTATCTATACATGCATGCCTTGTTTCGGATGGAACATGAGTTAAACATATATGATCATGCATGAAGCATGAAATACTAAGCCTTGACCGAATTGTCTTTAACATAATAAATGCTACCATATTGAATAAGATTCTTTGCTAGATATTGATCTTGACCGAATTTCATCTAAGATACATGATAAGATTTTGTGTGATTATTATTAGATATTAGATAGAGGAACGAGATCCTGCACTTATCAGAAAACACATTTCATATATCTTGGCAATCCGTGTGACCAAAACAAAATCCGGACCATTGATTTTGAACAAATTAATCTCATCCATTAAATCAAAATCATATATCAAAAATTACCCTTTTGCCCTTAACTTCAAAAGTCTTTCATTCATTTGATTTTTACCAATTCAATTAAAAAGAAAAGCTTACTCTCCTTGCCTACATACTCTCTCACTAAAAGCTTACAACTCTCTTTTTGTTCAAAAGTTATGATTATCTACGAAGGGAAAATTGGTCTAAGTAAAATGAGATAAGTTATTTAGTTAAAGTTATATTGATTATCTCTTATTATATTTATAGATATACGAATATAAATTAGTTATACACAATTTTATATATCTATATTTCATCTATTTATCAAGTAGAAAGTTATATTTAGACGTCGCAAGGCTACAGGAGATATTCCTTTTAAAGGGAATCACACCGTACGATTCCTTATAGTACTAAAATAACTTTATATTTGATATTGTTTGTGACGCCCCCAAATCCGGGTTCCTCTCTTTCCTCGGATCCGGTGCAGTCACGATACTACTATCGCCAAACTATTACATCTTTTATTATTTACTAAAAGAATATAACTTGCTTTATTACAATTTAGAATATAAATTTTATTTATATCTAAGATCTCGTTTATACATCACATTCGATGTTACTAAAATGCGGAATAATTTAAATTTTTCAATATCCTTTGAATAAAAATCTTTTTATTGATTTCATAACTTTGATACCAATTACAAATCTTGAATCAACTATATAACATGATTCCTTCTTATCTGGGTTATCGTATAAACGTTTACAACTCAACTCGATATCCTCTATGTATTAATTAATACATTCTTACTGTAAGACCCCAACTTTTATGAATAAAGATTTAGTTTTCTTTATATATTATTTCGAAATAGTAAGGTGTTGATTGATAAATATGAAAGTTATGGGTGAAATGTGCAAACATTTTTAAAATGAGCAAGTGGTTATAAAATATTCTTGTTGTCGGGGAATATTCGTTTGGTCGTGGAATATTCTTGTTGTCGGGGAATATTCGTACGACGGCGCAGCTATTTGTGGGCCCCCACAACGGAATAACTGTCGGATATAGAAAGCGACAGAAATAACTTTTTTACAAAATAACGGCGTGGTTATTACCGTTAGTACTGTTGAAATACCTGGTGGTTAAAATACAGTGATACACGGTGTTGCATAGTAGCACACGGTATTGCATAGTAGCACACGGTATTGCACAGTATTTCGAATTATTGAGTCTTACGTGAGAAGCCATTACTCAATTATTGTTACAGTAATTACTGTTCAATATTTTATATTATTGACTCAATAATTGCTACGTTGATATTTTATATTATTGACTCAATAATTGTTACATTAATATTTTATTGACTCAATAATTGCTACGTTGTCATTTTATATGATTGATTCAATAATGGCTACATTTGATATTTTGTAGTATTGATTCAATAATTGTCATTGCACAGTATTTCACGTTATCAACTCAATAATTCATATTATTTGAATAATATTATTAGATAGCATTATTGACAATGTCTAAGGAAGTTCTGTCTAGGAGGGGTTATTTAATTGCGCGCCAGTAAGGAGAAGTCCTTATCGGAAGGCCCCCTCTGTCCTGGGAACGACCTGGTTGTTAATATTGTAGTTCTATAATATTATTTGTGAATAATTAATTAATGATTTATATGATAAGGAAATATTTATTTTGTGGATATTAAAGAAGGAATTGGCGCTGGTGAGTTTTTTTATCAATATTTTGGTGTGAGAAATCATCTGTTTTTGGATTTCGGATAATTTATGTTTGGAATTTGAAAAAACTTCCTTCTGCAAAGTTGTAGAGAATTAAATTTCCTATAGAAGGACATAGAATTTGTATTTTTCCTGATGAAGGGGCTATTTATTATGAATTATTGAAGTTTCGAAAAATATATATATTATTTAATGGGTGGGCCCCACTTTTGTTGAAAATCTGATTTTGGGCAGCATCCGGCGGCGGAGGAAATTTAAAAAATAATAATATTTTATTATTTTAGTCTCCTTTGGCATCCTAAGTTTTTCCTATAAATAGGGTGCTTAGGTTAGAATTGAAAATCACACCAGAATCAGAAGTTTTCTCTCTCTATAATATCGAGCGTATTTTTGTGAGTATTTCAATACTTTGAGTATTAGTATTCAGCGCAAATTTTCTTCGGTATTATATCCGATATTCCAGTCAGAGGGACTATTCTTTTGAGGTAAGGGATGTTATTTTCTTTCGTAAATGATGTTATTCTTTTCAATATCATTATACAGAAATATTGTCATGGATTTTATGTTAAAATTCTTACTTTTTCGTCGGGGTTACTATTCACGTATACGACACTATTCACGTATACGGCACTATTCACGTATACGGCACTATTCACGGAAAAATTAAATTTTCTTCTATTTGTCCAAATTGCTTGTTAAGGTTACTATCTTTGATTGTATCCAAGTTTTGAGCTCTATTCTTGAATTTTGCTCCATAAATTGATTATTACGAGGTATTTTTGAATTGGATATACTAAAATACGAATCCTTAGTTTTTGTCTTTTATCTCACTGGATTCGTTTTTTTTAAAATAATTTTCATCATTCTCAGTCCTAAAAGGTGATGTAACTGAATATCTTTGGCCTGTAGAGCAAAGATGAATGATTACTTGATGAATATCTTTGGCCTGTAGAGCAAAGATGAATGATTACTTGATGAATATCTTTGGCCTGTAGAGCAAAGATGAATGATTACCTGATGAATATCTTTGGCCTGTAGTGCAAAGATGACAGGTGTTGAGATGAATATGACCACTGATGATACAAATGAATATCTTTGGCCTGTAGTGCAAAGATGAATATTTGATTCGAGATGTATATTGATTGATGTTACAGGGATAAAATATTGATGATGGACTTTTAAATCATAGAAGATAGTAGACTTGATTCTCTGCTTAACTCTTCTAATGATTTGTTATTTCCGCTGCGAATATTGATCTGAAGTTGGTTGTCCGTTATATTTTATCTGATTTGTTGAAGACTAACGATAATTTATTTTTCATTATCTTAGTCATAATATTCTTTACTGAGCTAGTTGAGCTCACCCTTTTCATCTGTTGTCCTCTTCAGGAAATGAGAATGTTGCGAGAACTAGTCGGGGGACAGAGTGATGGTCCGAGTTAGAGCAGTAGTAGTCCTCACTATTTCTGATAAATAGTGTGATAATAATTGTAATGAGGACTTAGTTTGAATCTTAATATTTTCTACATAGTTGTATTGACACTCACAGTTGTGTGGTCGTATTTTGCACGACCGTATGATATAAAGTTTGTATTTGAATTCTGTACCATGTATTTGGCGACTCAGATTGGGTTGGGTTGAATGGACCTTATTCTGGGGGCGTCACACTTACAATACAACAAGTATTAAACAGTGTAAGCAACTATCGAGTACATCATCTAGAACCTAAACATGGTCCAGACAATAATCTAAGTAATATTCTTCAATGCGATACTATCTATCTTTATCAATCAAGAAGCACAAAATCTTTACTGTGAATCCTTAACCTGCAAAAGTGGTTATTTGCAAGAGTGAGCTAGACAGCTCAGCAATTCTAACAGTTTTCATGCATCACATAGCATACAACATCATACTCAGTTCATGCATTTATAAACAATTTATATTTACTACGCATGTTACTTTCACATAACAAGTATATCATCAAAGATCAACTTTTAATCTCATTTATATCACATATACAGTTCATATATAAGTTCACATTATCACAGCATAATATAATTCAACTAACAGTTATTGAATTCATAATAGGAACTGAAAGACTTGCCTGATTCGTAGTTTAATAACTACGACTTAACTGCTTAAGAATCTCTGCACTTTGTATAATCCTACACAGTTATATTAACCATAGAGATCACACTCATTAGTTATATGTATCCACACATTCTCAATGTAATAATAAAGGTTACATTGTTGTCTAACTTGGTTCTTAGAACCTTCATCTCACTTCCTTATCGTATTCTTAGAATAACTATGTAAGTATAAGTATACTATAACCATAAGTACTTACTACCATTCTTCATATACACATGCTCACCTACCACTAATCTATTTACATATAGCTGGTGTAGTCCATTCTTTGAGTTAATCATATATCATTACTAACACATAAGACCATAACAATTAACAAACATACTCTATTAACCGTCGAAATCGGATTCAAGTATTAACATATGATCTTACATAGCATGTATACATATTAAAGGATACTTTCATGCTCATTTAACCTTTTCACGTTCAATTTACATGATATAGGTTCTAAGTCAATATTTCAACAATTTAAGGTCACTCAAGGTCATGAACATCACAAAGTTTATCATGCTAGTTCTTTAAACACATAAAGTATTCATATAACTTATATTGGGCATGTTCATGAATATTCATATTTCATACATGTAACTATTATAGTTATTAGTTTGAAAACATGCTTCGTTTATGCTAAACTTGGTTTCACGACATGTAGTCATGGTGTATATACATGTATGATACATGAGAGAGTCCAAGAGTGCTATCACATATGTTCATAAACATCAAAATCCAAATCTTAAGGTAACATGTTAACGTGCACGATCAAAGCTCATAGTTTCATTAGTAAGCTCACTAATAAGGTTCGTATGTTCACATTATATTGTGAAACATATATACGTAAGTTAACATGCTCTTCATGCATTTTTAAACCATACCAATATGTTTGTAAAATCAGAACGTTAGCATGGTATATATACATGTCAAAAGTTCGTTTTGTAAAATTTACATTTTTTTGCTACTAGTGAGGTTTGCATGTTCGTATTTTATTATGAAGCTTATCTACGCAAGTGAACATACCAATCATGTATTTCTAGGTCATACAAACATGTCTCAAAAGTCATAATGTATATATAGTATTTTCATGTCAATATCCACCTTTAAAACTTACATTTTAGTTAGAAAGGTTCAATAGTGGGGTACGTATGTCCATATCACATTGTGAAACATATACACACAAGTCGACATGCTTTTCATGCATTTCTAAGTCGTACTAACATGCTTGTAAAAATCAGAATGTCAACATAGTTCACATATGTCAATTTGTTTACAACACTTTTCGTTTTCTTCAAAATTATAAACCTTTACGAATCATGCATGCAATCATGGTAATACATGTTCATTTTAGGTCTACACATCCCTCTACACAAGTTATTCATGCTAATATACTTGCCAAAGTCATAACATTTAACTACCATTTAGTAGCTTGTAGCAGAAAAATAAAACAAGTCCCAAGACCCTGCGCAGCTGCGCAGGCACCAGGTACAAACCCGTCCGGCCAGTCCAAGAATTGTTCTGCTTCGGCAGAAACCAGCCCAAACTCAGAATTTTCACAGAAATTTCAATTCTAAACTGCTATATAACAATTCTATCATGTTTATAACTTCATATAACACTTAATAAACATCTTCAAATCACTTAATCAATTAATTCATGATAAATTCAAGAATCAAGAACTGAGAATTGAAGAACATGGATAGAGAGTTATACCTCTACAATATGAACTTGATACTATAACAATTCTCCCTCACTGATAACTCTATCAATGCTTACTATCCATTCTATATTTAAAGAAATCTCAGCAAGCGTTATGAGGAAGAAGGGAATGCTCTATATATAGGCATTTCAGTACACGGTTCATGGAATTGTTCACTATATCAAACCAATGGAAGAAGCAATTGTATAATAGATAAGAGAGAGTGGTTGAGAGTTAGTAAATCTCATCATAAAATCCACATCTCCTATAATCATTAGCTAGGATTGATGAATTTGAGAAGAGATATAGAGTGTAGCTAGCTTCTTGATTGTTCACGTGAGAAGAAACTGAGACACTCTTTGGACAATGCTACTAAACATAACTTACACATATCAGTTATGTAATAATCTATACATATTATACATACTTAGGTTATATACTCAATTGGTGTCATAATGTAGTTCCAATAAATAATTAATACTACCATGTAGTAAATTTTATCTTGCACATATATAACCCATGTACATAACACCGAATATAATTCTTTCGGGTACCATCACAGTGTATTGTCTCCTTTATTATTAAATTTCATTAATTCAATAATTATTTACCATGTATTCATGATATATATTATTTTATTGTATACTTAATATACACATTGTCACACCCACATTTCATGTAACTCACATAGTTTAATTAGTCTTGATACATAGTTCCTATATATAATATAGTCACATAATTGTTGCACCACACTATATAATATATTTGCACTACACTTCACACTTCATATAATATATAGTTAGTTACTATACGCTATACATTTTATTCACATGCTTGCATATAGAAGTAAATAATTTACTTATCTCATCAATTAATTAATAATAATAATAATTAATCCCTTCCTCGTAAATTAATTATTAATCTCTATATTAATTGATTAATATAAATCTTATAATATTTATAATTCATTTATTCATTAATCAACATATTATCAAATAATTACTTGATAATAGTATATTGCTCATAATAATAATTAATATTATAAGACAATATATCTCATTCCTCATCAATACAATTTCGATTATATTTATAATCAATTTCCTTATTATTATACTATCGCTAGTTATAATAATAAATTCACATACTATAATAACAATTAATATAGATTAATTGTTTAATTAATAATTCTTCCATCCTCGAATTAATCAATTCATTACCGAATCTATTATCGTGTCACACAAGGCATTTCTCACAAGCTTAATCTCAAGCTTATTATTATTTCCATCACTTACTACTTATAACATGTTCAATATAATTAGAACTATTAAGTCTAAGGTCCACATATAAATATATTATGAATAGAATATTCAAATATTATTTATAACACTTACAGTACTATAGCAACTCAAGTTATTAAAATAACTTAGTTTCCTTATATAAATTAAACTCTCTTGGAAATACATTAGAAATTATGTATTTAGTCATAACATAAAATATTATGTTTTCTCCAAATAAGCACATTCATTATTAGAAAATAATTTACTTATTGTCTTAAGATATTATAATTAATATAATATCTATTAGAAATAATCACATGTACGACACATGTACATTATATATAGAAAATAGGTAATAAATTTATTTTCCATTATAATAAATTGTTTCCATCAATTTATTTACATATAGCAAATATGTAATATATCTATCATATTAATCAATCACACCTTATACAAAATATATAAGGTAATATTACTATTCAAAAATAACATTTCCTCCTTTATTAAAATAATTCAACATTCGAAACTATTTTAATATCCTTTATTAGAAATATATAATATTATTTCCCTTCCCTTTCAATAAATTGTTTCCAATGCAATTTCTTCAAATATTAATTATTCATTTAAAGATATAATGATTTTCATCCTCTTTTAATAACGTATATATATTTATTAATGTTATTCGCACATTTTCTCACATATTACCATTCTAAGTAATATATATAAAGTATCACATATTCAACACACATATTAATTCACTTCTTTACTTAAATAAATTAAACCCTATATTATATCACCATAGTTAATTAAGGTTCAATATTCACATTATATTATTCCATAATATAACTCTCAACTATGAATTAACCAATATTTATTCTTATTAGTTAATTCCTTAACTAACTCATGCTTCACTATCCAAACCTATTCACGGATAGCTTAAGTGCTATTAATAACCTATATTATAAACATACTAGTTATTAATACACATACACAAGAATATGGTGATTATACATTAAGGATATTTAATGTCACCAACTTACTGTGATAAAATAATTCTATAAATTATTTAATATCGATAGGAAATCTTATCCACTTCCTTGATCTCAACTAAACTGTCTCCAAAATAACTAACGAATATATTTTAATAATATATTTATAAATCACAAAAACACATATTACATAGTCCATATTATCCTATGTAATATAATACCACATACCTCATATCACATATATGTATTCCTATTCGAACCCATCTCATGCCTTAAGAATTTTGTTTATTAAATTCTTATTTAATAATATCTGAAAATTCGGGTTCTTACATTGTTTATATAAATATTATAAAATAGATATACACTTGATTGTTCAAAAATAACACTGTGATAATTCCTCTAAAGAGTGAATCATCCGAACTGTATTTGAAAAATATAAGTGATCTATTGAAAAATATTTATATAACTATTAATTGTGAAAATATTATAAATATTGTCGTACTTAGACGTTGCAAGGCTACAGGAGACATTCCTTTTAAAGGGATTCACACCGTACGATTCCTTATAGTACTAAGTGACTTTGTTTATAATTCATCACATAATAGATAAAATATTATTATATATTATCTGAGTTAAACAAAGTTTATTTGTTATATCAAGTATTGTTTAAAATTAATTAGTTGATTTTTCTATATTTGATATTTGCTCATCTTGAAAGATATTTTTAAATTACTTTCTGACAATTCAAAAGCAATCTTTAATTTGAAAGAAAATTGATAAACAAAAAATTGCTTTCATCTATATTCATTGAACTGAATTACTATCTGCTAATGTTAGTAGCACTATAACAATTTGTAAAAGAGAAAAAGGAATAGAGATAGTCTATTTTATGTACCTGTGAGAAATACCAAGAATTCTTTGACCAAGATCAGGATTTTTGAGAAAAGTCAACTGGGAGTTGGATCTCTATTAACTTGTGAGGAAAGAAGAGATAGTTATTTCAAGATCATATCATAGAATAGAACTAATCTAAAAGAAGTACAACTAAGCTTGAGGAAGGAGCGAGGAGCCTGCTATCCAAGATAAGATTAGTTAAGAACAGTTGTAAGTTTGTCTATAAAACTTTGTAAAGGCTTCTCCGCCTGGTAAAGGAATATTTATTACTGATAGTAATAGGATCTCAAGGAATACTTGAGACTGGACGTAGCAACATACCAGGGATGTATGTTGTGAACCAGACAAATCTCTGTTCATTGTATGATTGAATTTTTACTGTCTTACATATTAATTTCTGACACTGCAAATAATTATATAAAAATTCAAAAAGGCCTAAGATAAATTTTTATCTGTAATAATCTATTCAACCCCTCTTCTAGATTATTATTGGACTTTCAGTTCCCCTATATGCCCCAACCGCATATGCCATAATGAAGTATCATCAGTATCATCAGCTATAGTGGCTGCAGCTCCACCTACAACTGTGCTCCCTATCAAACGATAAATATTTCCATTAACCTTCGAACCCTTCATAATCACCAGCGCACCCTTTGTCACTCTCATGCCTCCACCACCTGTTTTACACTCACAGCCATTAGAGTCTAATATTCCCAATGAAACAAGATTCTTCCTTAATCCTGGTATGTGCCTCACCTCAGACAGAGTTCTCACGACAACATCAAACATCTTGATCTTCACTGTGCCAATTCCAATGATGCACGAAGCATCGTTACCCATCAAAACGGTACCATAGTCCACAGATTTGTATGTGTCAAACCACTTCCTGTTAGATGACATGTGAAACGAACATGCTGAATCCAGAATTCAAAAATCTGCCACGTCTGTGTTTGTTGAAACTGACAACATATCCCCATCTTCCGATGACTCTTCCACAACGTTTGCCGATTTTGTCGATTCTGCCTTCTTTTCAGTCTTCGTTCCATCATCCTTATTCATCGGACAGTCTTTCTTGAAGTGACCTGTCTCGCGACATTTATAACATCTATACTCCCTATGCCTAGGAGTCTTTCCTCTATATTTAGATTTCCCATACGTTCCTGATTTTTCCCTTTTCGATTTTCTGCCACGTTGCTCTCCCCCTTTTACCATCAGCCCTTCACCCGAAACACACTCGGTCTGAAGTCTTCGCTGATTAAACATCAGAAGAGCGGATGTGACTTCCTCCAATTTCAGAGTCTCTTTCCCCTATAACAGAGTTGTAACAAGATTCTCCATGGAACCCGGCAAGGAACACAATAGCATCAACGCTTGGTCTTCCTCTTCAAACTTCACCTCAATCCTAATTAAATCACTGATAATTTGATTGAACGTGTGAATATGTTGAATAAGTTCTGAACCTTCACTCATCTTCAACCCAAACAACTTCTGCTTCAGAAACAGCTTGTTTGTCAGAGACTTAGACATATACCTGGATTCGAGTTTACTCCATACTCCCAATGGCGATTCATCACCGATCACGTGATACATAACCTCGTCTGCAAGACACAGACAAATTGTACTCACATCCTTCGCTTTGAATTCCTCCTAGTTTTCCGCTGTCATAGCCTCTGGCTTCTTTTTCAACGCCTTCACTAATCCCTGCTGCACCAACAGATCCTTGACCCTCTGTTGCCATAACCCGAAATTCCCTGTTCCATCAAACTTCATCACGTCGAACTTTGAAACGGACGAACTTGATGTCATCGTTTTTCATGTTCAATCGAAAACGAATCTAACATATCTAACCTAGCTTTGATACCAATTTGTTAGAATTATTGGATCACACACACGCATACGATTATAGAGAAAATCATACATCACAACAGATTTACGTGGTTCCCCAATTTGGGTAGTCCACGGGAGAGGCGTTTCTTTTCTTATTCAGAATGAGTCCATTACATAGAGTTTACAATGGGTATTATTTATAACCCCAATAATCCTCAGACTGACCCAATAAGCATGTTGGACCACCTCCTCACCTAAAAAGGTTAACCTATTAGGTTGATGCTCCACCATACTTATTGGGACAGTCTGATGAGAATTGATGTGGGTTGTGGATGAAATAATAACACTACATACTCCGTTACTCATTGGCCAGAAACTTGAGTAAAATAAATATTCCTCCTCAGAAAGATAAATCTTAAAAACTAAAAAGGTTCAAATCACAAAGCAAATTAAGTAGCTAATTAGATGGAAAACATACCTCTTCAATACTGCCATCTTCAATCTCTGTGTTGAAAGTAAACAACAAACTCTCATGTAACAAATTCTCTAGATCTTCACATAAAGCGGGGCTGTCGATCAACAGGAAAGGAACCCAAAAAAAAAACCACCTTTTTGTTATTATTTCCCTTTATACCAGATAAATTATCATACCATCAATTTCAAATTTGCTAAATTGCATACTTAAATTACACAAAAATATATATATATAAAATGTGAACCCTTATTTCATTTTGAAATTAAAGCCAAAATCTATCAAATCACGGCAATTGCTACGTAAAGATCCAAACTTTACTATGGTTGTTAAAGAATTCAGGGAGAAAACAAAGGGGCTTTTGTTACCTTTGGCTAGAGAACCAAGAGAAGATATCGGATCCAAGTTGTTTAGATTTCTTAAGGGAATCATTGCCTCCCCATTTGTTCTCCACTGCCAATTGAAGGGCTCTCCATTGGGATAAAATTGTTGAAATTCCTTCTTTGAAAGAAGAAATGGCCTGCGGCTTTAGATGACAAAGGGGAGAAACTGCCACGACGCCGTTTCTGGCGACAGATTCCATCATGAAATTTACTGCAGAGATTTTCTCTCTCCAGAATCCTGCCCCGAGAAAAACAGAGTAGGAGGAGAGAAAGGAAAATAGTAGTAGTGGAGGAAAAAGTTTTCAACATTTTAGTTGAAGGTTGAGAGTGGCGCGAAAAGTTGGGGTAAGGACCAAGGTGAGAGAAACTCGGGAAAAAGTTTTAACCTTTGACTTCAACCAAAACAAAAGGGCTTGTATTGAAATAAAAATGTAAAATCAAGGTTTTATATATATATATATATACGGTCCGGATCTTAAACTCACTCTTTATCTAACATACTTTGTTCACCATCCTTTAGCGATGGATGGGACAACAGTTCGGTCCGTCGCTATATATACGTCGTCTTAGTTTTTAACGACGGATAACATATAGACAACGGTTATATATATAGCGACGGACCGAACCGTTGTCCGGTCCGTCGCTAAAGGAAGTGAGCAAGATATGTTGAATAAAGGGTGAGCTTAAGATCCGAAACGTATATATATATATATGGTCTTTTGCTTTGCTTTTGATTTGAATTCTTATTTTTGACAATAGATCCATTTTTTGTAGCACTAAATTTATAAAGCCTCTAAGGGAAGTTTGGTATAACTATTACACCTTGTTTTTTTTTTTCTCTTTTGTCCTTATAATTTTAGTTAAAAATTTTATATTTTCTATTTAATTTTTTAAGTTTTATAAAAAATTTATTTTATCTCATACAATTTACACACATAATGTGTGTACCACCAAGTGCTAGTATATATAAAGTGAAAGATTCTGAGCGTAAACAAAAAAAGTGAAGTGTTTTGGTATTTTTAAAAATGTTATTTGATTGACTTTTGAAACATAATCCTTTTTTTTTACTTTAAATTTTATATTTCATCCTCATATAATTTATACACACAATACTTGTATTATTGAATACTAGTAAATATTAAATAGTAATAATCTAATGATCCATCGGTTTAATCGTTATTTGTGGATGTCTCTTCCATTAATTTCAACTTAAAACCTATTAATGTATATGATAAATTTATGTCGCAACCAGCATGTCACAATATAGAATAAAAAAAATATAAAAAAGAGTTTTAGACATTATTTTTAGTTTAAAAAGAAGTTATATATTGTCGTCAAAACTTGACGACGTACACAAATTGTGAGTTTTTCTGAACAAACATCTAGATATATATCCACAAAAAACTAATTAAAATTGGTGCTATTGAAAAAAATTCTTTATGAGTTTGAGTTTGAGTTTGAACAAACCTGTAAATCTACTCCAAATTAATTAAAATTTTAATTAATAACAAATAATTTTCCTCAAGTACTCGACAAATCAAGCATCGAGCAAAGCAATATTACTCCCATATAATATTCTGGAGGGCCGCCTGCAACGTGAGCAACATGGACTAGTTTCAACGTGTAGCATAATTACATGCATGACACCCTAAGCTTCTAAGCTGCCACGTCATGATATACTCCCTTACTCCCGAATTTTTTTTGCCACGTGTCCTTTGGATAATACCAAGGAAAAACTTTATTACTCCAAACAACTAATATAAGGTAAAATAATGCTATTATCGCATAAAAAAGACTTACATAATACTCACATACATATATATATATATATATATTTTTGTTGGTTCCATTTTTTATATTATAAAGAATCTGCGCACTTTGATGATTTATAGTTGTGTTTTGGCATTTTTTTTTCTATTACTATTTTGTTTTTCTAATTTTTTTTTTATTTAATCCTCTAAATTTATAAAATTTTAATTTTCACTCACATTCAAATGATTGTTCAGCCGGTGCTAGTAGGTATTAATTATTATTGAGTAATCAAACGATATAGTAGTATATATATATATATATATATGGCAGCTCATTTTCAAATATATATTTTAATTCCTTTCCAATTAACTGGGATCTTAATTGCATGCACGGTGGGATCGATAATGTGTTAATAGTTGTTCATTTGTGCTGGAAACATCATTGCTTAAACTTACAGCTTTAAAACATAAGTAGTAAATGTTACTTACTATACAGGAGTGTACTTTGGAACGGGTACGTACGTGAAGTAGTGTACTTCATACTGATAAAAGGAATTTAATTAGATTCTTTATACTTTTGAAAGTTGAGAAAATTAAATATAAAATATAAAAATTGCATAGCATATTATATATAATTTTAATAATACTCCATTAAATACCACCAAGTTATATCAACAACTTTCATATATTTAATGACACGACTGCATGCGCATTAAATAATTTAACACACACTGTTACTTTTATGCTAATGAAATTATTAAGTACAATTTTTCAAAAGGATCGGACGGGGTTATAAGAAATTGCAAACGGGGTTAATCTTACCGTTTACGTGTATAAAAACAAGGGGAAAAAAAGGTGAAGAAAAACAGTAAAAGCATCATCTGAATGATGAGTGTACAGTTAGTGTACAGGCTTGAGATTGTTTCTTGAAAATGAAAATGTACAAAACACAACAGTAGCCTGAAAAGGAGGTCTAAACTAAAACCAAATAACCGAATCATGAAATTAACTTTACGGTAATAAATTAATTAATTGATAAAATACAATGATAAGAGAGATCATCTTTCAGTCTACGTGTCGACATTATATTAATTAATTAATTAAAATTAACTTCATACTAATCATTCCCCAAATAACCTACCTGATCTATATATCCTATATAAACAAACAAAAAGTCATCCTTATGCATGCCTTTCCCTCCTCTTCTCTCTCTCTCTCTCTACAAAAATTAGGAAAAAATGTTTATCTTCTCTTGGAAAAACTACCTATGCTTCTCAAAATTCAAATTCCTCCCAATGAGTACTCTTCCCCCGCCTAATTCACCCTCAAACCAATCCCAAAATCCCTCAAAAACACTAATCAAGAACTTCAATTCCCTCTACGATCTCCACTCCTCCTCCGCAGACGACGACGACGACTTATTCTCTTCTTCCTCCGACTACTCCTCCGATATCGACTACTCTCCCGACTTTGCCACCGTCTTCGCCTCCCAACGCTTCTTTTTCTCCTCCCCCGGGTGCTCCAACTCCATCTTCCAATCCCCCAACTCCAACTCCGCCCCGCTGCCGGCCGATGATAAACTAGTCGCCGGCAGCATCGCCATTCACACCTATTCCCCGGACCCTTTTGTAGATTTCCGAGAATCCATGCAGGAGATGGTGGAAGCACGTGAGTTAACCGACTTAAAAGCCGATTGGGACTTCTTGCATGAGCTTCTATTATGCTACCTAACCCTAAACCCTAAACACACCCACAAGTTCATTTTAAAAGCCTTCTCCGATCTTCTCATTTCCCTCATGTCACCCACAACCACCTGACACTTTCCGCGAAATTGAAGACCGCCACCATTGCACCGCTTCATCGTGACGGCGATGTGTTTAAACATTTTTTAGTTAATATCTTAAGGGGAACATGCATGGTTTAACCAAGAAAAGCGTGGGAGGTTAATATTACATCGATGGATGTAATTTTTTGTAACGTACTGTAAAATGTTGAGTATTATATGCATGCTAGGAAAGGATGTGTTTTAATTCTCGGTTATTTAAATGTGTTTTAATTTCTTGGAAAAACACTTTGAATATTAGTGCTGATCAAAAGATTTGTTGGTTGATTGAAATGTTTGATTTTGGAGTGCTTCGATTATTGTCCTCAATTTTGTATGTGGTCCATACAACTTTTAACATACATGTTAGGTAGCTTAAGCCTATATTTTGTCCTCTACCAAGAATGTACTCCAACTAATTAAGTACGTTTGGCTCTATTTGTATTGTTCTTGTGTTGAGAAAAGTTTAAATTTTCTATCAAATCTTTTGTTTTCTATCTTATCATAGTGTTATCATGAATAATATAGTGATTAATTTTTAGTTATTTTTTAAAGAGTTCTACTATGCATAGATTACAATAAATTTACATCAAATTACAATTACAAAGTTTATCATCAATATATGTGGCTAATAAGAATTGTAGGACTTCAGTTATTATATATTTTTCTAAAAAATTATTACTAATACTCTCCACATAACTAACAATAAAAAAAATCAATTTAAACATTGACAATATATATACTTTTTTTATTAAAAAAATATCTAACATCAATATATAAGTAAGATAGGTTAGTGGATAAGATGGATGGGATAACAGATCATCTAAATTTCTTGAGAAACATCAGTATGATCTATCCATTCTAGTATCTTGCAAACCAGCTAGAACCTTAATTCCAGTATGATCTTGCCACGTCAGCGTCTTGGTCCAACCAAGTTATGGACTTGTTTGACTGAGTCAATCACTTACATATATGCATGAGGTGGTCCTTCTACATCTTGCCTTACGTAGCTTAATTAGATTTTCTAGAAAATATATACGTTGGCTCATCATTAAGTATGGCCATTAATTTTAAACTAGCATCAATAATAAATGGGAAAAAAAAATACTAATTTTTGCGTAACAAAAAAATTGACAAATAGATGATTATTGTTTTTTTTTTAAAAGGGAGTATTATCCAAGAAAGAATAACACTAACTCATCATGCAAATGAATAATATGAGCATGTGTTTGTTGAACTTATTTGATTATATATAGTAGTTTAATTAGAAGGTTTAGGTTAACTAATATACTATATCTGTGACGCCCCCATAATAGGTCCATTCAACCCAACCCATTCTGAGTCGCCAAATACATGGTACAGAATTCAAATACAAACTTTATATCATACGGTCGTGCAAAATACGACCACACAACTGTGAGTTCTCAATACAAATATGTAGAAAATATTAAGATTCAAACTAAGTTCTCATTACAATTATTATCACACTATTTATCAGAAATAGTGAGGACTACTACTGCTCTAACTCGGACTATCACTCTGTCCCCCGACTAGTTCCCGCAACATTCTCATTTCCTGAAGAAGACAACAGATGAAAAGGGTGAGCTCAACTAACTCAGTAAAGAATATTATGACTAAGATAATGGGAAACAAATTATCGTTAGTCTTCAATAAATCAGATAAAATATAATGGACAACCAATCTTAGATCAATATTCGCAGCGGAAATAACAATTCATTAGAATAGTTAAGCAGATAATGAAGTCTACTATCTTCTATGATTTAAAAGTCCATCATCAATATTTTATCCCTGTAACATCAATCAATATATATCTCAAATCAAATATTCATCTTCGCACTACGGCCAAAGATATTCATTTGTATCATCAGTAGTCATGTTCATCTCAACACCTGTCATCTTTGCACTACAGGCCAAAGATATTCATCAGGTAATCATTCATCTTTGCTCTACAGGCCAAAGATATTCATTTGTATCATCAGTAGTCATGTTCATCTCAACACCTGTCATCTTTGCACTACAGGCCAAAGATATTCATCAGGTAATCATTCATCTTTGCTCTACAGGCCAAAGATATTCAGTTACATCACCTTTTAGGACTGAGAATGATGAAAAATATTTTAAAAAACGAATCCAGTGAGATAAAAGACAAAGACTAAGGATTCGTATTTTAGTATATCCAATTCAAAAATACCTCGTAATAATCAATTATGGAGCAAAATTCAAGAATAGAGCTCAAAACTTGGATACAATCAAAGATAGTAACCTTAACAAGCAATTTGGACAAATAGAAGAAAATTTAATTTTTCCGTGAATAGTGCCGTATACGTGAATAGTGCCGTATACGTGAATAGTAACTCCGACGGAAAAAGTAAGAATTTCAACATAAAATCCATGACAATATTTCTGTATAATGATATTGAAAAGAATAATATCATTTACGAAAGAAAATAACATCCCTTACCTCAAAAAGATAGTACCTCTAACTAGAATATCGGATATAATATTGAAGGAAACTTGCGCTGAATACTAATACTCAAAGTATAGAAGTACTCACAAAAATACGCTCGATATTATAGAGAGAGAAAACTTCTGATTCTGGTGTGATTTTCAATTCTAACCTAAGCACCCTATTTATAGGAAAAGCTTAGGATGCCAAAGGAGACTAAAATAATAAAATAATAAATAATATTTTTTAAAAAAAAATTCTGGCGGCTAAAAAAATTTCCACCAAAAGTGGGGCCCGCCCATAAAAAAAATATATTTTCCGAAACTTCAATAATTCATAACAAATAGCCACTTTGTCAGAAAAATACAAATTCTATGTCCTTCCATAGGAAATTTAATTCTCTACAACTTTGCAGAAAAAAGTTTTTCCAAATTCCAAACATAAATTATCCGAAATCCATAAACAGCTTGATTTCTCACACCAAATATTGATAAAAACTCACCAGCGCCAATTCCTTCTTTAATATCCACAAAATAAATATTTTCTTATCATATAAATTAATAATTAATTATTCACAAATAATATTACAGAACTACAATATTGACAACCAGGTCGTTCCCAGGAAAGAGGGGGCCTTCCGATAAGGACTTCTCCTTACTGGCGCGCAATTAAATAACCCCTCCTAGACAGAACTTCCTTAGACATTGTCAATAATGCTATCTAATAATATTATTCAAATAATATGAATTATTGAGTTGATAACGTGAAATACTGTGCAACGACAATTATTGAATCAATACTACAAAATATCAACTGTAGCCATTATTGAATCAATCATATAAAATGGCAACGTAGCAATTATTGAGTCAATAAAATATCAATGCAGCAATTATTGAGTCAATAATATAAAATATCAACGTAACAATTATTGAGTCAATAATATAAAATATTGAACAGTAATTACTGTAACAATAATTGAGTAATGGCTTCTCACGTAAGACTCAATAATTCAAAATACTGTGCAATACCGTGTGCTACTATGCAACACCGTGTATCACTGTATTTTAACCACCGGGTATTTCAACAGTACTAACGGTAACAACCACGCCGTTATTTTGTAAAAAGTTATTTCTGTCGCTTTCTATATCCGACAGTTATTCCGTTGTGGGGGCCCACACATAGCTGCGCCGTCGTACGAATATTTCCCGACAACAAGAATATTCCACGACCAAACGAATATTCCCCGACAACAAGAATATTTTATAACCACTTGCTCATTTTAAAAATGTTTGCACATTTCACCCATAACTTTCATATTTATCAAATCAACACCTTACTATTTCGAAATAATATATAAAGAAAATTAAATCTTTATTCATAAAAGTTGGGGTCTTACAATATCTGCTCTAAAATTAGAGATACAAGTGATATTTGAAGTCAAACGAAAACATATAAACTTCTAAATTGGGATGACTCATAAAAAATTAGAATGAAATAAATTTTATGATTAATAGTTTTTGTTATATACTATACAATTATAATAATTGAATCAATTAAAATTAAATAATTTTACATCAATTTGAAGCTGAATATGATGTCATTTAATCTCAAAATTAAAATTATATCTCTAATTTTGGAAGAGATGGAGTACTAAATACCAACTTATTTTTAATTATTATAAGTAGATGGGATACCAGCATTAACGTTTTGTTTAATTAATGCCCTTATTTTTGGGGAGGGAGGGGAGAGAGAGAGATTAGCAAATGGATAAACAATCTAGACAAAGGAACCGAGTGTGCGTTCGAGGATTTTATTGTTAGTACGAAGATATACTCCATATATATACTAGTATGTGATAATGATATTCTATTATTCTTGACTAATTAAGGTGACTTAAGAATCTTGATATTTGTATGGATGTGAGGATGCGGCCATATTTTAATTAGATTACTAGAAGTCTTAATTATTTTTATTAAAGTAGATATAAATTATTAATTATCAAGGATTAACGGTTAGAAATTCGTGCATGCTTGTATATCAAATACTCTTCCGTTCCAAATTATAAGATCAATATTGACAGTTTGAAAAGCCAATTCAAAATATTTTTAAATTTCAAAATTGAGATAAATTCATTTAGTTTATATCAATACAAAAATAAATTAATGCAAATATCATATACTACCTGAAAAGTACTATTAGTTATAAAATTTTCAAATTCAAAATTGAGATGATTCATTTAATTTAGGTTATATCAATACAAATATCATAAGCGGGAGTGGTTTGCATGAAGTTCAAAAATTGGTAAGTTGGTCAATTGGCTAATAGAGTGATGACACGCATGAGGAGAGATATTTTCTCTCCCTGTGTGTCAGCACTCTATTGGCTCATTGACCAACTTACCAATTTTTGAACCTCATACTAACCGGATCCATCATAAGCTATTTAAAAAATACTACTAGTTATAAAATTTATTATTTTTAAAATTTAAATGAATCATATCAAATTAAAATTTAAAATATCTCAAATTAATTTTTAAAAAGTCAATAGTCATAATCTTATAATTCGAAACAAATGGAATATAATTACGAATTCAAATACACCGTGATTTGTAAATAAAATATATGTGCACATCCAGTACTGTTACATTGAAAGAGACACATGCATATAAGACTTCTAGTAATGGATTTCAAATATATACACATCCGGCCACACACTCAAAAGTAAAATAGGGTTTTTGTTTCTCATAAGTCGTGATATGAAGATTGTTCCTACTCTTTGTATAGCATTATTATGTAATATGTACTCTCTGAATTTGTGAATTAAAAGAACTAGAATATTCCTAGCTACTATACATATTTACAACCTAAAAGGCCACACATAGAACGATCTTTATATATTAATAATTAATTGCAATAATAATTAATACGTACTCATGAGGTTTTCATGAGGTTTACTCATAAACTAAGAATTCGTTTCGTACCATAATAAACGTTTTATTTTTATTTTTATAATTAAATTAATTATTTTTTAAATTAATAAATATATATATCAAATGATTATAATTATTATAAATTACAGGGAATTTGTCAAGTTTTAAAAAATTTATATAAATATTTTAAATTAATAATTTTAAAAATAATTAATTTAACTATGAAAGTCAAATTATATTGTCACAGACAAATGAGCCAGCTTGTTGATATATAAGCAAGTCGGTGTTGGCACAGTTGGACAAGAAATATGCAAAAACTAGCCACAAGAAAGGGGATCATAGAATAGTAGATTACGTACTCTTTTGTATTGCGTGTCAAATTGGGATTATAACCAGATAAAAACTCGCAACGAAACTTTCGTCTTGCGGCGAGATTATTTATTTTATTAATAATAAATTTATATATGTAATTAATAAATTAAAATATAATAAAAAAAATAATAGATTGTTGTGCGATGATCAAATTTTGATAGCATATATTATATAGAATTGGGTAAAAGTTTTGTGCGCAAATACATATCTAACTATAGAATTAATCTGATCACTAAACTCTAGGACATTATATAACAGATATATTAATTTCTTGATAAAAATATTTATAATGTAACCAATATAGTAAGTTATGCTTGATATTATTTGTTATTTTAATTTAATTTTAAATGTTTTAAACTGTATAATATTATGTTGTAATATAATTATAAATGGTATAATATTATGTTGTATTTATAGGTAGAAAATTGGTTAAATAATGGAGAGTAATGATAATAGCTCAGTAATGATAATATCATAAAGTAGTGATTTTAGGAGATAATAATTAAATTAGAAATGATAATATGGGATCCGGTTATCATGAAGTTAACTTCATGGTAAGTTGGTCAATTGACCAATACAGTGCTGACACGCGGGAAAAAGAGATCACCTCCTAGCCTGCGTGTCGACACTGTATTGGTCAATTGACCAAAGTTAATTTCATGCTAACCACTCCCGATAATATCAGAACAGTTGACATTACCAAAACAGTTTAGATTTGTAGTGATTTAAGAGATTATAAATTCAAAATATTAATTTAGGATTAAAAAAAATAGTGAGTTTAGGAGATAATAATTAAATTAGTAATGATAATATTAGAACAGTTAACATTATCAGAACAGTTTAGATTTGTAGTGATTCAGAATTATAAAATCAAAATATAAATGTGAGATTAAAAAGTAATAATTTTAGGAGATAAAATTAAGTAACGATAATATAAAAATCGGAGTACTGGATGAGCACGTTAATTAAGTAGGACAAGTGTTGCAATTTAAAAATAACAGATGTCATGCAATAGTGTTATGTAGTGTAATTTAGTATATTTAATAGATGTATATCTAAATTAGGATTATAATGTTGGCACAGTACGTCAAATATTCTCTTCGTTTCATAATAAATGTCATAATTTAATTTTAATAATTATTTTTAAATTATGAAATTTGACATTTTTAATAAATTCTCCTTCGTAGTTTATTATAATCATAATTTTTAAGTATATATCTTGATATTTTTTTTAAATTTATTAATTTTAAAATTGATGAATGCAATTATAAAAGTCAAACTAAAAACGTTTATTGTGGAACAGATTAAAATATTATCGATTATAATTATACATCGAGGTAATTCGAAACAAAAAAATCAAAAGATAGAGTCGCAAAACAGTAAATAGTAATGGTTAATTAACTATTCAACCTCAAGTATAAATTGTCAGTACTACTGTATGGGCCGGATAGGTAAGGTCACATCTCAATCAACTCAAACTCAAAAAAATGATCAAATAATTGATCGATCCGGTATATTATTATATATCCACCTTTTAATCAATGAATGAACTGATAGGATTAATCGGACCCCACTAGTATTTGTTTGAAATTGGGCCATGCAGTTGCAGAAGACAATCCATTCACTACATTACAGATGGTAAATAGTTGTTTCAGATTTTGAATTTATGGGAGCTATTCAAATACGTTGTTGTTTTATTTATATGTCGCCGGTTGCTTGTAAACAAGATTCTCGTATTCCGACTTCATCGAATCAAAAAAAAAATATGGGATGAATGAGTCATTGATCTAACTAGTGATCGAATCGTTAATTGAACTAATGATATCATTAATATATAAAAATATATATTATTAATAATTAATAAAATTTTAAAAAATCTCATTTTTTATTAACTAAACATAATAAAGATGAGTTACAATATTAATAAAAGTAATTAATTTTATTATTAAAAAAATTGGTAAAAAAAAATTGGGTTACCGGGTCAATTAACCGAGTTTACCGGTTGAATCACCGGTTGAACCGGTGGTCAACAGGTCAACCCGAATTTTGACCAAAATTGGTTAATTGATCCAAATCGGACCGGAAGATGGACTGATTCCGATTTTTACCTGTTGGACCGTCGGTCCGGTCCGAATTTTAAAACTATGCTTGTAAATACATAAAACTTTAGGCTTCTAGACTATGTTTGTTTGCAAAGATTACAGTTCGCCCCCCTGCCCCACCCACCCACCCACGCACCTAAAAAAATAATTTTAATTGATTATGTATACACCTCGACCTGCCCCCATCCCCACCCTCTAAAAAAATAATATTTATTGATTATGTATACACTCCCACCCTGCCCACCACACCCACCCCCCCCCCCCCCCCCCCCCCCAAAAAAAAAAAATAATATTTATTGATTATGTATACACTCCCACCCCGCCCCCACTCAAAAAAAATATTTACTTATTATGTATACACCCCCACACCTCACTCACCCGCCCACCCGTCTCAAAAAAAATATTTATTGAATAATATAATCACTTATTTAAAAGTTTCTAATTAATTGTTCATTAATTTTTGATGTATAAATAAGTTTAAATTATAGTTTAAAATATGTTATTATTGGTAAGGGTATAATAGTCCAAATAATATTTTTTAATCCAATTCTTTAATTAATCCTGAAAAAAACAAACATAACATAGATTATTTTAAGTTATCTCATGAATAATCCCATAAAAAATAAATATGTGATTAAGACTATTTAATGGATTAATAGTTTTGAAATTATAATCACATGGATTATAATCCCGGAATTATAATACTTCCAAACAAACATGGTCCTAAAGTAAAATATACAGCAGCACCTGACCAGACTAACCCAACTTCCCTCAACAGGCCCAGCCCACCAAAGGTATAAGCAGTTTACTATTGTTAATGAGATTTTCAACTAAGCCAATTTTGAAGGGACGGGAGTGAACTATTTTGTCATTTTTCAACGTGCCAAATGGAGCCTAGGAGATTAGATCCGACCCAATTCTAACACCAAAATCCCAGTCATTTTTCCGTCATCCAATCCCAAACAGAACGCGGCTATTGCTAAGCTATACACAAAAATGGCACTCTCAACGTCCCAATTTCCGGTCTCATCATCCTTAATCTCAACCATTCATCCGCACATCTCCTCAAAAATCAAACCATTCCCAATTTTCAGGACCCAATCCACACAAAACCCTACAACTAGAACCCAAAAGCAATTCACCATCATCAATGCCATTGAAGAACCCAAAAGCAGCAGCAGCCTGTCTGAAGAGGAATCTGAATCTGAAATTTTGAGTACCCAACAAAAAAAAGAAGACGAATTATCTGAACTGGGCTCGGAAATTAAAAAGGCAATGAAGGAGAGAGAAAGCAGCCAAGGAGGTGGAAATTTTTGGAGCGGAGTGGGCGAGGAGATTGGAGAAATTGAGTGGCCGCCGTTCAATAAAGTGTTGGGAACCACTGGGGTTGTGCTCGGCGTTATTGCCGGTTCGAGTATCGTTTTGCTAAGTGTGAATGCCGTTCTGGCTGAGCTCTCTGATCAGGTTTTTGCTGGAAGAGGCTTTCAGGATTTCTTTGGTTGATGGATGGAGGAGAAAGGAAAAGATCAGGCGTCCATGGAAGTGGCTCTAGCCATTTGTTTAGCTCCAATATTTTCAAGGATTGGGAATTTTGAGCTTTGGGAGTTTTGGGCAAACTTGTAGCATGTGCTGAAAGTCTTCATTATGAGAGTTTTCCCATTTTTTCAATTTGCTGGTGTAATGTATTGTCAAAATTTGTGCATGCTCCAATAGAAATTAAAGCTTTTCATACAGATTCAATAAGAACAAATGCTAGACCATGGATTAATAAAGTCAACAAACTCTAAAACAGGTCACCAAATATCCAATGAAGTTTATAATCCCCTAATAAGGGCCAGCATAAACAGATGCTGAGAAAATTGGACGGTGTAATCATACATTTTACACTAGAATCCTTGTCAGCAAATAACCAGGTAGCAAAAATCCTAAAACACATAACAGAGGTAAAATAACCAAGTAGAATAGCACATTTCAAGTAAATTTGATAGAGCAAAACTAGTCTTATTCACTTGCACCTGCAGGACCAACAAGGACTCCCTGTGCAGAGCCTTCCTTCTTGCTACTATCATCTTTCACTTCATCACCTTTTCTGATCCTAATCTTGTATTTAGCCTCAAAATCAGAAAGTTCCTTCTTCTTCTTTTCCAGTGCCTCATTCAGCCGAGCAATTACCATCTCAAGCCCTTCTTTATTGTGCTGGACGGCTGGCAAGACCTCTTTAATGGTTCTCTCCACCAACACACCACCAATCATGCGGTAGCACCGTCGAGATTGATCTAGAGGCTTTATGGCATTGATTACCAAAGAGTGCTCACTCACCTCCATCTCTAGTTCGGTTATTTTTGAGTAAACTTGATTGATGTCAGCCCTCATGTTGCCATATATGGTGGCAACTGCTTGCTCATTAACTGGTTCATCAGCTTTGCTAGCCATATTACTGATAAAAAAAACGACGGGATATATTACAATATAATATTCAGTTTCACAATATGCAGTTAGAAAATAATTACCACCTGCAGAAGCTTAATGCAACCAAAGCATACAAAGTTTCAAAATACAAAGATAATATCATGCTAAATAAAAAAAATGGTAAAGAAGAGAAAAACAAAAGTTAGAATTTTAAATAATGCCTCTAAAGTTGAAAATTTTACATCCCAATAATAAATTGAGCGTTTAGTTAATGCTGCCTTCAAATAGAATATGAACTATAGAGAGCCTTAGTCAAAATGATACTCTCAATAAGAGATTTGTTATCCAACCATGCAACTTTAAATTGCGGATATCATTTTTGTTGGAGATCGATTAACATAAAATGGATATGTTATGCACTACACAATTCACAATGATGCATGAAATATGGTTATCTAACAGTGGGGGGTTAACAAGACCAAAATGGCTTGGCTGCATTAGAGTCCACCCTCGACCAAACCCCCATCCCTCTTGGCCCCTTCCCCACCAGAAGGAAAAATATTCTTTCAGAAAATTATCAATATTCTAGCCCGACCAAGTATCATTCTGTGTTTCATCATTAATATACGCCATACTATGAACCAAATAGATAAACTGCAACATCAGCTCAGTCTTTTTGGTGGTTGAAAATGGTGGTCGACTCTCATAAACGCAATGATTTTCCACATGCATAGAATTAGGATCCGCAATATGACAAATAAAGCTCCCTTTAAAAGAAAGTTTTTTATTTTCGACTTTTCCACGAATTGCAGATACCATTTTTATGTTGAACCTCAAGAATAAAAACATTAACAGCCAACTTCAAAGACTAAAGGGATCTAAGACTACAAGGAGGCATGCACATTAAATCCACAACGCAAACTGTGCAACGTTAAATTGCAAAACTCAGTTCAGCACCCATTGTATATATACACTATTCAGAAGATATATAGCTATTTTCAACCAGCAAAGAATATGCAAGCAACAGAAACGCAAAAATTACATAAAACATGAACAATAAAGCCCAGAGTATTAAACCCACATTCATTCACCCACGCCCCTTAAAAGGTAAAGGCACATTCTTTATCATGGGAAATATATCAACCCCACCCAAGCACCAACTTTTTAAGGACCTTACTTCTTGTATTGTAAGGGAGCATTATTTGTTGGGGAACGGTACTGAGACAGACATGTATACAGTATAGGATGCACGATTCTTAATTCATTAAAACAGAGACCAAAGAGCTTAAGGAAAGCTAACATAAACCTCAACATCATCTGAGAAGAAGAAACAAGAGGAAGAAAACGGAAAAATGAAAGGGAGGCGGGGAGGGAATTACAATGCTGCATCAGACAAAAGTGAGAGTGAAAAGATTATCACTTTTCCCTTCAGGACTTCTCTTCTTTTGATGTCATATCACAAACTTTAATCATTATGCTTCCGGATTAAGGTACAACATGATCCACCGTCTACAGTTCTTTCAGATGAATACTAAAGAAGACTGCAAAAGCCATTCCCTATATTATTTATCTAAGTTCATGTTCTCCATAACTGCACCAGCAGTTATCACTTTCTCATCTGTCCATTAAAGTATCAACTTACTCATCCACAATAGATGGAATAGTACTTCCTCAACTAGAATCATATGTGATTATTTTATTTTTACTTCTCTTCCGCATTTCTGAATAGCTCCAATTTGAATTTGGATGTTTTAAGAGAATTTCTAGCTAACACTGTCTTTTTTTATTCGTATCATTAAAATTACAACTTTTATAAGGGGCTTCTCCAATTATGGTTGTTAACGGCTTCTAAGTGATAAGTGAAGGTTTAAGCCAATTACACCAAGGAACTTGAAAAAGGAAAGGAATGATCTACATTATAACCCCTCCATCCTTAAAATTTAAAAAGGAACAACAAAAAAAAGTTTGAGAATCAAGGGAGAGTAGGGGGCTTTGATGATTGCAAGCCATAAGTAGCAGTTATCATGCTTTCTCTCATACATGAAGAAAACTCCCTTGGAATCCATCTGATTTTTCTCATCATATAACCAACCATCCCCTAGTTAATTACTTACTAAAATAAACTAAAAATAGCTCAATATACACATTTGGAGATATATCTATCTTGTTACTAAAAATCCTAAAATGAAGAAAACAATTCGGAGCTAAATTGAGAGATAGATAATGCATCACCATAGATCCCTTGATCCACTCAGATATTTAGCAATCAATCAAAAAAGTATACCCCTATTATACAAATCTATATCCAATATCCATCACATGTTTCCGAAATTAAAACCAACAATCTAAGTAGAAACATTAATAACATTGCAGAGCCACGGAGAGCACTGAAAGCCTCCGATCATCCCATTGAGTTTTCCTATTTACTCCATTTATACTATCAAATGAAGTATAAACCCCAAAACCACTACAAATGAAGTATAACAAAAGCAAAACTCAGTCTTTTTTGTTTACATGCTTTACTTTTAGTCCGTAGAGTAGAAAAAGAACATCGAAGAGAGAGAAAATAATTACTCACATGTGGAATCTTCTATTTAACGATAAACTGAAGCTGCCGCCGGCTTGTCCACCGTTGCCGTAACCGTTTCCTTCTCCTCGTCTGAGTTTCTGAGCAGCGAGTAGCCCTAGACTTTATTTGCTTTGCTTTTGTTCTTGTATCACTCCCACGCCCGTTTAACCCCACCAGAGTGTAGAATTAAATTCTAAAAGTCAAAATTCATTATTTAAATACAATCAATTGAAGAATTTATATTTTATCGTAAATATAAATATAATGAAATTTGTAGAATTGTCGGTTTCAAAATATAAAATTATTATTGATTTTTTAGAGTCAATTAGAGATATTTTCAAACTTTAAATTGATATAAACTTATTAAATTTTAATTAAAGTTGTAAATTATTTAAAAAGCATTATTTATCGTATTATTCTCATATTTAATAGTGAACTGTCTCAAATTTTTAAAAAATTAGCAATGATCTTATATTTTGTAACGAATGTAGTATTAATTGAGTAAATTTTAAAAAAATTAATTTATGAAAAAAGTATACCTAGATAAAAATTTTGCAAATCTTGATATACCCTAAAAATCAACAAAAAAATGTTAGATACTGTAACATCTCTCCCTCCCGCCACCCAAAAAAGAAAAGAAAAGAAAGGGTAAACAGAATTTTCTAATAATACTCTTGGCAACATTTTACCGGGGCATATAAAATACTTCCTAAGCATGAAATCCCTACCAAACTGACAAAGCAATACTCGGAGCCGTCCGTCCCTTTTTATTTGTCGTTTCTAAATTTCAAAAAAGCATTTTAATTCTACGATAAATCTTAGAAGGTTAATATTGAAATTTTATATTCAATTTAATCAAGTTGACAAAGCATTAATTACATTTATTAATTTATGTGCATAACCTTAAAACGTCAGTTAAAAAGAGACGGAGAGGAAGTAGTCATAAAATGAGTACTTAATAAATGAAAAGAAAGAAAGAAAAAAAATAAAAAAAGAGAGGAGTAAAACCAACAAAATAACAGGCCAAAAGTATTGCCATTCTGAAAATAGCTTCAAAGACAACCATTAATGCATACAAAAAGCATAGGAACAACTGAGCTGAAAAACATCCCAAACATATCTCTCAATGCAAATACTAAAACAATTTATAATCTCCCAATTTTATTAGCAATAGAGAAGAATCTAGTCTAGTCCTCTCGGCTTTAGGGCTCGAAGGTCAAGTTCAACGCTTCCTGTCTCACTGATTCAAACAGCACAGAAGATAAATATCGCTCCCCAAAACTTGGAAAAATAGCCTGCAAAGTTGTTGAGAGTGAGTGAGGACATAGCATTCCAAGCATAGAAGAGATAACTTAAAGTTGTGTGCTTGATCATTTGTTTTATTAATAATATTCCTAAAGATTAAATATGCAAACACTAGTGACCCTTTTTATTCCCTTGTGTGTGTGTGTGTGTGTGTGTGTGTGTGTACGCTTTTCTTTTTTTGTGAGCAGGAGAGATGGGGAGGAGGGCATGCCCATATCCACCCTTCTCTTTGTAAATTCAACATCTAACTGGCAGTATCACCCAGTGAATAGGACATACAACCATGGCTCTAACACATTATTGCTAGAAATAATTGGGGAAGAGAAAATATGTACAGAAAAGCAACAAAACCTCAGACCCCGACTACTTTGGGTTTACATTGACATAAATCTTCTTGCCATTCATCCATACCAAAAGGCCATACACTCTATTGAAATATAAGCCACCATTTATATGTTGTTGTCTCGTAGCCAAGCAATGAACTACGCATATTTCTTACTTGCGTAACTTTATTATATTCACTAGCTAGAGTTTTTGGGAAGAAACAAACAAACTTACAACAATCAGTTTCCCGGCATTTTCTGGTCGCTTTGCGATTCTAATAGCAGCTGCAGCTGCAGCACCAGATGATATTCCCACCTGCAACAGATATATAAGGATCAGACCTAGAAAAAACTGAACAACCATATCAATGTTAAAAGTACTATTAACATCATTGAAATTATATAAGAGTACCCAACTCCTGAGAAAGATGCACTCAAAGAGATGTTAAACGGTTGAACTTACAAGCAATCCTTCTTTTAGGGCGAGAAGCTTTGCAGTTTCTATGGCTACTTCACTCGAGACCTGGGAAATGACGCAAACATCATAATATTCAATATATGTTGCTGTTCAAATTATCTAATAAACCACCATTTTTTTCAAAGCATTTGAGAGTGTTCCGAAAGAATTACAAATGAGCAAATAAATCTCTTTCCTTTTTCTTTCGGAGCAACTGACAGTGCTATAATTTGATGATTCAAATAATTCTATGCATCTCTACTGAAAAATCTAAAACAATTTCTTTTAGTCTTACTTGAACAACTTCATCAATAAGGTCAACTTCCAAAATACCAGGAACAAAACCAGCACCAATTCCTTGGATCTTATGTGGACCTTTGGCATCATAAGGTATAATTGTTAGGAAAAATAAGAAACTAAAGAAAAAAATTTTGAACAAACTACAGGAAATCATTGAACACGGTTCTACCATTGGCATTTCTAAGTTTAAATGTATTTAGTGTATCCTTTTATATCACTACGAATAATATCATGACCACAAAGGCACAAAGTAGTTGGGTGTTTTAAAAGCAAAACTCATTCAAGATGGCATAAAATGGACAATTAAGCAGAACTCACTTCGCTCAGCTTGGTGGATTTGCATCTCAAATTAAAGAGCTCAATGAATTGAGCGTGTAATAAAGTAGATAATTAAATTTACTCAAGAAGTCTCTAATTGAACAAATATGGACAAAAAGAAAACAGACTTCAAAAATAAGGACGAAGATAACTTACCAGGTTTTCCTCCAGATAGAATAGGACTCTCAGTTGGTTCTATACCGTAAAGCTAATATTGAAAGAAAAAGAAAAGAAACAGATAAAATCAGAAAGCAACTGGAATTTTCATTGACTAATAATTGACCAACTTTCATACCAAATACAAAGAATAACATCTAAAAGTCAAGCATACATAGAACTGTATATCTGCATTTCTGTTTAAATCAAAAATGCCAAGCTAACCTTTATATCAGGGTTCTGCTCTTTAAGGAACTTTCCAGCACCTGTTATTGTTCCCCCGGTACCAATTCCAGAAACAAAAGCGTCAATTTTCCCGTCTGTGCCTTTCCAAATCTCCGGTCCAGTGGTTTCGTAATGTATCTACAATTTAAATTTAAATTACAATAACATTTTAGCTTTCCGCCTTTCCCACCAGCAACAAATCAATCAGACTAACTAACGATGTTATACCTTTGGATTAGCAGGGTTCTCAAACTGCTGAAGAATGTAAGAATTAGGCGTTTTAGCCGATATCTCTTCAGCCTTCTGAACAGCACCTTTCATTCCCTTAGCAGGATCTGTGAGGACCAACTCAGCACCAAAAGCAAGGAGAATAATTCTTCTCTCGATACTCATTGAAGCAGGCATCGTAATTATAAGCTTGTATCCCTTAGCTGCTGCCATGAAGGCTAATCCTATGCCAGTATTTCCACTGGTAGGTTCGATGAGGACACTCTAAAAGAAAAACAAAAAATAAAAAGAGTCGGATTAGATTTTTTTTTCCAATGAAAAGTTCATAGAGGGGACAAAAAGAAGGGGGGGAAACTTACTACTATTCTAATCATAATTATAACATAGGAGAAATAAAATTAAAAGGACTGGATCCAGAACCTAAGCTATTAGCATTATGGTATCCAAAAAGTGATATTCATTGCTTGCGAAATTCTAAACCAGATTTATATTGTAAAGAACTTACAATAAGACCCGGGATGAGGTTCTTCAAACGCATCTTATACTTGTAAAAGCATATTATTATTAAAATCCAACAACTTCATTACAAGTATATGATTCAACTTTAGCTGGATTATACTTTCAAATTTTGAAAACTAACTAACTAAGCGAAATCAACATATTATCTTATACGCAAACAGTCTCTAGACTCTCTACTAAAGGAATCTTCAGGGCAAACCACACAACTAACCTCCCCTGGTGTAATAAGGCCCTTTGCCTCAGCATCTGAAATCATACTGTAACCAATCCTGCACACAGAAACATGGCAGAACCACAGTTAAACTCTGAATCCCATCAATATGCATAATCAAGGATACATTAATTAACAAATAAACAAAAATAAATAAATTAGTACCTGTCTTTAACACTAGAACATGGCTCCATCGTTTCTAATTTGGCCGCGATACGTGCAACGCAACCATCCACAACGTTGTTAAGATATACCAATGGGGTTTTTCCAATCAACTGTATGACAACCAAATCCAGTTCGACAAATTAATCTTAAGACAACAAATTCATAAATTTAAAGGTTAAAAAAAAAACACACAAACACAAAAATCATTAAATTTGCAAACTTACTTCGGTGACATCCTTGGCGATTCCAACCTTCTCCAAAGCCATATTTCAAAATTATCACTTCAATAAGAAAACGGGAAACAACATTAATAAAAAAAAGAAGAATTAAAAAAAAAGCTAACTTTTTTCAATACTAATGATAAATCACAAGCAGATATCTATAAACCTTGAAAAACCCTCTTCAGGACTCTATTAGAACAGCCAAAAAGAACTTTAATTTATCAACTATATACATACTATAAGATGATTAGATAAATTAAAATATGCAAATAGAAATACCCAGAAAGGTGATGTATCAATGTTTAGCTCAACAAGGTCCAAACAAAATCCAATTAATTATATTATCAAATCCCACCAATTAATTATATTATCATATGTATACTGGGAAAAAAAGTTAGTGTATAAAAAATAAAAACCTTATACCGAGATGATTGCAGAGAGAGAGAAAGTAGTAGTTTTAGAGAGAGAAATCACCTGTTTTTGTAAAATAGAGACTGCGTCTAATTAAATGCAAGCTGAGCCACAATTTCTTCAAGCGAGCTTAGACTATCACATTCTTTCTTCACTTTATATGAGAGTACTGTGCTAAATTGAATACGGCGTCGTATATCACGATGATGATTTTTTATTTTTTAAGTATATATATATATATATATATATATATATATATGGTCAGTCTCTCCAGCGAACCATAAAGAACGAATTAAAAATGAACTGGCTATAGCAACGGTTTTTTCCGTCGCTATAACATAGAAAGTCGGTTTTTTATGTTATAGCGACAAAAAAAATCGTCGCTATAACCGGTTCGTCATTAGTTCGCTCTTTATGGTTCGCTAGAGAGACGGATCCATATATATATATATATTAGCAGAGCACTATTTCTCATGATTTTTTGATATTTTCACATGATCCTCCCTCACGTGAAGGTGAGATCCACTCTCTTCTCATGTGTAAGAGAGGATTATGTGAAAATATCAAAAACACATATAAATATCCAAAAAAACATATAAAAATATCAAAAACACAATATTTACACTTGAGCTCTTGATATTTCTACACGGTTCCCTCTCACCTGGAGGTGAAACCCACTTTCTTATCATGTAATAAAAAATTATATAAAAATATCAATTTTCTATATATTATTATATTATCCGTTTATAGGATTGAGAGGTCAGCAAAGCAAATGAATCACACCATATTCTGCGCTCAAATACACCTGGACTAGGCATGTTATTAGAATAAATCTATATACACCTTCAAATTGTAGATTAAATAAATAGATAAATATAAAATAATAGTAAATGAGAAGAGAGAAAATAAAAATATCATCTCTCTATTTCAATGAATTATATATAGTTACAAATTTTTGTCCTATAATATTTTTGCAACAAAGGTGAAAATACTATGGTTGATTAGAACGTTTCGATATTTTTTTGAACTTAAAAATTGTTTAATGGTTCAGAGGTTACCGCAGCGGTGAGGTGAGTTCGACTCTCACAGGAGCACACATTGCCAATCTAAATAGTAAGAGTATAAATGAATCGAGTTGAGTATTGAGTTGTTCAAATTTGGTTAACAAAATTTATCGAGTATAAAATAAGGTTTGATTGGGAATTGTTTAGTTAACGAGTCAAACACGATCTCGAATCGAGTCCGAACAACGAATATGATCCGAGTATCAATAGAAAATTATAATTTGAGGAGATTCGATTAATTTATCAAACTTTAAAATTTGCTCATATTTGAATCATTTATATTTCGAATCGAACTTTTAGTCGAGTCAATTATTGATTCATTAACTATGTCAAGCTATCACCTTTCCGTTGTCAATTTCTTTTATCAAAGTAAAGTTTGTAAAATTCTCACTCTATATGAAAAAGAAAGATTATCAAAATTTAGTCCTATACTCCTATTATTCAAATTCAAAAGAAAGATATTGGTATTGGTATCAATATCAGTACATGTCTGATTAATGTTGGCAACATTTTGTCCTATATCCTATTTGTCAAAGAAAATATCTGAAAGGATAAACGTCAAATGCCCGAGTTGTCAAATTGTAATTTTAAAACCTATTAGCAATTCAATTGAATTTATACATAAACCCATCACATGCATATCAAAAAAGGAACGTTTAGCTAATGCGAGACTAAAAAATGGTAGTAGAACTCGAAATTATGAATCAAACTTTGAACATCGGTTCTGTTTAAACAATCTAATTGATAACAAACATGCCTTCACTTGAAAAAGATTGGAATATCTTGACCATAAAAATCCCTTGTTGCTGATTAATCCAACCCTTTCTCATGTTTTCAAACAATTGGGGATGGTTCAAACTATATATATATATAGAATAAGATTTTCATCTTTTATTTCACTCAACACCTTACAAGTGGACAAGTGAACAAATTCTGCATTTCTTCTTGTTCTGATTGGTTGAGAAAGTGAGAGACACAAAAAGTAGATATTGATACTAAAAATTCTGTCATCATACCTCTAGCTGTTAATCAACAATCTTATATGCATATTCTTATTTGGATACTGAAAAGATGATCAAACACCAACGTTTTATGAAGTCTGTAAATGAAGCGCACATAAACTTTTGGACCTGATGGGCCACTCAATAAAAAAAAAAGAAAAAAAAAAAGAGCTTCTAAGCTCTAGGTGCAACGCCAGATTTCTTGAATTTCCTTTGCTTAATCTTTACCTTCACATCAACTCCATTCTTGATAATTGACTCAAGTACAATCTGAAGTTTACCCTCCAACTTATCCCCTCTCCTCGGTGTATAGACCACATTATGGATATCATCAGCCAAGGCTCTCTGAGCTAAAACCTCACCCACAGCAGCACAAGCAGTAGCATTCCTTGTTGAGCCCAGGTCAAATTTCATGTCCTTAGATATAGAATGTGCCACAGCAACAACATTGCTAGTTGCTCGGTGCACAATGCAGGCACGCACAGAAGCTTTTGATACGTAAATGTCCAAGCAAAATGGTTCATGATAAGGGGCTGTAAGTTGATTAAAAGTGGGTGTCCTTTGCTTCTTTTCAACATTAAAACCGCCAATTACATTAAGCGAAGATGTCAGATGGTAATTCTTATCAATTTTTTGCAGCTTTCCCACTCCAGAGGCGTAGTCAATCACATTTCCCTTCTTTTTGCTCTCTTTTGGGTCATCTCTATTCTTAGTAGACTTTTCAGCAACAGAAGCCAAGTCACCCCTTGGGTTTTCCTTCTTTTTGCTTTCGTTTTGAGTACCCTTGTTCTTCAAAGATTTCCTCCTATGGAACTCAAAACTATACTCTTCATACTCTTTAGAATCCTTGTCAAGCTTGTAAAAAAGATTCCCACGAATTCTCATATCTTCAATCTCATCAAAATCCGGGTCCTCCTTATTTGGAGGTACATAATTAACCACCTCATCAACCGCTTCATTTCTCAAAGCCTTTGTTTGGTTAGTACCTCTCCATGCATCTGCCAAACCCGTGGAAACCCGCCAAGTTTCATTATCAACGAGCTCAATCTTGTAATCATTCACATGATCCCCACTGTGGGATAACAACGGCGAAAGATGAAGGCTGCTGTCATAATTTACAGAAGCAGGCCCCCTGTTTTCACCTGATGAAAATTGAGTTGCTTCATTTTCATAGCGAACAACTGCCGAGGCCCTCAAAGAAAACCTACATGCCCTCCAAAGAAAATGAGGATTCACCAATGATGTGAAGGATTTGCCTCCTCTTAAGAACATAGATGTCATTTAATTCAGTGCAGGCTGTATCGATAGGCAGTGGGTTTAAAGCTTTAGGATACAAGAATCATTAAGCTAAGCTCGGTAAGGCTTTAAAGTAAGACCGTGTAACTGGTGTAAGTGACAAAGTTCGTTGGGGCAAATCATCAAACAGTTGGAGTTGGAGTGTGAAAGTAGATTTTATGAATATTAACTCTAGTCTAATTAATGGAATTCAGCACAAAGAATACCTTAATCCACAGACTTATCTTAATTTGTTTGGATATATAATAGAAGAAAAAAAAGGAAAAGAAAGATAATTGCTCCCTTCTCTTTGTGCAAGGTGAAGAAATAGTGGTGAAAGGGAAATAACACTACGTAAAGGGCTTTTAACATATAGTGGGCCTATTGGCGCACAAATTAGGTCTATAATCTCATGCTCAAACCATTTCCCTAGAAGTATATATAAATAAAATGACAATAAGAGAATGACCTTTCTAATAAGAGTACGTGAAAGTTGTCAGCTGAATTATGACAGTAGCGTATGTGTATATATGGGATGGAATATGTCGGAATTAAGAAGATTTCACTTTAATTTATTTATTACGTTGGTCGCAATTCAATTTCGTCAAATATTTTTCAGATGTATATCATTTTCTTTCTAATAATAAAGTTGTAAATCTCTAATCCCCATGTAACCAACTCATTCAACATATTATAATTAATAAATTATGAAATTTTTAAATTTTTTGCAGTGCTCATGTTGTATAAATTATAATAATAATAGTATTTATATAGTAAGTAGTTATACATTATACATGTTTTTATTGTGAAGGAACCTGAATTACTATATTAGATCACAACTTAAAATGCAAGCACGACTTGTTTATATGGGAAATTAGGGGTGTGCAACTGATTTTTACCGGACAGAACCGGACCGGTACTGAAATTGGCTAAATTTCGATACCGATACCAATAAATATGTGACGAATTACTATAGTAGATCACAACTTACTAGAATGTAGAACGACTTATTTATACGGGAAATGCTACCAATAAATATGGGAAGGGAATGCTATGGATAAATATGTAACGAAATTAAATTGCAATCAATGTAAATTTATACAATAAGATCGAATAAATTATAATGAGCTAATTTTTAATTTCTACTTACATATATGCATATATGTCATAATCATAATTCAACTATTGCGCAATACATAATTAGACTCTAATTATACTGTCAATTTTGACATTACAAATGAGGGGAAATTCGACACTGTTACCACATTTAGAGCCTAACATCATCTTTCTTGTTCAAAAAACCTATAGAATGTACGATTGATTTTGGATAAAATAAGACACCATCGATAACCCCTTTTGACTCCAGAAGCCACCCTACAAAATCAAAGAAACCTGTTCCCAAATTGAAGCAGATACTTAAAGGAGAAACACAGGCAAAAACAGCCTCAGTAAGAAACCTGATATCACTGGCCCAACCCGTAGTTCTTTTTGTAAAGTAGCATTCTTAATTACTTTTCACATTCACCTAATATTAGAAGTTTAATCAACATTAGAAATACATCTGCCCTTGACAACGCATGCAGCAGGGAACACGTCAGAAAAAGGATTAACACACACATCGCTACCATTAAAAGGTTAGTGATTACAAAGCCATTAAGAAAGAGATTAGGGTAGGGTCATCATATCAGTGTAACCATTTTTCAAAGACCAGTCCTGTCTATCGGTAGTAAGCATGCTGATAAGCTGGTGCCATACCATTCCCATAGCCATATGCAGGGTAGCTCACTGGAACTCCTGGATATGACCCTGCTAGAGGAGATGCTGCCTCAGGTGAGTACACGTAATGGCTGGCTGGTGGGCTCCTGCTGCCATGCCCATACATTGGGGGTGCCACCTGGTATTGTGGAACCACAGCAGGGTACTGGGTGTGCGATGGAGACCTGACAAATGTGGGAGCTGCTGGGAAAGATGATACATAGGCATTTGTCAACCGGCCAGCCTTGGCTGGAGGCATGGGCCCTCCATTGCTGGCTCGCGTTCGTTTGTTGGCAGGGACTGCAGCTGGCCTTTTCTTTTCACTCTTGACCTTCTCCAATTGTTCGAGGCGTTTCTTCAGGTTCTCTGGAGGGAATTCTGCCTCTAGTTTATACTCTTCAATGCACTTGACGACAGCACGCAGTGCAGATTGCTCTTTTCGTGCAGCTAGGTGCTGTAAAAACACCCAAAAGAAAAAAAAAGGAGAGGGTGGGAAACCTCATAGTTAGATCCTGTATTCCATTCATGCCAAAATAGCAACACATGTTAAAATCTGCACAGAATTCGTGATAAATATAGTTCGATAAGAAAAGTTTATACCCTGCGAGCGACTTACTGCCAATATAAGATAAAATGCACGTGATAGGATCAATCAGATATCTCAGAAGCAGAAATCTCAGAGCTACAAATGCTGTACAGCAGGAAAACATGATAACAAGACCCAACAAGGTAATCACAAATATTATGGCATGTATGACTTTCCAATCGCAGTTAATGGTTTTCTTCCATAGAAAACACGGTGGTGTAGTCTAATTAAGACAGTTTTAGATCATAGGAAGGCAAATCATTACTGTGTAGTCTATTTAAAACATTTTAGATAATAGGATGCCAAAACACTAGTGTAGTCTATTTAAGACGGTGTTAAGATAATAGGAAGTCAAGCCACTAGGCATGAAATTAAACATGAACAAAGAAGGAATAATTTATGACAATGATAGCACCACCACCATTAGAACCCACTCTAGCAGAAAGAAGAGGATTTAATTTCTTTATTATTTTTTTATTTTTGTGTGTTAAGTGTTTGTTTGGGGTGGTGGGTGGTGGTGGGTGGAGGGTGGAATGTGGAGGTGGAGGTGCAGGTGGAGGGGCGCGGGGGGGAGGAAACACATTACATTTAAACAACAGAAAAACAATTAGGGAGGGGAATCAAGTTCAAAGAGTTTAATACATACTGCAGCTCGGCCAGAATTATTAGGATCCTCCAAAATAGAAGTTGCAGCCTTTTTAGCATCCTTCAGAAAGGCTTTCAGCAGTGGAACAGGGGGGAATTTGTCCACAAGGCCAACTTCATGAGTGAAATGTACAGCATCAACCTGTTGTCCCCTGCTAATTAATTCTTCAATCATATCTGTGGAAAAGAGAAGCACACTTAATTATAGACATTCCAACTGTTACAAGATAAACTTAAACATGTCAGATAGACTATGAAAACAACTTAATAACATACTCATGAAATAGGCTGCACAACTACTTTTTGTTATTATAATTTAATTATTTAAAAAAAAATTAGTTGAACATCAAATCAAATAATGTATGTTTCATGGCCACATCTTTTCATTTCACCTACCGAAGCTATCTATCAATGAATAGTTGGTAGCTAAAAATACACCTTGACTACTATCAATGCTTCCTAGTCCCCCATAGCCTACTACTAATGGAGAAAAAAATATTTTAGCCTAAAATATCTTTTTCTCCATTAGTAGGGCTAAAATATCTTTTTCTCCATTAGTAGTAGGCTATGTGGGACTAGGAAGCATTGGGCAAATGAGTATTATTCAAATATTTCAAACAAAGATTGAGAATGAAAAAACTTTTCAAAGCTCAATAAATTTGTCATCGGCAGAAAGACATCTTGTTTCTAGCTTAATAACACAAATAACATTTTGTATATTTTATCTATTCTAACAACAATAAGAAAATATAAATTTGAAAATATAAACTGAAGATCAATATGCCAAAAACTGAAACAGTGAATAGAACTACAAGTAATTTTGAAACTTTAAATCTACGTGTCAGATATTCAGAAAATGGAGTTGCCTAAGTAATGATTTTAAAGACTTCACTAAAAAAATTACATAATATATGGATTGCAGAGGAAGAAAAAAAAACTACAATAAAACAAACAAAAAAAGTACTCAAAATACTAGTTTATCAAAAATTGAAAAAGTAACTCACAATGCATCCATTATCACGCATTACACATTAATTAGACCTCAAGTTCTAAATACAAGTTTTATTCTTCTAAAAACTGCCAAAACCTCGTTTGCTTGCCTAGATATTGAAAAAGAAAAGGTTGGGGGGGGGGGTTAAAAGCTTTCTTTAATCATGAGTCCAAACCATATCACAATGTATTTTATAATATAATAGTTGTTCGTAATAATATCATATCAAAAAGATAAAAACCAATATCACTGCATACACTGTATAATATTGTTGAGATAAGTCTTAACATAAATATCTTTTAATAGAAAATATATTTTATCTAACATATCTCGTCAAGGGTAAATGAGCATAGCCATGATTCAAACCCATTCTTTGAAATAGTGTCATTCAGCTGACACACAACACTGCCATCACCTTGTTGCAAACAGTCATGCTCTGCCAACTAACACGAGAGCCACCAAATCATCATTTCACATTATTTATTTCAAACTGATACCCATGATCAACAAACTAACATTATGACCTAAGAATAACAATAGAACAGTACAACAGAAACATTGTCATCTGCAATGCCCTTACAACTAAAACAAGAGCCACCAAAGCATAGTGATACCATTATCAACAAACTAACATTTCAAAATGACCTAAGAATAACAATGAAACAGTACCATAGAAAGATTTATTAAGACAGACCATTGTCAAATACCATTTTTCAAATTCAGAACTAAAAAACATACATATACAGTTTTGTTGATTTAGTTTAGTTGAATAGGTATATTTTAATATGCACTATTTTTAACATGCAAAAGATAAGAAAAGCGAGCGATAAATAATCTTCAACAGTGGTTTACTACCCACTATGGAAACTGGTTGCGAATAAGATTATTCACCTAGGCAGGCAACTAGATGTTGACTTCCGATGACCAGGTGGGTGCCTACAGATATCCATGTTTTAAAGTCAAAGAAATACGCCTAAGAAGTAAGAACCCATGTGGGTGCCTGAACTTGGGACCATAGCTTCTACGTCATCCAAGCACCCATCAAATGATGTTAAAAATACTTTGTAGTATCAAGCATCCGGTGGATTACTAATATTCCTTCATTCCTGTCTCTGAACTCACTATAAATTTAAGTGGTTAACATGCTTGAATATAGCAATCAAGTGCGAACGGAGTTACAGATCCAACAGCAAATGCAAAATCTTAGATACTACTAAGACTTAAGTGAGTCAACCATGTACCCTTAACCTAAGACATATTTCAATATTCAAGATAGCAGCCAAAAGAAATCCACTGATAAGTGCAGATAGCATCGAATTTGGCCAGCCGTAGATGATGAAGATAGTCTTGAGCTACTATTACGGCCTAAAACTGCTCATTTAAGAAGGATAGTTCATCAAAATTCAATCTTTTCTTTTAAAATGCCTTTTGCTTACAGAAACCCATGTTCATTGAAGATATTTTTTAAGATTCAAGACTATATATGTATAACACCTCAAGATAACAAACAATTTCAAATTAAAGCAATTATTAAAATTAAGTAAATTAAAGCTTTCAAATATACCAGGCATTTTATGACCCAATCCAAGCGAAACCGCAAGCTTGGGCATTTGCTTCCGCCAAGCTGAACCAACAACAAGCTTCCTATACAAATCAAGGTCCTCCTTTTTGACAATCCCAAAAGTCACCAAATGCTGCAAAAAAGTATGCACATCCGGGGTCTTCACATTCTCAATTCCTCCACGCTGGTCCAAACTGGCCTTCCACGTCTCAGCAATCTGCTTTGCATTCTCCTTAACCTTTGGTGTCACCAGTAGCCGCGAGTTCCCCATAATCGGATCCACCACTACTGGAATCAACGATTCCAGCACCAAAACACAAGCCCACCCCAAGTCATTCAGTCTCTCACTCTTGTTCTCCCTCTTATCCTCTGGAAATACCCCCGATATCGCTTCCAAGACAAACCTTGCCGGATCAACGCAGTCAGCTAAGGCTGCCGAAATCTGAGCCCTAATCGTTTCCAATTCCTTCTTCCTCACTGTTATAAACCTCCAAAACCCTAGAGAGTCCATTTTCGTGCAAAATGACCGGAGCCTTTGCAGTAAACCCTCGGAATCGTCTACTTCAGGTACTTCATCGTTCTCAGCAGAGCTTAGCGCTGCTGCTTTGCGCTTTTCAACGGTTTCAAGAGCTATTGAGATGGAATTGACGAGGCTGAGCTCGCGAGTCTCGAGATTATTCAGAGATAGACTGGTTTCGGAGTCCAATTTCTCGATTTTGGACTTGATGACGTCAGATTTCTTCATGATGTCTTGCTCGAGAGAGGTGAAGTGATCGGAGAGTTCCTTCCAGAGTAGAGTGCAGCTGGTCATGAGAGAGGTTTGCCTCTGGAACTCGTCAAAGCTCGGCGGCTGAGTCAACTCGCCGGGATCGGCGATTGAACCCATTGTGTCCGAGTCACTGTGAAAGTTTGATACAGTAACCACAGAGAAAACCCTAAAATTTTAAGAGAGAGAAAATAATAGAGAGAGAGAGAGAAGTGGAGTAATGTGGGTGGGATGATGGTGGTGGCGATAAAGGCAGGTTGAAGGAAAAGGACGGAGTGATGACGTGGATGAGTCTTAGTGCGCCACGTGGGACAGCGTCTGACATAAAGTATGGACAGGTAGGTTCTAGGATGCGCAGGGAGTGCGTAGGATAAGAGAATAGAGATGGCGTGTTTGATTGGCTGGCCAAATTAGATAAGATCCAAAATTATTCATACGATTAGGAACTGCCGAACTGGAAGTCAATAAACCGAACCGAGTTGTCTACAACGGATTTTTCTTTCAACGATTTGGAGGTAAGAGGTTATTATGAAATTTATTTTTGGATAAGTTGATTAATTAATTAATAGAGTGTTGATATATAGGCGATATTTTATGTGTGTTAATATTTTATTTGTTAATTGATAAATTTATCAAAAAATAAATTTCATACTAACCGGATTCGAGTTAGAGTGGTGCTCATTTATGGACTATTGAGTATTGTGCAAAGGAATATTTATTTTTGGGAGTATTTACCTTAAATTAATTTTAGTCAATTGATCAAATACAGCGTTGATACGTAGGTCAAAAAGTGATTTCTCTTTCTGTCAATATTGATCAATTAATCAACTTATCATGAAGTTAATTTCATGATAATCGTATCCTTTATTTTTGTTCGAATAACATTATAATACATTTCAATTTTTTGATTTCTATTTAAGTTGATAAGAAATATTTTTACATTCACATTAAACTATAATATCACTCGACATTTTCTCGTCAATTATATAACAATAATTTTTTTTTTGTTGCTAAATTATAACAATAATTTTTAGATAGTACATTATTAATTTTGCATCTAAATTGTAACACTTTAGTCTTACATTAAAAAATATGAAAAAAAATTTGTATGTATATAAGAAATTAAGTAATTATCAATAGTATCTTAAAGTCATGATCATTTGGGTAAGTCTGTGGTGGGCTAATGTGACGCCCCCCAGAATAGGTCCATTCAACCCAACCCATTCTGAGTCGCCAAATACATGGTACAGAATTCAAATACAAACTTTATATCATACGGTCGTGCAAAATACGACCACACAACTGTGAGTGTCAATACAAATATGTAGAAAATATTAAGATTCAAACTAAGTCCTCATTACAATTATTATCACACTATTTATCAGAAATAGTGAGGACTACTACTGCTCTAACTCGGACCATCACTCTGTTCCCCGACTAGTTCCCGCAACATTCTCATTTCCTGAATAGGACAACAGATGAAAAGGGTGAGCTCAACTAGCTCAGTAAAAAATATTATAACTAAGATAATGGGAAACAAATTATCGTTAGTCTTCAACAAATAAGATAAAATATAATGGACAACCAACTTTAGATCAATATTCGCAGCGGAAATAACAATTCATTAGAAGAGTTAAGCAGAGAATCAAGTCTACTATCTTCTATGATTTAAAAGTCCATCATCAATATTTTATCTCTGTAACATCAATCAATATACATCTCGAATCAAATATTCATCTTTGCACAACAGGTCAAAGATATTCATTTGTATCATCAGTGGTCATATTCATCTCAACACCTGTCATCTTTGCACTACAGGCCAAAGATATTCATCAGGTAATCATTCATCTTTGCTCTATAGGCCAAAGATATTCATCAAGTAATCATTCATCTTTGCTCTACAGGCCAAAGATATTCAGTTACATCACCTTTTAGGACTGAGAATGATGAAAAATATTTAAAAAAAATGAATCCAGTGAGATAAAAGACAAAGACTAAGTATTCGTATTTTAGTATATCCAATTCAAAAATACCTCGTAATAATCAATTATGGAGCAAAATTCAAGAATAGAGCTCAAAACTTGGATATAATCAAAGATAGTAACCTTAACAAACAATTTGGACAAATAGAAGAAAATTTAATTTTTCCGTGAATAGTGCCGTATACGTGAATAGTAACCCCGGCGGAAAAAGTAAGAATTTCAACATAAAATCCATGACAATATTTCTGTATAATGATATTGAAAAGAATAACATCATTTATGAAAGAAAATAACATCCCTTACCTCAAAAAGATAGTACCTCTGACTGAAATATCGGATATAATACCGAAGGAAACTTGCACTGAATAGCAACACTCAAAGTATAGAAATACTCACAAAAATACGCTCGATATTATAGAGAGAGAAAACTTATGATTCTGGTGTGATTTTCAATTCTAACCTAAGCACCCTATTTATAGGAAAAGCTTAGGATGCCAAAGGAGACTAAAATAATAAAATATTATTTTTTTTCCTCCGCCGCCGGCTGCTGCCCAAAATCAGAATTTTCAACAAAAGTGGGGCCCACCTTTTTATTAAAAAAATATTTATTTTCCTAAACTTCAATAATTCATAATAAATAGCCCCTTCATCAGAAAAATACAAATTCTATGTCCTTGTATAGAAAATTTAATTCTCTACAACTTTGCAGAAGAAAGTTTTTCCAAATTCCAAACATAAATTATCCGAAATCCATAAACAGATGATTTCTCACACCAAAATATTGATAAAAACTCACCAGCGCCAATTCCTTCTTTAATATCCACAAAATAAATATTTTCTTATCATATAAATCAATAATTAAATATTCACAGATAATATTACAGAACTACAATATTGACAACCAGGTCGTTCCTAGGAAAGAGGGGGCCTTCCGATAAGGACTTCTCCTCACTGGCGCGCAATTAAATAACCCCTCCTAGACAGAACTTCCTTAGACATTGTCAATAATGCTATCTAATAATATTATTCAAATAATATGAATTATTGAGTTGATAACGTGAAATACTGTGCAACGACAATTATTGAATCAATACTACAAAATATCAACTGTAGCCATTATTGAATCAATCATATAAAATGGCAACGTAGCAATTATTGAGTCAATAAAATATCAATGTAACAATTATTGAGTCAATAATATAAAATATCAACGTAGCAATTATTGAGTCAATAATATAAAATATTGAACAGTAATTACTGTAACAGTAATTGAGTAATGGCTTCTCACGTAAGACTCAATAATTCGAAATACTGTGCAATACCGTGTGCTACTATGCAACACCGTGTATCACTGTATTTTAACCACCGGGTATTTCAACAGTACTAACGGTAACAACCACGCCGTTATCTTTGTAAAAAAATTATTTCTGTCGCTTTCTATATCCGACAGTTATTCCGTTGTGGGGGCCCACAAATAGCTGCGCCGTCGTACAAATATTCCCCGACAACAAGAGTATTCCACGACCAAACGAATATTCCCCAACAACAAGAATATTTTATAACCACTTGCTCATTTTAAAAATATTTGCACATTTCACCCATAACTTTCATATTTATCAAAACAACACCTTACTATTTCGAAATAATATATAAAGAAAACTAAATCTTTATTCATAAAAGTTGGGGTCTTACAACCTCCCCTCCTTATGAAATTTCGTCCTCGAAATTGACGTACGTACCTGGTATGTCGAAAAGGTGAGGATACCTCGCTTTCATTTTCGATTCCAACTCCCTGGTCATTTCCTCAATTGCATGGTTTCTCCACAAAACTTTAACTTGAGGTATAATTTTCGAGCGTAGGACATGCTCCTTCCTATCCAAGATCTTGACAGGTACCTCCTCGTACGTTAAATCTTCGGCTAACTCGTCTGGTTCTAACTCAATAATGCGGTTTGGATCCTTCACATATTTACGTAACACGGATATGTGAAACACGTTATGAACACGAGACATGCTTGGAGGTAAAGCGAGTCTATAAGCCACATTTTCTATTCGGTCAAGAATCTCAAATGGACCAATGAATCGTGGGTTGAGCTTTCCTCTCTTCCCAAATCTCGTAACTCCTTTCTATGGAGCAATACGTAATAACACATGGTCCCCAACATTAAATTCCACGTCCTTTCGATGAAGATCCGCATAACTCTTTTGTCGATCTTGTGCGGTTTGTATACGTTGTCGGATCATTTGAATCTTTTCCGTAGTCATACGTACTAACTCCGGTCCCAACAATGTTGTTTCACCCATCTCGTTCCAACATACTGGAGAGCGACACTTTCTCCCATACAATGCCTCGAATGGAGCTACGCCTATACTTGCCTGATAACTGTTGTTGTAGGAGAATTCCACCAATGGTAAATACTTATCCCAACTCCCTTTGAAGTCTAGAACACAGAGTCTCAATAGATCTTCAAGAGTTTGGATAGTCCTTTCCGATTGTCCGTCTGTTTGAGGATGATAAGCCGAACTGAATCGTAAATCCGTACCCATAGCTTTCTGCAAACTGATCCAAAATCGTGAAGTAAATCTGGGATCACGATCCGAAACTATGGATACTGGCATGCCATGCAATCTCACAATCTCATTTACGTACATATGAGCGAGACGTTCAAGGGAATAAGTCTCTCGTATCGGCAAGAAATGAGCAGACTTGGTTAATCTATCAACAATAACCCAAATCGCATCTAAGCCTTGAGAAACCTTGGGAAGACCCGTAACGAAATCCATCGTAATGTGTTCCCACTTCCATTTCGGAATCTCCAGTGGTTGCAATGGACCCTTCGGCACTTGATGCTCCGCCTTTACACAGTTGACAAGTTAAACATCTCGAGATGAACTCCGCGATCTCTCTCTTCATATTGCCCCACCAAAATGTATGTCGAAGATCACGATACATTTTAGTACTCCCAGGATGGATTGCAAACGGTGTGTTGTGTGCCTCCATCATGATTCTATACTTCAAGTCAGAATCGTTAGGAACACAAAGTCTGGAGTTGACTCGAAGTATTCCATCTTCATCGATTCTCGCTTCTGGAATTGCACCTTCTTGCACATTCTTCTTCATCTTCATCAGCTCCGCATCCGTAGCTTGAGCAGCTTTAACTTTATTAATCAAAGCTGGTTCTACGCGTATACTTGACATCATTGCACTCGTTCCCACATATGATCTTCTACTCAACGCGTCAGCTACCACGTTCGCTTTTCCAGGATGGTATTGGATAGTATGATCGTAATCTTTCAACAGCTCAAGCCAACGTCGTTGCCGCATGTTGAGTTCCTTCTGAGTGAAGAAATATTTAAAACTCTTATGATCCGTATAAATCTCCACTTTCTCTCCGTACAAGTAATGTCTCCAGATCTTCAACGCGAAAACGACTGCTGCCAACTCTAGTGAGTAGGATAATTCCTCTCATATTCTTTGAGTTGTCGCGAGGCATAGGCTATGACTTTCCCATGTTGCATGAGAACACATCCTAACCCTTTGCCCTAAGTATCGCTGTAAATAACAAATCCATCCGAACCAGATGGTATTGTCAGAACAGGTGCCGAAATAAGTCTCCTCTTGAGCTCTTGGAAGCTCTTCTCGCATTCCTCTCTCCAAACGAATTTTGTATCTTTCCGAGTCAACTGAGTTAATGGAGTAGCGATTCGAGAAAATCCCTCTACGAACCTCCGATAATAACCAGCTAAGCCTAGAAAGCTTCGTACTTCAGTCACCGACTTAGGTTGCTCCCAGCTTTGTATTGCTTCAATCTTCGCCGGGTCCACAGATACTCCACGTTTCGATACCACGTGCCCAAGGAATGCTACTTCCTCAAGCCAAAACTCGCATTTCTTCAGCTTGGCGTATAGCTTGTTCTCACGAAGCTTTTGAAGTACTAACTTCAAATGGTGTTCATGATCTTCACGGCTTTTAGAATAGATGAGAATGTCATCAATAAAGACAACAACGAATTGATCCAAATACTCCTTAAATACACGGTTCATCATATCCATGAAAGCAGCAGGAGCATTAGTCAATCCAAAAGACATGACTAAGAACTCATAATGCCCGTACCGTGTTCTAAAAGCAGTCTTTGGAATATTCTCAGTTTTAATCTTCAACTGATGATATCCAGAACGAAGATCGATCTTTGAAATGAATTGCGCTCCTTGCAACTGGTCGAACAGGTCATCAATACGAGGTAACGGATATCTATTCTTGATGGTGACATGGTTCAACTCCCGATAGTCAATGCAAAGTCGCATACTCCCGTCTTTCTTCTTTACGAATAAAACAGGAGCACCCCAAGGAGACGTACTAGGACGAATAAAACCGATGTCTAACAACTCTTATAATTGGATCTTTAACTCCTGAAGTTCAATAGGAGCCATTCGATATGGAGTTTTAGAAATGGGCTTTGTACCGGGCTCAAGGTCAATAAAGAATTCAACTTCACGTTCTGGGGGTAGACCGGAAAGTTCTTCGGAAAATACATCAGGAAACTCATTAACAATGGAAATATCATTCAAATATGATGTATTCTGATTTAGATCAGTGACATGAGCTAAGAAGCTTGACATCCGTTTTTCAATAAACGAATAGCCTTGGGATTTGAAATGATATTGATTGATTTTAGTGGTTTGGTGGTTTGGATTCGCACAACAGGTTGATTAGGAATATGAAAACTAACAACCTTACGAAAACAATCAATTTTGGCATGGTAAGTGGTTAACCAGTCAATTCCTAAAATCACGTCAAATGCAAGTATTTTCAAAGATATAAGATCAACAGGTAAGGTAAGGGTACTAATCTGAATCAAGCAAGATTTGTAAACTGTAGATGTAACAAAGGTTTCTCCTAACGGAGTTTCAACAGATAAATCAAAGTCTAATTTATCAGAAGTCAAGTTCAAACGTTGAGCACAAGCAGGTGAAATAAAGGAATAGGTAGCACCGGTATCTAACAAGGTATAAACTTCGCAAGAGTTTATGATCAGCTTACCCGTAATCACCTCGTGTGGATTCCTCGCGTTTTGGGCTGTCACGACAAACGCTCTTCCAGGAATCACCGACTTTGACTTGTCTGCAACCGCCTTTGGAATCACCACCCCCGCTGAACTTGGTTTCGCAACAGGACAAACTCGAGCTATATGTCCTTCTTTTCCACAGTTATAGCATCCTTTGAACTGTTGTGGGCAGTTTGGGCTGATATGTCCCTCTTTCCCGCATTTAAAGCATACGACCGGTGGTCGTTCTCCTCCCCTTGAAACAGTTGATGCTGGTGCTGATGTCGACGTCTTCACGTTCTCATTGTTGTACCTTCTCTTCTTGAAATCTCCTCCCGATTCGCTTCTTCTACTATCATGGCCACGATAACCACTGGAGTGGTTACCGCTTCTGTCATACTTTCCTCCTCGCTGGTTGTCATTGCTCCGATGACTGCTGCCACCGGTACGACCTTGGTTGTGGTCCCTCGGTTGAACATAATCATTATCTCGTTCTAATAACTGGGCCCTGTTTACTACATCCGAATATAAAGAAAATTTATGAGAAATGAGGTATTGACGTATTTCAGGTTTCAAACCTCTTAGAAACATCCGCGTCATACGTTCCTCATTCTCCACCAAATGAGGTGCAAACCTGGACAGCTCCGCGAACTTAGCCTCGTATTGGGATACCGTCATGTTGTTTTTCTCGAGTCTAATAAACTCTACTTCCTTCATATGACGAATACTTTCAGGAAAGTACTTGTCATTGAACAGTTTCTGGAACGCTTCCCAAGACATCTTAAGTGCGGCAGGCTGGGTACGTTTCACAGATTCCCACCAGTAATCTGCCTCTCCACGGAACATAAACGTGGCGAATGGAACCTTTTGTTCCTCTGTACATCCCAAGACATCAAATATCTTGGTAATTTATTTAATCCACGTCTTCGCCTTGATCGGATCTGGCTTTCCCAGAAACTCTGGTGGTCCCAATTCTTTGAACTGCTTAGCAGTGACAGCTCACGTGTTGTTATTATCTCCACCTGTATGTTGCACACGAGTCTCCCTCGTCTGATTTTGCATAAACTGCAAAAAACTTCTAAACATCCCATCGTTTATCGTCTGACCAGCGTTATTTTCAGGATGAACATTGCCTTCTTGTTGCACGTTCTCCTGGTTAACGATTAAAGGTGTCTCCACGGTCTCATTCACTTCGTTGTTAACGTTCTCAGCTGCCATTCTCAAATACTGCCATAAAACAAGGGTTAATTAAACAAGTCAACATATCACATATTAACCCTATGCTCCGACTGACCAATTAAATACCACATAAGCTTAGGTAGGACACACTAGCGAAGGATTTACTCGTCTCTCCCCTCCTAGTTCTATTCCCCGATCTCCGCCAGAGATCATATCCCTAAGCTCTGATACCAACTGTGACGCCCCCAGAATAGGTCCATTCAACCCAACCCATTCTGAGTCGCCAAATACATGGTACAGAATTCAAATACAAACTTTATATCATACGATCGTGCAAAATACGACCACACAACTGTGAGTCTCAGTACAAATATGTAGAAAATATTAAGATTCAAACTAAGTCCTCATTACAACTATTATCACACTATTTATCAGAAATAGTGAGGACTACTACTGCTCTAACTCGGACCATCACTCTGTCCCCCGACTAGTCCCCGCAACATTCTCATTTCCTGAAGAGGACAACAGATGAAAAGGGTGAGCTCAACTAGCCCAGTAAAGAATATTATGACTAAGATAATGAAAAATAAATTATCGTTAGCCTTCAACAGTTCAGATAAAATATTATGGACAACAAGTTTTAGATCAATATTCGCAGCGGAAATAACAAATCATTAGAAGAGTTAAGCAGAGAATGAAGTCTACTATCTTCTATGATTTAAAAGTCCATCACCAATATTTTATCCCTGTAACATCAATCAATATATATCTCAAATCAAATATTCATCTTTGCACTACAGGCCAAAGATATTCATTTGCATCATCAGTAGTCATGTTCATCTCAACACCTGTCATCTTTGCACTACAGGCCAAAGATATTCATCAGGTAATCATTCATCTTTGCTCTACAGGCCAAAGATATTCATCAAGTAATCATTCATCTTTGCTCTACAGGCCAAAGATATTCAGTTACATCACCTTTTAGGACTGAGAATGATGAAAAATATTTAAAAAAAATGAATCCAGTGAGATAAAAGACAAAGACTAAGGATTCGTATTTTAGTATATCCAATTCAAAAATACCTCGTATGTAAGACCCCAACTTTTATGAATAAAGATTTAATTTTCTTTATATATTATTTCAAAATAGTAAGGTGTTGACTTGATAAATATGAAAGTTATGGGTGAAATGTGCAAATATTTTTAAAATGAGCAAGTGGTTATAAAATATTTTTGTTGTCGGGGAATATTCGTTTGGTCGTGGAATATTCTTGTTGTCGGGGAATATTCGTACGACGGCGTAGCTATTTGTGGGCCCCCACAACGGAATAACTGTCGGATATAGAAAGCGACAGAAATAACTTTTTTACAAGATAACGGCGTAGTTGTTACCGTTAGTACTGTTGAAATACCCGGTGGTTAAAATACAGTACGCGGTGGTGCGCAGTAGCACACGGTATTGCACAGTATTTCGAATTATTGAGTCTTACGTGAGAAGCCATTACTCAATTACTGTTACAGTATTTACTGTTCAATATTTTATATTATTGACTCAATAATTGCTACGTTGATATTTTATATTATTGACTCAATAATTGCTGCATTGATATTTTATTGACTCAATAATTGCTACGTTGCTATTTTTTTTATGATTGATTCAATAATGGCTACAGTTGATATTTTGTAGTATTGATTCAATAATTGTCGTTGCACAGTATTTCACGTTATCAACTCAATAATTCATATTATTTGAATAATATTATTAGATAGCATTATTGACAATGTCTAAGGAAGTTCTGTCTAGGAGGGGTTATTTAATTGCGCGCCAATAAGGAGAAGTCCTTATCGGAAGGCCCCCTCTGTCCTGGGAACGACCTGGTTGTTAATATTGTAGTTCTATAATATTATTTGTGAATAATTAATTATTGATTTATATGATAAGGAAATATTTATTTTGTAGATATTAAAGAAGGAATTAGTGCTGATGTGTTTTTATCAGTATTTTGGTGTAAAAAATCATCTGTTGGTGGATTTCGGATAATTTATGTTGGGAATTTGGAAAAATTTTCTTTTGCAAAGTTGTAGAGAATTAAATTTCCTATAGAAGGACATAGAATTTGTATTTTTCTGACAAAGGGGCTATTTATTATGAATTATTGAAGTTTTGGAAAATAAATATATTATTTAATGGGTGGGACCCACTTTTGGTTGAAACAAAATGGCTGATGGCTTTTTGGAGCAGCCGGCGGCTAAGAAAAAAATAATAATATTTTATTATTTTAGTCTCCTTTGGCATCCTAAGCTTTTCCTATAAATAGGGTGCTTAGGTTAGAATTGAAAATCACACCGGAAATCAGAAGTTTTCTCACTCTATAATATCGAGCGTATTTTTGTGAGTATTTTAATACTTTGAGTATTAGCATTCAGTGCAAGTTTCTTTCGAAATTATATCCGATATTCCAGCCAGAAGTACTATTATTTTGAGGTAAGGGATGTTATTTCTTTCGTAAATGATGTTATTCTTTTCAATATCATTATACAGAAATATTGTCATGGATTTTATGTTGAAATTCTTATTTTTTCCGTCGGGGTTACTATTCACGTATACGACACTATTCACGTATACGACACTATTCACGGGAAAATTTATTTTTCTTCTATTTGTCCAAATTGTCTGTTAAGGTTACTATCTTTGATTGTATCCAAGTTTTGGGCTTTATTCTTGAATTTTGCTCCACAAAGTATTATTATGGATTATTCTTGAATTTGGATAAACTAAATGACGAATCCCTAATCTTTGTCTTTTATCTCACTGGATTCGTTCTTTAAAATATTTTTCATCATTCTCAGTCCTAAAAGGTGATGTAACTGAATATCTTTGGCCTGTAGAGCAAAGATGAATGATTACCTGATGAATATCTTTGGCCTGTAGTGCAAAGATGACAGGTGTTGAGATGAACATGACTACTGATGATGCAAATGAATATCTTTGGCCTGTAGTGCAAAGATGAATATTTGATTTGAGATATATATTGATTGATGTTACAGGGATAAAATATTGGTGATGGACTTTTAAATCATAGAAGATAGTAGACTTCATTCTCTGCTTAACTCTTCTAATGATTTGTTATTTCCGCTGCGAATATTGATCTAAAATTTATTGTCCATAATATTTTATCTGAACTGTTGAAGGCTAACGATAATTTATTTTTCATTATCTTAGTCATAATATTCTTTACTGGGCTAGTTGAGCTCACCCTTTTCATCTGTTGTCCTCTTCAGGAAATGAGAATGTTGCGGGGACTAGTCGGGGGACAGAGTGATGGTCCGAGTTAGAGCAGTAGTAGTCCTCACTATTTCTGATAAATAGTGTGATAATAATTGTAATGAGGACTTAGTTTGAATCTTAATATTTTTTACATATTTGTACTGAGACTCACAGTTGTGTGGTCGTATTTTGCACGACCGTATGATATAAAGTTTGTATTTGAATTCTGTACCATGTATTTGGCGACTCAGAATGGGTTGGGTTGAATGGACCTATTCTGGGGGCGTCACAGTTGGTATCAGAGCTTAGGGATATGATCTCTGGCGGAGATCGGGGAATAGAACTAGGAGGGGAGAGACGAGTAAATCCTTCGCTAGTGTGTCCTACCTAAGCTTATGTGGTATTTAATTGGTCAGTCGGAGCATAGGGTTAATATGTGATATGTTGACTTGTTTAATTAACCCTTGTTTTATGGCAGTATTTGAGAATGGCAGCTGAGAACGTTAACAACGAAGTGAATGAGACCGTGGAGACACCTTTAATCGTTAACCAGGAGAACGTGCAACAAGAAGGCAATGTTCATCCTGAAAATAACGCTGGTCAGACGATAAACGATGGGATGTTTAGAAGTTTTTTGCAGTTTATGCAAAATCAGACGAGGGAGACTCGTGTGCAACATACAGGTGGAGATAATAACAACACGTGAGCTGTCACTGCTAAGCAGTTCAAAGAATTGGGACCACCAGAGTTTCTGGGAAAGCCAGATCCGATCAAGGCGGAGACGTGGATTAAATAAATTACCAAGATATTTGATGTCTTGGGATGTACAGAGGAACAAAAGGTTCCATTCGCCACGTTTATGTTCCGTGGAGAGGCAGATTACTGGTGGGAATCCGTGAAGCGTACCCAGCCTGCCGCACTCAAGATGTCTTGGGAAGCGTTCCAGAAACTGTTCAATGACAAGTACTTTCCTGAAAGTATTCGTCATATGAAGGAGGTAGAATTTATCAGACTCGAGCAAAACAACATGACGGTATCCCAATACGAGGCTAAGTTCGCGGAGCTGTCCAGGTTTGCACCTCATTTGGTGGAGAATGAGGAACGTATGACGCGGATGTTTCTAAGAGGTTTGAAACCTGAAATACGTCAATACCTCATTTCTCATAAATTTTCTTTATATTCGGATGTAGTAAACAGGGCCCAGTTATTAGAACGAGATAATGATTATGTTCAACCGTGGGACCACAACCAAGGTCGTACCGGTGGCAGCAGTCATCGGAGCAATGACAACCAGCGAGGAGGAAAGTATGACAGAAGCGGTAACCACTCCAGTGGTTATCGTGGCCATGATAGTAGAAGAAGCGAATCGGGAGGAGATTTCAAGAAGAGAAGGTACAACAATGAGAACGTGAAGACGTCGACATCAACACCAGCATCAACTGTTTCGAGGGGAGGAGAACGACCACCGATCGTATGCTTTAAATGCGGGAAAGAGGGACATATCAGCCCAAACTGCCCACAACAGTTCAAAGGATGCTATAACTGTAGAAAAGAAGGACATATAGCTCGAGATTGTCCTGTTGCGAAACCAAGTTCAGCGGGGGTGGTGATTCCAAAGGCGGTTGCAGACAAGTCAAAGTCCGTGATTCCTGGAAGAGCGTTTGTCGTGACAGCCCAAAACGCGAGGAATCCACACGAGGTGATTACGGGTAAGCTGATCATAAACTCTTGCGAAGTTTATACCTTGTTAGATACCGGTGCTACCCATTCCTTTATTTCACCTGCTTGTGCTCAACATTTGAACTTGACTTCTGATAAATTAGACTTTGACTTATCTGTTGAAACTCCGTTAGGAGAAACCTTTGTTACATCTACAGTTTACAAATCTTGCTTGATTCAGGTTGGTACCCTTACCTTACCTGTTGATCTTATATCTTTGAAAATACTTGCATTTGACGTGATTTTAGGAATTTACTGGTTAACCACTTACCATGCCAAAATTGATTGTTTTCGTAAGGTTGTTAGTTTTCATATTCCTAATCAACCTGTTGTGCGAATCCAAACCACCAAACCACTAAAATCAGTCAATATCATTTCAAATCCCAAGGCTATTCGTTTATTGAAAAATGGATGTCAAGCTTTCTTAGCTCATGTCACTGATTTAAATCAGAATACATCAGATTTGAATGATATTTCCGTTTTTAATGAGTTTTCTGATGTATTTCCCGAAGAACTTCCCGGTTTACCCCTAGAACGTGAAGTTGAATTCTTTATTGACCTTGAACCCGGTACAAAGCCCATTTCTAAAACCCCATATCGAATGGCTCCTATTGAACTTCAGGAGTTAAAGATCCAATTACAAGAGTTGTTAGACATCGGTTTTATTCGTCCTAGTACGTCTCCTTGGGGTGCTCCTGTTTTATTCGTAAAGAAGAAAGACGAGAGTATGCGACTTTGCATTGACTATCGGGAGTTGAACCATGTCACCATCAAGAATAGGTATCCGTTACCTCGTATTGATGACCTGTTCGACCAGTTGCAAGGAGCGCAATTCATTTCAAAGATCGATCTTCGTTCTGGATATCATCAGTTGAAGATTAAAACTGAGGATATTCCAAAGACTACTTTTAGAACACGGTACGGACATTATGAGTTCTTAGTCATGTCTTTTGGATTGACTAATGTTCCTGCTGCTGTCATGGATATGATGAACCGTGTATTTAAGGAGTATTTGGATCAATTCGTTGTTGTCTTTATTGATGACATTCTCATCTATTCTAAAAGCCGTGAAGATCATGAACACCATTTGAAGTTAGTACTTCAAAAGCTTCGTGAGAACAAGCTATACGCCAAGCTGAAGAAATGCGAGTTTTGGCTTGAGGAAGTAGCATTCCTTGGGCACGTGGTATCGAAACGTGGAGTATCTGTGGACCCAGCGAAGATTGAAGCAATACAAAGCTGGGAGCAACCTAAGTCGGTGACTGAAGTACGAAGCTTTCTAGGCTTAGCTGGTTATTATCGGAGGTTCGTAGAGGGATTTTCTCGAATCGCTACTCCATTAACTCAGTTGACTCGGAAAGATACAAAATTCGTTTGGAGAGAGGAATGCGAGAAGAGCTTCCAAGAGCTCAAGAGGAGACTTATTTCGGCACCTGTTCTGACAATACCATCTGGTTCGGATGGATTTGTTATTTACAGCGATACTTAGGGCAAAAGGTTAGGATGTGTTCTCATGCAACATGGGAAAGTCATAGCCTATGCCTCGCGACAACTCAAAGAATATGAGAGGAATTATCCTACTCATGATCTAGAGTTGGCAGCAGTCGTCTTCGCGTTGAAGATCTGGAGACATTACTTGTACGGAGAGAAAGTGGAGATTTATACGGATCATAAGAGCCTTAAATATTTCTTCACTCAGAAGGAACTCAACATGCGGCAACGACGTTGGCTTGAGCTGTTGAAAGATTACGATCATACTATCCAATACCATCCTGGAAAAGCGAACGTGGTAGCTGACGCGTTGAGTAGAAGATCATATGTGGGAACGAGTGCAATGATGTCAAGTATACGCGTAGAACCAGCTTTAATTGATAAAGTTAAAGCTGCTCAAGATACGGATGCGGAGCTGATGAAGATGAAGAAGAAGGTGCAATTCCAGAAGCGAGAATCGATGAAGATGGAATACTTCGAGTCAACTCCAGACTTTGTGTTCCTAACGATTCTGACTTAAAGTATAGAATCATGATGGAGGCACACAACACACCGTTTGCAATCCATCCTGTGAGTACTAAAATGTATCGTGATCTTCGACATACATTTTGGTGGGGCAATATGAAGAGAGAGATCGCGGAGTTCATCTCGAGATGTTTAACTTGTCAACGTGTAAAGGCGGAGCATCAAGTGCCGAAGGGTCCATTGCAACCACTGGAGATTCCGAAATGGAAGTGGGAACACATTACGATGGATTTCGTTACGGGTCTTCCCAAGGTTTCTCAAGGCTTAGATGCGATTTGGGTTATTGTTGATAGATTAACCAAGTCTGCTCATTTCTTGCCGATACGAGAGACTTATTCCCTTGAATGTCTCGCTCATATGTACGTAAATGAGATTGTGAGATTGCATGGCATGCCAGTATCCATAGTTTCGGATCGTGATCCCAGATTTACTTCACGATTTTGGATCAGTTTGCAGAAAGCTATGGGTACGGATTTACGATTTAGTTCGGCTTATCATCCTCAAACAGACGGACAATCGGAAAGGACTATCCAAACTCTTGAAGATCTATTGAGACTCTGTGTTCTAGACTTCAAAGGGAGTTGGGATAAGTATTTACCATTGGTGGAATTCTCCTACAACAACAGTTATCAGGCAAGTATAGGCGTAGCTCCATTCGAGGCATTGTATGGGAGAAAGTGTCGCTCTCCAGTATGTTGGAACGAGGTGGGTGAAACAACATTGTTGGGACCGGAGTTAGTACGTATGACTACGAAAAAGATTCAAATGATCCGACAACGTATACAAACCGCACAAGATCGACAAAAGAGTTATGCGGATCTTCATCGAAATGACGTGGAATTTAATGTTGGGGACCATGTGTTATTACGTATTGCTCCATGGAAAGGAGTTACGAGGTTTGGGAAGAGAGGAAAGCTCAACCCACGATTCATTGGTCCATTTGAGATTCTTGACCGAATAGGAAATGTGGCTTATAGACTCGCTTTACCTCCAAGCATGTCTCGTGTTCATAACGTGTTTCACATATTCGTGTTACGTAAATATGTGAAGGATCCAAACCGCATTATTGAGTTAGAACCAGACGAGATAGCCGAAGATTTAACGTACGAGGAGGTACCTGTCAAGATCTTGGATAGGAAGGAGCATGTCCTACGCTCGAAAATTATACCTCAAGTTAAAGTTTTGTGGAAAAACCATGCAATTGAGGAAATGACCTGGGAGTTGGAATCGGAAATGAAAGCGAGGTATCCTCACCTTTTCGACATACCAGGTACGTACGTCAATTTCGAGGACGAAATTTCATAAGGAGGGGAGGTTGTAAGACCCCAACTTTTATGAATAAAGATTTAGTTTTCTTTATATATTATTTCGAAATAGTAAGGTGTTGTTTTGATAAATATGAAAGTTATGGGTGAAATGTGCAAACATTTTTAAAATGAGCAAGTGGTTATAAAATATTCTTGTTGTCGGGAAATATTCGTTTGGTCGTGGAATACTCTTGTTGTCGGGGAATATTCGTACGACGGCGCAGCTATTTGTGGGCCCCCACAACGGAATAACTGTCGAATATAGAAAGCGACAGAAATAACTTTTTTACAAAGATAACGGCGTGGTTGTTACCGTTAGTACTGTTGAAATACTCGGTGATTAAAATACAGTGATACACGGTGTTGCATAGTAGCACACGATATTGCATAGTATTTTGAATTATTGAGTCTTACGTGAGAAGCCATTACTCAATTATTGTTACAGTAATTACTGTTCAATATTTTATATTATTGACTCAATAATTGCTACGTTGATATTTTATATTATTGACTCAATAATTGTTACATTGATATTTTATTGACTCAATAATTGCTACGTTGCCATTTTATATGATTGATTCAATAATGGCTACAGTTGATATTTTGTAGTATTGATTCAATAATTGTCGTTGCACAGTATTTCACGTTATCAACTCAATAATTCATATTATTTGAATAATATTATTAGATAGCATTATTGACAATGTCTAAGGAAGTTCTGTCTAGGAGGGGTTATTTAATTGCGCGCCAGTAAGGTGAAGTCCTTATCGGAAGGTCCCCTCTTTCCTAGGAACGACCTGGTTGTCAATATTGTAGTTCTGTAATATTATCTGTGAATAATTAATTATTGATTTATATGATAAGAAAATATTTATTTTGTGGATATTAAAGAAGGAATTGGCGCTGGTGAGTTTTTATCAATATTTTGGTGTGAGAAATCATCTGTTTATGGATTTCGGATAATTTATGTTTGGAATTTGGAAAAACTTTCTTCTGCAAAGTTGTAGAGAATTAAATTTCCTATAGAAGGACATAGAATTTGTATTTTTCTGATGAAGGGGCTATTTATTATGAATTATTGAAGTTTCGGAAAATAAATATTTTTTTAATAAAAATGTGGGCCCCACTTTTGTTGAAAATTCTGATTTTGGGCAGCAGCCGGCGGCGGAGGAAAATTTTTTTTTATTATTATTTTTGTCTCCTTTGGCATCCTAAGCTTTTCCTATAAATAGGGTGCTTAGGTTAGAATTGAAAATCACACCAGAATCATAAGTTTTCTCTCTCTATAATATCGAGCGTATTTTTATGAGTATTTCTATAATTTGAGTGTTGTTATTCAGTGCAAGTTTCCTTCGGTATTATATCCGATTTTCCAGTCAGAGGTACTATCTTTTTGAGGTAAGGGATGTTATTTTCTTTCGTAAATGATATTATTCTTTTCAATATCATTATACAGAAATATTGTCATGAATTTTATGTTAAAATTCTTACTTTTTCCGTCGGGGTTACTATTCACGTATACGGCACTATTCACGAAAAAAATTAAATTTTTTTCTATTTGTCCAAATTGCTTGTTAAGGTTACTATCTTTGATTATATCCAAGTTTTGAGCTCTATTCTTGAATTTTGCTCCATAATTGATTATTACGAGGTATTTTTGAATTGGATATACTAAAATACGAATCCTTAGTCTTTGTCTTTTATCTCACTGGATTCATTTTTTTTAAATATTTTTCATCATTCTCAGTCCTAAAAGGTGATGTAACTGAATATCTTTGGCCTGTAGAGCAAAGATAAATGATTACTTGATGAATATCTTTGGCCTGTAGAGCAAAGATGAATGATTACCTGATGAATATCTTTGGCCTGTAGTGCAAAGATGACAGGTGTTGAGATGAATATGACCACTGATGATACAAATGAATATCTTTGGTCTGTAGTGCAAAGATGAATATTTGATTCGAGATGTATATTGATTGATGTTACAGGGATAAAATATTGATGATGGACTTTTAAATCATAGAAGATAGTAGACTTGATTCTCTGCTTAACTCTTCTAATGAATTGTTATTTCCGCTGCGAATATTGATCTAAAGTTGGTTGTCCATTATATTTTATCTTATTTGTTGAAGACTAACGATAATTTGTTTCCCATTATCTTAGTCATAATATTCTTTACTGAGCTAGTTGAGCTCACCCTTTTCATCTGTTGTCCTCTTCAGGAAATGAGAATGTTGCGGGAACTAGTCGGGGAACAGAGTGATGGTCCGAGTTAGAGCAGTAGTAGTCCTCACTATTTCTGATAAATAGTGTGATAATAATTGTAATGAGGACTTAGTTTGAATCTTAATATTTTCTACATATTTGTATTGACACTCACAGTTGTGTGGTCGTATTTTGCACGACCGTATGATATAAAGTTTGTATTTGAATTCTGTACCATGTATTTGACGACTCAGAATGGGTTGGGTTGAATGGACCTATTCTGGGGAGCGTCACATATTACATTTATTATCACATTATTTTAAATAAAAAAAATAGTGAGAACTTCTACAGCTCTAACTCAGACCATCACTCCATTTTTTGACTAGTACCCGCGATATTCTCATTTTCTGAAGAGAACAATGGAAGAAAAGGGTGAGCTCAACTAGCCCAATAAAGAATATTATGACTAAGAAAATGAAAAATAAATTATCGTTAGGCTTCAATAAATCAGATAAAATATTATGGACAACAAGTTTTAGATCAATATTCGCAGCGAAAATAACAATTCATTAGAAAAGTTAAGTAGAGAATGATGTCTACTATCTTCTTTAATTTAAAAATTCATCATCAATATTTTATCCCTGTAACATCAATCAATATACATCTCGAATCAAATATTCATCTTTGCACTATTGGCTAAAGATATTCATTTATATCATTAGTTGGTCATGTTCATCTCAACACATATCCATCTTTGCACTACGGGCCAAAGAAATTCATCAGGTAATCATTCATCTTTGCACTACAGGCCAAAGAAATTCATCACGTAATTATTCATCTTTGCACTACAGGCCAAAGATATTCAGTTATATCACCATTTAGAACTGAGGATGATGAAAAATAATACGAATAACGGATCCAGTGAGATAAAGGATAAATATTAGAGAATTTATCCAGAGTTCAAAAATGAAGATCAAAACCTGGATCCAATCAAATATGATTTGAAAGAAAAATAAATAAATATTCTGTTTACCGTGAATAGTATCCCGTGAATAGTAACTCATGAATAGTAACTCGACATGAAAAGATAAAAATTTCACAAGAAAGTTCAGACCAATATTCCAATGAAATAATATTAGATGAAGCGCAAAACTCAAGTAATATCTGATCATTTCAGGAATTATAGAAGCAATACTTACCGTAGTAAGTTTAGAGTTAGGAATCTGAAATGAAATAATATACGAAACTGCAATTGAATTTTCACCCGTCTGGCGGTAGTCCGCTTAAATAGATTATTTTCATAATTTAATAACAGCTGAATACGAAGGGTTATTCATCAGGCATGCAGTAGTCCTCGTAGACAGGTTATTCCCACGGAATAATAAAGAATGGAATAACAACAGAATTTTACCATGAATGCGGTAGTCCGCGTAGACATGTTATTCCAACAGAATAATAAAGAATGGAATAACAACCCTTACGAGTATTGAAAGAAAATAACTCTCTTCATGAATACGAAAGAAATAATACCCCCTACCTTAAAATTTGAAGACTGCATTAGCGTAACAGCAGAATACTCTTCTTCTTTCTCTCTTATTATCTTTATACTTTATCTCTCTATAGCTTTAGTGAATTGGTGAGAAATAATGAAGAAATGAGCTTTTATTTATAAGCTCGGCAGAGTAAGGGTAAAATAGTCTTTTCGTCGTAATTTATGACATCATCGCTTACATCATCGATCTATGACATCATTGCTTATCTCATCGCTCCGATGACATCATTGCTTACCTCATCGCTCCGATGACATCATTGTTTGCATCATAAGAGTTCAAATTCAATTTACACTCTTCCACCTCATTTAACTTTTATACCATGAATTTACTATAATAATGTTACCATTTAAATTATAAAAATCATACTATTATATAATCACATCATACTACTATAATGTAATATTATAATAATATATTTGAATGAATTATTTTATCGGACAAGATAAAATACCACTTTCAACAAATGTCACATGTTAAAAAAAATTTCGTTTAAATTCACATTGAATAAATATTTCTTTATCATATATATCAAAAATTAATTATTCACAAATAATATTACAGAACTACAATATTGACAGTCAGATCGTTCCCAGGAAAGAAGAGACCTTCCGATAAAGATTTTTTCCTTACTGGCGGGCAATTAATCAACCCCTTTCTTAGACAAAACTTCATTAGACATTGTCAATAATGCTATCTAATAATATTATTCAAATAATATGATTTATTGATTTGATAATTTGAAATAATGTGCAATGACAATTATTGAATCAATAATATAAAATAACAAAGTAGCACTTATGGATATAAAATATCAACGTAGCAAATATTGAACCAATAAAATATTATACAATTATTGAATCAATAATATAAAATATTGAACAGTAATTACTGTAACAATAATTGAGTAAGTGCCTTCCTACGTAAGAATCAATAATTCGAAATATACTGTGCAATATCGTGTGCTACCGTGCAACACCGCGTATTACTGTATTTTAAACATCAGGTATTTCAACCATCAGGTATTTCAACAGTACTAACAGTAACAGTTTTGCTGTTATTTTTATAAAAAAATTATTTCTGTCGCTTTTTATATCTGACATTCATTCTGTTGTGGGATCCACCAATGACTGCGCCGTCGTACGAATATTCTCCGACAAAAAGAATATTCCTCGATCAAACGAATATTCTCCGACACAACGAATATTTTATAACCACTTGCTTACTTTGTAAACTTTACACATTTGACCCATAACTTATCACATTTATCAAATCAACACCTTACTATTTTAAAATAATATATAAATAAAATTAAAGCTTATTCATAAAATTTGGGGTCTTACATTAAAACTACGTCGTTTTGGTGAAATAGTACCTTTTACAAAGAGATATGTCTCTTCTGAAGAGTCACTAATCCCTCCTATAAATAGATAGAAGGGGGCAGCCACTTTACTCACTCAATTCACCAACATTCAAGCATTATAAAGCATTCAAGTCTTCATTTGTTTATCAGTTTTCATAGTTATTTTGAGAGAAAGAGTTCTGAGCATTTATTTGGTTCGTTGAGTATACTATTTGGAGTGCTACTATAGTATACGTTATCATTGTATCCTGAGAGACAAATGCTATCAACTATGAGCACCGTACGTAGAGCATAATTATTTTAAAGATATAGTACCAAATATTAGTCTAGACAAATTAAATTAAATTCTACAATTTTGAGATAAGTTGATAAATATATATATATATATATATATATATATATATATATAATCCATAACACTATTTTCTTTGTGTTGATAGTCAAGGATCGATTTTTTCCTAAATTTAAATATGATGTTATCACTGCGACTTATTACTCTATTATTCATGTTGAAGAAATGGTTGAATATTATATATTTTATTAATTTTTTAGAAGTTTGATAGTATTTTAGGTATCTCTCTAATGCTCACTAATTGTTGTTAAGATGGGCATCAATCTGATATTAAATCTATTATTTATTTAAAAAAAATATTAATTTAATTCCTTTTATCATTGCTTTTTTTCCCCGTAACATATTTCATTTCAATATATTTCACTATTTTGACACTGTTTCAAAAAAATAGTCAAATAAAATTTCTCTACGCGGAATTAAGATATATATTAAAGTTTGAATAACATTATCTCCATTTCAAGAGAAGAGTCTCAAAGTTGAGTTTTTGAATTTATTTTGTGATAGTTGATATTCACAACTGATTATAATCAATATAATTGTGAAGGTACATATAGTTCCTCATGGTTTAATGGTAAAAAAATTACTCATAAGATTCAGGTGGTGCATGAGGTTTTCAATCGAATATATCAAAAATAATAATAAAAAATGTAAAAATATTAGTAATTTTAATATTTATTATTTTCAAATTTAAATAATTTACATTAACACGTAAAAGAATTAAAGTTTTTAAGTTAAATAAGATAATATATAAAGGTAGTTGTTGTTAGTAATAAACTTGAATGATTAATGTTTGATATTAGCCTTTTGAGTGTTGTTACTTATTGTGATAGTAATAACTTTCCCAGAAACCGAAACTGAATCACAGAGAGAGAGAAGATAAAAGTGGACGGGGAGGAGGGAATGGAATGGAGGTAGCAGGGGCACGAGATGAGGGGAGAGGGGAGAGGGGCGGGGGGCGGGGGGCGGGGGTGCTGAAAAGCTGGGGAAAGTATTTGTGGGGTGGGCTGTTCAGCGTGGCCCATCTCACTGACCACCACATGGGATGGGAGGGAACAACTCAGATAAAGTAAATCACATTGCCGCCCTCCTTAGACTACCCTAATACCCTAATGGTCCCTCCCTATCTATATAGTGTTCCATAATATAATATATGATATTTTAGATAATTTTATTATTTTTAAATTATTTAAGATTTTATATAATTTATGAGAATTAATTATAATATTTTTAAAATTATTTATTATAAAAAAATTAATACTATATTTAATAATATATAATTATTTTTTTTAATTCTTGTACACAACTCTAAAACGTTATATATTATGTGACAAAAAGAGTAGTATATATATATAGGAATTTCTTAACATGTGACCTTAGGGCACATGTTAAGCACACAATTTAAGAGAATATTTTCTTGAATTGTGTATATATTTTTTTGAACTTGGTGCAAATACAGAAATCAAGGGAATATGCACACAATTCAAGAGAACTCTTGAATTGTGTGCTTAGCATGTGCCCTTAGGGCACATGTTAAGAGGACCCATATATATATATGGGTCCTCTTAACATGTGTCTTTAAGGTACATGCTAAGCACGAAAACCAAGTGCTCAGCATAGAATTCAAGAGATGGAGTCCACTAAAATATAATTTTTAAATACATATAGTTCCAATGAAATATTATTTTAATGGACTCCATTCCTTAAATTCAGTATCCAACACTTGATAAATCCTATGTATATGGAGTTGTACTTGTAATCATCACAATCATTCATTATACAGGGACAATCATTTTTTTTGTATCCACAACATTTTTATAAGCATTTTACTAAACAAAATTTCACAGTGAAGTGAGTGTGAGCATTACAATCAAATCTTTATGGCTAATGGCTATAGCTACTAGATTTTTGAACGTTCAGATTTAACAGTCATGAGTTAAAAATAAATTTTCCTTATGATAATATAGCGTCAATGAAATGAGACTTGTTTATTTGAACACAATATTACCAACGATATTAAGTATTTTTAATAAATAATGATAGGGATATTAAATTTTTGGATATATTTATAAACACACTCAAATTATATATTCAAAAATATATCTGAATGCAAAATAATAACAAAACCTTTCTCTCTCATCTCTCTACTCTACCTTTTCTCTTATCATTTATTACTATTTTACATTTAGGTATGTCTTTGAATATGCACTTTGGATGTGTACATAGGTTTATTTTAAATATTTTGTCTCAAATATTAGTTGAATAAATTTCATGCGATCGGTTATGTTAGAAAATATTATGAAAATATTTAATATTATATAATCCGAAACTCATTTGAGATCCCTTAACATTATCCATGTTTAAATTTAAATGTTTACACAAAATCATGAATTGCATGCTCCTCACAAATAAATATATATACATAGACGAAGCTGCAAGGAATGAATTCAATGAAGAGATGAAGCATGCGCATCTGTACCATTGGGCATAATTAAAACAAAAGTTTTTCATTTTTCCTTTTTTTTTTTATTTTTTTAACGAAACCTTTTTCAGTGAGCACAAGTGTAGGGAAAACATTTGGTTCCAGAACAACATCTCTATGAAATTATACGATAATCTTCATTTGCACTAATCATTACTTAACATTCCATCCAAAAAATTGACAAAAGTGCTGGATAGACTACTAATGTTTAATAGTTGCCATTTGAAATACTTGAATATTGGCATGTAGATAGATCCCTATTACTAGTACGTTGAGGGTTACTTGATGTTTTAATTACTATATTGAGGGTAAATTTTTATTTTAGTTACTAAATCTTTTTTTATTAACAAATGCATTACTATACACAAAAAAATATTACAAAGCCTAGTCATTACTTAATTGGCATGAGTTAGTTATTGATGATGATATTGCTACAAAAATCAGAAATAACCAAAATGAAAATTGACTTTCAATAGTAACCAAAACATCAATTAACCTCCGCCTTCTCTAAGGCAGTAGTGTTTTTGTAAGAAGATTGAATCTTCAAGGCACTGCACAATTTTTGTGTGGCGGGTTTGGTTTGAGGATACAAACAAAAGTGTTAGTTTGTAAATTAAATAAAGACTAGTTGAAAAAAACAAAACAAAATTTTAAACTTTCAAACGTGTATTACATACATACATACATACGGTAAACGCACAAAACACATCCTATTATAACCAAATAAGCACGTCCCGAGTTTCTGCAGTTTTTGCCAAAGTTTTACTTACTCTGTTTGATCAGAGGATCACTTGCATATAAAATTCAGACATGCATACATGCCAATAGCACAAGTAAAAATACAAAGACCTCTACTACCAAAGTAGTAGGTAATTTAGTCGCCACGCCATACGTTTCTTGCTAAAACAAAACTACAAGGGCAGCCGTCCTAAATGTGAAATTATGAATACAGAAAAAGAAAAGCAAGACAACATGGGACTACTCTTAATCTAGTCTAGGACCTAATAACTTCCTTTACACTTTCAAAGTGCAAACCTAATGATAATGTCCACAAGGAGGACCACAACCAGCAGACCAGGCCCATCCACGGACAACCAAAACAAAAATTGAGTTTTACTAGTTCCTTTCCTTTACACAACACATGACAAATCCACCTACATCTTATGGTATTCATACAAAATGTCAGGTGTCACTGATACTTATTATTAAAGCCAACCTTTCTTAGAAAACTCTTGCATATTACCCCCCAACCCATAGCCTACCCCTACCCCTACCCCTTTTTGTCCTCTTCGGGATGGATGTATGGAGCACTTCATGATTTTTGATCAAGTCCATATTCCACCCTTCCCTGGTAAATGAAAGCTGCTATTATGCAGTAATGCATATGAACAATCTTTTTTTGCACAAGAAACAATTTTTACAAGTAAAAACAAATATGATCAGCTAAGTTAGTTAGTTTACACCATTCTCCAAATATGATGTTCTCGCAACTAATTTTTGTGGGCCACCAATTCAAACAAAGGTAAAAAGTAAGAATCACACATTTTTTAAAATCAAGAAATACCATTCCAATAATAATAAAAAAGAGTAGACGGATACAATTTATGTTGAATTGGACACAACGTAAAAAGCATTAACACACAAGTTCACGAGGACTGTGTATAGAAAAACTACATGGCCAAGAACAGGGACTGTTAAATCGTCTAACTAATGTGATTGAGCTATGACTGGGAAAACCCACGCAATCTATCGAAAGTAATACTCCACATCTGGCACCAAAAGATGAAACACCAGACCATGTATTCAGAAGCTCTATCCACTTCTTAAAATCAAATGTAATATAAGCAATTTCACTACACCTAATCATGTGTTTCCTGTCATCTTCAACACTGAAATTAAGATCTAAGGACCTTAAAAATCAAAAAGGATAGATTGATACACGTTGGTACCTTGTGCTTTAATCAAGGCAGGCTCTACTTGAATGACTTGTATTCCCTCTTGCTCTCGATTACAACCTTCTTCCTCGTCTCAAAATCAACCCTGTCAAGATCAGAAACAGTACCTAGATAACCATAAAGGATTCTTTCCTTCTCCCCTGTATTCTTGTCAACCCTCACAAGGTTTGGATTGTTCTCCTCATCCTTGGTTGATGCCAAGGTCTGCACAACAGCCCAACTCCGCCGCCCACGGTTATCTTTCTCGAAGAATTCTGCTAGCCGCATTGCCTCACCAAGCCCTGAATGATCACCAGCATACTTAACCAGCGTAATGCCCAGATGTCCCTCTCTCCCGTACAAGGACTTTGACTTACCAACACTGAATCCAAGATCTGAAAAACAACAGTCATAAAAGATGCAGAAAGAAAATGTCAAGAACTACATTCTCTTCAACAATGAAGGTATAAATAAGCCACTACATCACAAGTAAACATGGATTATCTCCTAAAATGCAGCTTGCACCATCAGTGAACCACAATTCCAAATCATGTCAGCATAAATCTCTGACACCATTCTTTCTAGCAACGGGGACACAATTAAATGTGATACTCCAGTAAAATATAATCTAGGCACTCACACTTGCTCACTCCATTTTCTACCGACTGTAGTAACCTGTTCAAATAAGTCAATCACCCATTACTATTGTGTTGATGATTCCATCATACATGGAAAAGGATGGACCATTTCCTAGAAATAGGAAGGATTGTAACAAGGCAAAAAACCAAAAATGACGGCAGAAGGGTATAAATAATATCAAAATTACATGACAATCAAGTATTAACATTAGAACTGAACATCGCTTGTCACACCATTTCTAAAAGAAGGATAAGAATAATTTCATCAGAACACAAAGTAATTAAGAGATAATTAGTCTTTAAATAATGATAAAATAAACATCTCAATTAGGAAAAAAAAATTAGAGACTAGTACAACGAAAGACAAAGGGAACTGTTCTAATCCTGACGGGTTTTGAACTTTTCAATTTCCAAACCGTAACGAGCAGCATAAACAAAACAGAAGCAGAGTTCAATCCATCATTGCCCAGGAGGCACTCACTCGAAGAGCTAATCAAGCACCTAATAAATTAAGCCAGCTGATGCAATTTTACAAGTAAACCAACAACTAGGAATATACACGAATATAATAGTGAAAGAACTAATTGGAATGTATAACCTCATTGTCCATTATCTTAGGGAGGGCCAAAACAAATGTATAACATCACAAGTGGGGAGTTCTTATCAAAAAGTGGAGAAATTATGCATTCTATCATTTAGGTAAGTGTTCACATGAGTGGGATAAAGATAAAATCTTAAAGGCCTTGTGCAAAATAATAATAGCCTGTGTGGGTTTAAAAGAAAATCCTAAAATCTCGGGATAATGGCCCCACAAGTGAAGCCTCTTCAGCTGATTGTAGATTTTATGGCCATTCAATCCGTCTTGGTAGCAACTAATAGATTTGATAAAGCATCCCACTTTTTGAGCATAGTATAAACACTGAAAATAGGATCATTGAAGGAAAACCACCCGTTGATCCTCCCCGTCACACTCAAACACCCATGCATACTGCATTCAAGATTAGGAACCAGCAATATAAAATCAATAACCACCCTTAATTCCAAGCTCACCCATTGAACAGAACAACAATAATTGCCTTGCATATTAGAAAATAAACAGAAAAGAAATATGATGCATCCATCTAATTTGATGTAATGGGTTCATGATTTTCCATAGATCAACACCCAATAGACAGCATAATAATCCAATAATAATACATAGAATGATTTACAAACTGCCTCTGTAGACTCATTAATCTTCCCTCTTAAAGGCCCCAATACCCAGGTTCGTCTTTCTCTGTTATGTTCTATCCAAATGAGAGAATCCTCACTTGCAGGAACATTGATCCGATGGGGCCTTGTGTTCCTCAAGAAAAAGACCACAGCCATACCGCTAGGCGGGGTCTTCGTGGGCAACGCAACTAGTGTATTGTTTGACTGGTCTAACATTTACTTTTTGTTTTGGTTACATGCTCTGCTATAATTTCTGTACAGGCTCTATAGGTGAAACTTTACCACAAATGGAGGACCATATTTAAATATCAACGTAATTCTAGCTCAAACAAATATTTGGTGCCAACTCAGGGTTGTGACATAGCTTCTCCTAGTTATATATGTGATCCTAACACCCAGTACTGAAGAACGAAAAAGAAAACCGTGCACAACACCTGATGTCTAAAACAAACCAACAATTTTCTACACAGGAGTTTGTTACTAAATTCCATATTAAAAATTTATTATTTCCCACTTACTGTACAATAAAATTCTTAAACTCAAAACTCTAAAATGACTCAACTTCAAATCAGAAACACAATGGAGACAAGGTAAAAGATTATAACTTGCTGTCACTACACGTTTTAGTTAGACGGTTAAGTAGGTTGAACTTTGAACAATGTCATCGAACCAGTAATATGCTGATAGAAATCTAAATTTAGTTTGAATTCTTTTTAAATCCCAAGCAATGTGACCATACCATACAACTGTCTCGCCATAACACCTTTGGAATTTGGAAGCAAAACCCACAAAATGCATCATCAATAACCAACATTGCCTGATATGTTAATTGATATACCCAACAGGGACTCACCCTTAGGTTACCATCTCCAGTGACTACTTTGTTAGGCTGCACAAGGCAGAAAGAATTTTCGAGATATTAAAAAATGTTCATTGTGTTACTCATATGAATAATCCGATCCCACAATAATCTCTCTAGACTATTAAGATAGACAGACTACAATTCATATCCTTATCCTTAGATATGACTTTGTACAAACATAAATTTCATCCGATGAATGCCTAGAGAATGAAAATTATGACATGGGTAAAAATGAAATATTAATATTTCCACAAAGCGAAAGCATACACAAACAAAAATGATAGTTATAGTACTACAGAAGTATGCCGGACAGGTGGGAGCTTTAATTCCTTGAGACAAGCTTTCTCAAACTATGTACTTGAATTCATTCGAGTTGAGAGTTCAACTCAAGCTCGAGAAGAAAATGGTATACTCCAAGAAAAAAAAACCAACCCCCAGCCCCCCCCACCCCCCACCCCCCACCAAAAAAAAACCAAAAACCCCATACGACCGGACCTAATACAGATTTGACTTCATACCCTGAACTAAAAACAAAGATCAATCACCTTTACTGCAATTTATGAGCAATTTTTAACCTGCACGCAACTTTTACAACCACGCGGTTGAGTTTGACTAGCAGAGCAGCAACCACATAGAAAAGATCTTTTCCATGTTTTATATATATGTAAATAAACAAAAGAATCATAATAATACAAAACTGGCTCTGGTTAAATAATATTCGTAACCGAACTCAGAACTAAGCCCATTTTTGTATGAGTTTAGTTTCTATTCTACAAATTAATTTCCATCATTTCTTTGACTACCACTTCCTAACCTAAAACCATTCCACATCCTGGTAAGTGGTTTGTCAGGTGAAAACGAGGATTGAACAAGAGAAATCCAATGCAGTACACCAATGTCAAAATTGTTAGCTCATTCCTCTCCCTTCTATAAGAGAATGCAACTCACCTGTAGTTGCGATGATGAACTGTATATGATGTAAATGCAGATGTTAAAACCATCTAACAGTAAAGTCTTTCAAATAGAGAAGGAAGAGGTAAAGAAAAATGGTATCACAAAGATAGTCGAATTCCCTACCCACAGAAGATTGCCCATACGACCAGAGATTCTTGAGCAACCACAGAATAGTAGCACAACAAAAAACAGAAAGACAGACCAAGTAACTAAGTACAAAGGCATAATAGCTCATGATATTAGACAGAAATTAGAAAGATGACGGAAACATACTAGTTTTCTTATGGAAGATAGTAAAGACGGGACATTAAAAAAATGTGCAGGAAGAAAAAGAAGAATGAAGATGGGGAAAAAATTAAGAAGGTGATGTGCAAACTCGGACAAAGATCATAAAAAGGAAGGAATCTGTTAAGAGGGATAAAGATATAACAAATCAATGCACCACAGAAGATTAAAGCAGATCCTAGTCTTCTATTGACCATGACAAGAGTCAAACTAGGATCACCATGAAAAAAATCTCGAGCGAGTGCCTCACTGATAAAAAGCTTCATAAAGAAAACAAAGTATAAATGAGTAAACTATACCTCTAAGTTTATTGTCCATTGCTTTGTTTCCCAAACCCTCAACGCGCCCATCTCTACCCTTTCCTGTCATGGTATTATGAATGATCACCAATGGCGGCCACATAATGAGATCATCCTGGTTTGATGCTGCTTCATCAGCAGATAATAATTGATAGGCCTTTGAGTTATCAGGAGGCATCAAATAGTTCCAGCCCATAAGAATGCACAAAACTTTGTGTAAGCCCAAGTGATCCACAAGCAAGTCAGCATTATCCGAGTTGTATGTGTGCATAATAAGGCCATGCATATCTGGAAAATCTTTGGAAGACCTGTATTTTGAATAAGCAGAAACATTTAATAACAAAAATACATCCAACAAATGGAAACATGACGACTATCTGTACCTTCTCAGATATGATAATTAAAGTATTTAGGAAGAGCTGCACACAAGGAAACAATGATGCAAATCTAAATAATTTACCACAGAACTACTGATAAGGTGGCATCAGCAATCTCAACTGATACCTATACCAACGTGAAAAGCTTCTAACAGCTTCCAAAAGAGGGAAAGAAGATATAAATGAGAGTATGAGACGCACTTATGTTCAAGTATAATTTCTAAGAGAAATCCTAAACATCAGCTCAAAACTAAACAAACAAAATCAATTAATGAATATTGCTAGTCATAAGCCATCCTTGTAACACCTAAGCAGTAACAAGCATCAACAAGGGTCAGCAATGCAGGAAGAGATTTAGGAAGGATTAGGGAAAGAGAAAAGAGGAAGAAAGGAAAAAAGGAAGAAGAGGAAGAAGAACCATACCCAAAGACCACAACTGGCATAAAGCCTCAATTCTCAAATCAATAATAGTCAACTCTCAAAAACAAATTATTATACTTGTATAAAAGTATAGAAAACCCAAGACTTGGTCTGTCTACTTGGGACCGAGTAAAACTCTTGTACTATTATAATAATTACACAAGTAATAAGGAAATAACTCTAATTACCTAAACAAATTATACTTAAAAAGTAGATACCGGATATGATTAAACAACCTAATCAATTTAGATACCTAATAATCTCTAATAACCCTAATAACCTAATAATATCCATAAATAACAATACAAAAATAATTTATTAATAATAAATGCAATTTCCATTAGTCTTATTTTTCTGTTCCACATCAGACTGCAAATCAATGCAAACTAAAATGTATACATAAAAAGAAATCGAGGTCACATTCACAAATTTGAAATAAGCAAGTCAGTCAAATCAGGCACCAACAACATGCAGATTATATTCACAAACAGAAAATTATCAAGCCAATGCACCAGAGGAGTTATCAACCGTCAAAATGAGACTGAAAGATCACCCTTAAGCTTTATCTTAAAAATTGTGTCTAAGCTAAATGCCGCAGCCTCAACAAGCTCTGATGCTAGACTGATAAACCTCTGCTCATGATACAACAATAGAATACAATGTGCTAAACTCTTGTTAGAAAATGATGTTTTAGAGACAAAGAAAAACCTAAAGTCATAAATAGTAAATCAATTTAACCAGCTCTCAAAATCTACAAAGACACAAACATATACCTTACATGTATTCTATCTAAGGGGGTAAATGGTTGAAAATGTATACCATCTGTGCTGTCCAAACAGCACTAAAAGTAAATTAAAGCAAAAATTAAGTGATTCTATACCTAACTAAACAGAAATGGAACAACATAGTAATTTGGTTACGTCCTACTTAGCGTATTCTAAAAAAAGCATGATCATCAATCCCATAAATACTCATTCTAAGCTTAAATTATAGATAGAACAGGCACTTAAACCATATATAACCAGCACGAAGCCAAGAGAACTACCGTGGGATTTACTGTAACTGGAGAAACCGAGAGAGTAACAATCCCTATTTATCTATTTTTTTCTGATAGGTAAATAAAGAGAAATTACAAAGTCCCTATAAAACCACTACAATATAAATCTAGTTTACTTCCTATAAACTGGCATCCAGACAGGTAGACATCCCAATGAAGTACGGTATCCCAATTCCCAAAGCATCACGAGAATACTAGACAAGGTGACCCCAATTATAATAAATAAATTGAATTTTAAGAGAAGCTAGAATTGAATACAAAATTTATGAGGAAATATCAATGAAAAACAAAATTCTCACAAAAGAACAAAACTACCCCTTATTTAAAAAGAGTTTATGTTACTTTTCTTCAAAGAACAGATCAAAAGAACAAAGAGCATTTAATTATGTATTCTGAACATAATTTTGAGAAAATAGCTCAGAACTTCTGGTAATTGAGCGCTTAGAGGGCACAGCATAATTAAAAGCTTTGAAGCACCATTGAATAACTAAACTAGTGATTGGATAACAGAGCTTCAGAAATAATATGAACATTTTCAGACGGTCACCCAGCTCAATCAAAAGTGAGACAATACCAAAAAAATAAAAAGAATCAACTGCCAAATGGAAACCAAGGGACTGATAAAAAAGAAAGAAACTAAGGGACAAGAAGATGGAATAAGCAGGGAAATATAGGACAAACTATCATCTAAACTATTGTCCTACAGCAGAGACCATATGCATTTGTAACTAACTTAGACAAGCAGGAAACAGTTAAGCCAGGTACCTGACTTATAAGTTATCAATTTATAACATAGACCCTTATTAGGAGTAGTAATTCACAATAAATGCATCAACTGACTGGTTACATTTTCATAACTGATTATTCAGTTGGGAAATAAAATCCCAATCTTATTTTTTTTCTTTTTCTCTATATCTCTAGTATTTTATTTTATGTTTGACTCCAAGATTATTATGAATCTTTCATTGCCAAGTAAAATCCTGATTTCCCTCCCACTTGTTCTCTCCAATTCAAATCTCCATCTATGCTTTTTCTTTTTCACTTTCTGCATAATAGTTAAAAAATTCTGTCTGTCGTCTAAAATATATACTCAACACTTTTCTGTCATTAAACAATGGAAGAAGTATTGAACTAGTCTAGAAAGCCATGATTGCTAATGGGGACGAGGGGGATGAAGGATAAATATCACATATTATCTCACATAAAACTCAATCAATTCTAATTATTCCATGTATCAAAATAATGAAACATCACTGATGTATCTTCTAGACAATTTTCCTAACCTAAATTGGACTCTAATAAGATAGCCACAAATTAAATAAGATAACTGTAAATAAAAAAACTAATTAAAATACAACTTCTATTCGATAGGCTTCTAAAGCCTCTTATATTGTTCTAACCAACTTTCACGGCCTCGTCCTACATTAGTTCTCCTCTGAAAAACTCGACCCCGTCGAGTTAAAAACATCAACACAAGAATAAGCAAGTTGGATCGCCAAAGAATTCTTTGCAAGCTTGAAATTTGGCAAGTCGATAGCACAAGTAAGAGTGAACTTGGTGTTACCTTTGATAATCAAATAAATATTAGCACGAGTATTATGTTGCGCATGACGATCCCATACCCATGTACGCCCTAAGATAATGTGACAAACCTTAAGGAGTAGAACATCCCACATAACGGCAACCTTAAGCTTGTCAACGGAAAATGTAACCAATTACCTCTGGGTAACCCTACAACCTTGTATTGTTAATCCATACAACATCATACGACTCCGAGTGAAGGCTCAACTTTTAACCCAAATTTTTTAATTGATTCCTCAGAGATAACATCCGTACAACTCTCAGTATCAATCACAAGAGAGCACATTTGTCCCGCACATGCCTCTCGTCTGAAAAATTCGCCTAAGATGAATTTTAGGATCATCCTTATGTTTTTGGGCTACAAGTAAAGGTCGAAGAACACCAGATGAGCATCAAATTCCAAATTTTGCTCATCGAGCTCATATTCGACTTCTGACGGCTTGCAAACATCTTCGTTTAAGTCAGTTTTCCCGCACTCTTTGTCAACAATAGCAAGTTGTCAAAAGGGAGAAAAGGCAACATTCATCTTTGGGGAAAGACTCTCAAAAGATGTGGCCAAAACCACGACAAGTTATAGCACTTAGACGTATGGTTGTTGCTAACATTAGAAGAACCTGAGGTACGACTAGGCATACTAGTAGCTGAAGGGCTTGATGATGATCTTTCCACCGTCCTATTTAAAATAGGCTTCACAAAAGTACGATCTCTCTGAGTTTGGACTTGTATTGGAGGCCTAACAGAATTCCTTTTCGAATTATCCGCTACTTGGGTAGTAATTTGAACAACATCATCCAAGAACAAAAGTTACCTGAAGTTACACTACCTGTAATTTCCAAATTCAATCATCGACAGTACATGGAGATTAAAACTTCTTCAACCCAAGGGAATTCAGACCGTGTAACTAACTATAGAACATTGAAGTATACTCGACTACAAATTTACTTCCTTATACCAACTCAAGTTAATTGCAAATTTGCTCGTTGCTTATAATCCGAAAGTGCAAAACGTTGTGTCAATGCATCGTTCATATCTTCTCATCTTCTCACAGCTGTATATAAATTTCGCTGATGTTGATTCCACCAAATACGGGTTGTTCCTTTCAACTTCGCTTCGACAAAGAAAAGTTTCTTTCATCGGATAATTCATACCAATGAAAGAAGCTCTCTAAACTATGAATCCAATCGAAGAATACTTCGGGACCATTATCGTCATTGAAGTCTCCAACATCTAATTTCGCTCCTCTATCCACTGTATTCATCCTAGGATCTGGAACATGATTAACTCGTGGATTAGGGTCATGTTGTTGTAGTATCAGATTATTAAGATCTGAGATGGGGTCTTTAAAATTCTTACGAGCATCTTCTCGTCTCTTATCGACGCGTTCTGTGAGTACGCCAGCTTTTGATGTAAGTGTTGTAATAAAAGCTTGAACATTTTGTTGCATTTGCAGTAAGTGTTGTGATTGAATCTTCAACCTTTTTGAGATGTTCATCTTGTTGTAACATATAAGTATCAAGCATGACGTTGATTTCTCCAACATTTACCATGGTTCCTAAGTGTAATTTGTCAGGGGATATTTTTCTCAGAACTCTTTTTATTCTTCACTTTCACGGGTTTTGTCTTCTCCGCTTCACTTTTTCACGTAAGTCCAAGGTGAGCAACAAGCTTGAGGCTAAAGGCTTGAAATTTTCTCGACAAAAACAAGGATGGTGGTGGCGGCACACAGCGACAGGTGATGGTGGTGAACGTTTCTACTCCCTTTCTCATTTTTTCCTTCCTCTCTCTTCTTCTACCTTTCTTTTTGTTGGTCTGTTTTGAAACATAAAAAGGTGGGCTGCAATCTAGGGTTCCTTGATTTGATAGGGTTGAAATTTGGGGATTATGAAGGTTAACAATGGTAGCATGTTGTAGGCGATGATGTAATGTACGTTTTGGGTTTGGGAGATGGTTTAGGGTTTGGATAAGGCTTCGTGTGGCCGGAAGTTTTTTTTTTGTCCTAAGATGATGACACTGATTTTGGGATGCCTGATGGTAGATTGAATTTGGCTCTAATACCAAAAATGATGGGGACGAGGGCTTGGGATGAAAAATAAATATCACACAAGATTATCTCACACAAAACTCAATCAATTCTAATTATTCCATGTATCAAAATAATGAAGAACATCATTATTTATAATACTCCAACACAACTTTCCTAATCTAAATTAGGACTCTAATAAGATAACCACAAATTAAACAAGATAACTGCAAATAAAAGAAACTAATTAAAATACAACTTCTATTCCATAGGCTTCTAAAGCCTCTTATATTGTTCCAACCAACTTTCAAGACCTTGTCCTTCATCAATTGCACATCAAAGCTATTCTTTCAACTTGAAAGAATGATATTTCTCATCCTTTTATGAAAAACGAATGTCAAAAACAACATTCCAGATTGCTAACAAAATGCGTGAACTGGAAAAAACAATCCAGACTATAAGTCACACTAGGTAGTGAATTGTGGTAACTCAGAGTACTTATTAAAAGAAAGTAAGAAGGTATCACATAAACCAAAAGAAGGTATCAAGTTATGCTTAACTGAACCAAAGAAATGCATAAGTAACTTTTAGAAGCAGAATGCAACAAGAAAAATTGCAGTCTGGAAGCTAAAATCAACTCTAGAAAAATTAGTAGCTTTCAGTGTCCTAAAAATCCCTGTTAATCCCGCCTAGGCAATAGGCGGGTTGTAACAATCCAGTCCCACATCGAAAGATAGGGAAAAAATTTGTCTGCATATAAGAAAATAAGTTACTACCAATAGTACCTTCAAGTCATGACTTTTGGGTGAGCCTGTGGTGGGCTAAGATGACAAAAGAAGATACTATTGAGTCAGTGGTTTAAAGCCTTATTTTGATGGATTTGATTCGGTTCGGACTTGAGATTTAACCCGAGATTTGTTCCGAACTCGGGATTTAACCAGTGTTGTTACATATGGTATCAGAGCCGACTCTCGAAAGCTCAGCTCAGGTCATCCGATCGGATTGCCGGAGGTGGGGACACGAAGGCTGGTGGTATTATCCCACAATGGAGATATGGAGGTCCGGAAGTGGGGACACGAAGCCAGCTGGTATTATCCCACAATGGCTAGAGAGGCAAAAATCTGTGAACCGTGTGTGTGATCGATTCTGACAAGGACGTCAGAAATATAAGTGGGGGAGTTTGTAACACCCCAATCCCATATCGAAAGATGGGAAAAAAATTTATCTGCATATAAGAAAATAAGTTACTACCAATAGTACCTTCAAGTCATGACTTTTGTGTGAGCCTGTGGTGGGCTAATATGATCCAAGAAGCTACTATTGGGCCAGTGGTTTAAGACCTTATTTTGATAGATTTGATTCGATTCGGACTTGAGATTTGACCCGAGATTTGTTCCGGATTTGGGATTTGACCCTGGTTGTTACATAAGTCCTCCCCCTCAATTTGTCTGGGCACCGAGGCATAATCAAACCTCTACCACAATGATTAAATAAAGGCTTTGAAGCTCTATACTACTTGAAATTAATTTGTTAAGCCTTTAAGGGGTTTTTGTTGGTATTTTTCATGTAAAATTCAAGAAAATTACATCAACTATATGCTTTGTACAATATAACAAGTATATAAAATAGAAAAATATATAAGTGAGACCTAAGAAAACTCCTAGTCTACCTAGTCGCTAGGAACCTCCTCCACCGCCGCTTAGCGATTTTCTAAACACTGATAGCTTTAGAAAGCCAAGTCAAAATTAAGAGTAGATAATTATATACTTACAGCAAAAACAGCTTGAAGGAAGACATTCTGCATCCAAAGAGAAGGGGGAGGATCATCTATTCCAATCTTACATAATCTCTCAAACCAGCGAAAAGAAACTACACTAACCTGCTTCACTACCAGATGCAACTTATACATTCACCAACATATTCAGAGAAGTGTGATGCAGGACTAGAAACTGGAAAGATGAAACGACATAAACCGAATTAGTACAGTGGGAAAATAGCAAGGGAACACTAAGTCTCTAAATCGTAAGCACAATGGTTTTGCCCGCAGACAGCCAGATCAATCACAAACGAATATCAATTTATAAACTCTTAATACCAGCAATATTAGTGTGTAAAATAACAAATAGACTTGGCTTTACATAGAGACCAAGTGAACTAAACAATCTCCTTCCCAATGTGGGACTCTAAAGATGACAACAGTCTTAGAGAATAAAACAACTAAATAAAATAAACACGTACATAAATAACTAGAGAAATCAAAAGCTCATCCATGACAATGACCTATCAAACTAGAGTTCGAAAACATTCAGTTATATAAACTAAATTGTCCCTGCTTGCAGTTTATGATTACTTGCAATGAGTCCACAGTGTAGACAGCCCATTAAATTGCTCATAAAGATTCAACTTCAACTGCCATTTCTTAATCCTTATTCACACATAAATATATACATAAATATATTTGAAAGACACCAAGTCCTGGGGTACCCAGGTAGATAAAAAGTATACCCAGATTAACTTTTCAACACTAATTCATACCACCAATAAGCAGTTTCTTTTATCTTCCAAGCTGTACAAGGACTGCAGATAACAGTATTTATGTTTACAGACAAATAAAAAGAGTTTTTAGTTAAACCAAGCTGCCTATGAGAAGCTTTGATTAAATCTAAATCAAAAACATCCCCGAAACGGCCAAGCTTCTTATAATATCATTCAATTCAAGGCATGCACAAGTAGATTAACCTGAGTACCATACCCAAATATAATTATTAGCCAACACATTGCACCTACATCATTTAAAGATCTGTTAAACTTATCAATGGGAAAACCCATTTCACAAATCAGAGATATCACAGACCAAGATCAGCAAATGAGATAGCAGTTAACAAGATCTCCAAGTAACCAAAAGTAAACCAAAGTCAAAGTGTTCTACTGTGGTATACACTTCCGCGTGGTTAATATGTGATGGAAGTATGGAACAAAAATACAATACCTTCAGCAAAGACCTATTGCAGGAAACAGAAGTTCAATTCAAGAAAATAACCGAAGGAGCTAGTAGTTCCTTCAGAGTAGAGTTATCCCTGTAAACAATACTTTTCCTAGTCCTTCAGTGATATTGATCAAGTTTAGCCAAAACCTAACTTTGTATTTTGACTAACAGGAAAAATTAGGGGAATTCGGTTATGATTAAAAAAAATCATTCCAAAATAAATTGTCAGCACACAAGATACGTGCATTTCAAAAAGGGGCACCCTCTTGATCATTTCAAGAAGAATAAAAGTCAACCCTAAGTAAAGCTTTTATAACATTAGAAAAATATATCTACGTCTCACAACTTTTTTAATATTGACAGCTAACAGCTTAGAGGTTACAACTCAAGAGCCCAAGAGGATATAGATTTCATAAAAACTTCCTGCTGGCCTGCACACTCTCTCCCTAAATCTTGAAAAGATAATCCAAAGCTTGAAAACATCAGAGAGAGCAAGAAATCGCACAGCTGCAAATAAGTATGTTTACAGTAATGTGTCTAAATTAAGACACAGATAATCGTCATTCTTGTTCACTAGAATTTGTGAAACAATCTTAGGTGGTTCACTGCCATGTTTACTAGAATTTGCCTACAATACCTCTAAATTTTAATAAAAATAAGTGAAATCAAGAATACTATCTTAATTAACTAAATACTTCTCTTTAACCTAACTTATGGAGTAAGTTAAATGCCAAGGCGTCACAAAATTAGCTCCCGACTTCCACGCAAGCACACTTCCTAAGTTCATCTAACAAAATTCCTAAAAACAAACAATTACAAACAACAATGGCTTCAAAGAAAACATATTTAAACTCAATTTTATATTAAACCTGCTACAAGCAACACATTGAAGAGGACCCTGCTTTCCATCTGCAAGGTAATTTTTCTTCTGATTTCCATTCTCATTAACCAGCTTGGCAAAATGCAAAAAAGCTTTCTTCAATGCGCCCTGATCAACCTCGTTATGCTTATTATGACCAACATTATGCCTAGCCTGATCACCTCGCATATATTTGGCAGCCCTCATTTCATCATCCCGCCTATACGGACTACTCGTGCCAGCCATACCCAAATGCCCATTCGGATTTAAACCCACATTTCCATACTGCAAAAGCTGCTGTCTTTGCCTTGCAAACTCATCCCTTTCTTCTCTCTCTTCTCTTTCTCCCCCTTTCCCCATCATCAACATACTTCCTCTTCAGTGAATTCTCCTGCCCTAGGGAATTCCAGTAATCTTGGTTCCGGTCTCGGTCTCGCACTTCACGAAATTCAGGGCTCGTTGGAAATTGACGGTCAAAACCTAATCCTTGACCAGGCATTTGGTGATTGTTAGGCAAAAACCTAGCTGACGGGGTAAAATCTTGGTAATCCGGAGGCAAGGCGAAGTAGGATCTGACAATACCGTCAGCCTAGAACGATTGTTCTCCGATCAAGCATGTGAAAGCCATAAGCTGGAGAGGGTGGTTGGCCTAGATTGTCAGGAAATGGGAATGGAGCTCCGGAAGGAGATGGACCGGGGGCAGAGTGGGGAGACGGACCGGGTATGGGCTTTTGCTTGCTAGGGCTAGGTTTTGGAAGTGGGTTGTTGTCTTTAGGGTTAGAGGAGGGTTTGGATTTTGGGGGTGGAGGTGGTAAATGTTTGGGGTCGCCGGCGGCGGGAAGTTTCTGGTCGGACGGAGCGTTGTTGTTGTTGTTTCCAGATTCCCAACGGGATTTCCGGTGGGAAGAGGAAGAGGAAGGCTTATTTGATGAGCCCTTGGGATAGTTGCCTCCGGCCATCGTGTTTTTGTGCTTATTGGGAGCGCAAATATTGCCGAACAATGGCGCTATTCCTATTCTTACCCTGCAATTAACCTGGACGATAATATATATAGCGGGCGGATAAAGACCAATGTATTGCTATAAATTTTTGGTACTTATTATATATTTTTTATAAAAAAAATATTTTTAATATTTATTTACATAAATAGTCGATTTAAATATTTAAATATTCTTAATATAATCAATTACGTGAATAATTATTAGTGTTAATTTTTTTAGATAAATATGTAATAAATAAAGTTCTCCTATAATATTACCAATCCATATATTCATAATTTTACAATTATAATTCAATATAAATTTATCATAATACATAATAATACTTTCAAAAAGTAATAACTTTAAGAATATTTTTATTTGATTCCCTTTTATTGTTACTTTCGAGTTTTAAAAGAAAATATTTCTTATGAGATTTGAAACTATTTCCAATTAGCTTGTTCGTAATATATGATTGTGATTATACAATTCAATTCTCAAGCGCTTTATTATTTTGTTAGTGTGACAGGTAGTCTTCAAGAAATATTAATAACATAGAAATTTTCATTAAAATAATGAGCATGATGGATTCAATATGCCATTTAATAGAAGAGGGATGTGAGACTCACTAGTCACTGTATGTTTATGCGACAGGATGATGTGAAAATGACAAAAAATACATATGAAACTATTAATTTTCATAATATAATTATCTTTCACTTTATATACTTCATCTCATCTTTTTAAGAACAGCAATAATTGTATATTTAGTTATCATTTTGAAGACAGAAAGAATAATGTCGGAAGAGACAACTTGGTGTAACCAAATTTGTTATTGACTTTTAAAAGTCAATTTAATATATTTTAAATTCAAAAGTGAAATAATTCATTAAAAATTATGAAACAATAAAATTTATAATTAGTAATATTTTTTAGATAATTTAGCATATTTATCATTATATTAATTACAATTAAGATAATCTATATCAATTTTAAATTTAAAAATCTATTAAATTGACTTTAAAAAATTAACAATAATTAAATAATATGAAATAAATGAAGTATAATTTATATAAAAGTAATATTAGAGATACCAACTGTATAAAAAAAATAGAGATCAAAACTTATAATTAAATATTTTACACACTTTTTTTAATAAGCAAAGTATGCTCAGCAACCCCACTATATGGCTTTATGGTCGTGCGATAAGAAATTAGGCTCTGTTTGGATGTCGCAAAACTAAGAGGTATGCTCTCTATTAATTTTTGTCAAAACCCACTTCTCCTTATCTTCTTCTTGTTATGTTTAAAGCTGCAACTCCTCTATTTATATGCACCACCGAGCTCCTCCAGGTAAGAATCTCTCTCTCTTTCCTTCATTGAAATCAGTGTTATTAAATAATAAATCAAATTCACGTTAAACTTAAATGTAAACAGCTTTTTATATATTTCCCATAAATTTACTACAATTCTTCTATACATAGAACTTTTGAATTTTTGAGTGGAGTTGTATTGTGCAGTAAATTCAAATTTCTGAATTATAGCAACTTCCAATGAACAATTGGAACCATCAAAATTCGTTATGTGAAAAATTACAGCCAAAGGTTATAACTTTTTCTACTTGCTAGTGGTCTGTGACTTTGGTGATCTGAATTTTCAAGTTTTATATACAAAAATTACATATATCTTACACAAAATAAGTAACTTGTTAACATCACATCTGTAATAGGCTTTAATGGCTGTTCCGTTATTTATACATAGTTACATACATGAGCTAAAATTTACATTTGATCTTAATTTCATGAAGGTGAGTGCCAGATTGTTGGTGGTAAAATGCATTGGACATAGGTCGGCATATCTGTTGAATCTTTGAAGGAATTATGGCTGTTTCTCTTGCAGTGAAGATATGGCCCGGTATTACCAATTCTGTAGGAAAAGCTAAAATCGTCAATGGATGTAAGTAGTTCTCTATATGAAACTTTGTTTAGCAGAAATAACAATTGTGTAGTGATCAAAAGCCGAAGTTCACAATGATTTTGTAATTGAAGGACACTTTTCTTGACAGTTTGTTTTTTCCCTTCATTGACAGTGGCCCAAATAATTTGCTTATTCAGCATTAAAACTAGAGATTTGAAGGAGAATGTTACTTCAATCATTTAGCATTACCAAGTGCTATTTATGGTTCCTTAATTTTCCTTTTGTTTAGTAGAAAGAGTATATTCTTTAGAATATCATAAAAGTTTTAACCATCCAAAAGCATGCTTCACTCCCCCCCCCCCTCTTTATTTATATATCCCATTATATAATAGATATATCTCACGAATATTGATTTTTTATTGTAGTGATTTCGCTGGAACTTTAAAAAAATGCAAACTATGATATTTTGTTAAACCCTTAAACTGTCTGCATATCAACTATGAAGTGTCATTATGTTTCTGACTGTTCTGTCTTCACTCTTATGTCGAAGAGACCATATGATGACTTTATCTACTCTAGTCCTGATAAATTAATTCATTATTATTCCTTAAGAAAATTCTAATGAGTGCTTTTGTAGCATATCAGATAAACCAGCATCCAGCAGTAATGCAGTGTTACCTTCTCAGGAAACATCATCTCATCGCCGGCTTGTTTTAGTATGTAGTGGAGTTTCATTAGTTGCGATATTGACCTTCAAACCAGCTTGGGCTGGAGAGGAGTCAAATGGCCCCGAGGACAAGGATGAAAGTGTTATTGGTGCCATAAAGTCAATATTCGATCCTGATGAGAAAACAAAGTCCGGAAAGGTGTTGCCTAAGGCTTACCTGAAGTCAGCAAGAGAAGTGGTGAAGACACTGCGCGAGTCATTAGAGGAAGATCCCAAGGATAATGCTAAGTTTAGACGGACAGCTGATTCAGCAAAGGAATCTATTCGAGAGTATCTGGGTAATTGGAGGGGAAAACAGACAGTTGTTAACGAGGTAAGTTTCCTCAATGAATTTGAATTGGTTAAAGCACAGGAAGGTTTCATATGTTGGTGATCCCAGTTACTATTTTTATGAATTCAAAAATCTATTAATGCCTTCGATAAATACAGGACTATTATTTGGGCATTTATAATTTTGAATGAAGATTATTCATCCCTGGCCTTGGGAGTAGGAAATTCCCAGTATTTAACACTTATTATTGCCCATTCAGTCAGGTACATCAATACATGTTTTAGAACCATCTTGCCATTTTATATTTTGTCGAGTCCATAGAATGTGTTGAATTAGTTAATCCTGGAAAAGTTCTTTCAACACAATAAATCTGTAGTGATGTGCGATGCTCACTTTTATGTTAGCTAGCAAATAAACTTGTAGCGGATCACCATTGCAAGAGTTGATTCAATGGGATCCAACTACATTTTGCTTGCCATACCATGTTTTGAAGGTCCCATTTAACAAAGATGTGGTTTGTAGGAAGGGTTTATGGCTAATATTTACATTTTGGAGACCTTTAGTTTAGGATCAGATCACCACCGCAAGAATCACTCAACAGGTCCACTTGAAAATTGCCTTATCAGTGTCGTTTCATATTTTTAAGGTCATCATTCGTGTTCTATCTATTGCTAAAAAGATGAAAATCAACTGCTTTACAGTTCTTTCTTGGAATGGATAAGTCGTCTTACTGGATCCCTTCATTGTCAACAGCAATTGGTAGACGTTTTTGACATCCGTTCATGTTTTGCTCTATAGTTCCTAACTACTTGATTAAAATGAATCTTGTTTTATATTCACTTTTCTGTATTCAACTGTATCACTGATCAGCCCAAACTAAAATAACAAGAAATAGGCACACGCCTTTCTAGTGTTTTAGGTTTTGATCTGTAATTGAAGTTCCATCGCCTCATTTCGCCAATCTGCTTGGATGCTTAGGATAGAGGTAAAGAAGATTATTGAACTGATAAACCACCATTTTGAACCCATCCTACTATACTGCATTGGACATTTGGATCAACAAGTCGAGTTGAAAGCATTTGTTTAAATGTTCTACAATACTCGGAAGTTTTTGGGACTATTTTATTGCCGTTGGGAACTTAGTTATACGACCTTGACATTGATCTTATGGTTACATGCAGGAATCATATGTCAAGCTTGAAAAAGCAATCAGAGCTCTGGCTAGTTTCTACTCCAAAGCAGGGCCTTCAGCCGCGCTTCCAGAGGCGGTTAAGGCTGACATTCTAAATGATTTAAAGACGGCAGAAGAATTTCTGTAAAATATATGACTTTTGCCATTTATACGTACAATGTACATTTAGTCCAACCAAAGCACTTGCAGATAACATTTTGTGACTATTTATTGTTATTATTATTAATTTGTAATGAAGTAGGCAACCTTTTACACTAGTTTGCTGTTAACGGATTAGCTGGTGTTGATTTGTATAGAGAACTCATTTCATATACGGATATTCAGGGTCACACAACTGACTACATTGTCAACTTAAGATAAATAACAACATGATTTACTTTGTAAAAATCCTGCCTGCTGCCTTCTGGAGGGAGGGCGAGGCTCATTGCTGGCTCTGTCTATGTACTTCATCATCAGCTGTCCAGAATCTTAACGAGTATTCACAATATATTTCTGGTTGCCGTGCAGTGCCATTTAGATGAGATCCAAAATCTTAATGAGTATGCACAATGAATAATGCTAGAGACACAAACTATTCTACAAACTGTTGATGTGACATACTCCATCCTCAGCTTTTTATGTGGGGCCGAAAGATTACATTGAAACAATTTGTTGATCAATATGCTGAGGTGGAGTATATCACATCAGCAGTTTGTAAAATATTTGTAGAATAGTTTGTGTATGTATCATTACTCATGCACAATATTCTGAGTAAAAGCCACAGTGCTAACAAACTATTTCAATTACTGCTTGCCATCTCCAACCAGAATGAATAGAAACATCAATACATGGATTCATCTGATATAGCAAGCTTAATATATATTGGGACTTTAAAAAGTCAGCTAATTCAACAAGGCAGGTGTCAACACTGAGCCAAGGGCCACAAATTTAAGTTTATACAAGTTTTAACTATAGGTAGATGATGTAAAAAGTTGTCCTAATGCCGTCAACTTCCTTGAGACACATTAACAGTTTGAATTTTTAAGCTCTGTCACCACCACAGCAAATACCACGACGAAAACCAATCCTTTTGCTGTGTTACAACATCAGTCGGTCATTCATCATTTCATCACTGTATTAGCAAGATTTTGCTAGAAAAGCAGGACTTCAGTGAATTTAAAGTAGAGACTTTCAGCAGAAATCTCAAATTCAAATAAGTAATGATGTTATTTATACTACCTTATACTACGCTACCATCCACCATTTGTCACAATATTATGAAGCTTCAAGAACGTGACAAAACCCCTTTCGAGCTGTATACAGACAAAATGGATATACAATTTTTAGAATGATATAATTTCAGATAATGTATATGTTTGCAGGTTTTGCAAAGGCTCAAGTAAACCCAATGAAGGAGCTGGCTTAGTCTCATGCTTTCCAAACTACGCTAATCTAATAGATAAAAATTTGGTAAGAAACATGTCAAAATCACATTTTCTTTGTGAAGAATTGGTTATGTAAGCACTTGGAAAAATCTTTAGAATATCGGAAATAGAAACTGTGACTGTCAATAAGCCACAATAGTAATACATTCAAAAAAAGAAAATAATATCAAAAGTTTACGTAATACAACTGCCTAGCTCACACTCAACTCAACGCCTTTTATCCCAAACTAGTTGGGGTAGGTTGAAATGAATCTCATATGAAAGCGTAAAAAACGAAAGATAACATACATTTAAAAAAACTGAAAAAAAATTGTAAATATAAATAAATAATATAACAAAAGTATAAAACCCCCAAAAGTTGATACTAAAAAAACAAATATATAAAAGAGATAGATATAAACAAAAACAACTAGCCAGGTCAAATAGATTAAATTATTCAGGTAAGTAGCTTTGATGAGTTGATAAGAATTTGAATTTGAGGGAATATGGATTCATGCTATTCCTTCAAAATAGATATGAATCAAACCTTGGCACAGTCCCAAGACGACGTGGGTCATATTCTGTTGCTTGGCGAAGAGCTCTTGCAAACGCCTTGTAGGTTGCCTCAATTATATGGTGAGAATTTTCCCCAGCTAGCTGATTTTATTCAAGAAAATAAAATAAAATATTACAACATATTTGGAGTTTGATGGAAAATTATAACAAATTTGTCTATATTGAATGGGATGGTAGAAAACAATAAAAAGTTATAATTTATGTTGAATTGTGCCCAAAATCAATAAGAAGTATACAGTGAGCATGAAAGTAAAATGTATATGGACAGAGTTCAACAGTCGATTAAATGCAAGGCTTCGATGGCTTTGATATGTATTTCATTACTTCTATGTTTTTGAGAGGGTTTTTTCTACCTCATTAGATGTAGTTTCTCTTATTCATCTATAAAATCATACATTCGTATCCAAACTACAAACAAACAAAAATTGCAAGGAATTGATTTTGTTACCTGCCGGATGTGAAGTGTCATACCAGATGTATTGACCAAAGACTGAAAAAAGTGCTCCACCAGCTACTATAACAAAGTTCCGCAATGTTAGTAATAAGTCAAATATGGGAAAGAGAAGGAACATAATGAAATACATTAAGCAGAAATATATTTATTCATATATCAGAATTCACATGCTCTCTTTATGGATAGAAATAGTACTTATAAAAGATTAATAATGTGAATTAGTTCTTAGAAAATAATAATAACAAAAAAAGTTAAAAAAAATACACACTGCATAAGCAAATAACAAGTGTTAAGGACATGATCGCGTTTACTGGTGCTGGCTAGCTAGTAAGGATAACTCCAAATAATGGAACAATAACCGATAAGAGTATCAAATTTATCAGCCAGTTATAAGAGATGAATCACAGTATAACAGCACCAATGCAAAACAAGTTACACCCTTGTTAAAGAAACAAAATAAGGCACAGAAATTTAGTGGTTGATATGTTAGTAAACAAAGAGAAACAAGTACCTGAGTATCATATGTTCCAACTCTCTCAGTGGGTATGCGCAAATCGTAGCTTAAATGTGGCCGTCCAGATAAATCCTAATAACCAAATAACCATAAGTACTTGTACACCAAGTTTGCACAAGAAATAAGTAGATAAATTTGAAATCTAGAAAAAAGTATTTCTGAAAGTAACTATGACCCTCCATTCTGTAAGCTGCGTCGCAGATTGCTATGAAGAGTGTATCTTAGTGATTTCAGGGCCTTTTATAGAGTCAATCCAGAAGTAATAGCATGTGTGTAAGTGAACTTGGTGGCCAATATTACACTTAATGGAAAGTTCCACCACTTAGGTCTAACTGAATTTTATGCTTGATAAAATAACCTCTATTTACAGGACACTTCAACTCTTAGATATGTTATGAAAAAGGCATATATTTATGTCATCCTCAGAAATAATGAACACAGGCATCATATATATCCACAACGTTTATTATTAAACCACTTTTTTGACAGGTAAAACAACTGATTAGTTTTCTGCTCACACTATTGCACTTAATCAACATACTCAGACATAAGTAATCATTTTGGTCAAGGTTGTAATGTCATTGACAATGACACCCAACAACATTGTAATAAAGAGCAGAGTTCCATATTAATACTCAAATTTGATGAACGATAATTCTATCTTTCCGTTTCAGCAATTAACAATAAGAAATATTTTTATACATCAATCATTTAGAAAAGTAACATTAACTATTTGAATAGAATAGCCACTTCAATATTTTATGATAGAGCAAAATCATGTAGTGGTAGAATACTGTATCCCAAATCACGGACTTATGTCAACTCTTCACTATAATAGACACCTACGAATTTACCAGATGGGAAAACTAATGTATTACTCTTATTCTATAAGGGGGGAAAGGTCGATTAACATATTGAACATATTTAGTACACAAACTTCAATAATGAATAATATGCAGATATTCTATTATATCGTAGTATTTTCATAATATTGCTGATAACATACCAGCGCAACATGTACCAATGCTTCATCAAGTGGAGCTGAAAAGTCCCCAAACCGGTTAATTCCTTTTCTATCACCAAGGGCCTGCAGCAAAGCCTGCATTACAAATTAAATTAAAGCATTCGGTGTTAATAAGCAGAGTGGGCAATAATTAATTAAATATACGAACAAATACAATTAATTAAATATGCAAACGAACACAATGAACAAATACAATCACATCTAAAACCAACTTAAGAAATATAAAGCAATTAACTAGTGCAAAGTCTTTGGGAGGTCACCGTTCCAATGGCAAGGGCAATATCTTCGTTAGTGTGATGATCATCAATGTGAATATCGCCAGTAGCCTTTACATGAACGTCAAATAGGCCATGTGAAGCAAGTTGCTAAAACATACATTTAAAAACACAAATTAGCATCAAATCAAATTAAGAGCTGCTAATAATACACTACTAATTACAAGAAATTAACAAGCACAATTCATTTCAAAATAATCAAAGCTCATCGGTTCAGTTATTATCCAGGCAAAGCTCACATAAAATATTCATTGATATGAAAGATTGTGGAGAGGGGGAAAAGCAGTTGTAACTTCATGTCAATTTGGTTTCAGACATATGTTTTTTCGGGACAAGTCAAAAAAATATCGAAAGTTCAAAACCTAAAAAAGTGCAAAGTTCAGTACACAATATGTATATATAAATCCTAATTAACTATTTGTACCAAAAGTGTAGCTGACCGTAAAATCAATGCAGGACTCAAGTGAACCAATAGCAGATCCTTGACTCCATGTATACAGAAGATGCAAACCATGATTCAATAAACAAATTAATTAAATGTACAGCTTGAAGAAAGTACTCCTTTTACTAGGCTCTTTTGAATATTTTCTTTTTCAAATACCAAGATATTGTAGTTCTCCTTAAACCTGCAGCATTTTGGAAGCAAAACAAAGAAAAACTTTCAGATTATCTTAATGTTATAATCCCAAATTAATAGATCACCAATCCTTCCACAATTTGCACATACAATTACATTTTCCGACTCAAAAAAGCCACTTTAATAATTAAGGTCTCAAACCAAATGATATTCAAGTAAAGCGGTAATCTTGATCATGGATCAATCAATTTTAATTTGCTGATGACGTACCACATATCTGTCAAAGTATATACCAGTGTTCTAAAAATCCCCGCCTAGGCCCCGCCTAGGCGCTAGGCTCCCCCATGGCGCCCCGCCTAGGCGCTAGACCCCCCCTATGGCGCCCCGCCTAGGCGCTAGGACCCCCTCTTGGCGCCTCGTCTAGGCACTAGGCTCCCCTGACACCTCGCCTAGGCCTAAGGCGGCAAAAAAATTCCTCCAGGAAATTAGATGGAACTTAGGCGGAGAGATTTTTTATTTTAATAATTACCAAAACCAGATCTTGATATATTTATTTTTCTAATTATTTACCATATTCATAATGCAGTTTGTAACATATCAAATCACAACAAAAAAGTGAACAAGATCAAGTTAAAATGGATAATTTTATTATAGTTGTAATTTTTTGAACTTGTATCAACTTCAAATTATATAAATGATGATACATTTGTAATATTTAGTTTAATTCAATATAATTCTTAAATTTATATTTAGTTTCTTAAGTTTTAATATTGAAATGAATTCTTGAAATTTTAAATTTTATTATTTAATAACAATCTTGTTTATGAATAAAACTAATACGTTAAAGATATGTTTGAACTTTGAACAATTGTATGTTTGTGTTTGAACTTTGACATTGACAATATGGATATGTGTTTGAACTTTAAGTAAATGCCTTTATTATCTTTATTATAGATTGTTTTGCTATATATTATTGTTTTGTTTGGATAAATGTAAGATAAAATATTAAAATTGACTTAAAATAACAAAATTCGCCTAGGCTCCCTAGGCGCTAGGCCCCCCCTGGACCGTCCGCCTCCCGCCTTTTAGAACATTGATATATACAAGAAATTCTTTAAGAGGAATACACTCTTCCCCTAATAGTTAGCTAGATATCTACTCAAAGAAAATAATTTTTACCAAAACAAACATAAGCAAAGACTAACTCAGAAAATAATACTAACATCCACATAGTCAAATAAATGGTCTTTAAGCAACTTTTATCCTGATATTTAATTAACTTAGGGGGTGTTTATAAATATTGAATGAATCTGAATCTGAATGAAAAAAGTTGTTTGACAATTAACATGTCTGAAACATCTGAATGACATAATTTTATTATTTTAACCTTCTGAAAAAATTCAAAGTTATTGTAAATTTATTTAATATTACTTAATATAATAGTTAATATTTTTTTTTAATTTTTTAATTTTTTTTTACTTTATTCAGCTGCTCATTCAGCAAAAAAAATCTGACTTAGCCATTCAGCTCAATTATCTGACCGATTCAGCCATTCAGACGATTTTTTTTCAAAACAAACGCACTTAATAGCTGACCGATTCAGCCATTCAGATGTATTCAGTCATAAACAAACAGCCCCTTAATTCCCTTGTGATCAAATGCTTACTGAAAAGTTGGACTTGCTAACCAGGACTCTTAGTTTAAGACGGACAAAGTACCTCCCTATATTATGCCTTAAAGATATTCTTCACCTAACGGTGAGTCAAATATTTTATCAAACATACAATTTATGCAAAAACCAATGGAGTGCAACTGAATTGAGAAGAAAATACTAACATCCAACATGTGGTCAAGAAATGGAATTCCAGTGCTGCTGTCACTGACGCCTGAACCATCTAAGTTTATTTTAACCGCCACATTCGTCTCTTTCGTAACTCTTTTAACTTCCCCAATACGACCTTTATCCGAGAGAATTGCAGATTATTAAGAAAATCAAAAAAAACTTGTGTGTTTAGTGAAAGAGATTAACTTGGAATAGAAATTCAAGTTAAGGATTTAGTTACCAGTGTCGATTTGAGATGGGATTGTTGGAGAACCATTGTTTTCAACCACAGAGGAGGCGCGAGTGCCTGTTCTTTGAGAATCCATTAAACTGAGTTTACGATTGGTATGTGTAGAGAAGAGGAGATTTTGTTGAAAAATAAGACAAGTCTGTGCAACCCTAACCCTAGTTTTCAGTAATTGAGATGATGACGATGAATAGCTCACAAGACGAGGACGGGGAACTGAAAGCTCCATATGAGATTGCAGGTGAGAGTTGTGTACTGTTGACTGTTGAGCCGTCTTGAGCCACAATGGCAAGCGCAAACTATTTTACACTAGATTATGAACAATTGGAAATTTGCAAAATAAAAAAAAAAAAATATATATATATATATATATATATATATATATTGCGAATGTTTATATTAAATTTTTTAATTATCAATTTTATAAATAAATATTAGTGATAATTTTTTTTACAGACAAGTATAATAAATGAGGTTTTATTATAATTTTTACTTATATTATATATTGATAAATTTTATAATTATAATTTTATATAAAGTTATCATATTAAATAACTGCTACTTGCCAAATAATGAAAATAATATTTTTCCTTTTCTTTTTCTTTTAAAGGATCTCTTCTACTTTGAAGATACTATCCATACAAATACAATTAATTTCATAATCAGTAAAAAATTCATTAACGATAATAAAAGTAAATCACAAATTAACGATAATAAAAATAAACCTACACATTAATAATAATAATAAAATTATAGGAGATAGTGATACAGTATGTTGCTGAAAATTAAAGTTCAAGACACCTTGGGCTTGTCGTGGAACTTTAAATTGAAGAGGGGGAAGGAAAAAAAATAGAAGAAAAAAAGAGAGAGTATTTTGGAGTTTTTTAGCAGAGAAAAAAAAGGTGACTTGGAATTTAAGCTAAAGAGATAAAAGAAATAAAAGTTTGAGAAAAAAAATGGACACATTTTATTAATCTGAAATGAAATAATTCGTACATAATGGAAAATATTTCAATCACCTATTTGTCTATTGCTTTACAAAAATGGCACCACCATCAATAGTCATTGTATTATTGAGAGTCTTGTATTGTAATATATTTACGCGGAATTATAATTATAAAATTTTTAATTAATTTAGTTAGTTAATTTGACAAATTAAAAGTTCAATCAAGTATTCAATAAAACGTGCCAACTTCAGTGACCAAATCATTAGTTTTGCCGTTAATAATTATTTCTAAAATAACAATTATTTATTCAAAAAAGTATAACTATTTACAATTTTTTTGTAACAACAACAATCAACACAGGTTTATTAGATATCAGTTGATTTGATTACGATTGTCATTTTTTCTGATTATCTATTATATTTGTTTAAAATGATTATCTTTTTAATTCTTTATATTTTAATATTTACATCATTTGTAATACTAGTTTATTGATTAAAAAAAACACAGGTAACAAATTCTTTTTATAATTATTTGTAATAATATTCCGTTCAACTAAAATAATTATATAATTTTATATAAGAAGTTCATATATGAATTGCAAGTTATTGCAGAATAGACTCTCTTTCTTCCATTCCACTTCCTTGAAAGTTGAAACCATTATTACGACAGGCTACAGCAGCAGCAGCTACAACTATTGGAAATCTCCGGTGGTCAGCCTCCGAATCCTTCAGTGAAACCGACGCCTGAGTTTTCGGAAACCCCGTCTACGGCGAACTCCGCGAAGAACACCGCAGAGGTAAGGGATTATGCCGGTGTACTTGTCCATTACCCCTCCCTGCATCTCTTAAAAATACGCAAATTTAACCGTCTTCCCTGCTCTGCTAATGTTCGAATCTGCAACCGATGCCTAAAAGCTTATCTTAAGCATTCAGCCAGCGGAATGAATGAATGAATGAGTGAATGTTTTATTTTCTGTCAAGACATTCATTAGAATCAACATTTCATTCTTCTGAAGAGGAAAGAAGGGAGGTATTTATGATGAACAGATGAGAACAGAGAAGACAGACGTGTGTGCACGTTGCTTTCAAGTGGAGGAACCCGTCTACAAAAAAGAATATAATATACAATTAAGAGCATGCTTCCAATAATACTACTCCAATATATATAAAGATTCATCCAGATATACAAAGTATACGGTGTTTGATTGTATCTTAACTATACACCTCTTAATGCATTTTAAGAGCTCACATCTTTGTATTAAGAAATCGTTAAGATACAAATATGAGTCTAAACTATTCAGAGAACCTCTTAATACAAACATGTGAGCTTTTAAAATATATTAAAAGGTGAACTGTTAAAATGTATTAAGATGCAATCAAATACCATAGTTCATAAAGGAGCACTTAATAAATAAGTGACAAGTATAAGCAGCTAATCTTTGAAGGGTTTCCCTATATCTAATCTGTGATCACAGAGTAGCCCGCCCAATACACTGTACCGGATGTTTGTCAAAATTAAGAACCAGAATTCCAACACAACATGCTTCTATTAGCAAAGTAGTTGAATCTGGTAAATGACAACACATTTGTCCTTTGATCTATCTACCTACTATCAGCCAGATGTTTCTACTCCAAATAACAAATATCATGAGAACCTCAGGAAATGCTAAATACATGTGCATGCATGTATACCTGATATAACCACATTGAACATGCTGCACATCTCAAGCACCATGTCCAAGGCTAGAACTAAGCAGCGAAGAAGAAGAAGAAGTCTTATACTCTTATATCTTAAAGTTACTGGGTTCACATACAACCCAGGCTCCATAACAGCTAGCACAGTTGTTCAAAGATATTATAACCTACCCCGAAAGATTAGGACAGAGCAGCCATCCAAGACCACCAAAATCTACCCATATCCTGATGACTTGATTCATAATACCAGATGACAAATTACAAGAGCTCAGGAGAAACTTAGAAAATAAAAACTGAAAATCAGATATGTATATATATATATATACACACACACACACACAGAAAAGTTGCATGAGATAATTACTAACAAAGTTAGCACAGTTCATAAGATAGAATGCTCAATCATTAGGATAAGTTGAAATACAAAAATAAACTTTCTCCTTATTTCATCTTTTATCAAACACGATGCAGTGACAAAAGGAACATAACCATCAGAACACTACGGGTTGTGATACTTGGGGCACAATCCTGAGAGAACTTTAAGCAAAAGCAAAGCACCAGACCAAATGCGTTCCTCCAACTCTTGTCAATTGGTTGCATCCCACCCAGCAGAACATAGACCGGATTTCTCAAAAACTGAGCATATAGAAGACTGATCACAGAGCTGCAGCCATCACTCATCAGAATCATAGTTGAATGAAACAAGCTATCCAATTGTTCCAATGAAGGCATCAGTCCCTAATTTTCTCCAAAATCATTGTACAAAATCACTCTTAATGCATTTGCACAACTTCTGTATCCACATGTAATTCGCTTTCCATATCAATTGCACTTTGATGACCTGAAACAGATTTCACATGTATGGTACTCTCATCCGAAACAGAAGTAGATTCTGCCAAATTCTCATGGAGGACCTGAGTATGATTCTGAGCCAATGTTTTAGATAAAGAATCAAGAACAGGTTCAACAAAGGCAACTTTCACATCTTCGTGAGCATCACCCAGCTCATCCCCTTGATTAAATTTTTCTAGGTTCCCATTCGCCTCTTCACCAATCCCATCTGTTCCACAACTAGATTCTGTCAGATTTTCACTGTTAACTTGAGAAGTATTATTCTTTCCAGAGGTCTCATCAGAAGAATCCGGAACAGGTTGAACACAAGCAACTTTTTCATTTACTTCATGACTGTCACTTGCCACATTGCCTCCATTAGACTGAATACTGGTTTCAATTGGTGCAGTATTTTCATCAACTTTTTCATCTTTTTCATTTACTTCATGACTATCACTTGCCACATTGCCTCCGTTAGACTGAATACTACTGGTTTCAACTGGTGCAGAATTTTCATTTACTTCATGACTATCACCTGCCACATTGCTTCCGTTAGACTGAATACTGGTTTCAACTGGTGCAGCATTTTCATCAACAGTATTCTTAGCAAAGGGTTGCTCAACAGAATCAACAGGTTTGACAAAAGTGTAATTGACATTGATTTCACGTGCATCACCCAAATCAACTGCAATTTCACATGTGCCGTGAATGGTAGAAGCAGAAACAGAAACAGAGTTCTGGATTGCTATTGCCTCCTCTTCCAAATTGCTAGCAGAAGTTTCGCCTAAAGAATCATGAAGCATTCCAATACAAGAATCTATGACATTTTCTTTAAGAGCATCATCCTTGACATCATCCAAAGAAGACCGAGTATGATCTTTAACAGGTGAACCCAATACAGAGATTTCAGCCTCAAGAATGCCAGGGCTTGTATCAGAGGGGCTCACAGACTTTAAATTGACACTGGATTCAGCTACCTTATTCACTGATTTTGAATTGATGACAAGAGTCTCGTCATTAGTGGGTTCTTGTTTAGGTTCACAAGAAAAATTTAAAGAACTACTTATCACAGCAATATCATTTGAAGGAACAACTGGGGAATTCTCATTTGAAGGAATGACAGGGGCTTGTAAAGCAGAAGTTGTAGCAGAAGCTTTGTTATTGATCTCGTTCAAAGAATGCAATCCAGTGTCATCAGACATATGAAGATCATGCTCAGGAGAGGAATTCAGTTCAGATTTTTCATCCAACACGGGCAACAAAAGATGATTTTCCTTCACTTCAGTGGACTTTGTACCTACTGCAGCTAAAAAGAGAATAGAAACATATAGTCAATACAAATTCAACAAAATGGATAAGGAATAGAAAAATATGATGATATTCTGTCGCCTGAATTTGCAGTTATACCTCCCTCCATGATTTCTCGCTTCGCTAGCAGCTTCTGTAACATATCTGTACCGGGAAACACCAACATATTCATGGACCTCATTTCTTGTTTGTGAGATTCCTCAAGCGGATTGAAATTAAAATTTGCAGTCCATGTATGCATGTGTTCAGCAATAGCAGGAATGATCAATTTCTCAACTTTGAGAGAGCTGAGAGCCTGGAAACAAAAAGGACAGAAAGTCGCAAAGTAAATCATTGGCCTAAACTATCATGAGCAGGAAATTAATGTCGCAAGGGAAAGGATAGATAACAAAAGGAATTTTTTTGAATTGAATGGAAGTATTACCAGGACGGTATGTATGAGTCACTGACCAATAACACCTAAGATGTTACCTTAGATGAACGATGTGGACATATATGCAACAAAACACATGCTTGCACAAATGCATATAAATAGAATAATATGTATGATACAAGGAAGGTATAACCACAAACATTACCATTAACATAATGTGTATAGTTTGTGAAACAGTCACAAAAGTACAATAAATTAGCTCAATTTCACATTTATGCAAATGTTATACCACATTAGCTAATGGGACTTTTCAATCCCCTCTCCCCCAACATCCAAAAAACACACAAAAATAAATAATTAAATAACAACACACAACAAAGGCAAAGGAATAATAACCTTATTACAATTCCCACCAGGTGGACACAAGAACTCATACCTATAGCAATTTCAAAATAATGATGACTGTAAACTTCAGCGCATATATTCATCACCCAAATATGCAAGTTAAACACAACAACTATTAGTCTCCATACCGATTCAATAGCACATAATAGCCGACGGCACATCCCTTGACGTCTATAAATATGGCGAGTCCCAATAAATGGCATCTCGGCTAGTTGGGTACCATGGATCCTATGCAGATAATGATCAACATAATGGTTAGAATAATTTGCATATCAACATAATGGTTAGAATAACTTGCATATCAACGTAATGGTTAGAATATTTGCAATGCTAATTAATATATCTGCAACAAGCAAAAATGATATCCTCAATTACAGAAGAAATGGATTACCAACAAAATGAACTAGAATAACGAGACACTGACTGATGACTACCAACCTCCTTTTCCCATAAATATAGCACCCAAAAAAAGGAATACAAGTGGGCCTTCTCTTTTTCTTTTTTTTGTTCGGGTTGGGGGGGGGACACAACAAGAAGAATATATTGCTTATGAATGAAGCAGTCACGGAAAGAGTAGGAGATCTCATCCAACTGAGAAATCAAATGGATAACTGAAGATAAATAGATGAATCTTTTAACAGAGAGAAAATACAAAACATGTTACAAACATAAGACTGAGTACTAACGCAGCATGATTTTACTTTCCAGAAAGCTGAACTTCAGACATCAAACATCGGTTCAGGTTGAGTTCTAAATTTTCTGAATAGAATTCTACCTGAAGCTTCATTATCTCATAGGAAAATAATCAAGTTTATTTAGAGCCTTAAGTTAAAAACACAGTTATTTCTAGTTTACAAATAAATTCGGTGTAGTACAACATTGCAACAATGGTCAAGAACCATGGAAGGCAGGTCCTTCGTAGCAAGTAGCGATAGTAAGGCAAGAGCCAAGAGGAAATACTGATGCTTAGCCAGACCAACCAGTAAATGTCTCTCACTTCTCAAATCATCACTATGAGCTTATGGCATGTCAGATGATTGAGAAACTAAAGAAATAAAGTAAATTTCTTCGGTTGCAATTCAGCTTGCTTTGTTATATTACACTAAATTTACACTCAATAGTCTTACAAACTAAAAAAATCAGAACTTGCAAAAAATTATTACTACCACATAAAGAGGGATATGCAATACGCATAAAAACTCAAATTATGGACACCGTACCTGACGGATGCAGCAGCAATAATTTCATCACCCCTCTCCAAAATAGCTGTATAAAAGCCGCTATAGTTCAACCGACTAAAGTTTGACCTGCAGAGATATTATAAGATAACCTTTCACAATGCACATTCTCAAACATAATTAATTTATACAACAAGACCTAAAGTTAATAGAAGAAATTATTGGAAGCTGTACAATAAGGAAGACAGTGATCACATAAATGCTGGTCTGAATAGTCATACAGATCGAAATAAATGCTACGCAGTCAGAATGTGTCACAGCATTTACGAATCTGAAACAACAGTACTTCAAGCAAGTGTAGTCAATAGATTAGGGGCTTACCCACAATTATAGAGAACATTATGAATTAAATTTATCCCACTCCTCCTGTCAACAATGGGTAAAAAACACTCATCCATAACAGACAGCGCGACAGCAAGCTTAGAATTGCATTCAACCCTTTGAGAAAATCCAAGGTGCAATGTTTCTGAGGCTGGATCCATTCGATGAACAAGAGACCATGAGAATCCCGCTTCCAACTCATGCTTGACCCCAAGAAGCTTCTGCAAATGACCATAGACCTGTAGTACCACAAAGACTAGTATCAATTCCTGTTCATCCCAATCAAGTCAACTCAACAATGCCTTCTATCCCAAACTAGATGGGGTATACTGAAAATGAATCTCATATGTAGGCATAGAAGAAAAAGAAAAGGAAAAAGAATTAAAAAATAAAATAAAACAAATTAAATAAGAATAAAATAAAATAAATATTTTAGAATACAAAAATAGAAAAGAAAGGAGATATTGAAACCAAGATATAACAACAGAAAAATGCAAAAAACTAAGTAAAGATATAAGTACTTGAAGCCAAATTAACGAGAAAAGTTTTATTATTAATTCACCAAAGAAATCCTAGCCAGTGTTCTAAAAATTCTCGCCTAGGCGCTAAGGCCCCCCTTGGCGCCCCGCCTAAGCGCTAGGCCCCCCCTTGGCGCCCCGCCTAGGCCCAAAGCGGCAAAAAAATCCCTCCAGAAAAGTAGATGGGGCCTAAGCGGGCTAGGCGGGACCTAGACGGAGAGATTTTTTTTATTTTTTAATAACTACCCAAAGCATATCTTGATATATTTATTTTTCTAATGATTTACCATATTCATAATGGAGGTTGTAACATATCAAATCACAACAAGAAGTGAACAAGATCAAGTCAAAATGGATAATTTTATTATATGTGTAATTTTTTAAACTTGTACCAACTTCAAATTATATAAATGATGATACATTTATAATATTTAGTTTAATTCAATATAATTCTTAAATTTATATTTAGTTTCTTAAATTTTAATATTGAATTGAATTCTTGAAATTTTATTAAATAACAATTTTGTTTATGAATAAAAATAATACGTATGTTTGAATTTTAAACAATTGCATGTTTGTGTTTGAACTTTGACATTGACAGTATGGATATATGTTTGAACTTTAAGCAAATGTCTTTATTATCTTTATTATAGATTGTTTTGCTTTATTTTATTGTTTTGTACGGATAAATGTTAGATAAAATATTAAAATTGGCTTACACTAAAAAAATTCGCCTAGGCGCTAGGCCCCACCCGGCCGCTCGCCTCCTGCCTAGCGCCTTTTAGAACATTGATCCTAGCATTCGATTGGACTTTCCAATATATCCTAACTTTGTTTCTATTAATAGATTGATCCATTTATATGGGAATTTCATATTTTGAAAGTCTGATGTAGTGTTGTACCCAATTTATATGTTTATACCTCAAAAATTAATTTCAATTGAATTTCAAAAGCTTGAAAACATTTCTTGCTTTCGGTCCGACTGTGTGGGTGTCAAGCTCCTTCTGTACACTTAATTCTAATTCTATAACTTGGATGTCATCACCTCCTACATGTTTCCTTTTTCCTTTTATTAGTCATCACCTCCTACATCTAACTTTTGTCTTTTGATATAGTCCAACAATTCAATATATTATTATGAGCAGATCTTCAGTTCCATTTACCTATATAATATTTTCTTTCATGCTAGAAGAAAGGCCATACCCCACATCGAAGTTCACAATGAATTTTAGGTTAATGTTCAAAAATTGTATTTTATGTATTTAAACTGTAGCATTATTTTTTATTTTTTTGAAAAAGTGAAAAGGTCAAAATGTGTGTTTCTTAAAGCATGGACACATTCAAGAAATCTGAACTGCTTAAGAACAACACGAAGAGTATGTGCCTGAAACAAGTCATAAAAAATACAACTGCATAGAAGTGCAAGTGTTTCTTAGGCCTAGATCAACTCGTATTCTAATGTTCAAGGTGTGAGAGTTTACATGACTTTTCCCCCCTCCATTTTTCGTAAGTGTGCGTGTGTTTTTAGTACAAGTCCTTCATTTTTTTCCTATTATCCACTCTATGAATACAGTGTTCTGTATGATTTGCATAAGTGGGTTAGTACAGAACCCATCAGTTCACTTATAGATATGCCAGGAGATGGCTTTTAAGTTCTTACTAGTTAGGAAGGTGATAAATACGAAACTACAATTTATAATTAACTCCAGAATATTGCTCAATCTTTCAAGTACATCAGAAAGGGAGACTGACAGATGATTTTTCTAACCGCCATCCTTGTCTTGGGTTTTGAGCAATCTTTACAAAGGGAAAGAGAATATAATGGCTTCGATTTCACTTTAAAACGATTGATATCAGATTTTTTTAATCAACACATTAAAAAAGTTGCATTTACTTCCGGTTTACTGTATAAAAACATAGTTCTCTGTAGTTGTATGCTTGAACAGGCGTATAACTTTATTAAAGATTTTCCATGTCAGCAAGTCGAATCATATGGTACTCGTGTACTCAGACTAGGTCCAGGCTAAATAAACTATCACATAGCATCAAGGTTTACATCTTGTACGGTCCATATAAGCACGACATCTTTACTTCTATTTTTTGTTAATAAGTACCAACATGACATTTTAATAAGGAATTCAATCTCCAAGCAAGTAATAATATATCATAAAAGCAAAAGAGTAATCAAATACAAAACAAATTTTGTTGTTCAGAGGTTATATTGGTATCATATAGAAGACTTGTCTAATTTATATAATTATATTTAAAAATTGTGGAAGTTTCAGGACGCGCCTAAGATGTCATAAAGGTCAGACAACTTTATCAAAATATATTGCTCAGAGGCTACATTTGGATCAAATAAAAAAGAAAGGCTTACGCCTCTGTAGAAGGCCAAAGCCTACTATTCTTTTTGGTCTTGGCAGATGAGCAAGTGCAGGGAACTGGATAGTAATTCTACTTGCACAATTGATCAAACTTTAATTAACCTAAATAGCATCACCTACAAATAGACATTTACATGCATTAAAAGCTGAACAACTGTAATACCTCTTGGCACTTCTTCCCACAAAATGAATTGGTTGCATCACCTGAATCAACAGGTAAATCATCCACCTCCTGACTGCATGATTGATGATCTGAAAATAGCAAAAAGGTAAAGTCTCAACAAATAAAAAAATATATATACACATAAAACTACACTTTTGAGACATAACTAGAGCATCATGATTACATTTTTTGTCGCAAAGGCTACATAGAAGAAGTGAACTGTTTGTTTTATCATTTGCTTCAGCATTAGTCCAACCAGCAAATCCACAAAATTTACATGTACAATTTGGGCAATGCCAATCACCTACTGGGAGCATCTGCAGTGGGAAGAAATATATGAATGCCTTAATTTTTAAAGAAGATACTAATCAACTTTATGTGCAACAGTAAGTGATTAAAACACTTAGACGAGTGCATTCCATATCCCCCCCCCCCCGCCCTTTAATTTAATTAAACTAGTTCAAGACCTTGATGTCTAAATAACTTGAAAAAAATTCAGGTACCTGATTTGCAAATAAGTCTGACATGATGGCCACTGTCAGAATGAGAAGTGAGGTAGACGGGTGCAAGTCTTATCTCTTTTTTAACACAATAAAAAACGTGATTAATTAGCCGATATTGACTACAAGCACAGAGGCTATTATATTAGGGAGATTTAAAAATTCTCAGTATCTAAATAATAACTTATTTCACCCATATTTCCCATTACCAATATCCAATCACATCCTCAACGATATTATTTGTTTAACATGAAGCAAACAAACTGGGGAACAAAATAACAAATAATATTAGCATTTCTTTCTGCCTTAGGTTTATCGCCTAAGCCTACTCTTTTCCACAAACCATTTTCGTAACCAATGTCTACAGAGACTCCATGCCCTCCAACCCACCCCACAAAAAAAGGAAAAAAGTTCTAAATTGTGTCACCATGACAACAATGAAGTCTCCCACACATGACCAATTTAGAACATATACTAAAATAAATATTTCTATTTCAAGAGGAGGGAAGGGGGAGACCAGAGGCAGAAGTGTATTTGGAAGGAAAACAAGAAAAACGTAAGCATAATTCACATCTATGAATGCGGCTAACACGAGAAGGCACATGGCATGTGCTATGTCATTGTGTAGATGTACCTGTATATCCAAGCAGCTCTGATGAAAAGTTGATGGACAACCATCACAGCAAATCAAATCCCCACCATCACCGCAGAGGCCACATGTATCATCATTTGGATCATCACCATCAACATCTACATTATGAAAACCTCGGCGTTCTGGTTCCTTTTGTTTATTCCATGCATCTATCTGGCATTGCAACAGGGAAAGTCCAGACTCCAAATATATGTTCGGAGGTTGACGCTGTTTGCTTCCTGCATGAATCTCAAACTTTGAGATGGTGAGAATTTTGCTACAGCAACCACAATGGATTCCATCTTTCGTGATCCAACCTTCTAGCATAACTTTTGTCTTTCTATGGTTCATATACTGCACTTTTTCACTCATATGAACAATTCCGGAGTCAATCAGCCAAGAGAGAAGAGTTCGCTTTCCAGAATATGGAACAAAGCCATCAGTTTCTGAATTTAGTCCCTTGTCAGAATGGCGAACCAACAATGTACATCTGCCAATTTTTCTACTTTTTCTTCCTTGTATCATATGAGAATTAGTGGCAGATATTTTTTCAGCCCTCTCTTGCTTTGGCGTTCCCTTGTACAAATTATCAGTTGGATCATTTCCACTCGCATGATCTGCTTCATGCAATCTGCCTTTCAGTGACTTGTGATTCTGTTTCATATAAAAGCTAAGTTTCTCTTCACGCTGTTCACTGTCTGTGCCCTCCGCAGACTCTTTCATGGTAACTTCCTTGGCGCTCTTACTGCAACCACCATCTCTTTTTTTCCTTTTCATTTCCCTCTCAATCTTCTTACGGGTTTGTCTCGTTAATTTACTAAGAATCTCCTCTGGTAAAGGAGTGAATGGAGTAGAGTCACTGCAAGGTTTAATATTATCATCCTCTTCATCCAACTGCTTTTGAAGTGCATCGTAAGCCTTAATAATAGACCAGTACGCAGTTCCAGCTGGGTTAATATACACTGCATCTAGGTAATCTCTGTTTCTTCTTGGTCTATAATCGATTGTCCAACCACGATCAATAAGCATACTCCTTATCTTCTCCCGCAGTAACTGTTTCTCTGTGCCACTGCCACGCTTAACTTTGCCTTCCTTGCCTCCAAGTGGAGTCATAATTTCAGGTGGTGGGGTTCTTTTATTTTTATTTTTAACCACTTTTGTAGACCTGCGAGCTTGCTCACTTGTTGATTCCTGCTTCAGTGACGTGTCACTGTCATCTGTTTCAGAATCCTCAGCCTTACTGCTCATAACTGGCAATGATTTTCGCAACTTCAGATCACTTTTATCCTTCCTAGCAAATGAAATTGGTTTTTCAGGACGTTTTGAATCTGAGCAAAATGAAGGACGAATTACTTCATTCTTCTTGACAGCAGCTTCAGACCTAGAACCCTTTCTATCTTCAGCTTCCTGGTAATCATAACTTTTATCAGGAAAACTCTGCTTCTTTTTATTTACCATTACCTTCAATACGCCATTTTTCCCCTGCAATCTGATAGCCTCGTCGGGTGCTTCCCTATACTTCTCTCTCAAGAATAAAATGGGTAGATGGGATTCATCCTCCTCTGTCTCATATCTACTCTTACCACTGTAATTAAGCCCTTTACTCTTTCCACCTGACATGCTACTTCTTCTTTCATAAAAAATATCTTTCTTCCTATCAACCATGGCATTTATACTAGAGCCATTCCCAGATTCCCTGTGATTCCCACTGCTTCCGACTAACTTCAGCCTATCATCCACGTAATCCCTCCTCATCTTTTTTCCATCAAACCCATCATATTCATCAAACTCAAACACGTCTAACCCACTTCTCTTTCTCTCACTTTCAAATCCCGAAATCCTACTATCTTCCACATAACCCTTCTTATAAGAAGCTGAGCTATTACCGTATTTATCAGCAACTTTCCTCCTAATAGGCTCTAACAACTCATCACTGGACCCTGAATCAGTAAGAATAAACCTGGACCTCTTCTTTTCCTTCCTGGAGTCGAAAGCCTTCTTTGAACCCGAAGCACCAAATCCTCCCACCCCATCCCCTTTCTTCTTAATAATCAAACAACCAGAAGAGTTTTTCTTCTTTATTACACCACTTGACGGGTCAGCAGATCTCACACCATCTTCCATATTATGAATCACCCACAAAAATATATATATATTCCGAGCTATGAATTCACACGAAATTTATCTCAAATTCAGAATTTCTTCCATGTATCCATAAACTACCCGACAAATTCAACTTTTCAATCAAATTTGCATGCAATTTATCATAAATTCAGCATCAAGCTCACCAATTTAAGAATTCGAAAACCAAAAATCTCCATTCCAGATCAAACATTCCCAGATCTAACCCCAAACAAAAGAAAAAACCTAAATTCAAGAAGATTGAAGAAGACACTTTCTTTGATGTCAAAGGGTAAAGTTTTATCCTTACCTAACATCACCGGAGAGTAATAAAATCCCCTGCAGTTTACCGACGGGAAGCTGACAATCGGCGAATAAGATCCCGGCGAACGTATCGAATCTCAGGCTAGATAGAGAGAGAAAACCAAAGTATTGTTTGTGTAAGAGAATATAGAGAAAGAGAAATAGGATTGTATTTGTTCCTGTTAGCCGTTTTATGTGAGTAATGAAACTGTGTATAGTGTTTGTATCATCAGAAATTTGTAATTACTGGATTTTTAATCCCAGAAGAAAAAGAGTATGGCTTTACATTTTTAGAATCAGTTTATAAATTTAAGATTCAAATATAAATTTATTTAATTTTAATGAATATTATTATAATCATCATAAATTACATGAAAATATATTATTTATTACACAAATATTTTTTTTAAAATATGTCCGAAATGAATTTGATTTATCGACATTGAGTTGTATAAATTATATTATTTTTTCATTTTAAGATTTTACAAAATAATTTTTCTGAAAAAAGTTTAGTAGAACGTATAGAATATTTTCATGTTTTGGGTTTACAATTAAGCTGGTGAGCTTTTTTATCCTAATTCTAATTGCTTAATATTCCCACTAGTTGTTTCAACTATTCAAGTGCTCGTATGACATTTAGCTATTTGGAAGAAGGAAAAAAAACTAAAATGAAACTTAAAGTAAATAGTAATGTTATATATTACGAGAAATAAATAATGCTACTATAACATAAAATGTGCTATATAAACATCACATAATGCTGATGTGACAGTATGTGATTTGTTGTTGAGTTAAGTGGGTCATGTCAATACCAATACTGAAAATTATTTTATGTGATAGTAGCATTATGTGATACTGCCACGTGAACAATATATGAACGATATGTGATTATTTTATGTGATTGTGTTATTATTGAGAATCTTATCATGAAAATTAATTACGATATATATATCCCATTACCTAAAGATTTATTATATCGGTAATATTATATATTGATATTGATTCAGTTATTGAAAGTCTAGCATGACTAATTTCATGTAACAAGATATGAATATTGTGAATTTGTAATTAATTTTTAACGAGACATATAACATTACTAATAAGTAAATAAAATTCGTGAATCTGTTAATCTATATGAAAAAGTTTCCTTAAAGGGTAAAAATAAAATAATAAGTAGAAACCATTTGTTTTTCTTAAATGATGGAGCAGTTGATAATTTAATAATGCTTTGTTGCCTTTTCAGTTGCATTAAGAATTTAAAAAATATTTACATACCGATCAATTTTCAGTGACGACTATTTTGTTGGACTATATCTCCCTGTAATGAAACTCTTTATATTTCCAAATAGGAAAATTGATAAATTCACAAAAAAATAATATTTTTATATGAAAATCGTCGCTATAAATTCTATAGATACAATTTTTACGGTCGCTATATTTTTATAGCGACACTTTTCATGTGTAAATATCAAAAAGTATTATGGAACTATCTATTATAATTGGTTTTGTAGTTTTAATAAAAATAATTAAGGAATATTCTTATAATTTTCACACATTGAAAAGTGAAAATGAACTTATTACCAAATGTAATTATCTTTATGCCATAAATGAAAATGAATTTTTTTAATTTTAAGTTTCTATTTACATAAAACTATAAAAGAAATGTTACTAAATTTAAATGTTCAACAAATATTTTAATATATACATATTAAAATATATGTGCCGCTTATAGATTCAGGTGCAGCAAATTAATCACAAAATATTTATTGATCATATTTGTTATAGTAACATAATTCGAGGATTTCACTTTAAAATGTACTACGATAATTTTTATGCAAGTTTGTTCTCATTTATTACTTTTCAATTAAAATTATAAAATTTTAAATTTGTGCTAAAAGATAGTATAAAAATAAGAATTAAAATTTAATATATTAACAGTGTATATGAGCGATATTAATATTATGAGATATCATTAATTTGGTAAGTGTGTTAAACAAAATTAACCTTATTTTAATAATGTATTATAATCCTTAGATGGCTCCGGTATCAATAGTTTGATAAGTCACTCGATTATGGGGAATATATATATTCATGAATTTGATATAAAAAAATACTGATTTTATTTATTTCTCCCCCTAATTTCTGCTTTCTTTCCCCTTTTAATTCCAAGAGCTGGTAAACGACGACGGTATGTTTGTTGTTTCCAAGAAAGGACAGTGAACAGTGGTTGACAGAATTGGACGACCAACTCGTAAGCGATTTAGAATTTTATTTATTTCAAATTAAATGTAGACTATTTATTTCAGGATTCAGATTTAAAATGTGTTGAAATATAATATCATAATGATGAAAAAGAGAGATGATAATTGAGAATATACAAAGAATGGAGAGTTTTCCTTTCATTTTAAATGGAGACAGTGGCGAAGCCAAGTTTTGTATCAAGTGGGATTAAAGTTTTGTGATGCTATAAATAATTGAGCCCCCGAGCCAATATTTTTTAGATAATTTTGTATTTTTTTGCCAATTGTATACGTAAAACATGTACTTTATTACAATATTGTTAACATAACAGGTAATAACATTATATAAATATATATACACCCCTTATTGACCCCTAGACCTGACAATTTAAGTTAAAATCCATATAGTTAATCAAAATCACTTGGATCTATTGGGTCGGTTAACTAGTTTTTAAGTGATGGGTTTGGTTTGATTTTGGACCCATATTATTATTACAAATATGGGTTGGATCTAGTTTAACTAGTTTTGACTCATATTAGTCTATAATAGTTTTTTGCACTTTGAAGAACTAATACATTAACATGTATACATTATTACACTACATTCGTATACAACACATATACATTATACATATTGCATACTTTTGTAATTTATACACTTGTAATTATATATAAAAATCATTTCACTAATTATAGAATTAATCCATAATAAAGTTAACATTTTTAGTGTAACGAACTACTAATTTAAATAATTAATATATCCTCCCTTAATTAATTAAAATAACTCATTTATATTATATAATTAAATTTTATTTGCTCCTTCTCTCCATAAATTATTTTATATTATATTATATAATTTAATTTAATTTTCCCAACCCCCAACCCCAACCCCAACCCCATCCCCCCCAAGCTTACCCCTCACCCTCCAAAAAATTAATATTTATTAATTATGTAAACACTTCGACCCCCACCCCCACCCCTACCCCACCCCACCCCACCCTCACCCCACCCCGCCCCTCCCCTCCCCTACCCTACGCCCATCCCCACGCCCACACCACCCCCCACCCCCCACCCCCAACTCAAAAAATAATATTTATTAATTATGTATTATAACCCCTCAAAAAATATATTTTTTATTGATTATGTATACACTCCCCTGCCCCTGCCCCCGCCCAAAAAAAAAATAATATTTACTAATTATATATACACTCCAAAAAAATTAATATTTACTGATTATTATAATAAAATTCTCAATAATTTTATTAATTTTAATTAACATAATAATTATTAATATATTTTTTTTGAAAGTGCCTATAATCACAAAATTAATATTTTTAATACTCAAATTAGTCACATCAATTAAAATTTTTAATTTCAAACTTGGGTTTAAAAAATTAAAATAAGACACTTTTAGTATAATATAAATTAAGATTATAGTGAAATTATAATTTGAAAAATAGGTCGACTTGGATTCGACCCATAACCATTTAATCCAAACCACATAACCCATATTAAATATAGGTAATATGATTTTGGTTCCAAAACCAACCCAAATCAATTTTATGTAACCCAAAACCAACTCAAACTTATTTTTTGCCAGGTCTATTGACCCCTAATACGTCTTTCTAATAACAAATTTGTTAATAGATATTTAAAATTCTTATGTTATAAAAATAATATAAATTAGATTATTATTTATTTTAAAAATATTTGAGGAAGATGCATACATAAGTAATATGGAATTGATAAATTTATAAAAAATTTAATTTGATCTCGTATATTAAAAAAATTATAAAATTTCAGTGGGATCAATTTATTTATTATATTTAAATTTCTTTTATATTCTAAAATAATTTTTTTTAATGGATCAATTGATCCCACACCATCCCAGTTGGATTCCCCTTGAATGGAGAGGATCCTAGTCCATCATAAACTGTCCAGGTGGCAAATCGGTTTTGGTTACTTGGGTTATAATTTTGGCTCAAGCAAAGAGTAACTAACTAGCCCATTCTATTTTTCATTTGGGCCTAACCGCTTCAAGGGTGTGGGCATAAATTTGGACTTTGGACCTCCAAAAAACCTCCAACGGGAGTTGTTAAGATATTCTGATGGTAGTGCAGGTGTAGGATTAGTCATAAGAACCCAAGATAAAGTTTGGCTTAAGTTCTATGAGGAAGCAACAACAATCCAAGTCCACTTGATCTTATATTTTGAAAGGGTGGGAATTAAACTACCCATTGGGCTACAGCCCGTCATGCCAAGGCTAAATTGTGTGTACCGGAAATCCACTTTAGCCCATTTCAATGGGGCTAAATTGTCTCTTTCTCTCTTTAAGGCTATCTAGATGTTGTGTGCACCCAAAATGAAAAGGAGTACTATGTAGTTTATCCTATATATTACACACTCTTTTTTTTTTGTTGTATTCAATTTAAATTTAACATTTCTTGCACCCAAAACCTTATAAGTAGTTTTTTTATCATTGAGTCATGAGGGACTTGGTTTTTTTATCATTTGAGGCCAGTAAATATCTAGTTTTTTGGTACCTAAAAATTTTGTTAGAGATCATTTGTCAAACTTACCGCTTATGTACTAATTCTTCAAAAAAAATTGAAAGAAGTTAAAGTGTAGGCTACTGTTGTTAGAATATATAATTTTCAAGTTGGATTGCATCAACGTAAAAAATCAAGTGGGTAAAAATATACCCTGTTGAATTTCGATCTTCTGGATTTTGAATCCAAATTCCTTACTAGAGTATAAATTATGGTTGAAAGGTCATGTATGGAGTGTCCTACTGCTATACTTGAATAATGTAACACTTTAGCCTATTCTTACAAGAATAACAGCCGGAGTCAATGCCGCGTATAAAATGATATATATTGCCAATATTTTAGGTTGATTTTTTATTGTCAGTTAAGTGGATAAATATTATTGATAATTTTTTAAAAAAAATGTGTAATAAGTGAGACTCTCATATAATTTTTACCGATTTTATGTATTTTAATAAATTTTACAATTGTAATTCTATATAAATTTATAATAATGCATAACACGACTCTTTTCGTATTGTGAAAGATTAGTATTAAAAAAATATATGTTTATATTTGAGTGTGGTTTTAGTTTTTGCCATTCTTTTAACTTCACTACGTGATTTGAAAATATTTTTTAATTATTTACACCTCATTAACATCCGGTCCCACAACAAAAACTCTTTTTAGTTCATTGATCTAATGTATACATTGTGCAATCTACAATATTTATCTAACGATAACCTCCTAAAGTAAATGGCTTTAACAAATATTTTTGAAATTGCAAGTCAATAAATCCACCTTACATATGGAAAATTGTACACTTATATTTATTAAAAATAGCAAGTACACTGTATCTTTACTTGTACGAAAGGGTGTTACGGAAACAACAATGTTACTATCACATAAAAAATAGTCACATAAATCTCATATACACACACATGTATATTTCTGAGCCCCGCCTGGCACGTGGGGCTCACAATATGCATGTGTGTGTATGTGAACTTTATGTGACCATTTTTTATGTGATAGTAGCATTATTTTTAGAATAATGCTAGAGACACAACTTATTCTACAACTATTTTATAATTTGCTGAATGTGGCATACTCCACCATTATCTTTTAGGTGGGGCCGAAGATTACATTGAAATAATTTGTTCATCAATATGCTGCTGGTGGAATATGCCACATCAACAAATTATAGAATATATTGTGTCTCTAGCACTACTCTTATTTTCAAGGAAACTAGTCATTAGAATCATTAAAATGGCCCCAATCAGAGTAAGTATTCAATTCAATAGTGATAAAATGCTTTTTTATCGCAATATTTTTGACAGATAAACACAGAATGACAAACTCATTATTATTTGTTATCACCGTTAGCAAAAAAAATATTATTTAGTCACCGTTAAAATAATTTTTTTAAAATATTGATTTTCAAAAGTGAGAAAATATCATGTGGAAGTAATTATTCAACATGTGAAGCTAGGCCAGCCAGGGACCATTTTGTACAGCTGCTTGACTTTATGTGTATGTCTATTATTATAGCTTTGGCTTGTATTCATTCAACATGGGAAGATCGGTTGGTTCCTGAAGACCCTTTTTAAAGGGAGTAATTAAAGGAATCTGACTGTCTGTCTACGTGTGATTATTTCATACCACTTCCATTCACGGCTGAGTTACAAAAAAAAATGGTTCCTCTTCATCAAAGCACTTGTTTGGACGAGCATCACAACTTGACAATCACTCAAAATAATCAAATGAACTGATGATTTTGAATGGTAAGATTTCGACTAAAAAATAATCATAAAACATTAATAATATATCTAACTTTAGAATGGAGAGACTAGTATTTATGAAGGGTGCAGAGAGCACAATGGAATTGATATTTCATGCACAAACACCTCAAATGTCTCAACAGAAAGTTGGCAGTTGGGGGGAATCGGAATATAAATTAGGCCACAAATCTAGGACCTTTAGCTGCAAGTGGTTTGGACCATTCTACCTTTTTTGCTATTGTTGACCACCTATTGTAGAGAGCCACACCCTATTGTCATAAAGTAGGAGTGGAATACTGACTGAACTCTAGACTTCCATCCAACCAAAATGATCTTACACCTTTGTTTGGTCAGAAATTAAACTATTCATTCATCACAGAATCTGCAGCTCTAGAGAGTGGATAGATTACATATATTTTCTGTGTCTCTCACACTATGTTGTAATGGAGATAAGAAGAAGACTCTCCTCTCTTTTTTCTTTTTTTGGAGTAGAGATTAGTGGATGTGGGAATTTCCATGTATATTATCGTGAAATAATGCTACTATCACATAATACTCACATACATACTGTGGGTCCTGCGTGTAATGCAAAATCCGCAAATATGCATGTTTGTATGTGAACATTATATGATCCAAATTATGTGATAGTAGCATTGCTGATTATAGTGTTTGGTAATCTATATGATCAGCTAATTCTCCCCAAGTGAGGGTAACTTCTAGTTGGAGTGCTTGTTCGTTTATCAATCAGTTTATAAAGCGTTTGTTTGCAGTGTTTGGGCTCAAACAAAAATACCAGAATCGATAGCAACCACATAGGACAAGAAATTCCCATCTCTTTATTATTATTTTTCCACCATAAATAAGCTGCAAGTTAATTTGAGGTGTAGTGAAAGAAGGAAATCTATATAACAAAAAGTTAGAAATCTACAGCATCAACTGGAAGAGAAGTAGCTCTTTGAAGTGATTGTGGAAGCAAAACCCCAGTATAGAAATTCTTGGCAGTGAGCATATGTTCAGGACTATAAGCCCCATGTGTTCTTTCATAATTTCGGATCCTTTGGCTTGCACAATTCATATCAGCATCCATAGGAAAACACAAACTGAAATGCCTCCCAGAAGCAAAAGATTTTAGTAGAATTTCATTCTTCTCTTCTTCCAATGGCTTTGAACTCGAGATCAATGATGACAATTTATCTTTCTTCTGTTCTTTTTTCTCATCGGCACTTGATGAGGAACTTGTGTTTCTCGAGATTACTCCTAGTTGATGATCTCTAAGCTCCCTCAACTGCATTTGATACTTAGCCTTGAGCCACCTTAATTCTTGCCTTATCTCATTCTCATAGTCCTCTGCCAAATCTCGAGCTGGTGAATGATCCTCGGATACAAATTCTGATTTTTTCTCCTTGTCCATGTTTATAACTTTATCCTCCTCGCCTAAACACAATTCTTCAAGTTGTTCATTTTCATCATCTGATCCTTGAGAACTTAATTCAGGCCCATCGTGTTGCGCCCAAATATCAGAATACTGCATACCATCTGATTGACTAGATACTACTGGTGCACTTTCTGTAACACATTGCTCGGATGCCTCAAACTGGTATGTGATCTCTTCAAACCGGCCATGCATAGCAGCACAGCCGTGTCTAGAGCACTGAAGAACTTGAAGGTTCTTGGCGAACGGATTGCTTGGGGAAAGATAGGTCATATAAGGGCTACTTGATGCACAGTTTTGACAGTAACCACAATTTGTGTGATCAGGGTTCTCTTCTAGGACTAATCCTCTATTCCACTCTGGTACTAGGGAAATGATCTCGCCATCAATCATATCTGCTATTTTAGTCACTTCTTGATCTGTAATATCCAGTTCTGCAATCATTTCAGCAGCAACATTCAATGCTGTGTCTGATTCCATGTCAAAAGGGAAGTATATATTTCGTATACGACCTGCAAAAGATTTATCCAACTTGTTAGACATTAAACTAAATCACGAACAAGAAAACTAACAAACAATTCTTGGCCACCTTGCAAAATAGGATAGAGATCAAAATAACCTTCTTTATCAGCCATCCTTAGTCTTAGAAAGATGCCGTCATCTTCTCTCCTCCCCTTGATAGTTATGTCAACGATTTCAAAGTGCTCATCCTCTTGACTTGCCAATAAATCAATTTCATTTGATTCAAAATCAGGTGGAATATAATCCAAGTCAATCCCTGGTTCACAACCAGGATAGCTGTAGTAATCATTCATCAAAGAGTTGTTATTACTATTAACTTTTAAGAGGGGTTGTCTTAACATGGGACCTCTTCCATCAAAATCTCTACAACAATTGAGTGGCATTAAACCGGATCCATAATCATCAATTTGAAGAAAAGGGTCATTTAGAAGATCCCTGGCAGAAAGCCTACAAGATACTGTGGCTAAACACTTCTCAATGAATTGTTGAATCTCGGGATCATTAACTTTGTAAAGAGCATCTGGTTTTTTACCCTATATGATGAAACAAGCAAATGTTAATGAATAATAGCAGAAGTAGACTCGAATGAAATAAATAAGAATTGGGGTTTCTGGTTCATACAGATATGACTTTCTTGTATATTTGAGCAGGGTGAAAGCATTCACTATATGGATATTCAAAGGTGACCATTTCCAAAATGCACATTCCAAATGCATAAATGTCAACTAATTCATTGTATTCCTCAGCATACACCTCAGGAGCCATGAACTCTGGTGTTCCTAATGATAAACAATTAAAGAGACGCGGAAAAAAAATGTAAGCTTGAAACTGCATAATAGCTCATTCTCAGAGGCAACATGAATCATAAAATTTCATATACATAATTCAATTAGAGTTAAAGATTTACAAGAATACATTTTAGAGACCTTCAAAGTTGGGACAATTTGAACTTACCAACACAGCGAGCGGCGTGTGATTTGCGGAGTATTGCAGCAAGGCCAAGATCACCAATCTTCACTTCCCCTTGATTACCATTAACAAAAATGTTGTCACACTTGAGATCTCTATGGATGACAGGAGGGTCAAGGCTATGAAGGTAGAGAAGACCTTTCAAAATCTGCCTACACCAATGTTTCACTGCTCTAATGTTAACTCTCTTGTGTTTTTGCCTATACCTAACCAAATGATGGAAAATGAAAACACAAACATTAAATCATCACAACATAGAATTAAGCATATGAACTAGTCCAATGAAGCTGAAAAAGTAAAAAATTATAGACTTTCTGTAGTACTTACTGTCTGAGAGTACCAGAGGTGAACATCTCTGTCACAAAGTTAATATTCCTATTAGCAGTATCAACCCAAGAAGTGTAGAACTTCATGATATTGCTGTGCTTTAAAGTCTTGAGCAGATGAATTTCACAATACAGCCTTTCAAGATCTTCTGGACTTTGTAGAAAATCATAAAGCTTTACCTGATTCCAGGCCACTTCAATCCCTTCATACTCATCAAAAGCCCTATAACTGCAATTACCAAAAACCCCAAAAAATGAACAAATATAAAAAAAATAACAATTAGCACTCAAATGAACCAATCTAACAAGAAATGAAATACCCATCAAGAATATGAATCACATAATACTAAAAAAGTTGGAATCCATCAGAAAACTGAAAAGAGTGTGCAGAAAAAAGATTCATACACTGTCTTTGATGCTCCTTTCCCAAGAATTTCATTATACTGCAGAAAAAAAATAGCAACAGGGTACTAAAGTTCAGCCCCAAACTTAATTATGGAAAGAACAAAAATCTATAAAACAGGAGATAAAAGAATAAAGAAATAATTGAAGGTAATGAAAACATGGCACATACCCTTCCATATCTCCCAGTAGGATCAACTTCAACAAATTCAGACTCATCTGGTTCAAGAACAGTAACACCATTCATTCCCTTATTCCTATTTTTAGCCTGATAATTACCTCACTGCAACCAAAATGTATCTTCTTTGCAATTGGAGAGAAGAAAATTTATGAAAAACATATGATAAAGAATCTTAGCTATTATTAGGATTACTTGCGCAGTATTATTTTGTCTATGTTAAAGAAGAAGAGACCTTGATGAGTTCATCCGAAGGACAACGTCTTCGTAACAACTCATAGAAATTAGAAAACGAGGCCAAGATTTCTGTTGGCTTTGTACTTTGCCTACCCCACGCACAAATAATGACAAAGCGCCTCTCTTTTTCTTTCCATGTTCTATCTTCCTTTCTTTCTATCTCATCACGAGCTGTAAAATTCATCACCTAAAACACCCAAGAGGCCTGCAACAGCTTGCTAGAGAGGGACCAATAAAATAATACTTTCTTCTGTCCCATAAAATAAAGTTAAATAATATTATGTTCACAAATTATACACACAAAAAATTATGAATCATGTATTATTTATCAATAAAAATTATGTGTAAAATATCTAATAATAGATCTCGGTTCTTATTTTCTCATTTTTTATGCTGTTTGTGCATAATTTATTGTGTATAGTAGTTTGTGTTCATAGCATTATTTAAAAATATTTCATTCATAAAAAAAATCTACTTTTATTGATGATAGCATAAACTTACATAATGTTGAACACAATTTTACCACTACATTTAGGGATAAACTTAAAAATATGCTATATGTGACACCCCAAAAAAGGTTCAATACTCAATTCATTCTGAGTCGTTAAATACATGGTACAGAATTTAAATACAATCTTTCATATCAAACGGACGTGCAAAATACGACCATACAACTGTGAGTGTCAATACAGACATATAAAAATTATAAACATTCAAACTAAATCCTCAGTACATTTATTATCATACTATTTTAAAAATAATAATGAGGACTTTTACAGCTCTAACTCGGACCATCACTCCATTTCCCGATTAGTACCTGCGATATTCTCATTTTCTAAAGAGAACAATGGAAGAAAATGGTGAGCTCAACTAGCTCAATAAAAAATATTATGACTAAGATAATGAAAAATAAATTATCGTTAGCCTTCAATAAATTAGATAAAATATTATGGACAACACGTTTTAGATCAATATTCGTAGCGAAAATAACAATTCATTAGGAGAGTTAAGTAGAGAATGATGTCTATTATCTTCTTTGATTTAAAAGTCCATAATTAATATTTCTGACACATATTTTCCCTGTCAAATCGAAAAATATTGTAGATGCCACATACCCATTTGTACTAATGCACTACATAAACATAAAATCTATTATAAATTTTAAAAATATAGTGTAAGACCCTAAATTTTATGAATAAGATTTAATTTTTTTTATATATTATTTTGAAATAGTAAGGTGTTGATTTGATAAATGTGATAACTTATGGGTGAAATGTACAAAGTTTACAAAGTAAGCAAGTGGTTATAAAATATTCGTTGTATTGGGGAATATTCGTTTGGTCGATAAATGTTCTTTTTGTCGGAGAATATTCGTACGACGGCGCAGTGATTGGTGGACCCCACAACGGAATGAATGTCGGATATAGAAAGCGACAGAAGTAACCTTTTTATAAAATAACGACAAAACTGTTACCGTTAGTACTGTTAAAATATTCGGTGGTTAAAATACAATAATACGTGGTATTGCACAATAGTACACGGTATTGCACAGTATTTTAAATTATTGATTCTTACGTAAGAAGACACTTACTCAATTATTGTTACAGTAGTTACTGTTCAATATTTTATATTATTGATTCAATAATTGCATAATATTTTATTGGTTCAATATTTGCTACGTTGATATTTTATATCAATAAGTGCTACTTTGCTATTTTATATTAATTATTCAATAGTTGTCATTGCACATTATTTTAAATTATCAAATCAATAATTCATATTATTTGAATAATATTATTAGATAGCATTATTGACAATGTCTAAGGAAGTTCTGTTTAGAAAAGGGATTGATTAATTGCCAGTAAGGAGAAATCCTTATCGGAACGCCCCCTCTTTTTTGGGAACGATCTGGTTGTCAATATTATAGTTCTGTAATATTATTTGTGAATAATTAATTTTTGATATATATGATAAAAAAATATTTATTCAATGTGGATTTAAACGGAGGAATTTTTAACATGTGACATTTGTTGAAAGTTGATATTTTATCTTATCCGATAAAATAATTCATTCAAATATATTATTATAATATTATATTATAATAGTATGATGTGATTATATAATAAAATGATTTTTATAATTTGAATGGTAACATTATTATAGTAAATTTATGGTATAAAAGTTAAACGAGGTGGAAGAGTGTAAATTAAATTTGAACTCTTATAATGTAAGCAATAATGTCATCGGAGCGATGAGGTAAGCAAGGATGTCATCGGAGCGATAAGATAAGTAATGATGTCATAGGATCGATGATGTAAGCGATGATGTCATAAATTAGGGCGAAAAAATTATTTTATCCTTACTTTGCTGAGCCTATAAATAGAAGCTCATTTCTTCATTATTTCTCATCAATTCACTAAAGCTATAGAGAGAGAAAGTATAGAGAGAATAAGAGTGAAAGAAGAAGATAATTCTGTTATTACACTAGTGCAGTCTTCAAATTTTTAAGATAAGAGGTATTATTTCTTTCGTATTCATAAAGAGAATTATTTTCTTTCAATATTCGTAAGGGTTGTTTTTCCATTCTTTATTATTCTGTTGGAATAACCTGTCTAAGCGGACCTTTATTATTCTGTTGGAATAACCTGTCTACGCGGACTACCGCATGCATGGTGAAATCCTGTTGTTATTTTATTCTTTATTATTCTGTGGAAATAACCTGTCTACGCGGACTACCGCATGCCTGGTGAATAACCCTTCGTATTCAGTTGTTATTAAATTGTGGATATAATCTGTCTGAGCGGACTACCGCCAGACGGGTGAAAATCCAATTGCAATTTCGTATATTGTTTTATTTTAGATTTCTAACTCTAAACTTACTACGGTAAGTATTACTTCTAGAATTCCTAAAATGATCATAATTTTTTTGAGTTTTGCGCTTCATTTAATATTATTTCACTGGAATATTAGTCTGAACTTTTTTGTGAAATTTTTATCTTTTCATGTCGAGTTACTATTCACGAGTTACTATTCATGAGTTAGTATTCACGGTAAAAAAAAATAAACTTTTTTTTTCAAATTCTTTTTGATTGGATCCGAGTTTGGATCTTTATTCTTAATAAATTATCTAATATTTATCCTTTATCTTACTGGATTCGTTATTCGTATTGTTTCATCATCCTCAGTCCTAAATGGTGATATAACTAAATATCTTTGGCCTGTAGTGTAAAGATGAATGATTATTTTATGAATATCTTTGGCCTGTAGTGCAAAGATGAATGATTACCTGATGAATATCTTTGACCCGTAGTGCAAAGATGGACAAGTGTTGAGATGCACATGACTAACTGGTGATACAAATGAATATCTTTGGCCGTAGTGCAAAAGATGAATATTTGATTCGAGATGAATATTGATTGATGTTACAGGGATAAAATATTGATGATGAATTTTTAAATTATAGAAGATAGTAGACATCATTCTCTACTTAACTATTCTAATGAATTGTCATTTCCGCTGCAGTTGTTGATCTAAAACTGGTTGTCCATAATATTTTATCTGAATTGTTGAAGACTAACGATAATTTATTCTTCATTATCTTAGTCATAATATTCTTTACTGGGCTAGTTGAGCTCACCCTTTTCTTCCATTGTTCTCTTCAGAAAATGAGAATATCGCGGGTAGTAGTCGAAAAATAGAGTGATGGTCCGAGTTAGAGCTGTAGAAGTCCTCACTATTTTTTTTTAAAATAATGTGATAATAAATGTAATGAGGACTTAGTTTGAATGTTAATATTTTTTACATATATGTATTGACACTCACAGTGGTGTGGTCGTATTTTGCACGACCGTTTGATATGAAAGATTGTATTTGGATTCTGTACCATGTATTTGACGACTCAGAATGGGTTGAGTATTGAACCTATTTTGGGGGCGTTACAGTTGGTATCAGAGCTTAGGAATATGATCTCTGGTGGAGATCTGGGAATAGAACTAGGAGGGGAGAGACATTTATTTAGAATTTAATTGGTTATTTGGAACATAGGGTTAATATGTGATATGTTAATTAGTTTGATTAACCCTAGTTTTGTGGCAGTATTTGAGAATGACAGCTAAAATTTTAAACAATGGAGTGAATGAGACCGTTGAGACACCTTTAATCACCAACCAGGAGAACGTGCAACAGAAAGGCTATATTCTTCCTTAAAACAACTCTATCGAAGAATTGATAAATGACGGGATGTTTACACCTGTTGGTCATGTTCATCTTAACACCTGTCCATCTTTGCACTACGGGCCAAAGATATTTATCAGGTAATCATTCATCTTTGCACTACAGACCAAAGATATTCATCAAGCAATCATTAATCTTTTTACTACAGACCAAATATATTCAGTTATATCACCATTTAGGACTGAAGATGATGAAAAATAATACGAATAACGAATCCAGTGAGATAAAAGACAAATATTAAATAATTTATCCAGAGTTCAAGAATGAAGATCAAAACCTGGATCCAAGCAAAGATGATTTGGAAGAAAAAAAATATTTTTTTTACTGTAAATAGTACTCCATAAATAGTAACTCGTGAATAGTAACTCGACATGAAAAGATAAAAATTTTACAAGAATGTTCAGACCAATATTCTAGTGAAATGATATTAGATGAAGTGCAAAACTCAAGAAATTTCTGATCATTTCAGGATTATAGAATCAATACTTACCGTAGTAAGTTTAGAGTTAGGAATCTGAAATGAAATATTATACGAAACTGCAATTGAATTTTCACCCGTCAGGCGGTAGTCCGCTCAGACAGATTATTTTCATAATCTAATAACAACTGAATACGAAGGGTTATTCACCAGGCATGCGGTAGTCCGCGTAGACAGATTATTCCCACAGAATAATAAAGAATGGAATAAAAATAGAATTTCACCATGCATGCGGTAGTCCGCGTAGACAGGTTACTCCAACAGAATAATAAAGAATGGAAAAACAACCCTTACGAATATTGAAAGAAAATAACTCTCTTCATGAATACGAAAGAAATAATACCCCTTACTTAAAAATTTGAAGACTGCACTAGTGTAATAGCAGAATACTCTTCTTCTTCTCTTATTCTCTCTATACTTTCTCTATCTATAGCTTTAGTGAATTGGTTAGAAATAATGAAGAAATGAGCTTCTATTTATAGGTCCGGAAGAGTAAGGATAAAATTATCTTTTCGCCATAATTTATGACATCATCGCTTACATCATCGATCCTATGATATCATTGCTTACCTCATCGCTCCGATGACATCTTTGCTTACCTCATCGCTCCGATGACATCATTGTTTGCATCATAATAGTTCAAATTTAATTTGCACTCTTCCGTCTCGTTTAATTTTTATATCATGAATTTACTATAATAATGTTACCATTCTAATTATAAAAATCATACTATTATATAATCACATCATACTACTATAATGTAATATTATAATAACATATTTGAATGAATTATTTTATCAGAAAAGATAAAATATCAACTTTCAACCAATGTCACATGCTAAAAATTCCTCCGTTAAAAATTCACATTGAATTAATATTTACTTATCATATATATCAAAAATTAATTATTCACAAATAATATTACAAAACTACAATATTGACAACTAGGTCGTTCCCAAAAAAGAGAGAGCCTTCTGATAAGAATTTTTTCTTACTGGCGCGCAATTAATCAACCCCTTTCCTATATAGAACTTACTTAGACATTGTCAATAATGCTATCTAATAATATTATTCAAATACTATGAATTATTGATTTGATAATTTAAAATACTGTGCAATGACAATTATTGAATCACTAATATAAAATAGCAAAGTAACACTTATTGATATAAAATATCAACGTAGCACATATTGAACCAATAAAATATTATGCAATTATTGAATCAATAATATAAAATATTGAACAGTAATTACTGTAACAATAATTGAGTAATTGCCTTCCTACGTAAGAATCAATAATTCGAAATACTGCGCAATACCGTGTGCTACTGTGCAACACCGCGTATTACTGTATTTTAACCACCGTGTATTTCAACAGTATTAACGGTAACAATTACGCAGTTATTTTATAAAAAAGGTTATTTCTGTCGCTTTCTATATCCGACATTCATTCCGTTATGGGGTCCACCAATGACTGCCCCGTCGTACGAATATTCTCCGACAAAAAGAATATTTCTCGACCAAACGAATATTTTCCGACACAACGAATATTTTATAACTACTTGCTTACTTTGTAAACTTTGCACATCTCACCCATAATTTATCACATTTACCAAATCAACACCTTACTATTTTAAAATAATATATAAAAAAATTAAATCTTATTCATAAAATTTGGGGTCTTACACTATATTTTTAAAATTATAATAGATTTTATGTTTATATAGTGCATTAGTACAAATGGGTATGTGGCATCTACAATATTTTTCGATTTGGCAGGGAAAATATGTGTCAGAAATATGTCCAAACATCCCTATTGGATAGTTGTAATATGAAGTATAATGTTGCAAAGTTCATAAATTATATACTTATATATTATATATACTTGAAGAACAGACAGTAGTAAATGTGTTTTTTTAATCTTTATGAATCGTAATGGGCTGGTAATACTTGCAGGTCAAAAATATACTCTCAGAGTAAGTAGCTACATTTTTATAATTATTTTATTATCATTTAAAATTTTAAATAATATTTATTATTTTAATAAAAACATTTTTGTATAACAATATCAACATAACGAGTGACGAAGGTTTAATTGGGAAGAGTTTATTCTTAAAATACTACTACTATCACATAAAAATTATCACATAAAAACTATCACATAACTCTTATATACATACACATACATACTAAGGAATCACGTATATTGAATAAAAACTCAAAATATATATGTATGTGTATGTGAAAATTATAAGATAATTTTTATATGATAGTAGCATTGCTCTTATTCTTATAACTGTTTCGGTTAATTTAAAGTTACTTTATGGGATTATAATGTTTAAAAAAAAAGTTACTTCGAATGTGTGCTTTCTATTTTAACCCTTTTAACCAAAAAAAGATTAATATAGGTACCCTCACCTATTAATTTTTCAGTTCCAGCTTTATTAAAGGGATCAATATTTTCAACCAAGAGTGTCACAAATCAATTCGGAAACTTGTATAGTTCAACTTAGGTTGGATTAGGTAGTCAAATGATTTAAGATACAAAATTCAAACTAGTCCTTTCATTACAAAATTAAAGATATATTTTAATTTTTAAAAAAAGTAAATTTGTGAAAATTAAATTTTAAAAACAGTACTCATTTCATTGCACAAAAAGAGTTTTATTTTTGTAAAATTTGAAAATATTAAGAATATTATTTTTTGTGTAGTCTTAAAAACAATAAATAGTTACTTTAGAAAAATGATATAATTCGTGAAATTATGATGACAAATTTAAAAACTTGGTGACATAACATATAATTTAATTATTTTTCAGGCAATATATATATATATTATCAACTTAACATATTCAGAATAAGGCTTGTACAACATTACATGTAATCCAAAGTTGGTTTAATTATTGACCTCAGTATTCTACGTTAAAAACTTGAAATTCAAAGCTGAAGTTAAATAAATTATCAATTATTCCTTTAAATAAATTATGTCTTGAATTAGGAAGGTAACCTATATACTCCATCCCATATATATATTTTTGACTTTTGAAAAATTAAAATATTTTAAACTCAAAACAATAAGATTTTTATTAAAAATAACAAAACAATAAATCTTATATTTAGTAATACTTTTAGACACTTTTCACTATTTATCATTTTAGCAAACTACAATGAATTGCGCCAAATTTAAGTTTGAAAAATGTCTGAAATTAACTTTAAAAAGTTAATAATGTTCTTATGTTTGAGACGGAAAGTATATAAATTGATTAAAGAAAATGATAGGTTTAGGTGGATTTTTTAATTACTAATTGCGTAAATAAGTATTAGTGATGCATTTTTATTTTTAGAGACAAACGTAATAAATGGTGACTTCTTATAATTTGTTTAATTACCTAAAAACAAGGGATAAAAACAGTCCTACTTGCGCAGATAGGACTTCAAAGACTATTGGAGTTCCGATTTCAATATCACAAGTTTTTGTTTGAATATATGAGGATGACATTTGTGGAAATTGTGTTGATATATGGAAAGGAGAATAATATATATGTACAGTTGTACACAAACAGTGGCGGAGTCAGAGATTTTAAGTCGGGGGGTCCGATGGGCAGGCGTCGGCACGACGGTCGGCAGTGGTGGCCGGCGGTAGCAGCGGCAGCTCTCTTCTCTCCTCTCCTCATCTGTTTTTACCAGACCCTCTAATATACAGATTTCGTCTGTTATTTATTTCGTTTCACAAATAAAAAAATATTAAAAAGGTCAAACACGCCCATTACTCCTTTTAAAAAGAGTATAAAAATAATTATTTTTGTAGTGATGAGTATAAATTATCATCATATTTTAATATAGTGTGGTTAATGTTAACCTAACAACTTATTCACTTGAGATAGATATAGAACAAAAATACATATTTAATATTGATAAATTTTATAAATAAAGTTCTTTTTGTGAAACGAAGTAATTATTATTTTTAAATAATAGAAATACTCCTTTCGTTTCAAAAAAAATAAATCCTATCACTTAGTTATATTCATATATATAATGTCATTATTAATGAATGAACACCTTATTATTTTAAAAAGTATACATATATAAAATGAAAAGTAGTTAGTGTTTGCAAAATTTATAAATGAGACTCTTTTTTTCTCTTGCAAAATAGAGAGATTATATACTAAAGTTTGTTAGACGACCTGCCTCCAAAAGTGTCAAAAAGATGCAAAAAATCTAGGTAAATTAATACTCCTTTTTTTTAAAATTAGAGATTCATTTCTTTGACCATTTTAAAATTGCAAACGGATAAAAATTTATTAATATGTCAGTATTTATATTATGTGTAGGCTACTTAAATATAAAGTTATATATATATATTTTAATTTCTTTTTCTTCTTCTTCCCATTTCTTCTTCTTTTCAGCGCACGTAGAGCTCTCCGGACTCCCTTCTATTGTCGAATTTCAAGCTGGACCCTCACACATACCTATTACATACTAATTTTTTCGGCGGCCGTGGGATCCCTAGACCCCCCTGGACCCCCCTCCCTCCGCCCCTGTACACAAATATTTAATAAAGTTGAATTAACCAACGTGAAAATAAGATACTCACATGTGTATGTGCTTGTTTTTTAAGGGTGGCCCATTTTGATTATTATAATAATGTTCATACTGCGTTTGGATTGAAATAATAAAGATAAGAATGAAATGATTCATTCCTATGAAATAAAAAAATTTATGTTTGGTTGCGATTAGAATGAATTGAATCATCTTTTTTATTATTATTTTTGACTGAAATTTAACATTCGTGCCCAAGATTTCATGTCCAAAGTTTTATGAGTAGTTTTTTTTTACCATTGAGTCATGAAGGTCTTGGAGAATGGAGAGTATGGAATAACGCATTCCAACTAGAATGGAATGAATCATTCCAATCTTCATTCCATTCATTCAATCCAAACGCAGCATTAAATCTTATGGACCAATGTTTTTTTATATTTTCAAGTTCACATTATATATCATAATTGTTTGTACATGTCAATAGCTATTATCATTAGCCTAAATCAAATTGAGTATTTTTTTTTTCAAATGTAAAATACATCAAAATAATCGTTAAAGTTGTGATAATATTTTCACATTAAAAATTGATATTTTCACATGATTTCTGTCACATAAATAGTGAGTGAGTTCTACCTTCATGTGAGAGAGACTCACGTAAAAATATATTTTTAACCTGTAAAAATATCAGTTTCCTATTTTTAACCGGCATATCACATAAAAAAGTGATAACATTCTTAACTGATAGACTGCATATAAAAATGATAATTTTAACGTTGTGTGGCAAATGCTAATTCAAAATTATCGTGGATTTCCAGTCAAAGCTCAACATCAAGCCAAAGGATTTTCATTTTACTCCAAAATAGAAAATCAAAGAATTATAATCTTAGTTAATTACTTGCCTAATCATCAAAATGGAAAAAAAGGAGCAACTTCATTAGATAATTCATGCTTTATGGTTGTGGATGCCATGCACCACCACTAGTAAGTACCACTTCATTAATTAAGTAAGAACAAACATGAGAATCAATAATTAATTAAGGAATTTAAAGAAATGATTTGAATGACTAGATTGCCGTAGTTGCATGTGTTACGGACAAGTACTTTGAGAAATCAAATCCTTTCCGGCTATTTAATGAATACTTTAAAGGCAAAAATGAGCTTTATCACACTCGGATGATTGTCACATTTTCAGTTTTACAATATTGAATTTTAAAAATATGTAATTAATCAACTAAACAAATTAAAATATATAAATTAGACTATTCTGTTAAATTATCTTGAAGGAGAAGAAGCCTATAAAAAATATGGATGAGTAATGTTTTCTTAAGCTTTTTTGCCATGAAAATGTAACAACTATAGTGGGGTAAAACCGTAAAACCCCTTTTTACTGTACTTTAAATGTTTTTAATTTCCTCCACTACCAAAGCAAAAATATTCTGAGAATTGATCAGCCCATGTGTGTCTGGGAGGGTGGGGATACATTTGATGCCAATAGGCCTAATTCCTCGTCCTTGTCCATGGGACCAAATACGGGCCTAATTTAACACGCTGCATGTCTTTTCTTTTTATGCGCTAACCGTCTCAAAGTTAAGAGTCAGATGTTAAGTATATCTTTAGTTACTCAACGTCTGTAAAGTTTAAAAGTTCAAACACTCTTGAAAATTTTGTTCGTTTAATAAAAAATTATTTTAAATATAATTTATTTAACTGATAAACGTAGTGTTTGAGCTTCAAACACAACACGTCAAAATTTATGTTGTGTGAAGGTCCGAACGTTGGTAGTCCAACAATCCCTAAATTATTATACTATATATACATCCAAATATAAAATTATTTACTCAATTTATAAATATTAAGAATGTATTTTTGATTGAATGAGAAGTAATGAAAGGAAATTGATATTTTCACGTGAGAAAAATAAAGGAAACTGGTATTTTTATTTGATTTTTTCACATGAAAACCGTCGCTATAGTTCTTATAGCGACGGTTTTTACGGTCACTATACATTTATAGCGATACTTTTCATGTGAAAATATCAAAAAGTCATGTGAAAATATCAATTTCCAAAAATAAACTCTTTTTCTTAAATGAAGAGTGTTTCATGGTTGCAAAAGTATTTGTAGATCTAAATAATTGTTAACAAGAGAAGAAGAAATTAATCCCGCACCTAAAAATACAACATTTTTTAACTAGTAGAAGACGACCAAAAGACAGCCAGGTAGTCAAATCCGTGATGGAACAGAAAACTTTAAAAACTAGACGTAGCAAATTTAATAGCATAGCAATCAATGTTTGGAGACCAACTCCAACTCCAGCCAGACATACAATGATGTCAACTTGATTCCGACTATCAATATCTTCCATTAACATTTAACCGGATTCCGACTATCAATATCTATACAAACATTGTTGTTTCAAAAAATAAAGCAAGTTACATTTTATTTTAAATTTTAAAAATTATTAGGATTTAATTCAGATAAAACTCTTTCTGTGAAATGAAGAATATATATAAATGTATTTTATATAAAAATTGAAATCAATATTAACACAAAAAAATTACAACATAAAAAGAGTCATTTTCGTTGGTTCTGAGTTGAGTCATTAGTTTACGATTTTTTTGTCAACTCATTAATTAGTTTAAGGGTTCTTTTGGGTTTTAGCATTCAACATGCGGATTCCAATGGTTTTTTAAATGCAAAGTCCAATTTTTATTTTATTTTTTTAGTATCAAACATTCACACCCTGTTTGCGAGTTTTTAAAACTAAGGAAATGATACAATTTTACTTTGTAATCTCATGTTTGTTACTTTTTTAAGTCAAAGAAAGGTAAGGAAAAGTAAAGAAAATTATGCTCAACTTTCCTGTCTTTTCATAAGTTAAAAATCCTTAGAAATCATAGGGTGGAAAATTCACAAAGAAAGTGTCAAAGTATCATTTACCTTGGTATTTAAATTGTATACAAATTTTTACTTTTGAACTTACTAAGGATACAATAATAATATAGATCTTTCATTTTTTAATTCATGATCCTCCTTAATATAGAATTATCTCATTCAACTTCTTCTAATCAATCAATAACAATATATAACAACTCATTCAGAGATCTTATCACAATAATTTTATTATTTTTCGAGTTATTTTCGTTGATTACAAATCAATACCTAGTCCATCATTCAAAACTTTTATTTTTTTTGATATAATAGATAAAGAAAATTGATATTTTCACACGTTAAAATGATATTTTCATACAAGTCTCTCTCACATGAAAATGAGACTCATTCATTATTTATGTGAGAGGGATCATGTGGAAATATCAGTTCCCTATATAAACTCTTCGTGCATGAGCTAGATACAATGATTGAATATATATATATATATATATATATATATATATATATATATATCCATACATGCATGCAGGGGCGGACCTATGCTTGGGCAGCATAGGCGTCTGCATTTGCTGAGATTTTTTTTATAAATATAGGGGAGGGGCAAATATGTAATTTAATAAACTTAAAGGGGCATATTAATGGAAGAGTTATACTTAAAGGAGGCAAAAATATATAATCTTAATTTTAAAATATAAATGAATTTGTTTTTTAGCCTTTCATTTGAGCTGCAAATATGCTAATCTACTTTTCGCCTACTGATGAAGAAGTAGGTAGGAGATAATCAGACACATATATTTTATATTAAAATATTTTAATTTGATTTTAAAAAGTTAAAATTGAAGAAAATATATTTTATTGTTCTAATGAGATGGAGTAGTTTTAGATGAAATGTACTACTCCCTCCTTCCCCATAAAAGATGGCTAAATGTATAATTTTTTTTGTTTAGAAAAATGCGGCCAGTGGCGAATCTATTAAGAGGGAAGAGTGGACAGTACTTATGTTTTGATTTTTTAATTTTTTTTATAGGTATAGGGACTAGGACACAAATAAAACTTAATAAACTTAAAGTTATAGAGGAAAAAAAAACCCTTAAACTATTACTACACTAAAAAACTAAACGTACCGATGAATAATGTATTCAGTGGCGAAGCCACAATGAATTTGTGGGGTCAATTGACCCCACTTAAAAAAAATATTTTATAATGTTAGGTAAGTTTTAAAAATTTAAGTATTATGTACAAATTGACCCCACTAAAATTTTATAAATTTTCTATTATACGGGGTCAAATTGAAAATTTATAATTTTGTCAATCAAATTTTAACCACATATGACTCATATCCTCTCAATATATGTATATCTCTCTATAATATTTTAAACTAAATAATAATCTAATTTATATTATTTTAAAAAATAAAAAAAATGAATTACTTACTTATAAATAATTGTGATTAAAAAAGTCTATTATGAGTCCATATAGTGCATACATATCATATATTATTACTTATTATATTTTCATTGTAATATAGTGTATATATATATATATATATATATATATATATATATATGACCCGAAAATATAAAATATTAAAAAAATTGGCTTAGGGGCGCTTGCCTTCGAACTCCCGCCAAATTATTTGTAGCTTACTAATAATTTTGACCCCATTCATAAAAGTTTCTGGCTTCGTCACTGAATGTATTCAAACTCTCGCTCTCTAACTCGCTAAGTTTTAGCCGTTCACTTTAATTTTCAGCTTAAAAACATTCGTCCATGCTAAGATCGGATCCTAGATCCGCCCCTGCATGCATGCATGACATAATTTTAAAATCATTTATGAAAACTAATAGACCTGTTAAATGTTATATTGTGACGCTCCCAAAATAGGTTCAATACCAACTCATTCTGAGTTGTCAAATGCATGGTACATAATTCAAATACAATCTTTTATATCACACGGTCATGCAAAATACGACCACACAACTGTGAGTGCCAATACAAATATGTAAAAAATATGTACATTCAAACTAAGTCCTCATTACAATTATTATCACACTATTTATTAGAAATAGTGAGGACTACTACTGCTCTAACTCGGACCATCACTTTGTCCCCCGACTAGTTCCTGCAACATTCTTATTTCCTGAAGAGGACAATAGATAAAAAGGGTGAGCTCAACTAGCCCAGTAAAGAATATTATAACTAAGATAATAAAGAACAATTTATCGTTTGTCTTCAACAATTCAGATAAAATATTAGTGACCACAAGTTTTAGATCAATATTCGCAGCGAAAATAACAATTCATTAGAAGAGTTAAGTAGAGAATGAAGTCTACTATCTTCTATGATTTAAAAGTCCATCATCAATATTTTATCCCTGTAACATCAATCAATATACATCTCGAATCAAATATTCATCTTTGCACTACAGGCCAAATATATTTATTTGTATCACCAGTGGTCATGTTTATCTCAACACCTTTTCATCTTTATACTACGGGCCAAAAATATTCATCAGGTAATCATTCATCTTTGCTCTACAGGCCAAAGATATTCAGTTATATCACTATTTAGAACTGAGAATAATGAAAAATAACATAAATAACGAATTTAGTGAGATTAAGGACAAAGATTAGGGATTCGTAATTTAGTTTATCCAAGTTCAATAATACTCCGTAATAATCAATTGTGGAGCAAAATTCAAGAATGAAGATCAAAACTTGGATCCAATCAAAGATAGGAACCTTAACAGGCAACTTGGACAAATAGAAGAAAATTTAATTTTTTCGTGAATAGTGCCGTATACGTGAATAGTAACCCCGTCGAAAAAAGTAAGAATTTTATAATAAAATCTATGACAATATTTTGGTATAATGATATTGAAAAGAATAACATCATTTACGAAAAAAAAAATAACATCCTTTACCTTAACAGGAGAGTAGTTTTGATCGAAATATCGGATATTATATGGACAAAAACTTGCACGGTTATCAACGCTCGAAGTATCTAAATACTCACAAAAAATACTCTCGATATTATAGAGAGAAATTTTTCTGATTTTGGTGTGATTTTAATTTTTAACTAAGCATCCTATTTATAAAAAAAGGCTAGGATGCCAATGTTGACAAAATTGCAGACGGATGAAATTTTCTCAGCATACAAACTTTGAAAAAGTTGGCAAATTTGGCAGCACAGAAGGAAAAAAAATATGTCACATACTTTATAATATATATATATATATATATATATATATATATATAATAAAACATTTATAATTATTAAAAGAATTTCAATTCAATTCTTTTCTCTTGCACTTCATTTTATTTTTATGCCATAAATTTATTATAACAATATCACCACCTCAAATTATAAAATTATACTATTATATTATCACATTATAATTTTATAATATAATATTATAATAATATATTTAAATGAATTAATTTTATCGGAGAAGATAAAATGTCAACTTTCAACAAATGTCTCTTACTAAAAATTCTTCCATTTATATCATAATTGAAATAAATATTTTCTTATCATATTAATCAATAATTAATTATTCACAAATAATATTACAGAACTACAATATTGACAACCAGGTCGTTCTCAGAAAAGAGGGGGCCTTCCGATAAGAATTTTTCCTTACTGACGCGCAATTAAATAACCCCTCCTAGACAGAACTTTTTTAGACATTGTCAATAATGCTACCTAATAATATTATTCAAATAATATGAATTATTGATTTGATAATGTGAAATACTGTGCAGTGACAATTATTGAATCAATAATACAAAATATCAACGGTAGCAATTATTGAATTAATCATATAAAATATCAACGTAGCAATTATTGAATCAATAATATAAAATATTAAACAGTAATTACTGTAACAATAATTGAGTAAGTGCCTTCTTACGTAAGAATCAATAATTTGAAATACTGTGCAATACCGTGTGCTACTGTGCAACAACGCGTATTACTGTATTTTTATCAACGGGTATTTCAACAGTTTAACGGTAACAGTTTTACCGTTATTTATAAAAAGGTTATTTCTGTCGCTTTCTATATCCGACAATTATTCCGTTGTGAGGCCCACAAATGGCTGCGCCGTCGTACGAATATTCTCCGACAACAAGAATATTCACGACCAAATGAATATTCTCCGACAACAATAACCACTTGCTTATTTAAAAATATTTGCACATTTCATCCATAACTTAGCACATTTATCAAATCAACACCTTACTATTTCAAAATAATATATAAAAAAAATAAATCTTTATTTATAAAATTTAGGGTCTTACATATATACTATTTTTAGGGTTATTTATGTATATATAAGTACTTTTAATCTTATATAAATATTTAAAAAATAAAGGCATGGGTTACCACTTACCCAGGGGTGGAGGGAGGGGGTTCACGACCCCCCAGCTCCCCGGTCGTCGAAAAAATTAGTATGTAGTAGGTATGTGGGAGGGTCCATCCTGAAATTCGATAATAACGAGGGGTCCGGAGAGCTCTGAGTGCGCTGAGAAGAAGAAGAAATGGGAAGAAGAAGAAGAAAAAAAATTAATATATATATATATATATATATATATATAACTTTATAATTAAGTAGCCTATACATATATAAATACTGACATATTAATAAATTTTTATCCGTTTGTAATTTTAAAATGGTCAAAGAAATGAATCTCTAATTTAAAAAGAAAAAAAATACTAATTAACCTATATTTTTTGTATTTTTTTTGACACTTTTGGAGGCAAGTCGTCTAACAAACTTTATTATATAATTTCTCTATTTTGCAAGAGAAAAAAAGAGTCCCATTTATAAATTTTGTAAACACTAACTACTTTTCATTTTATATATGTATACTTTTTAAAATAATAAGGTGTTCATTCATTAATAATGACATTATATACATGAATATAACTATGTGATAGGATTTATTTTTTTTGAAACGAAAGGAGTATTTCTGTTATTTAAAAATAATAATTATTTCGTTTCACAAAAAGAACTTTATTTATAAAATTTACCAATATTAAATATGTATTTTTGTTCTATATCTATCTCAAGTGAAGAAGTTGTTAGGTTAACATTAACCACACTATATTAAAATATGATGATAATTTATACTCATCACTACAAATATAATTATTTTTATACTCTTTTTAAAATGAGTAATGGACGTGCTTGATCTTTTCAATATATTTTTATTTGTGAAACGAAGTAAATAATAGAGGAGGTCTGTATATTGGAGAGTCTGGTAGAAACAGAGAAGAGGAGAGGAGAGGAGAGAAGAGAGCCGTTGCTGCCGTCGGTCGTCACTGTCGATCGCCGCGCCGACGTCCACCCGCCGAATCCCCCGACTACAATTTTCTAGCTCCGCCACTGCACTTACCAATCTAGTTTGGTTGAAATTTTATAATATAAATTTTATAAAATGGACTATGGGCGCCTGAAGAAAAGCTCACGACACCTGTAGGCAGGGCTGCAGGCATCTTGACTTCTGGGTAAACCACAAAGAATCACCTTGAAAACTCAACTCCTCAAAACACTATTGTCAGTACACTAGTTAGGACAGCAAAAGAAAATAAATAATGCTACTATCACATAAATTCTATCACATAACTCTCACATATATATATATATATATATATATATATATATATATATATATATATATATATATATATATATATATATATATATATATATATATATTGCGAGTCCCGCATGTCAGACGAGAACCCACAGTATATATGTGTGTGTATGTGAGAGTTATGTGATAATTTTTACTAGTATGTGATAGTAGCACTGCTCAAAGAAAATCTACTCCTAACATGTCTAAAATATCTAAATCCTATATTTTTCCTAATATAACCTTATAGGTTGTTATGAACACGTTTATTTATAGTGTAATAATAAATTAAAAATATTATTTAAGAATAATTTTTGAATAATTTTTGATAGAGTATTTTATTAGTAATATAATTTTAAGAATAAAACACTAAAAAAATTAATAACATTTTATTAGTTCATAAATCAAAATAAAAGATTACAACAAAATTCATTAAATTGGTTATTGACCAATTTGTTAAAGAAAAATCATAAACAAATTGTACATAACAAAATTTGTTTACAATTGGAAAACAAGATGATATTGAATGTAATTTATTATTGTAAATTAGATATGTAAGTAAGTATATCATTCAACACTATTTTTTACGATTTTAACTATAATTTTTTAGATGAATTTTTCAGATAAATTTTAAACAAATTCAAACTTTAAATTATAAAATAAACTATCAAAATGACTTATTAAATTAAATTAGATTCAGACTCATTCAATAATAAACAGATAGTCTTCTAGTAGTAATATGCTAACTCTGTACTTTCTAATCTGTTAATTTAATTTAATTAATTGAAGGCAGGTCAAAGACTAAGGAGTTACATTGGTTTCTATAATTTGCTATTTGGTGCTATCTGTTGGGATTACGATGTTTTCCAAGTAGTTCCAATAATTTATTCCCTCTTTATCTAATAGATGAATATATAATTTATATTTTAAAAAATAAAAACAGAGAAGAAAGAATGAAAAAAATTAAATTTATTTTTAGTCCCGAAGAGTATACAAATTGATGACTAATTTTATTTTTATATATTAATTAATTCTACTAAATATTATATTTATCATTTATTTTATGTCATTTTTTAATTATCCAGCCACGATATTATAAAGTATTTTTACATTAACAATCTCTAATTGGCTTAAATATAAAGGGGTAATAAACTCACCACTCTTTGAACTGGCTTAATAAGTCCCCTAACCCGTTGAACTGGCCCTTGTTATATGGGCTTAAATGAATCACAAAAGTGAAATCCAAATATTTAAACCTATGGACCTAGGCTAGCTACACAATAACTAAAAGATCAATAGCCATGAGGCCCATGACAATTTTACTACAGTAGTGTACCCAACTGAGATCTGGGTAAGGGACACTTATTGCGGCGGGCTGTATTGAGAAGTTTTATAAGAGAAAATTGATATTTTCACATATTAAATTGATATTTTCACATGAGTTTTCTATATGAAAGTACGATTCATTCACTATTCATGAGAGAGGGATCATGTGAAAATATCAATTTCCTTTATAAGACTGTATTAAGTGAAATAAAGCATTGCAAGGCCTCTCCTATTAGCTTAATATTAAACCCCTCTACCCATTGTAAAATTTTATATAATTACCTTTTCTACATAGTTTCTCAAACATGAAGTCGATGTTTTCAAGTTTTTATTTAATTTTGTGCTAGCAATGATTCTAATTTGCAAAAGTAACATTTAAACAATTTTTTTTGTCTAATAACAAACCGAGAGTGAAATTTAACTTTTAGGGGGAGGGGGAGGGGGGAAGAAAATACAATAATTAGAAATGCTTGTATGATTATTTTCATAAAATTTGCAAATTACATCGAAAGCAAATGGAAGCGATGCAAATGAACTTAAAATTTGAATCTCGTTTTTCTTCTTTTAAGTTGTAGTATGACTTTTTTTCTCGCTCATCCTTAGTCTTCACTAGACCAGGCAAAACATCGCCCAAGCTCGCGGGCTGGACTTTGGACCGCATAATTTTAATCCAACAAAATTCGGGCCTTTTTGGCCCGTCCATTTTTGGCCCGGTTCGTCACCCGCGTCGGCCTTTTTGAGCCAAACCAAAAAAGATAGCAAAAAATAGGCATGAATTGGTCTCGGCCCGCTCGCCACGGGCCGGGCTTTGGGCTGCAACCTTTTAGCCCGACAAAACCCGGACCTTTTTTGGCCCGCCCGTTTGCCAGGTCTAGTATTCACAATCCAATTAAAAATAAATCTTTCTAATTTGATTTTATTCTTAATCAATGATCTTCATATTTTCAGATACTAATATGATTTTGTTTTTACTTATCGGTATCAATCAATCATAAATTTTAAATATAATTATGTACATACCCAAAGTGCGCGTGAATACACTCAAAAGGTAAAATAGTAGTAGTAAACAATTTATTTATCCCCTCTCTATAATATTTGAGTAATGCTATTATTACATAAAATTCGATACATATTGGTATGACTTACATAACTTGCTTTGCACATGGGTCATACTAATATACATGTGAGTGTATATAAACGGTATGTAAATAATTTTTATGTGATAGTAGACTCATTGATAATATTTTGTCTCCTATCCTTTTTTACTATTTTACCTTTGAGCGTATTTTCGAATGTACACTAAATTTTTACGTACCATAAGATATATCTATGACTTCTACTTAGCAGTTGCCACCTTACGAACATAATAACATCAATGACCCATGTAGTGTTGGGATCGGGTTGCTTGGTCTGTTCATGACTTGGGGAGTCTCTATTTTTGGGCTAACAATTCAATATTTTAACATTTGATAACTTCTCCACTTACGGACAAAAAAGAAACAAATTTTAGTACAGATTACAGAATACTGCTGCTGTACTGTCTCTGTTTGCTGCTAATTCTACGCCGAAAATGGAAAATAATAAACATATCGGCCGACGATCATGTTGACCAATGACGAATTGACGACGGAATCGATTATCCTGTCCGTAAGACGCCAAATTTTATGAATAAGATTTAATTTTTTTTATATATTATTTTAAAATAGTAAGATGTTAATTTGATAAATATGATAAGTTATGGTTGAGATGTGCAAAATTTACAAAGTAAGCAAGTGGTTATAAAATATTCGTTGTGTCGAGGAATATTCGTTTGGTCGAAGAATATTCTTTTTGTCGGAGAATATTTGTACGACGGCGCAGTCATTGGTGGACTCCACAACGGAATGAATGTCGGATATAGAAAGCGACAGAAATAACCTTTTTATAAAAATAACGGCAAAACTGTTACCGTTAGTACTGTTGAAATACCCGGTGGTTAAAATACAGTAATACGTGGTGTTGCATAGTAGTACACGGTATTGTACAGTATTTCGAATTATTGATTCTTACGTAGGAAGGCACTTACTCAATTATTGTTACAGTAATTACTGTTCAATATTTTATATTATTGATTCAATAATTGCATAATATTTTATTGGTTCAATATTTGCTACGTTGATATTTTATATCAATAAGTGCTACTTTGCTATTTTATATTAGTGATTCAATAATTCAAATTATCAAATCAATAATTCATATTATTTGAATAATATTATTAGATAGCATTATTGACAATGTCTAAGGAAGTTTTGTCTAAGAAAGGGGTTGATTAATTTCGCGCCAGTAAAGAGAAATCCTTATCGGAAGGCCCCCTCTTTTTCGTACCGAGTTCTGAAGGCAGTCTTCGGAATATCCTCAGTTTTAATCTTCAGCTGATGATATCTAGAACGAAGATCGGTCTTTGAAAAGAATTGTGCTCCTTGCAACTTGTCGAACAGGTCATCAAAACGAGGTAGCGGATACCTATTCTTGATGGTGACATGGTTCAACTCCCGATAGTCAATACAAAGTCGCATACTCACGTCTTTCTTCTTTACGAATAAAACAGGAGCACCCCAAGGAGACGTACTAGGACGAATGAAATCGATGTCTAACAATTTCTGTAGTTGGGCCTTTAACTCCTGAAGTTCAATAGGAGCCATTCGATATGGAGTTTTAAAAATGGGTTTTGTACCGGGCTCAAGGTCAATAAAGAATTCAATTTCACGTTCTGGGGGTAGACCGAAAAGTTCTTTGAGAAATCCATCAGAAAACTCATTAACAACAGAAATATTATTCAAATCTGACGTATTTTGGTTTAGATCAGTGACATGAGCTAAGAAAGCTTGACATCCGTTTTTCAATATACGAATAGCTTGGTGACTTGAAATGACATTGACTGATTTTAGTGGTTTGGTTATTTGGATTCGCACAACATGTTGGTTAGGAATATAAAAACTAACAACCTTACGAAAATAATCAATTTTGGCATGGTAAGTGGTTAACCAGTCAATTCCTAAAATCACGTCAAATTCAAGTATTTTCAAAGATATAAGATCAACAGGTAAGGTAAGGGTACCAATCTGAATCAAGCAAGATTTGTAAACTGTAGATGTAACGAAGGTTTCTCCTAACGGAGTTTCAACAGATAAGTCAAAGTCTAACTTCTCATGTGTCAAATTTAATCGTTGAGCACAAACGGTGAAATAAAAGAATGGGTAGCACCGATATCTAACAAGGTGTAAATTTCGCAAGAGTTTATGATTAGCTTACCCGTAATTACCTCGTGTGGGTTCCTCGCGTTTTGGGCTATCACGACAAACACTCTTTTAGAAACTACCGACTTTGACTTGTCCGAAATCGCTTTTGGAATCACCACCCCCGCTGGACTTGGTTTCGCTACAAGACAATCTCGAACTATATGTCCTTCTTTTTCACAGTTATAGCATGCTTTGAATTATTGTGGACAGTTTGGGCTGATGTGTCCTTCTTGCCCGCATTTATAGCATACGACCGACGGTCGTTCTCCTCCCCTAAAAACAGTTGATATTGGTGCTGCTGTCGATGTTTTCACGTTCTCATTGTTGTACCTTCTCTTCTTGAAATCTCCTCCCGACTCACTTCTTCTACTATCATGGCCACGATTTCCACCGGAGTGGTTACGACTTCTGTCATGATACTTTTCTCCCTGCTGGTTGTCATTGTTCCGATGACTGCTGCCACCGGTACGACCTTGGTTGTTGTCCCTTGGTTGAACATAATCATTATCTCATTTTAATAACTGGGTCCTGTTCACTACATCCGAATATAGAGAAAATTTGTGAGAAATGAGGTATTTGACGAATTTCTAGGTTTCAAACTTCTCAGAAACATCCGCATCATACGTTCCTCATTCTCCACCAAATGAGGTGCAAACCGGGACAACTTTGCGAATTTAGCCTCGTACTGGGACACCGTCATGTTATTTTATTTCAGTCTGATAAACTCTACCTCTTTCATGTGATGAATATTTTCTGAAAAGTACTTGTCATTAAACAGTTTTTAGAACGCCTCCCAAGATATTTTGAGTACGGCAGGCTTGGTACGCTTCACAGATTTCCACCAGTAATCTGCCTCTCCACGAAACATAAAGGTGGCGAATAAAACCTTCTGTTCCTCCATGCATCCAAAGACATCAAATATCTTGGTAATTTGCTTAACCCACGTCTCTGCCTTGATTGGATCTGACTTTTCCTGAAATTCTGGTGGTTCCAACTCATTGACCTGCTTGGCAGTGACAAACCGCGAGTTGTTACTATTTTCACCTGTATTATGCACACGAGTTTTCCTCGTCTGATTTTGCATGAACTACAAAAAACTTCTAAATATCTCATCGTTTATCGTCTGATCAGTGTTATTTTCAAGATGAACATTGCCTTCCTGTTGCACGTTCTCCTGGTTGGTGATTAAAGGTGTCTCCACGATCTCATTCACTCCATTGTTAACATTCTCAGCTGTCATTCTCAAATACTGCCATAAAACAAGGGTTAATTAGACAAATTAACATATCACATAATAATCCTATGCTCCAACTGACCAATTAAATATCACATAAGCTTAGGTAGGACATACTAGTGAAGGATTTACTCGTCTTTCTCCTCCTAGTTCTATTCTCCGATCTCCGCCAGAGATCATATCCCTAAGCTCTGATACTAGCTATGACGCCCCAGAATAGGTCCAGTCAACCCAACCTATTCTGAGTCGTCAAATACATGGTACAAAATTTAAATACAATCTTATATATTACACGGTCGTGCAAAATACGACCATACAACTGTGAGTGTCAATACAAATATGTAAAAAATATTAATATTCAAATTAAGTCCTCATTACAATTATTATCACACTATTTATTAGAAATAGTGATGACTACTACTGCTCTAACTCGGACCATCACTCTGTCCCCCGACTAGTTCCTGCGACATTCTCATTTTTTGAAGAGGACAATAGATGAAAAGGGTGAGCTCAACTAGCCCAGTAAAGAATATTATGATTAAGATAATAAAGAACAATTTATCGTTAGTCTTCAATAAATCAGATAAAATATTATGGACCACAAGATTTAGATCAACAATTGTAGCGAAAATAACAATGCATCAGAAGAATTAAGTAAGAAATAATGTCTACTATCTTCTATGATTTAAAAGTTCATAATCAATATTTTATTCCGGTAACATCAATCAATATATATCTTGAATCAAATATTCATCCTTGCACTACGGGCCAAAGATATTCATGAGGTAATCATTCATCTTTGCACTACAGGCCAAAGATATTCACCAAATAATCATCCATCTTTGCACTACAGGCCAAAGATATTTTTTTGTATCACCATTTAAGACTGAAGATGATGAAAAATATTTTAAAGAACGAATCCAGTGAGATAAATGACAAAAATTAGGGATTCATAATTTAGTTTATCCAAGTTCAAGAATACTCCATAATAATTAATTGTGGAACAAAATTCAAGAATGAATATCAAAACATGGATCCAATCAAAGATAGAACCCATAATAGCCAACTTGGACAAATAGAAGAAAATTTAATTTTTCTGTGAATAGTGCCGTATACGTGAATAGTAATTCCGAGAGAAAAAAGTAAAAATTTCACAATAAAATTCATGCCAATATTTTGGTATAATGATATTGAGAAGAATAACATCACTTACGAAAGAAAATAACATCCCTTACCTCAAAAGAACAGTATTTCGAACTGAAATATCGGATATAGTACTAAAGAAAACTTGCACTGAATAGTAACACTCAAAGTATCGAAATACTCACAAAAATACGCTCGATATTATAGAGAGTAAAAACTTCTGATTCTGGTGTGATTTTCAAATTCTAACTAAGCACCCTATTTATAGAAAAATGCTTAGAACGCCAAAATAAAAAATTTAATAAAATAATATTTTTTTAAAAAAAAATTCACCCCCACCTCTTGACTAAAATCCATCAGCCACCAGTGGGACCCACCTCCCATTAAAAAATATTTTTCTTAAAAAAATATTTGTAACCCCAAAAATCACTTCTGACCCAAAATTCTAGAATTTCAATAATTCATGAAAAATAACCTTTTTATCAGAAAAATACAAATCTTATGTTCTTTCCATAGGAAATTTAATTCTCTACAACTTTGTAGAAGAAAGTTTTTTCGAATTTCAAACATAAATTATCCGAAATCCACAAACGGATGATTTTCCATACCAAAATACTGATAAAAATACCTCATCACTAATTCTTTCTTTTATATCCACAAAAATAAATATTTTCTTATCATATAAATTAATAATTAATTATTCACAAATAATATTACAGAACTACAATATTGACAACCAGGTCGTTCCTAGAAAAGAGGAGGCCTTCCGATAAGGATTTCTCCTTACTGGCGCGCAATTAAATAACCTCTCCTAGACAGAACTTCCTTAGACATTGCCAATAATGTTATCTAATAATATTATTCAAATAATATGAATTATTGATCTGATAATAAAAAATACTGTGCAGTGACAATTATTGAATTAACAATAATATAATATTATAAAAATACTGTGCAATACCGTGTACTACTGTGCAACAACGCGTATTACTTTACTTTACCTATCGGGTATTCCAACAGTGTTAACGGTAACAACTACGCCGTTATTTATAAAAAACTTATTCTTGTCGTTCTCTTCATCCGACAGTTTTTCGTTATGGGGCCCACAAATAGTTGCGCCGTCTTACGAATATTCTCCGACAACAATGAATATTTTATAACCACTTGCTTATTTAAAATATTTGCGCATTTTACCCATAACATTCTACATTATCAAATTAACCCCTGACTATTTTAAAATAATATATAGAGGAAATTCAATTTTTTATTCATAAAAGTTGGGGTCTTACATTAAGAGTCTGGAGAATGATTCTCATATTTTTCTGTTACTTTATGTGGATGATATGCTTATTGATGCGAAAAGTATGGGTGAAGTCAACAGGTTGAAGGCCTTGTTGGGAAAGTAGTTTGACATGAAGGATTTGGGTGCTGCAAAGAAAATACTTGGAATAGAGATTCGCAGGGATAGGTCAGCGGAAAAACTGTGGTTGTCGCAAAAGACTTATGTGAGGAAAGTGTTGGAGAGATTTAGTATGGCTAATGCTAAACAAGTCAGCACTTCATTGGCGAGTCATTTCAGGTTGTCTATAGCACAGTGTCCAAAAAAAGCTGAAGAGATTCAGGATATGTCAAAGGTGCTTTATGCGAGTGCAGTTGATTGTTTGATATATGAGATAGTATGTACAAGACCAGATTTGGCACATGCAGTCAGCACAGTGAGTAAGTTCATGGAAAATCCAGGAAGAGAACACTGAAAAACAGTAAAGTAGATATTCAGATATCTGAAGGATACTGCGGATCATGAAATTATGTTTTCAAGGCAAGATCGGATATAGCGGTGGGGTATGTAGATGCGGATTACGCTGGAAGGTTGGATGACTTGAGGTCTATAACAGGGTATATGTTCAGTTTAACAGGTGGACCGATTTGTTAGAGATCCATGGTTCAATCTCAAGTAGCTCTATCGACTACTGAATCTGAGTATATGGCTTTGGCTGAGGCTGGGAAAGAAGCGTTGTGGCTAAAGGATTTTGTGACAGAGCTGGGCATAGATCAAGGTGGAGTACAGTTGTATTGTGATAGTCAGAGCGCCATTTACTTGGCAAAGCATCAGGTATATCACGCGAGGACCAAGCATATTAATGTAAGGTATCACAAGGTGAGAGAAGTAATTGCTGTGGGTGATGTGATATTAGAAAAGGTGCACAATTCTGAAAATGCAATTGAGATATTGACAAAGACTGTGACCGTAGACAAGTTCAAGCATTGCTTTGACTTGGTTAATATCTCCGAATGTTAGTAGGAGGAAACACCGCCCCAGATTTGAGTGGAACAAGTGGCTTAACTTCTGAATGGGCGAGGTTATTCGTCAAGGTGAAGTTTGTTGGACTTGTGACTCGTAACCGCCGCTGGGGCGGGGCCCGGAAGGGCAGAAGCCTAGCCAGTGACCAGCCCCGCTAGGGCGGGGCGGCAAGGTAGGGAGCCCCCGCTGGGACCGGGAGGCGTGAACTGGAGCAGGGAGGCGACGCGGAAATAAGGGTTTCCTTTACCCTCTTGGATTTTGGTCGGTTTCTAACTCAGTTGTAAGGGATATTATGGGGATTTAGGCCATAATATATAGTAGGATTGGAATAGAATTATTAAGTATAAATAATACCTATTGTATAACTTTATGTAACTAATTTATTCATAATAAGGAAAATGAACGCCTCTCCCGTAGACGTACCTAAATTGGGGAACCACGTAAATCTGTATGTGTTAATTCTCTTTAATCGTGTGCGTGTGTGTGATCCAATAATTCTAACACTCATCTTATTATCCCAAAATTTCCTACTTATGGACTGATGTTGTGCGTATGAAGTTGAACATAAATATTTTTTGACCAGCACTAGAAATTCATTGCTTGGTATATATACTACAAAATCTAGAGTTACTGATAGTGACATCTGGTTGCTAGTTACAATTAATTAGACTTCTAAAGGTTAGGATTGGATTGTCTATTGTGGAGGTTATTCAACTATGCCTTTTAGCTGACCCATTAATAAAAACTTGTGCTAGCAGACTGACAAAAATTACCCTACAAAACACTGCAAGTTACTGTGTCATTCAATAGTTTATATATGCATATCCAATTAAGCTTGAGAAAATTATTTATGATTATTAGACTAAATTAACTTTATTTAAAAAATGTAAGAAGTGTTTATAAATAATAAGTTAGCATGCTTCTGTGTTTGATATTGATGTAAATTTACATAACTTTCTTAACGGTTCTCTTTTTCTTTGATTTCCTTGTGGCCGAGTCGGCAAGTATTATCATCATCACAGCTTAAAGTTTGTGATCACATAATAATTATCCACTGACATTGTTTTCATGCTGGTAATCAATCAATTCAATTCAATAGTTTTCTGAAGTCAACCCCACTTACCTAATCACTATCAGCTCAACTGCTTGAAGCAGATGAAGCAACAAGAAACAAGAAGCAAGAAACATCAAACTAGAAAGGATACACGTTATATCCGTTTCTCAGGGAAAAGAAAAAGGTATTCTCAGTGTGAAGCCTTTATAAGGACATTTTTGTTTAATTAACTATTTATATAATTTGATTATAAGAACTTAATGGGGCCTTAGATGTAAAAGTTATCCTCTGTTTATATGCATGTTTGGATTGGATAGTTGGAACAATGTCTTTGAACATAACTTTGCTAAGCACATTCGAAATTAAGCAGTACTCTTCTCCCAGAGAGTTTAGGAATAAAAGGAGAACTAAAAAACCCCACAAGTTTACATAATTACAAAGCATAATATATATGTACATGACTGAAAATCTCTCATATTGTTTGGTATGTTTTGGTCTGTGTAACTGTAGGAAGCTTCATTTAATTGGTGGCAAAGCAGGCGCATGTGACTCCACCAGTATGGACCAAAGAACGTGCACGTCTTCGTAGTGGCAGGATTTGACATCCTCATACAGGATGTAAATCCCTCTACCTAAGAATTGCAAAAAGAAATATGCAGTTCAGGTAGAGGCTAGAGATTTATACAGAGCTAAATTTGATGAAAAGAAAACTTGTAGTTATGGTGATTTATGCGTTTCCATGCTCTTGTGCTATGCGGATGAATTATATACTGTGCATTTATGTATACAATTGATTATGTATAATGTGTTATATATATATAAATTAGAGTGGACGACTTAGCTTTAGGAACAAGAAACTAGTAGCAATTGAATATAGCTTTGATTCTTATGCTTGTGCATTCAAATTTGTATGTGTTTGTACTAGTTGGTGAGCCGTGGAAAGTATTTGCATATGAAACAGTAAGAGCGAAAGAATACATAATAGCAAATGATAATAGAGATACATGAATGGCGATAAAGATGGGGAAAAAAACAGGAGAGAAAAATGTGATTTATGTGTGTGATTGTAGAGACATACTCTTCTTGTGAGCTGAGTGGAAACGAATCCAGAGCTTCTTCAATGGAGAGAAGAGGGAGAGCAGCCACCCCATTTGGAGAAGAGGTATGGCTCATAATAGGTGAAAGAATTTGGGGGGGGGGGGGAGTGAAGGAAATAAGAGGACCAGAAAGGAAAGGGAGAGAGAGAAACTGCTGGTTTGCTTCGACAAGGGTGAAGTTTAGGTCACTGTTCTTGAAAACCTTTTACATTCCCTTGTAGGCATATGATCACATTTTATTTTTTTTCTTATTTTCTCTTGGTGCAGTATCACTGTCTCACCTTTTGCCCTTCTAGCAGAAGAAGCCACTTCACCAGTCGCCAGTTCTTTTCTCACACTTAGTTATTTTCATATTATGGTATATAAATCTCCCTTGTACTGTAAGCTACATGTGGTGTTTTTACTACTTAATTGTTTAAAGTTTAAAGTATAGATAAAATAGTTTATTTTTGTGGGGTTTCTTTGCCATTTTGGGACACCTAGCTCTTGTGTTTTTTAAGTAAACAGTCCCTCCTTAGAGTCATCTACAAGTATTCTTCTCCTATTTGTCCAAATGTACCACTAAGTTTCAATCTTTTATCTGTCTGCACATTGGTTTCCTTCCGGAAGACTCATCATTTCGCAGAGATTATTAGTTAATGAATATTGAAGGTGCCGTAACTCTATATTTCTCATACTCCAGCTGTCTCATTTGTATGTCTAATTTATTTACCTATACAAAGTATTCATGAGTTGTATAGTAAAATTCATCAATTCTTGGTGTGTGGTCTGAATAAACTAAGTAGTTTTTGTCTAGTGACACAGTATTATTCTTTTCTTTATTATATATATATATATAATTCGGTCCGCATTCCGACTAATCTTCCCACCTCGGGTCACGCTTTTTATACGGGCTTGCGCCCGTGTCTCTGTAGACCCATGACTATTTTATTGGCTTGACAAATTGAAGCTGGTGGTATTCGAATCCAAGACATCCGAGTTTACGACTCGTCCCAAAGTCTTATTTGAACCACTGTGCCAATTATTGCCGGGTTACAGAGTATTATTCTTGTCCTCCTCTCTTCTTTGGATGTCTCAAATTTGTATCATCCCAAATTTCTTAACTTGCAGAAATGTTATCATTTGACATTTGAATGCAATTAGGATGAAGAAAATTTGTTTGGTCCCCAACTAGTTGATAACTTGGGAGCATGCAATATAATATTGTGAGAACAGATTTCTCTTTCCAAATTCTTTGTCCCTTTGTGTCCTACCACTTAAATGTTAACACTTGTCTTTTTTTTTTAATTTTAGAATTAATTGATGTTAAAGAAGAAGATATGTGTCAACATTTAAGTGGTGGGACACAAAAGAACAGTTTCTTCCTTTACTACTTTACTATCGTAATAATTCTCGGTTTTCACATTCATTTGTTTGGTTGTTTTTGTCTTCTTTCTGTTTTTTCTTTTAGCTGTACGTGGAAGCTACAAAGACGATGGTACTATGTGATTAGAAATAAGTAGTACAAACTATGGCAAATAATTTGGAACATCTCTCTATACGTCAAATTTTCCAAAAAAATTGCCAAATAGTATTTTATTTTATATTTTATTGGTAATATATCACTAGGAGGAATGATCAATCTCAAAACATTTATACAGGTAAAACCGTAGACATGAATTGATGAATGTGTGTACGTGGCTTGAACATTGAACCCTTTTGGTTCAATGATAAAACAACTACTCATAAAGTTTTGAGTCCAAGAGATCTTAGGATCGGACAGGAATGTTAAGATTTCAGCTTAAATTAGCCAAAAAAAAAAAAACTCGACCTAAATAACAGTTATATCACCTTGAAAAATGTTGAATCCGCAGAAAATAATAATATTAAACTATTTAAATGTCATTACTTATATAATTATATTTTAAAATATAGTAGTATTAACACTATGTTTCTGAGTTTTAAAATGGACAGAAAAGAAAAGAAATGGACGGAAATTTTAAGTTTTCTTTCCAATTCCTATGTTTCTGAGTTTTTTAATAAACGAAAAAAGAAAAAAATAGGATAGAAAACTTGGCCACTTTCTTGCCAAAGTTTTCGTCCAAAATTGGTCTGATTTGGACTGAAAAGTAATTAGAATAAATAATATTTTTATAATTCTCATATTATCCTAAACTTTCAATATAATAAATTTTAAATTACAACTCATGTCTCCGACTTGTTTTTATCTACTAAACCGATTTTTTTGTTGTCACGAACGAGTGTTTAGATTGCCGCGAACGAATCTGGCACCTTGATTATCAAGGGAATCATAATTAACTTTGATTTCTTTGCCATTCGTCATTTCTTTCAGAGTCATACTACTATCATATAAAACAATTACATATCGTTTACATACTGTTGATGTGACAGTATGTGATTTGTTGTTGACATGACCCACTTAACTGAACAACAAATCACATACTGTCACTATCAGCAGTATGTGATCTTTATGTTACCATCTTTATGCGATAGTAACATTATTTTTTGTTCCTGGCTGGATTCCCGAGAGCCAAATCCATCATCCAATTTGCAAATTTCGCAATTACAAATTGATACAAAATACTTGGTCGAGCAGGCTAAGTTTCAGATTTGGGCAAAAAATACTCAGGATGCGAAAATATTGAAATCTAACAATTTCAAAAGAGAGAAAAAACAGCGGGTAAAAAAGAAAGAGATTGAATTTTTGAAGAATTTGTTGAATAATCTCGGTTAGTATTAATAATATAGATTATGTTTGATGACTTTTGGGTATTGTATGACAATTACTTTGTAGTAATAGTTTTTGTTTAATATTTATTTAGATATTTGTATTTGATTATAGAATTTTTTCTTTAATTAAATTTATCTTGCATATTATTATTCATGATTCAATGGTTATATAATTAATAGAAGGGTAAATTTGTAAAGGTGACATTTTTTTTTCTTTTTATTGAAACTCAAAATCGCAAGTTTTTTTTTTTTTTAAATTTTCTATTTTTTTCTATTAAAAACTGAGAAACAACACAAACTGAAAACTTTAAATTTTCTATTCTTTTCTTATTTGTCCAAAACAAACAGAGTGTAAGGAGTCACTAGTAACTAGATCATGGAACTCGAACTAACAACCTCTAGGTTTTGTAGTTTCTTAGTTCCAAGACTATATTGGGATAATATTTCTGTTGGTCAATAACACCCTGATCAACTTTACTTGGCCCATCAGCCCATCGAATGAATAATGGGGCCATAGTTGGTTCACCTAGATTATATGGTTCAGAACTGAAACTTGAGGCCATTAATTTAGGCCCATTCAACTCTGTCAACCTCCAATTGTACTGCATTAAGCGCAAGGAATTTGGAGATACAATTAGTCTTTTTTCTTTTGTCTTTTTTAATTTTTTAAAGCCCACTTTTTGGGAAGTAAAATATAATTCATATTAAAATACATCAGCATTCAGCACTATCACTATTACCAAGTCTCTCTTGACTCAATATTAAAATAACTACTCATAAGGTTTTAAATTAGCAAAAATAAAAATAAAAAAATAAAAATCAACCAACAACCAATCAAATCTCACAATATGTGTAACTTGCAACAAAACTACAGTAAAATCTCTATAAATTAATATGGTTGGACCATGATATTTTATTATTTTATAGAGATATTAATTAACCGATAAATTAATATTTATTAATTTAAAGAGATTTTTGTAATTGATTAAAGTTAAATTTTGATTACATCAAAAAGCATTGTATCTTAAAAAAATTCATGTATCATATTAATTGAATTAATCTAAAACATAGATTCATTGTACATAATATTAATGAAAACTAATAAATAATGCTCATTGTTTCTTAATAATTAAGTATTATTCAATGTATTTTTACTAAAAACATTCTATGTATAATGGTGATAGAAAATACTATATAAACAAGATAGAAAATTTCTTGAAACCACATCCAACAATGGCTCCTCATCTAAAACAAACATCTCTAGAATCATATTTCACTAAATTGTCTTAGTTATGTTTGTGTAAATTTATATAATTATTAATTTATGATATTAATGGGACCCTATATTTACATAGGAATTTTTTGAAAATATATTATCTTATCGAAATTTGTTAATTTTTCAACTGGCCCAAGTCGGAAACGTAGAAAAATATTATCTTAGAGAATTTATTAATTTACGGAGTATTAATTTTAAAAAATTCTACTGTATTCTATTCTATTTTGGAGAGAGATCTAGTTAAGAGTCCTCTATCAAAGATACCGCTACTTCTTCATTATCTAAAAAAAATCAATATTCATCATCTCACCTATCATATCATATCCAAACTCGGTAATTCGAACCCTACACATTGTCATGACATTATTTATATGTTTATTGTAGCGACGCAATTTTTTACTATACAATTACATCTTTTTGTTATACTCAATTTCATTGAAATATTATTTTAATTATATTTTAATAGTTCTTATTTTTTAAATTTAGTGTTCATTTATTGGACTCTATGACACATGTTAAGAGAACCATATATATATATATACAAAACACAAATGATTTTGAAAAAAAAATTCCCGCTCAACCTAATAAATCATTCAAACCGTCCAAAATTTCAGATAAAATTAATCGTTGAAAGTACTGAAAAACACGAGTTACATGATCTAGTAGTATATAAATATAGACTCACATTGGATAATATCGGAACGGGAACCACGGGGAATTGATTTCTTTTATGGTGGTCATCATTTCTGTTTCTAAATTTTCATTGACATAAATCCACGATTGTTGACATTAACATAATAATAATAATAATCACTCTAATAATTTGACTTTATTAGAAATTAGGGGGTTCAAAACACACCAATCTATTTAGCTCTAAGATTATGCTGGTGGCTATTATTAATTATGATCTTGATTTTCTTCACGTTAAAGTTTATGGTATTAGAATTATTTATTATGAACGAGATTTCTAGTGAACCATCTGCCTCTCGTTATTGAGTTTTTTTATTTAATTACTTCCGGTTATCTCTTGAGTTAAGTCTAATATATATTAGATGTTGAAAATTGTGGTGAGAATGCAAGTCTGAGAAAATTGAATAAAAAATTGTTCGATAAATAAATCTTTTAAATAATAAACATTAATCTTTTTGTTTTAGATAAAATTACACAATGTTATAAGCTTTGTTGGACAAAGGACGATAGCTTAGCCCCTTCCCCTTACTTGCTGAGGAATTATAATCAAATACGATTACAACTTGTTTGGTAACAAGTTTTGTGCAAATGTGACAAATAACATTTGTTCAACTTTTCTCTACCACTAAATATAAATATTGGAAATGGAATAAATGTCCTGAACACGTACATATGTTTATGTATGTCTTACAATAAAATTTTATTAATGTCGATTTTTGAAATAATACAACATTTTAAATACAGACGTTTATGTATGTCTTACAAAATATTTTGTTAATAATTTTATTGACATTTTATTAATTAAAATTTCATCGCAAGACACATAAGTTTGGGTGTTGACACATACCTTACAATGATAAAATGCTTTAATGTGATACCTAAAAAAAAAAGAGCAAGTGAAATTCGAACTCCATTACAGGGCCCCATGGGCAATAACAGTATGGGTCATGGGCCCGATAATCATGTCATGATCCATGAGTTTGGTCAACTCATTTATTTCGGACTATTTTATCTCATTGATACATGATTAATAATCACTTAAATAGTCTGGTGAGTTATTTTTTGTCATTCTTAAGATTATTTATGAAGTGATTATATAATTCTATGATGAATGTGAGATTAATAGTCCTTCTCATTTTAAGCTATTAAATGAGTTTATGGGACTAATAGTCCCACATTAAGGGATTAATAGTCTCCCCTCAAAGAATTAAATAGTCTGAAATAATATTAAATTAAAAAAATAATCTAATATCAAGAATGTTTTTTTTTGTAAATAGACATAGAGGAAGATTTCTGATAAAGTTGTATTTTTGACTTTTCATAACGGTTCCTCCTTAAAGAGAAAAGGGCGTGACACCCAAACCCAAGTTTGGCCCGATCCAAGATGTGATGATTCCATTTGCCACTTCACACCTAACCTTACTTTCTATATAACGTTAAACAAGACTTACAATTGAAATTGAAAAATGACGGTGACTTGTGCATTATTAATTATTTTTTTATTATTTCTTTGAATTTGTTAAAATGTTATATATATTATATATATATTGTATAAAAAGTGTAGAAAATGTATATTTTTTGTATGTATAAATTGTAACCTTTTAAGTTAAAGTGCTAATAATGTTTTGACGGATCTCACACAAACTCTTAAACAATATTTTTTAATGTTTAGAGTAAATGTGGTAGTCTAATGATAGAAGTCTCTCTTTTTATTATGCAAACTCACAAGTTCGAGTCTACCTATTAGCAGAAGTCACAAGTTCATGGTAAGTTTGACCAATACATACAGTGCTGATACGCAGGCGGAGAGAATCACTCTCCCGCTTGTGTGTCAGTATTATATTGAGTATGAAATGAACTTTATTCTAACCGGATCTCTCAATTTGTATATCTCCCACTGTTAAAAAAAATACTAAATTAATGTTAAGCGAGAGAAGAAGATTACCGTGAGTTTAGTGATAAGTGTGTAGCTAAATATATTGTTTAATATTTCGAAAAAGCAATAATCTCATATATCAAGTACTATATGAAATATTGTGTACATCAGATGATTGACTCAATGTATAACTAACAAGTGGTGAGTCGAGGAGTTGTATAGTGTAAAAATGAAAAAAAAAATAGCACGAGGATATATTTGAATTTTAAAGTAATGATTAAGAAAAATATAGTGGAAAATTAGTAGATGGGTAATTGAGCAGGTGGCAAGTCGGAAGGAAGGAGGGACGGAGGGAGGGTAATGTTTAAATTTGAAATGGAATTGTATACAATTTTAGGGGGTAGGTAAAGAGGATGAGTCCAACTTTTGTACACTTGGGCCACATGAACATAATTTATTTGTACATGTACTAGTCCTACTCCTATATCATATGAATCTAACATTTTATTCTTCTCCATATCCCCAAAGTCATCATCCTACTACCAACTAGGGAAACCTGACACATGGGTTGGCAAATTTTAAATAAATATAATATATATATATATATATATATATATATAGATGACGGATCTAAAATATACTTCTTAAATAGTATATTTTTTTAAAAATTATATTTTTTTGGAGATTTTTTTTAAAATAAAATAATAATTAAAAAGAGTGGTCCCATTTGCTGTCCTTTTATTTATAAAAATGTCACCCGCGGCTTTACTTGTTTTTTAAAATAATTTTTAAAACGACGTAATTTTAATAAAGATATATTATTTAAAAGAGGTATGTTATTTAAGAATTATGCTTTAAATTCGGCCTCATTCATATATATATATATATATATATATATATATATGAGTTTGATTAGTGGAAATTAAGGTTTGAGAGAAGTATAAGAGAGGAAAGATGGGAAAAGAATCTAGGAAAAATTTGAATGTGGACAAATGAAAACAAATGGTCACTAGGTTCTAAGTTTATAGTATTAGTTTAATAAGAACGATAAAGCTACATTTTTTTCTTCTTTTTGTTTCTTTACAACTTTGGGAAGTGCAATTAATCAGCCTAATTTCCGCTTTGGCTATGTCTAATCTCATTTTACTTTAGTCACACACCTGTTTTCAATTTAATTTAGTTACATGACGGCCACTTGCTTTTACTCATGCAGCCACTACTAGGAAGTGTAATCAAAATTCAAATATTTTAAATTTATCTATACAAAATACAAATAATTTTAAAAAAAAAATATTTTCGTTCAACTTAATAAATTATTCAGATCGTCTAAAATTTCGAATAAATCTAACCCTTAGAAGTGTCGGAGGCACAGATTACAGATACTAGTTATAAATATCTTCACTGAAAAACTAAAATCAAGTTTGCGAAAATAATTGCTAATTAACAACACCATCTACATTCGAGCTCACTTGTTGACATACATAATAACTTAATTTATTGTGACTAAATTGACAAGAACATGCGACTTTTTATATTGGTCGAGTTGAATTTTTTCTGCCTAATGCGTTTTTTTCACTAATATTATCGACACACATTCTTTTAATAAGTACTACCTTCCGTTCCATAATAAGTATTTTTTTAGCTTAAATCATACATACCAATACATAAATTAAAATGACAAAAATACCCTTAATATACTTTTGTTTGTTTTGTTTGAGACTTTTTTTTATTGCATTTTGGTCTCTCTTTCTCTTTCTTCAACCTTTCAACTTCCCAATAAATACGCAATAAATACTATTGATTGCATAACGGCACATATAGAAAAATATTATAAAAATTGTATTGAAATTCTAACACATCACTTATTTTGAGAAAAAATATTAAGCCTAAAAAAGCACTTATTGTGGGACGGAGGTAGTACTATATAACACTTCAGTCCCACATCAAAAGATATGTGAAAAATTTATCTATATATAAGGAATTAAATGACTAACAATAGTACATTCAGTCATGATTTTTTGAGTGAGCAAGTGACCCTACATTCAGTCATAACAGCCTAAGCCAATAAATTATAAGTAATTCTGGATTTCGTTTTGACTTTAATTTTTGAAATCAGCAATCATATAATTAAAACAATTCGTTGGAGATTGGAACTCTTCTTAGCATTAACAAATTAAGCATATTTTTAGAAGTATTAGTAGGAGTAGGAGTAGGAGTAGGAGGAGGGAGAGAATCTAATCAAGATTGGCACGTGGGGAATGTTTGCGAGATTGTGGTGGTTAATTATTCGGTGGTCGCCGCCGTAACAAGGACGGACTTTTGATAAACGGTCGTAAATTTATTTTTGTTAGGATAAACAAATTCTCCAAGGTTTTGACTTGTGGGATTATGTGATGTTTATTTGCACATAATTCTATATTTGGTTGTTTTTTCTTTGTACTCCCTCCGTTTTTTAAATACTGTAATTTTAGAAGAAAAAAAATTGTTCTTTAAATAAAACAGTTTTAGGAATCCAATATAGTTTTTTATGTTTTTTCTAAATATGCCATTGTTTTAATTTTTGCAGCAAAGAGTTATTACGTTCAACAAATTAAAAGAAAAAAAAAGTTAACTTTGTCATTTTATCCCACTTATTAATTTGTATATTTTTTGCTAAAATTACAATTTTAAAAAAACGGAGGGAGTACTCCAATATGTTGACATAGGCAATTTGTAATGATTTCTCAAGCGCATTAACTTCTCATTTAGTGCATGTCTTATTAATATCCATCACAAGTCACTATACTAACTACACATTAATATATGATGAAAATATTGTTGCATTAAATAAAGTTGATGACTTTTAAGGTAGAGGTAACTACTCCCTCCCTCTCTTAATACTACTATATCCGTCTCACAATAAATAATTTTTTAAGTTTAATATTTTTTTCAAATAAATGATATGTTAAAATTTCAATATAATTTTTATAATAATTTTTCATATGTGTCCTTATGTAACCAATGGTATTTATTGCGTATTTATTGGGAAGTTGAAAGGTTGAAGAAAGAGAAAGAAAGATCAAAAGGCAATAATAAAGTCTCAAACAAAATAAAAAAAGTATATTAAGGGTATTTTTATCATTTTAATTTGTGTATTGATATGTGTGATTTAAGCTAAAAAACACTTATTATGGGACGGAGGTAGTATTTCCATCCCATAACAATTGACTTTTTAAAAGAAAAAATTATTTCAATTTATCTGTCGTTTACAACTTTTTAGGAGAATAAATTATTTATTTTTTTATATCACCTTTAATTTCTCTGAATTGTTCCAAGAAATTTTCTCTTTTACATTACTCTAACTACTCCCTCCGTTCATAAAAGATTGTCGTTTTAGAAGAAAAAATTTAGTTCTAAAATGTATGTCGTTTACAACTTTCAAGAAGAATAAATTATTTACTTTTTCTATATTACCCCTATTTTCTCTCATTGTCCCAATAAATTCTGTAAGATCCCAAATTTTATAAATAAAGATTTAATTTTTTTATATATATTATTTTGAAATAGTAAGGTGTTAATTTGCTAAATATGGTAAGTTATGGGTGAAATGTGCAAATTTTACAAAGTAAGCAAGTGGTTTATAAAATATTCATTGTGTCGGAGAATATTCGTTTGGTCGAAAAATATTTTTTTTGTCGGAGAATATTCGTACGACGGCGCAGTCATTAGTGAACCCCACAACGGAATGAATGTCGGATATAGAAAGCGATAAAAATAATTTTTTTATAAAATAACGGCGTAGTTGTTACCGTTAGTACTGTTGAAATATCCGGTGGATTAAAATACAGTAATACGCGGTGTTGCACAATAGCACACGATATTGCACAGTATTTCGAATTATTGATTCTTACGTAGGAAGATACTTACTCAATTATTGTTATAATAATTACTGTTCAATATTTTATATTATTGATTCAATAATTGCATAATATTTTATTGGTTCAATATTTGTTATGTTGATATTTTATATCAATAAGTGTTACTTTGCTATTTTATATTAGTGATTCAATAATTGTCATTACACAGTATTTTAAATTATCAAATTAATAATTCATATTATTTGAATAATATTATTAGATAGCATTATTAACAATGTCTAAGAAAGTTCTGTCTAAAAAAGGGGTTGATTAATTGTGCGCCAGTAAGGAGAAATTCTTATCGGAAGATCCCTTTTTTTTTGGGAACGGCCTAGGTTGTCAATATTGTATTTCTATAATATTATTTGTGAATAATTAATTTTTGATATATATGATAAGAAAATATTTATTTAATGTGGATTTAAACGGAGAAATTTTGAACATGTGACATTTGTTGAAAGTTGATATTTTATCTTTTTCGATAAAATAATTCATTCAAATATATTATTATAATATTACATTATAGTAGTATGATGTGATTATATAATAGTATAATTTTTATAATTTGAATGGTAACATTATTATAGTAAATTCATGGTATAAAAGTAAAATGAGGTAGAAGAGAATAAATTAAATTTGAATTCTTATGATGTAAACAATGATTTCATCGGAACGATGAGGTAAGCAATGATGTCATCGGAACGATGAGATAAATAATGATGTCATAAGATCGATGATGTAAGCGATGATGTCATAAATTATGTCGAAAAGACTATTTTACCCTTACTCTGCCGAGCCTATAAATAAAAACTCATTTCTTCATTATTTCTCATCAATTCACTAAAGCTATAGAGAGAGAAAGTATAGAGAGAATAAGAAAGAAAGAAGAAGAGTATTCTGCTATTACACTAGTGCAATCTCCAAAATTTTAAGGTAAGGGGTATTATTTCTTTCGTATTCATGAAGAGAGTTATTTTCTTTCAATACTCGTAAGGGTTGTTATTCCATTCTTTATTATTATGTTAGAATAACCTGTCTACGCGGACTACCGCATGCATGGTGAAATTCTGTTGTTATTCCATTCTTTATTATTTTTTAAAAATAAACCTGTCTACGTGGACTACCGCATGCCTGGTGAATAACCATTCGTATTCAGTTGTTATTAAACAATCTAAATGATTAAGCAAGAGATATTGGTGAAATGTATATAGATATATACAACATATCTATACATTTTTAATAAACAAAAATCTAAGTTCCTTCCTCTTTCTCTTTCATTTCATTTCCAACCTTAGCAAACAAAAGAATGAAATAGAAAGGAGAGAGAAAAGGGGGTGAGTCCGGCAGCCTATAGATGAGGAAGGAGAGAAATTTTTTATGTTTTCTAACTTCATCTTATATAGTGTAAAGGGAATGAGAAGAGCTACATGATCTAGGTATAAAATTCTAGTTTAGTTTATTCCTTTTATTTTGTTTGATTTAATGAAATAATCAAGTTATATTTTTAAAACTTAAAAATCATAGATCTTCATATGTATAAGTGTTATATGTTTAGATCTATCACTTAAAATTGTCAAAAATTAGATCAAAAGCAAGAAAAAAGAAAACTATGTTTTAAAAGTTAGAAAATTATAATTTTCTTAGTATAAATTATATTTTGTTTGTGTTTGGAAAAGTTTTAATGAAATATATCATGGATCATGGTAGATCCTTGATCTTAAGGTGTATTAGTATGTATTATAATGGTTTATGATGTTTAATGTTTGGTTAATTAAGAGATCTAGAAAGATTTCTTCGAAAACACAAAAGTTTTAAAATTAGATTTTTGAGAAAATGTAACCTAAAATTCAAAAGACCATATCTCTCATTGTGTTTTAAATTTTAGAGTGTGGTTAATTTCTGGAGTTAGATCTATAAGTCTTCTAACTTTTTTCAAGTAGAATCACTGAAAAAGGAGTTATAAATTTTCGTGTGGACTATTTTGAGCAAAGAACGCCAAATTTGAAAAATCCTAAAAGTAGGTTGTACGAATTTTTGAAGGCCAGTTTTGGCCACTTAAATTGTGTAATAAAATCAGGTTTTTTGGGACATAAACATATATGGGATAAATTAGCTTGTGTCCAAAAATGAGCTAATTCTGACTTAAATTGAGCAAGTTATGACTATTTTAATATTTACGTTTTTTCGATGAAAATCGCTGTGAAAATAATTTGTCTGAGCGGACTACCGCCTGACGGGTGAAAATTCAATTGCAGTTTCGTATATTGTTTCATTTCAGATTCCTACCTCTAAACTTACTACGGTAAGTATTGCTTCTATAATTCCTGAAATGATAAAAAATTACTTGAGTTTTGCGCTTCATCTAATATCATTTCACTGGAATATTGGTTTGAACTTTTTTGTGAAATTTTTATCTTTTCTTGTCGAGTTACTATTCATAAATTACTATTTACGGAATACTATTCACGGTAAAAAAAATATTTTTTTTCTTTCAAATTATATTTGATTGGATCCAAGTTTTGAATTTCATTCTTGAATTTTGCTCCACAATTGATTATTATGGAGTATTCTTGAACTTGGATAAACTAAATGGCGAATCTCTAATCTTTGTCCTTTATTTCACTGGATTCGTTCTTTAAAATATTTTTTATCATCCTCAGTCCTAAATGGTGATATAACTGAATATCTTTGTCCTGTAATGCAAAGATGAATGATTACTTGATGAATATCTTTGGCATGTAGTGCAAAGATGAATGATTACCTGATAATATCTTTGGCCCGTAATGCAAAGATGGACAGATGTTGAGATGAACATGACTAACTGGTGATACAAATGAATATCTTTGGCCCTTAGTGCAAAGATGAATATTTGATTCGAGATGTATATTGATTGATGTTACAGGGATAAAATATTGATGATGAACTTTTAAATCAAAAAAGATAGCAGGCATCATTTTATACTTAACTCTTCTAATGCATTGTTATTTCCGCTGCAGTTGTTGATCTAAAATTTGTTGTTCATAATATTTTATCTGATTTGTTGAAGACTAACAATAATTTATTTTTCATTATCTTAGTCATAATATTCTTTACTGGGTTAGTTGAGCTCACCCTTTTCTTCCATTGTTCTCTTCATGAAATGAGAATATCGCTGGTACTAGTTGAAAAATGGAGTGATGGTCCGAGTTAGAGCTGTAGAAGTCTTCACTATTTTTTTTTAAAATGGTGTAATAATAAATGTAATGAGGACTTAGTTTGAATGTTTATATTTTTTACATGTCTGTATTGACACTCACAGTTATGTGGTCGTATTTTGTACGATCGTTTGATATAAAAGATTGTATTTGAATTCTACACCATGTATTTAGCGACTCAGAATAGGTTGAGTATTGAACCTATTTTGGGGGGCAGTCACAAATTCTCTTCCTTGTATTAATAGTTTTTAATTTCCTATAAAGGGGTAGTGATGAAATTTCAAATAAATTTTACTAGTATCAAATGACTTTCTTAATTCATATACCAAAATTTGAACGACAATCTTTTAGGAACGGAGTGAGTAGTTTTTAACTTCTCATAAAGTGATAGTCTTGGAATTTATAATTTAAATTCTTAAATGATAGTATTAAATAATTTTTTAATTCACGTGCATGAATTATGGAACGAGGGATAAAAATACAAATAAGTAAAATTATAAAAAACTCATGTTCAATTTTCTGAAGTATAAAATACACCCTCCGTCCCTTAATATAAATCGTTTTAGAGTTGTGCACAAGTATTAAGAAAATAATTGTATAACATTAAATATAATATCAATTGTCTATATTGTCCTTATATTGAAAAAAGAGAGTGATATTTAGTCTATCTGTTTTTTAATATAAGTCATTTTAGAGTTATGCACAATATTTAAGGAAATGATTGTAAACTATTAAATATAATATCAATTGTCTATATTGCCATTGTATTGAAAAAATAGAGTATTAGTTATTGGAACAGATAATAGTGAGACAATCAAAGTTATATTTAATACTTAAAGTAAAATTAAAAATTAAGCAATTAATGCTTACTTAAAATTCTCAAACGACTTATATTAAGGAACAAATATATTTCTTTAAAACGACATATATTAAGGAACAAAGGGAGTATTAGGCAAAAAATAGTGAGAGAATTAAAATTATATTTAATACTTGGGGTAATATTAAAAACTAAGCAATTAATGTTTACTTGAAATTATCAAACAACTTATATTAATGGACAAAAATATATCCCTAAAACAATTTATATTAAAAAACAGATGGAGCATTGAATTAGGACATAATAATCTCAAAAATAGCAAATAAAAGCCCCTTTCATCATCAATATTAAAGGTAACAAAAATAGAAATAATTAGGCACAGAGAAACAACGTATGTACTCCTCCTCCTCCTATTTGATATAGAACAAAGAGAAACAGTATCAAAACAGACCAAATTCATAGCATAGTCAGAAAATTCTATCAGAGAAATTTAAGTAGTACATCAGACAGTAAATTGAATTTGTTTGGACAATAATCCCAACTGCTGCTGCAGCAACATATTCATAGAGAGAGTTCACGGGTTCTTCAATTTTGTTGGTCCTTCATGTTTTTTTATACTACACAAAACTATCATTATCATCTTGTACCCTCCCTATCTCCAAATTACCCCACATTGTGCCCATGTTTTAATTAATTAAACATCCCATCCCATAAAAGCACTACAATTCCTCCACTAGTCATTTTGCCATTTATAAGTCCATATAAATAGTACTACTATATATGTACAGCAGTATGTTACTAAATTATATCAGTCTCTACATACCCACTCAATTTTAATGTAAAGTCAAAAAAAATTGGATAAGGATCAAGGGAAATGGGTTCACTAAAAGATTTTTAATTTGACAAGTATTAATAACAATTATTTTGGAGAGACGTGTAATAAGTGGACTCCTCTTTTAATTTTTATAAATATCATGTACGTATTAATAAGCTTAACAATTATAAATAAACATAAATTTATCACAATATGTAACGTGACTATCTTATATCACACTCATGTAATTCTATATATCTTTGATGAGCAATTTTTTAGTGTTTATAAACATAATTTTAAGGACAGAGAGTAATATATATACATGTGAGTGCTTATTTATGAAAAGGATAAACTAATAATATATTACATCTCTAGCAATTTGAATTCTAATTGATCTCAAAATGTTGTGGAAGTTTGAATAATATATCCATAGAATTGTGTGTTGATTTATCATTTGGTTAGACATGGTGATTTTTTTTATACTCACTTGGTTCTGAAAACCATGTCTATTAATATGACACACCCCACCTGCAACTCCAACCTCAATTTTTCCTATAACCTGTAATGCATCAACTGATGCTGTCACCCTCTTCCCCCAACCTCACTTCCCTTGGGCTATATATTAACTCCGTTTCTTAATATAGATCACTTTAGAAAAATATTTTTGTTCTTAATATAAGTCGTTTGAGAATTTCAAGTAAGAATTAATTGCTTAGTTTTCAATACTTGATGTTATTCTTTTGAGGACAAATAAAAATTATACTTTTTAGAAGGAGATAATATTTACAACATGTAGCAATAGATTTGAACGAATGAAGTAAGAATTAAAATAACAACATCTTGTTACAAGTTGTGGTGTCTTAACTAGTTGAACTAAACTTCGTCTTCACCAAACACTATTTTGACCCTAAGATTAATTTGTAATATTAAAATTATTGAATTCTAATCGGGTAGGTTAAAAAATAAAAATAAAAATTTGCCACTCTCATGGTAAATTACAAAGAAGGGTAAAACGGGAAAAGTAATAATGAACCGGGTGAGACGGTTTCCGTTAGTAATCGCTTTCCGACCGTCTTGATATCACTTGGGCCGGTCGACGTGTAGCTTTTCCTCATAACGGCTTCCGTCACTGCTACAAATACGGGCTCTTTAATCACACTCTCTCTCACTCCCATTTGAAACACAGTTTCAACTCTCTCTCTCTCTCTCTCTCTTGTGTGCAGAGAGTTGGTTTAAAAATGGTTTCGTGATCAAGAAGTCTAGTATATTTCTGCGTTTTTTCTTAAAATTGGACACTCGGTCTCTTGGGGTTTTAGCTTGTTGGATTTCTTCGAGAAAATGGGCAAGAAAGACCATCATGATCAGAAGCTCCAAAAAGAGAAAGATCAGAGAGTTGAATCTGTACTTCATCTCCTTAGAAAACAAGCACCTCTCACTCTCAAACAGGTTTCTTTCCCTCTCTATTATATACATTATATATATGACTGTATATATACAGTGTCCAATTCTGTTCTTAGTTCTTATTTGTTTTTTCAATTTGTGGAGATATAAAAACTATATCTTTTTGCTCATTTTTACACTGATTGTATCATGAGGTAATAGTTTAATGTATTGTAAAGTCAAATTATATAGTGATAAACTTATGATACAGTTTTGTACTTTAATCTTTATTTTCTATCAAAATAATAAAGTTGGAGTTTAGTTGCTTTGTTGAATTTGTTTTTTTTTTGAGCTACAAATTAAAAGTGGGGAAACCAGAGTTTGATTAACTGTAGGGTTTTGAAAATTAGTGAGATCATATATATGGTGATTGATTATAATTGGGCACGCAGGAGAAGTTTTGCAGCATTGGTTGTGTTGAGCGATTACTGAAAGCAAGAGGAGAGAATGTGAAAAAAGCTGCTAAGCAGCTAAGAGCTTGCCTTTCTTGGAGAGAGAGTATCGGCATTGGTAAAACTTCATTAATCTTCGTTTTTCTAAAAAACATAAGCCTACTACTACTACTACTACTTTTTCCTAGCTCTACCTTTTTTCTTTGCCAATTTTGTTTCTTCACACACTAGAATCTTGCTTTTTTCTTCATTCTCCTATTTGAATGAATTAACACGTTAAAGTACTCAAAAACAACGTCCAATAATGATTAAAGTAAAGGAAAGTTCACTGTTTTTTATGTGAAATGAATGAATATACAGAGAATTTGATAGCCGATGAGTTCTCATCTGAGCTTGCAGACGGTGTAGCTTATGTCTCTGGTTATGACGATGACTCAAGACCAGTTTTGGTAAGTTTTCTCTCTCCTAATTCCCCTGTTCATAGTTTTTCCTCAACGAGAAAGTGAAAAAAGTTGTACCCTTTTTGTATTTTCCCACAGATTTTCCGAATAAAGCAAGACTACCACAAGTTTCATTCTCAGAAACAGTAAGTTTATTATCACTACGTACCCGAGTTCCAATTTTTGTTTCCCTGTTTGTTTTGTCATTACATCTATAATTTGGCAAATTTTATATATAGGTTTACTCGATTGTTGGTGTTTACACTTGAGGTTGCAATACAAAGCATGGCCAAAAATGTTGAACAGTTTGTTCTTCTCTTTGATGCAAGTAAGTACCACCAAGTTTGATTTGCTAGCTATACAGAATGATGACTAAATTGCCTTGCTCATGTGGAGTTGTCATTTCACAAGAATTTGAAAAATAAAGGGTAGAATAGTCAATTACTGGTTTCTCTCTCCTACCATCAAAACCCCAACATATCTTTCTAGTTTCTACTTCTAGTTGTAGAATGGCTTGTAGCTTAGTTTGCAGGACAGTAGGGAGGAGGCAGCAGTTAATGTTCATTCCGTTCTGGCAGTTCTTCCCCAGAGCACGCCACTTTTATTCCTGAGATTGATAGCTTAATTCTTTTTATCTTCTGTCTGAGCTTTTAATTTCCAAAGTCACGCCTAAACACCCACTTAGTTAATGAACTCTGTAATTAATTAGTAACAAAATACTATGATACTGATTGTTGTAAGCCCAATATTGTACCCTGCCGGGAATTTAGGATACCGTAAGTATGATCCTGATTGTTGTAAGCCCAATATTGTACAATTTAGGATACCGTAAGTACCTCCATTTTACTAATTAACAAAACGTATGGAGTATCTGGTGTACAGTGCTTGAAATAAATCCGGCAGAACACTGCAAACAGTGGGAGTAATTGCAGAGAACTGCCGGGAGTAGCCTAGTAATGTATGTCATGGTGAAGGTGAGAATTTGTAGTAGTTTTGGGTACAAGGGGTCATTTTCATTTCTCTATATATAGAACAAGTTAATTTCTACCAATAATGTTATGGAAAACAGGAAAAGTGCCAAGAATTTTACTTTTTTGTTTTGACAGAAAAGACAGAATTAACAGAACTAGAAGGAAGGAACCCATAAAGAAAGTGAAATTTGAATTTAGCTTTTTGATGAAGTGTGTGTGTATATATATATATATACATACATATATATAGTGTGAAATGGAATAGAAGATCGATCGAAGTATGTTTTGTTGAGTAATTGAATAAAGGGTGGGGTGGGGTGGGGGTGGGGGTGGGAACAATATATATAAGTATTTTGGTTTGGTTTACAGGGTTTTTCAGATCAGCATCAGGTTTTATGAACATGTTGCTTGGTACACTGAAGATCATGGGCGAGTACTACCCTGGCCGCCTTCACAAAGCTTTTGTCATCGACCCTCCTTCCCTTTTCTCTTGTCTTTGGAAGGTAAAAACTTTTACTAATTCTCCACTACTAACTAACTAACTATTCTTTTGGCTGGCTTAGGCTAGTGCATGTCAATTTTAGATATTGTTGAATTCTAATTCACGAGAACTGAAATTTGACTTGTTCATGTAATTAACCTTCATCCAAAAATATAGAGTACAAGTGCAGCCAATTTAAGTTGCTTTAATTTTAATTCTAATTGTTTATATATATATATATATATATATATATATATATATATATATATATATATATATATATATATATATAATACTAGTAGCTCGTATTAATTTTGTTTGATTGTACTACTACGTACTTTTGTAGGGTGTTAAGCCATTTGTTGAACTATCGCCTCTCACCATGACGGTCTCATCATTTGAGTTTGAGGAGTTCAATGATTTCACATCTTATCCACGACCCTCCTCCCTCCGATTCAATCCATCATCCACGCCCAAGATTGGATCATCCTCTTCCTCTCGATTTTCATTCACCGTCGCCCACCACTTTGACTCCGTCAAGCCTTGGTACCTCAGCTTCACGGACACGTCGGCATCCAAAGTAGGCCCCACCAACCCATCGTTAGCGGGTCCGGCCCTCATCTCCTCCGCCAATGCCAGGTCCTTCTCGTTTGCATCGCCGACTGCTAGGACACCACGTGGCAACCACAACGCCGTTGTCCGAAAGAGCTTCTTCCCATCAACACCGTTGCCGCAGAAGACTCAAACATTTGACCACACAAGCATCAAACAGCCAAGGACTCCCAAACACTCGTTCCTCCCGTCACCGGCTCTCTTCTTCAAAAAAGACTGCCACGTCAGCAAGTGTCGTGATTCGTTCGGCCCTCTTTTGAAATTCTATCGACGACCCTACGATGAGATGACTTACAGGTCCAAGATGAGGCCCCCGCTAGGCGGTCTCATCTCGATCATCTCTCCACAGCTCAAACGTCGCGACATGTCGGCTTCTCAACGGTTCTGATCGGAACAAAAAGTATATATATAAAGTATAGTAGTTGTATTATTGACAAAGACTTTAGTACCCCTAATAATTGATTAATTCAATTTGAAGGAAATTAATGTGTTGGGTTAGTAGTACATGCAATTAGACTACGTGCAAAGTGGGGTGTCTGGTTTTGGATCAGCGTGGAAATTAAGGGCAATGCATGGGAACAAGACAGCGTGGTCTAGACGGAGAACATTAGAAATCCAAATCCAAATCCAAATCCATTTCATTGCAATTATGTGCTAATGAATGAATTCTTGTTTATTAATTTCATGTGAAGATTAATTTGAGTGTGTTTTTTTTTGGATTTTTAATTTTTTAAGAATCTTGGACCTCTTTTAGTATGTAACTATAATAATTAAATGACTAATTGGTATTTCTGTCTCTCTAAGTTACCACCTACTTTTAAAGTCGTCCCTAAAGTACCATTTTCGTCAGTTAAGTTCTTAAAGTAGCATTTTATTAGCGTTTTTGTTCCTTCAACTCATTTTAACCTAAACCCGACCCATTTTGATCAAGTTTAACCCAACTCAACCCAGTTTGACCCAATCTAAATTTTTAATATTTTAAAATATAAAAATATTTTTAAAATAAGTTTAAAATAATAATTATATTTAACATTTAAAAAATAATAATAATATTGATTCAAAATAATTATTATTTTTAATATTCAAAATTAAATATTATTTTTAATATTCTAAAATAAATATTATATTTAATATTCTAAAATAATTATTATTTTTAATATTCTAAAATAAATATTATTTTTAATATTTTAAAAGTAAATATTATTTTTAAAAATAATATTTACAAAAATATTTTTTATTTTTAAAATATTAAAAATAAAAAATATTTATTTTAGAATATTAAATATAATTATCATTTTTTTTATAAAAAAACTAATATTTTTTTTAAAATATTAAAAATAACTATTTTTAAAATAATTATTTTATTTTAAAATATTAAAATAATTATTATTTTAATAATAATAATTTATTTTAAATAATTAAATATTATTTTTTTAAAATGTTAAATATAATTATTATTTTAAACTTATTTTAAAAATACTATTATATTTTAAAATATTAAAAATTTAGGTTGGGTCAAACTGGGTCGGATTGGGTTAAACTTAGTCAAAATGGGTCGGGTTTAGGTTAAAATGAGTTAAAGGAACAGAAACGCCAATAAAATGCCACTTTAAGGACCTAACTGACGAAAATGATATTTTAAAGACGATTTTAAAACTAGATAATAACTTGAAGGGACAGAAGTACCCATCGGCCATAATTAAATGGTAGTACAGATCAAAGTTTGAATCTCTTGCTATTTTAGATGGAGGCTTGTTTTTGTATTTGTTTGATTTGTTTATATACAAGTAGTACGTGTTACTTTTTTGAATCCATGACAGAGTTGGTAGGAATGTGTGTCTTTGTGCATTATTGTATACCAAAGTCAATGTGGAGCTTAAGATAGTTGACTATAAGTTTATAATTGTGCATCTTCTATTTTATTATATATTGGCTACTACACTACTAGCATATATATATATATATATATATAACTATATTTTTTTTTACTAAAAGTCGTTAGTTTATAAATGTACTAGAGATCTCAAATTTTTAGTCTCGGATGTGAGAAACTTGGTGCCCTTGCAAATTTTGAATCAATATTTTGAATCTGTAAGTTTTGTGTGAGTAATAAGTTAGTTTAAAATAAGTTAGTATTGGTAAGGGTCTAATAGTTTAAATAATATTTTTTTTTATCTAATCCTTTTTAACTAATCATGAAAAAACAAGCATAAATAATAAATGAGATTATTTTAAGTTATCCCACGAATAATCTCATAAAAAATAAATATGTGAGTATGACTATTTAATCTTAGGATTAATAGTCTCGGGATTATAATCCCATGAATTATAATTCTTACAAACAAACATGTTCCAAGTGTATTTTGAATACTAATAGTAGTAGAGTAAAAGAATATATATATGGTATTTGTGTGCAAGTATATGTTGTCGCGAAAGGGTGTGTCGTGGAGGGATCAAGGTAGCGTGAGATATGGCCGGGGCTTTGGATTCTAGTGTATGAGCGGGATGGATATGGACAATGGGGAATGCGTTGATTAATATGCATGCATGGTTAGTAGTATTGGAGTGTAGTATTTGTTGGTTGTGGGTTTAAAGGTTTTAAAAAGTCTCTTTCAATTTAATTCCTCGACAAGTTTACTGGATAGATATGATCAGTGTAGTGAAAAAGGGAAAAAAAAGAAAATGGTCAGTCTGTATATATCAGAAATGCTGATGGTAACAGTGCTGTCTCAGACTCTCAGTATTCAACAACTTTTAAGATGCCAAAACAATTGGGACAGTCCAAATAACATTAAGAACCATTTGATTGCTAGGTTGAAAATTGAGGGGTTTTAGTTTCTCTGAGTGTATCAATGCTTCAAACATATTCTGCACTTACATAATTGTATTCTTAACGCTCCCCTTTTAATTTATCTGAACAATCTACATCTTTGTATTAAGAGATTCTCTGAATAGTTTAGACTCATATTTATATCTTAACTATTCAGATGACCTTTAATATAAAAAGATGATATATATTATGTTAAAATGCATTAAGATGTAATGAAACACTACCTTAGTATACGAAGGGCTCTCACTACTATTGCTATGTTTTGATTTTCAACAAGTTTTGGCGTGTTAATCAGTTATTACAAGACTAATTAATGGAAGGATTGATCTTTGATAATTTTTTTGAGGTGGGTGCTTTAACAGTGGTACAATTCAGAAAAGTTAGAAGGCATGTTGAGATTGGTCGAATCTAATGGAACCCCCCCCCAATCCTTTGATTTTTTTTTAAGAGGCATGGTCATGGTCATGGTCTAAACAAAACAACTAGCTAGTACTCTTGCATTTGCTATGTTTGTTTTGTTATATGATCTGGTAAAATCTAATCCGATCTTTGACATGACCATATCGATCAAAGCAAGTGCAAGTGTCTCTTCGCCATGCTTTCGACTACAAAAAGAATGTCAAGAAAATACAGAAAGAAAGATAAAGCCACAACATGTGATCAACATTGTATTTGGACAACTGGATACCAGCCTTAAAAGCTTTGAAATTACAATATTTTTACTTATTTTACTAGCCACACTTCATCTATTCCATTATCCAAAAATGCATTTTGACATTTTTAAGTCATTTTTAAAAAAAAATTCTAAATCCAAAACCTATCCGAACAGTTGTAATTATTATAAACTAACTAAAACGCAACACTAAATAATTACCAACTTACGATATTTATTTCTTTCAAAATTTAAATGACTTCGTATCAATTTTAAATTTTAAGATTTTACAAATAAACTTAAAAGTCAACGTATATTTCTAATTTTGGTACGAAGAGAGTATAACTTGAATTTTGGGATTAGGTAATCTTTTACCCCCCTCCTTTTCTGATGAAAAGACTTAGGTGATCAGGAATAATTTTTGTGTTTGGATTGAAGGAATAGAATGAAGGACAGAATGAAATGATTTTATGATATTTTTTAAGTGTATGTTTGGTTGTTGGTGGTGGTAGGTGTTGCCATATAATAACAAAACTATCACATATATCCATTCCATTAGAATGAATTTTATTCCACTTTCTCCACGTGAAAAAAAATAAAGGGATGAAAATGATCATCAAATATACCATTTTTATTTCATTCATTCTTCTATTTCATTTGTTCAATCTAAAGGTAGTACTTATGAATACATACCGAAATGACAAATCCAGTTTGTGGACTATTTAGAACCCATTTGAATAGGCTTAGGGCCCTTTATTTTTGGGTCCTTTACAGTAGTATACAACATTTAGAAAGTAATTACACAATTAGTACATTCACAAAATAATTACAAAAATAACGCAATAAATTCAAACCATTCAATTTCACATTAATAAGTAAACCTAAAATCAAGGCTGCCATAATTAATAATTCAAATTCAAATATTTGGGATCTAACAACAAAAATAAATTCAAAATTCAAAATTCAAATCAAAAGGATGAAAAACAAAAAATTATTTTCTCGTCATCTTCTTCCCTCGTCATCTTCCTCCTCCGCCGCCGCGAATCTCCGCCGCAATCTTAAACTTGCTACAAACAGAATATAATAGAACATAACAGTACCTTGGGTGAAATCGTCCAACGAACATAACAGTACTAAAATGGTCGATGGGATGAAGAAAGGAGTTGAATATTTGATTTTGCATAATTTCTTCATGTTCGAAAATTCCAAGTTCAATTTCATGTCCAAAGGAAAATAAGAACACTGCATAGGAAAGAGAGAGATAAAATAGTGATGTGTAATATAATGTTGATAACCAAACCTTCATACCAAGGTAACCAAACCTTTATACCTAGGTAACCAAACCTTTATACTAAGGTAACCAATCTACCTCCACACCTGCAGTATGAATTGGTTACCTTAGTCTGAAAGTTTGGTAACCAACAGCATGAAGGTTTGGCTATCAATTGCATCACATTCAAAATAAATTGGTAACCTAATAAAAGTGAATTAGTTACCTTGGTATGAAGGTTTGGCTACCAACTGCATCACATTAAAATAAATTGGTAACCTAATAAAACTGAATTGGTTACATTGATATGAATGTTTGGATAACAACTGCACTATGAAAAAATTGCAGGTGTGGAGGTGGATTGGTTACATTGGTATGAAGGTTTGGTTACCAACTGCACTATAAAAAAACTGAAGGTGTGGAGGTGGATTGGTTACCTTGATATGACGGTTTGATTACTTTGGTATGAAGATTTGGTTACCAATTGCACTATGAAAAAACTGAAGGTGTGGAGGTGGATTGGTTACCTTAGTATTACGGTTTGGTTACCTTGGTATGAAGGTTTGGTTACCTTGGTATGAAGGTTTGGTTACTAACTGCACTATGAAAGTAACCTAATAAAACTGAATTGGTTACTTTGGTATGAATGTTTGACTACCAACTGGTTACCTTGGTATGAAGGTTTGGTTACCTTGATATGAAAGTTTGGTTACCAACACTTTGTCTGGAAAGAATAGGAGCAGAACTCCAAGCAAGTGACCAATCTTTCAATAAAATAGCTTCACTGTATGAAGAAAGTACTCCTTTACCACCTTTCTTGCCACCTATACTTGGAAACCCCTTTTCAGCGGGGATGCATGCAATCTTTCCAAGGCAATTGCAAAAGTTATTTCCGTAAAGGACTGGATCTGTAAGTTCAGTAGGAAAGAAGAAGGTGGGAGAAGAACCGATGAAGAAAAAGAATGTCGCACCAGTAAAGATAAGTCCATGGGCATTAGCTCGGTTAAATGCTTGAAAAAGATAGCAGCTTACATGCTTATATATTTGAAAGGGATAGCAGCTTGTGATGAGAAGGGATGCCCCTTACATGCTTGAAAGGGATAGCAGCTTTGGTAGCCGTGATCTTCAAATTCCTCCATTGAGAAGTTCTGCACTAATATGCAGAAGCTATCTTAATTTCTCTCTCATCATTTGCAGAAGCTACAATCGGGAGAAGCTACAGCCGGAATTATGGATTAAAAGAAAACTGCTTGCACGCTATCTTAATTTCTCTCTCATCATTTAATTTCACACACATTTGAACGGGAACACCTAAATTAAAGGGATAATAAATATATTAATTTTGTAAATAAATTATCAAAAATATATTATTTTTGTAATTATTTTATCTATGTACTATTGTTGTAATTATTTCTAAAAATGTACTACAATATGTAATTGTTCATTTATTTTTTTACTTTGGAAGTTGCATGTAAGCTTTGACTGTCCAGTTATTGATGCCCAAAAGTTTCCTTCAATCACAACAGTCAAATTAGCTTTCGGCCCAAATATTTGGGTCCAAGTGCCATTGCATGTATAGCCCTTTGATCCAATTTGCAATATAGAGTGTACGTAACACTTTTGATGATCTAATTTTGAGCCACGGTTTACATGTCCAAGAATTGGTGTACTTCCCATTAAGTACAATCTAGAAGGTTTTTTTTAGTGCAAGTAAAATCCATAAGTTAATTGGTAGTAGGAGTTAATCCAAGATTATTACTGACTTTCTGAAATCAACTCAACGCATTTTAAACTTAAAATTGACATGAACTCTTATTATAAACTATTTAAAAATAACTACTCATTATTGAATTTATTACTTTTAATTTTTAATGAACATCTTAATTTAGAATTTCAAAATATCTCTTAACTTCACCTTCAAAAGTCAACAATGATCTTATAAGCGGAGGGGATGATTATGTTTTTTAATTATATACTGAGTACTCCATTAGTGATAGGAACTTGTTGGGATTTGTGACTTATAAGTTAAAGACTACTGAAAAAGGCTAGTGCGGAGCGTAGCGGAACGACGCACTAGCCCATCAAGGTTGAACCAGAGGTCGGAGAGTGTGGAGGGGAGTGCGGAGATGGGGCGGAGCCCTCCGCGGTACGATATAGAGTTTTCTGCATCATCAGCGCGGGCCGCGCCAGTGCAACGCTAGGAGTGGCGCGGGGTGCGCTAGGGCTCGGTGCAGGATCTGTATGGGTAGCGCGGGACGCGCCAGTGGAAGCCTTGGAGCGACGCGGGGCGTGCTGGTTGGTGAACAACAATTTCTTGTTAGGAATAGAAAGGAATATTGTGAGGGTATTAAGGCCATAATGTGTATTAGGGTTGGAGTAGGATTAGTAGGTATAAATACTATCTATTGTAAAGCCCTATGTAACTCAATCATTCATAATAAGAAAAGGAACGCCACTCCCGTGGACGTACCCATATTGGAGAAACACGTAAAATGTCTATGTTAATTCTTTATTAGCGTGTGTGTGATCTTATTCTAACAGAAATATCATAATTTTTCTTTATCACATCCATTTTCCATGTCTAGTAATTACTCTATTGTTATGTTTGTCCATCTTCCATCTTATTATAACGCAAATAATCATTACAAAGCTTGCCCATTTTCTCACGACTCAATCAAGATTTTAGTTTTGTCTCATAAAAACTATACACATTTACTAGCAATAATGGTCCTAAATATAACAATATGAACTGCAAAACATAAACATCATTGTTTTGAAGGAGACAAAAGAGAGAGCAAATTCTGGCATAATCATAAACATTACGAAGTAAAATGGTGGCCCTTTTTGTTTTATTTTATTTTGAAAACATTTCCACTATGTAAGGAAGGAGTGGCTTTATTGAGTATATATATATATATATATATATATATATGTTACTATATTTTTTCACTTGCCCATTACAAGCTAGACAGTAATATTTTATCTTGGAACTCAAGATTGAAAATTACTACTATTTATTATGAATAATCAGAACCACCAGCATGCTTATAAACAATGATGTGCCCAGCCAAGAAAGATAGGGCCTAGGGATATTACATGCAATATATTATATCCAGTACTTTATACTAGTATACTTATATCCTATACTCCCTATAACTTCCTTTTGTAGCAAACTTTGTTTATATTTTGTTGGTGGTTGTTGTGCACTAACAAATCATGCATTTAGGTCCATCTGCCAAACAAAATAGAGTACTCTCTTCCTCCCTTAATATATGTCGGTTTTAAATGATTTTATTTTTTTCGAATTATTTATCATTTTATATAATTTAGGATAATTAACTATAATATTTTAAAAATTACTCAATGTTACATATGAGAGAGTATGAGATAAGTATGATAATTATGAGAATTTAAATGTATTATAAATAATTAATATTTATTTAATATTATACAATCATTTTCTTAATTCTGTGCACAACTCTAAAACGTCATATATTAAAAGACAGAGAGAGTATATTGCTACTCAAACTTCTGTTAAATTTTTGTATCCATCACACACAAAATGTATGACACTTAATTTGGGACGGTGGATGAGAATATGAATAAGTTCAAGCTACCAAATGTAACATTGTGTTGGTGAGAAAATACGAGTCCACAACCCAAAATTAAGAGTGTAAATGAATCGAGTCGAGCTGAATATTGCGTTGCTCAGATTTGGTTCACAAAATTTATCGAGTATAAAATAAAGTTTTATTGAGGCTCGTTTAGGTACCGAGTCGAACACGATCTCAAATCGAGCCCGAGCAGTTTGAACTTTTCAAACGAATATAATCCGAGTATCAATACAACATTACAATTTGAGGAGATTGAAGTAATTTATCGAACTTTAAAATTTGATCATATTTGAATCATTTATATTTTGAGTCGAGTTCGAATCGAACTTTTAGTCAAACGAGTACGAATCGAGTCCAAACTATTTACTCATTTTACCGCCTTACCAGATAGGAAAAGGTTAAGGGCACCAGAAAGGAAACAAATGGTTATGGGTGTATGTATCTGCATTTTTTTTGTGGCTATATTCGATTGGAATTTAATATTTTTACCTTGACAAAAATGAATTCCATAAATAATTTTTTTTACAATTGAATCTTGACGGGTTTGATATGCACTTGATTAAGAACAGCTATGACTAATGACTCAACTATTTTGGTCGGCATACAAATAAATTACTTTTATTAGAAAAGAAGGATTGTTGATGTTATGGCTGAAGGTTTGTTTCAACTTATATTAAAATAATAATAAAAAAATTGAGTCTCCAAACAATTATCTTAAAATATTAGAGTGACATCAAAATATGTTTTATTTTGAAGAAACATTGTACAAGAGAAGATGAAATACTTTTTAAATGATTTTTGAAATATATATAATACTTTTGTCTTAAAATATACCATCTCTGTCTCAAATTATTGGATTATTATTAATTTTTAAAAGTCATTTTGAAATATTTTTAAATTAAAAATTGAGATAACTTATGAAACATTAAAAATTACAATAAGTAGTAGTTTTTAAATAGTTTATAATATTCATCATTGTATTAATTATTATTAAAAAAAATTATGTCAATTTTGAGTTTAAAATTTTTTTAAATTAACTTTAAAAGATCAATAATAATTAAAATAATATGGAACAAAGAGAGTATTACTAGCCTAATAATGAAATTGGTCGAATTTGAGTCTATCTCCGAGTGATATCAATACCTAAACAACATAATGAAAATAAATTTCACCTTTTTTTCTCTCTTTCTAATTCACCTCCTAATCCCTTCCCACAACTAAAAGAGTAATGCTACATATAAAATTATTTTATAAATATTTTATAAACGGCTAATGTAACATACTTCACCTTAGCATATTGATCAATAAATTACTTCAATATAGTCTTCGGCCCCACATAATATGCTGAAGTGGAGTATGTTACATCAACAATTTATAAAATATTTGTAGAATAATTTATTTCTGTAGCATTATTCCAACTAAAATACTATTTTGATATGGCCAAAAACCTACCAGTACGCACTGGCTTGTGTTACGCACACGCATCTCAAAGTTTTATGTGATGTATGTAAGACCCCAAATTTTATGAATAAGATTTAATTTTTTATATATATTATTTTGAAATAATAAGGTGTTGATTTGATAAATGTGATAAGTTATGGGTGAGATGTGCAAAATTAACAAAGTAAACAAGTGGTTCTAAAATATTCATTGTTGTCAAGGGAATATTCGTTTGGTCGTGAAATATTCTTGTTGTCGGAGAATATTCGTACGACAACGCAGCCATTTGTGGGCCCCACAACGGAGTGAATGTCGGATATAGAAAGCGATAGAAGTAACCTTTTTATAAAAATAACGGCAAAATTGTTACCGTTAGTACTGTTAAAATACGCGGTGGTTAAAATACAGTAATACGTGGTGCTGCACAGTAGCATATAGTATTGCACAGTATTTCAAATTATTGATTCTTACGTAGGAAGACACTTACTCAATTATTGTTACAGTAATTACTGTTCAATATTTTATATTATTGATTCAATAATTGCATAATATTTTATTGGTTCAATATTTGCTACGTTGATATTTTATATCAATAAGTGCTACATTGTTATTTTATATTAGTGATTCAATAATTGTCATTGCACAGTATTTTAAATTATCAAATCAATAATTCATATTATTTGAATAATATTATTAGATAGCATTATTGACAATGTCTAAGGAAGTTCTGTCTAGAAAGGGGTTGATTAATTGCGCGCCAGTAAAGAGAAATCCTTATCGGAAGGCCCCCTCTTTCCTAGGAACGACCTGGTTGTCAATATTGTAGTTCTGTAATATTATTTGTGAATAACTAATTTTTGATATATATGATAAGGAAATATTTATTCAATGTGAATTTAAACGGAGGAATTTTTAACATGTGACATTTGTTGAAAGTTGGTAGTTTATCTTTTCTAATAAAATAATTCATTCAAATATGTTATTATAATATTACATTATAGTAGTATGATGTGATTATATAATAGTATGATTTTTATAATTAGAATGGTAACATTATTATAGTAAATTCATGGTATAAAAGTTAAACGAGGTGGAAGAGTGCAAATTAAATTTGAATTCTTATGATGCAAACAATGATGTCATCGGAGCGATAAGGTAAGCAAGGATGTAATCAGAGCGATCAGATAAGCAATGATGTCATATATCGATGATGTAAAAGATGATGTCATAAATTATGGCGAAAAGACTATTTTACCCTTACTCTGCCGAGCCTATAAATAGAAGTTCATTTCTTCATTATTTCTCACCAATTCACTAAAGCTATAGAGAGAGAAAGTATAGAGAGAATAAGAGAGAAAGAAGAAGAGTATTCTGCTATTACACTAGTGCAGTCTCAAAATTTTTAAGGTAAGGGGTATTATTTCTTTCGTATTCATGAAGAGAGTTATTTTCTTTCAATACTCGTAAGGGTTGTTATTCCATTCTTTATTATTCTGTTGGAATAACCTGTCTACGCGGACTACCGCATGCATGGTGAAATCCTGTTGTTATTCTATTCTTTATTATTCTGTGGGAATAACCTGTCTACGCGGACTACCGCATGCCTGGTGAATAACCCTTCGTATTCAATTGTTATTAAATTATGGAAATAATCTTTCTAAGCGGACTATCGCCTGACAGGTGAAAATCCTATTGCAGTTCGTATATCGTTTCATTTCAGATTCCTAACTCTAAACTTACTACGGTAAGTATTGCTTCTATAATTCCTGAAATGATCAGAAATTCCTTAAGTTTTGCGCTTCATCTAATATCATTTCACTGGAATATTGGTCTGAACTTTCTTGTAAAATTTTTATCTTTTCATGTCGAGTTACTATTCACGAGTTACTATTCACGGTAAAAAAAATATTTTTTTTCTTCCAAATCATCTTTGATTGGATCCAGGTTTTGATCTTCATTCTTGAACTCTGAATAAATTCTCTAATATTTGTCCTTTATCTCACTAGATCCGTTATTCATATTATTTTTTATCATTCTCAGTCCTAAATGGTGATATAACTGAATATCTTTGGCCTGTAGTGCAAAGATGAATGATTATTTAATGAATATCTTTGGTCTGTAGTGCAAAGATGATTACCTGATGAATATCTTTGGCCCGTAGTGCAAAGATGGACAGGTGTTGAGATGAACATGACCAACTGGTGATACAAATGAATATCTTTGGCCCGTATTGCAAAAGATGAATATTTGATTCAAGATGTATATTGATTGATGTTACAGGGATAAAATATTGATGATGGACTTTTAAATCATAGAAGATAGTAAACTTCATTCTCTACTTAACTCTTCTAATGAATTGTTATTTTCGCTGCGAATATTGATCTAAAACTTATTGTTCATAACATTTTATTTGATTTATTGAAGGCTAACGATAATTTATTTTTCATTATCTTAGTTATAATATTCTTTACTAGGGCTAGTTGAGCTCACCTTTTTCTTTCATTGTTCTCTTCAGAAAATGAGAATATCGCGGGTACTAGTCGAGGAATGGAGTGATGGTCCGAGTTAGAGTTGTAGAAGTCCTCACTATTTTTTTATTATAAAATAGTGTGATAATAAATGTAATGAGGACTTAGTTTGAATGTTTATATTTTTTACATGTCTGTATTGACACTCATAGTTGTGTGATCGTATTTTGCACGACCGTTTGATATAAAAGATTGTATTTGAATTATGTACCATGTATTTGACGACTCAAAATGAGTTGAGTATTGAACCTATTTTGGGGGCGTCACAATGTAAGTTGTAAATTTACTTGTTTTTTTAGTTTTGTTTTTGGTAACAGCAAATTTACCCATTTAATAATAAAAGTTAGATTTTATATATTAACAATATACGAAAATTTATGATTAAAGATTGACATGTCATTAATATAAGTGGATAACAATGATTTATTTTAGAGAAGAATCACTTTACTACTCTGCTACTGGTGCATAAAACATAATATATCCGTTTAAATTTTAAAATCAATAAATATACTTTGGAAATTAATTTGACATACTTTTAAAGTCTTAATTTCAAATTTACAATTATAAAAATTACTCTATCCGTTTTAAAACTGGAGATACAATTTAACTTTTGAAGTTAAATAAGGATATATTAAACTTCAAATTGATGTGAATTTATATAATTTTAGTTGGTATAATTATTATAATTGTATAACATATAACAAAAACTATTAATCACAAAATTTATTTTATTTAAACTTTTATTAGTCATACCGATTATAAAGTTTAATATGTCGTCGTTTGACCTTAAGAGTCAAATTATATCTCTAATTTTAGAACAAAAGGAGTATAAATTATATAAATAGCAACTACTAGTTATAGATTTTATTTTCTTAAAAAAATTAAAATCACTTTAATTTTAAACCTAAAAAGATAAGCATAGCCAAATGCAAAAAACTAAATAATCTGGGGATAATCAGGGGGTGTGGATTGAAGCTACTTGGCGAAAACTTGGCAGTTGTTCTGTGAAAGAGTTTGAATGAGCAGGAAAATCACACTCCTTTATCATTGATCACGGTAATATATATACACAATACTGATCCTATAAATTTGAGTTGTTGAAAACTAATTCCTATAATTTCTATGTACAGCTAATATACCAATACAAGATAAAAGAGAATAAGTCAACAGGTCAGGAAGTTGTTTCTAAAATTAAGGAGATGATGTAAATCCTCTGTTATGCCCCCTTAAGATGGAGGTCTGGAGAGAAGTCCAATCTTGAATTTGAGTTGTAGAAATCGTTGTCGTGGAAGAGGCTTTGTGAGTGCATCTGCTATTTGATCTTGAGAGGAGACATGAGCAACACGTAGAGAACCATTTTGAACTTGATCGCGAATAAAATGAAAATCAATGGCAACATGCTTCATTCTTGAATGAAAAACTGGATTTGAGCATAATTGATTGGCCCCAATGTTATCACAATATATAATTGGACAACAAGGAAGTGTAATGCCAAGATCTGAAAGGAGATAGCAAACCCATTTAATTTCAGCAGCAGTATTAACAACTGAACGATACTCAGCTTCAGTATAAGATCTAGCAACAGCCCTTTGCTTTTTAGAACTCCAAGACACAAGATTTTTTCCAAGATAAACAACATATGCACCAGTAGAAGTAAAATTATCTTTGTCCCCTGCCCAATCAGCATCAGAAAAGGCATGCAAACTTAGAGATGAATCATGATGAATCTGTAAACCATCATTAATAGTGCCAACAGATATCGCAAAAGTCGTTTGACGTAAGACCAATGCTCAGTTGTTGGACAATGCATGTACTGGGATAACTTGTTAACAGTAAAGGTAATGTCTGGCCTTGTAATGAGCAAATATTGAAGGCTGCCCACAACTGTTCTATATTGAGAAGGATCTGATAAGAAGAACCCAAGTGTAATGTAAGGGTAGGATTTATTGGCATTGGAGTGAGAACTGGTTTGGCTTCGTGCATTTGAGTTTGTGTTAAGAGGTCCTGAATATAGCGTCTTTATGAGAGAAGAACACCATTCTTGTTGGGGACAACTTCTATACCCAGAAAATAAGTTAACAACCCAATATCCTTAATGGAAAAGCGTTCAGCAAGAGCATTGACAAATTGGTCTATCATTACAGTATTATTGCCCGTTAGGATTATATCATCAATGTAAACTAATGAGATATATAGTATGACTATTAACATTGAAGATAAAGAGAGAAGTATCAGCATAGGAGTTCTTGAATCCATATGAAAGAAGAAAATGTTTAAGTTCTTGATACCATGCTCAAGGAGCTTGTTTTAGACAGTAGATGGCTTTTCGGAGCTTGCAAACATGCGTTGGGTTGTCTTTATCAACAAAACCAGGTGGCTAGGACATGTAAACATTTTCAAACAAATTACCTTGGAGGAAAGCATTGTTAACGTCAAATTATCGTAAGGGCCAGCCACGACTTACAGCTATAGCAAGCACAACACGAATGGTGGTTGCTTTAACCACAGGGCTGAATGTGTCATTATAATCGATTCCTGGTCTTTGGTGAAAACCCTTTGCAACCAGACGAGCCTTGAATCTGTCAACAGAACCATCACACTTATGTTTAGTTCTAAAAATCCATTTACATCCAACAAGGTTTTTATCATGTGGTGCCAATTCTCATGTCCCATTCTTTACCAAGGTATCATACTCTTCTGACATAGCTCGACGCCATTTATGATCTTTGAGAGCTTGGGTCATTGTGGTTGGTTTAAGATCATTGGATTTGGTCAGTTGAATGTGTAGGTTCATTTTTGTGAGAGGTTTATGAATGTTGTTCTTGGCTTTAGTGGTCATCCTATGGGTAGGTTGTGGATTATGTTGTGGTGGCTGGTGTGAGATGTTTTGAGGGACATGTTCAAGTAAATTTGGATCAGGTTGGGTGTTAGTTGGTGATGGAGCTTCGCTAGGCAATTGTTGAGGAGCGTCCACTGCAGATGGTAAATTGAGTGGTGGTATCGTAGAAGATGTAGAGACACGAATTAGTGGGCGAATCCAAGTGGCAATAGTGGTGGATTGTGGACGAGGTAATTTTTGTGATAGATTATTGAAAGGAAACACAGATTCCACAAACTTAACATGTCGAGAGACATATATTTTTGAAGTTGAAGGATCAAGACAATGGTAAGCACTCTGAGTTAGAGAATATCCTAAAAAACACATGATTTAGAATGAGACTCAAGTTTGTGAGTTGTATATGGTCTAAGCCACGGATAACACAAACAACCAAAATTTTAAGTTTGGAGTAGTTGGGTGTAGTGTGAAAAATGTTTTCATATGGAGAGGAGAGATTGAGTGTGGGAGTTGACATACAATTAATTAAGAAAACTGTTGTTGCGAAAGCATGAGACCAGTAGGTTAAAGGAAGAGATGCATGAGAGAGTAATGTTAAACCTGTTTCAACAATATGACGATGTCTTCTTTCAGAAAAGCCATTGTGTTCAGGTGTGTGGGGTGGTGTAGTGAGATGAGAAACTCCAATGGTTGCAAGGAAATGAGCAAGAGCTTTGTATTCTCCACCATTATCAGAGTATAGTGTTTTTATTTTTGTGTCAAAATAATTTTCCACAATGGTTTTAAATCTAATAAAGATGGGTTGGACTTCTGATTTTTGCTTAATAGGGTAAAACCAAATGTATTTGGTGAAGTCGTCAACAAAGATCACATAATATTTAAAACCATCATTTGAAATTATTGGTGAAGTCCAAACATCAGAAAATATAATTTCAAGAGGTTGAGTGGAGGAAAATGTGGATTAGGAGAATGACAATTTGTGGCTTTTTTTAGAAAGACAAGCATTACAAGAAAAATCATCAAAATGAAAAAAGCTGGATGTCCTAATTTATGATGCCACTCAAAGGCAGAAGTCTTTATGCTAGAAAATGCTAGAATTGGGGAGGATCCCGGCCACTCATAGACACCATCTTTAGTTTTGCCCGTCAAAAGTGTTGCCCCGTGCAAAATTCCTTCACAAGAAAAGTAAATGGTAAGAATTCAATTGAAACTTTGTTTGTGTGACAGAATTGAGGGAAATTGAAATTAAATTTTTTTTCATATTCGGAACACATAATACATTGTTTAATTGAAAAGTGTTTGCAGAGGAGGTGAGGGAGGTAGAACCGGTGTAAGTAATGGCGAGACCCGAGCCATCTCCAATCATAATGTCATCTGAGCCATTATATGGAGTGTGCATTGAGAGATTATCAAGATCAGACGTGACATGGTGGGAGGCACCACTATCCAGGAGCCATGATGGATTGGTATTGTTATTAGAACTAGTAACATAATTTGCCCGTGGTTGCCATGGTGTTGTAGGATGATGCTGTGGTTGCCATGGTGTTGTAGGATGATGTGTCGAGGCAGTGGAGTTGTTGGTAGGTTAAATCGGTATTAGTTGAAATGAAGGACACCTTTTGGCAGTGTGGCCTTGAATCCGACAAATTTGGCAATAACCCAGATAAGGACGGAAAGACCGATTTCTTGGAGTGTAAGTTGGTCTGCCACATGTTGATGGTGAAGATCGATTGGTATTGTTGGTGTTGGGTCGCCAGTTGGTTGTGCTTCGGCTAGTTGGATTTGCTGTAGCAGGAAAATAAGATGGTTCAGGTTTGGTTGTTAGTACTGATGCTTCAAAGTTGAGTAATTTTTCATGTAGATCGTCAAAGGTTATTGGGTTATCTCTGGCTTGGACAGCACGAACCAGTTCCTTGTAATCATCACCTAGTTCATCTAGGATTTTCTCTGTAAGATCCTCTACTTCAAGTGGTGCTCCAAGAAGGGCAAGTTCATCAGCTTTTACTTTTATTGACTGCAGAAATTCAGTCACACTTTAGATCCCTTTGTGATCTTCTTTAGTTGACTTTTGACCTGTTTGATGCGGCCACGAGTTGGCTTGGCATATGTGTTGGCCAATATGTTCTATGCTTCACTAGAGGATTTCGCTTGAGCAATAAATGGGATAATTGTTGGGGAGAGGAAGCCAATGATGGCATTAAGGATTAGTTGATCCTGTCTAATCCAGATAATGTAATCTGGATTGGGTACAGTGGTCTCATTTTGGGTGAGGGTGGCTGCTGGACATGGTTATGATCCATCAATATAGCCTTGAAGATTATATCCAATGAATAAGGTGTGGAATTATAGCTTCCAGGAGATGTAGTTGCTAGAGGTGAGTTTAAGAGGAGTTTGTGCAGCGACATTAATTGTGATGAGGGTGGTATGAGGGTCATTTGTATTGTGAGTGGTGGTTATGGCTGCTGTAGTGGAGGGAGAAAAAGTAACAAATGGTCCATTTTTTGATGGGCGAACGACGGGAAATGATCAGCGGTTTCATTTATGCTATGCCCTGCATCGTGTTCGTAACTGGATCAATCTTTGTTGGCTGGCTTGCTTTGTCCGCTTTTTCGTTGAGTTAAACTTTCAGACTTTTTCCCTTCTGCTTTCACGGGTGCTTTTGCCTATGAGCACACTATCGAATGTGCAATTGAGCTTGACTTGGTTGGTTTCAATGAGATTTCTCTATGAAAAAACCATGAAAGAGTTTGAATGAGCAGAAAAACCACACTCCTTTATCATTGATCACAGTAATATATATACACAATATTGATCCTATAAATTTGAGTTGTTGAAAACTAATTCCTATAGTTTCTATGTACAGCTAATATACCAATACAAGATAAAAGAGAATAAGTCAACAGGTCAGGAAGTTGTTTCTAAAATTAAGGAGATAATGTAAATACTCTGTTATTCTGTTCCTATGGCAGAGCGCTGGACGCTAAAGGATTGTAGGAGTCTTTTAGACGGAAGTAATTAACATGAAGTTTGTTTTGAGGTAAGTTAGTCAATTGGTCAATAGAATACTGACACGAAGGCGAGACTGTATATGTGTCAGCATTCTATTGGCCAATTAATTAACTTACCAAAAAAATAACTTCATACTAACCGGATCCCTTTTAGACAGACCTTGGACACTAAATCTGTGCTCAATCTATAGAGAAACGAATCGCCCTGCAGATGTTATTGTCAAGAGTGCATCTAATCATTTAAATGTTTTTTTTGTTGTTTCTAGTTCCCCCTCTTTTTGCTATTAAAACTTTTGAATAATACAATGTGGGAAGAGCTACCTCACGATGTGTAGCTCATGTTTATGTTGATGTGTTTGTGTGTAGGGCAAGTTATTGAAATCCGGCCCAGAAACCGTTCTAAAAATTGACCAAAATCGAACCGATTGAGTCTCATTAATGATTTCGGCGTATGTGACAGTTTAAAAATAAATAAAAAATCACATATGCGGTTTGAGTACGGTTTTGAGAGGCTCCGCTAGACTTGACAATATAAGTCATACCATGTTGGGTCACTCAAATTAATTAAAACCATTTGAGTTGATTAACTATTTTTTATTGCTTGAATTAAATAAAGTTTGGAACCATATAAATAGGCACAAACTAGTTAAACTATTTTCCAACCCAGTGTCGTAGCTCGGTAGCACCTACTTTTCGCTACTTCTGCTTCCAAGCGGCAAATCCAATACTGGTTTACGAAGCTTAGTGCAAAGAGTCCTTCTAGTGGGACATTTTTTGAGTGACATTCTAGTGATTTTTTTTTCTTTTTTTTTGATTTTTTTTAAAGTACCTCTCAAAAAATGTATAGTATTTATTTCAACTGTAATTTTTACAGAAAATAATGTTTTAGGTATAATTTGGATACATAAAAAAACAGGGTCTGTACAGTCTGTAAAATATTATTTCTTGTATGTATCCAAATTACACATAAAACACTATTTTTTATAAAAATTTCAGTTAAAATAATTACTATATATTTTTTAAAAGATATTAAAAAAAAAATCCAACAAAAAAAGAGTCACTAGAATTTCACTAAAAAGACTTATTGTAGTGGAAAATGAATACATGTAGGGTCATTGCTCTTTTTCAGACGCTGACCTTACATGATGATCTTACATGTAAAGCATTGCTATGTTTCTTTCCGGTGTTAGTAATTATATTAACTTAATATTTATTAAAGCAAAGAATCATGAATAATAATTAATGCAAAATGAATACATTACTATAAGCAGTATTAAAAAAAACCAAAAAAAAACAACTGAATTTTCCAAGTCCAAATGAATATCACATCAACATATTAAATAAATAAAATAAGTACATCAAGGCCTCAAACAAAGACCTGAGATGTACTATGATTATTCGAAATATAAAGAAATTTAGTGTATGAATTTTTTGACAAAAACTTTACAAATTTAAAAAGTTTAGAGAGAGCATAAAAAAATTGAGAGAGTGTGTATAAAATATTAAGAGGGAGAGAAATTATTTAAAAATTTGAGAGTGATAGTATCAAATTTTTAGAGAGAGAAATAATATGAAAAAAAATCGAGCGTAGAATTTTTAAAGAAAGCAAATGTCTAAAGATTTTAGAGAGAGAAAATCTAAAATTTTTAGAGAGAGTATAAAAAATTTTAGAGAGGAAAAATGTATAAAATATTAGAGATAGAAGGTGAATGAATACAGAAATTAAATATCATTAATAATTTATTTAATTGGACCATAGTAAACTTGAAATTTTAAATATGGGTTCACCTATATTTGACTCATAATTATATGGTTCCAACCCACACAACTCATATTAAAAAATAAATAATATGATTTTAGTTCTTAAATAGAATTATAACCAAATTTTATAAACCAAAATCAACCCATAACTATATTTTGTCAGGCCTAACTCCCGCACCACACTGCATCGCTCTTATATATTATATATATTTAAAAAGTTATATAGGCAAATTCTTAAAAATTAGACAATTTTAATTATGTTATGCATTTTAAACTTATTTTTAGTGGTTAGAAATATTTCTAATTGAATTGCAATTGTTTAAGTAATGTTGAAGAATTTATGAGAAACTTATATCAAACTAAAAAATTATTGCCTGATGTGATTATATTAATGTCATGTATGGTTTCTTATACATAAAGATGAATTTGATGTATTGAATATTATTGTTAATTATGTCAATTGGTTTTAGATCCGAAATCGAATCAAATGAAATTGCACCGTACCAGTCACAAGCTGTGTCGTGTGCACAGGGACGAAACTATGAAGGGACTGGAGGGGGCCACGACCCCGCCAAGGTTTGAAAAATTTATAAGTTTCACCCCTAGGTTTGAAAATATATCATTATTAAATTTATTATAATTGTAAGTTTGTATAATTGGAGAATAATATTGTATGTGTTATTCCAATTGAATGATACATTTATATCCAAGTAACCAACTTAAACCCTTATTTAATTTTTTTTATTTTTTGTTTATTTTATGAAACTTGATATTTTAATTTTTAAAAATTTAATTATGAGTGACCATAATATTGTATATGTTAATTCCAATTGCATATTCAATTTGTTTTCCGGTAACCAAAACCTTACTTATTTGATTGCAAATTTATGAAAATTTTATTATTAAAAAGTTCAATAAATGGTCCAATAATATTGATTAACTCATTCTTGTAGTGTAGTTAATTGAGTTTTTTATTTTTTATTTTAGAATCATGGAAAAATCACATACTATTGATTCATTTTTCAAGAGAAAACAATCAAATCATGTTGACACATCTCTGCATACCCCTGAGTCTAATGTTCAAATATCTCTGCCTACCTTTGAATAAGAACAATGCTCTCTAAAATACCAAGAATTGAAGGTAAAGAATGTGATATTAATTATTTGAATCGTGATCTTGAAAAACGTATCGAAATATGAAAATGTCGTGGTGTGATGAAATTTTACGAGATTATATCAATTACAGTCCATATCATTTTTTCCGAGTACCATTTTTCTGAATATATATTATGTTAAAATATTTTTAGCACCCCCCTAAAAACAAATTCTGATTTCGTCCCTGCGTGTGTAGTTTTAGAATTGTCAAACCACAACTAAACGATTTCATGTGCAGTTCAGACTTCCAACGCACCATACTCTACGCGTGTTTATCAAAAAAAATATTCATGTTGTATATGTTGATTTTTGGCTGTTGACACTTCTGTCCCTCCAAGTTGCCATCCACTTTCAAGTTCGTCTTTAAAGTACCATTTTCGTCAGTTAAGTCCTTAAATTGGTATTTTATTGGCGTTTCTGTTACTTTAACCCATTTTAACCTAAACCCGACCTATTTTAACCAAATTTAACCCAACCCGACCTAGTTTGACCCAACCCAAATTTTTAATATTTTAAAATATAATAGTATTTTTTAAATAAGTTTAAAATAATAATTATATTTAACATTTAATAAAAAATAATATTTAATTATTGAAAATAAATTATTATTATTAAAATAATAATTATTTTAATATTTTAAAATAAAATAATTATTTTAAAAATAGTTATTTTTAATATTTAAAAAAAAATTATTTTTTTTATAAAAAAATTAATAATTATATTTAATATTCTAAAATAAATAATTTTTATTTTTAATATTTTAAAAGTAAAAAATATTTTTGTAAATATTATTTTAAAAATAATATTTACTTTTAAAATATTAAAAAAAATATTTATTTTAGAATATTAAAAATAATAATTATTTTAGAATATTAAATATAATATTTATTTTAGAATATTAAAAATAATATTTATTTTAGAATATTAAAAATAATAATTATTTTAGTTTTTTTATAATTTTTTTTTTTAATAATTATTATATTTATATTTATTTAATTTTAATTTTTTAATATTTACTTTTAATATTCTAAATATTAAAAATAACTATTTTAAAATAATTATTTTTTAAATATTAAAAATAACTATTTTAAAATAATTATTTTATTTTAAAATATTAAAATAATTATTTTATTTTAAAATATTAAAATAATTATTATTTTAATAATAATAATTTATTTTAAATAATTAAATATAATTATTTTAAACTTATTTTAAAATACTATTATATTTTAAAATATTAAAATTTTTGGTTGAGTCAAATTGGGTCGGGTTGTGTTAAACTTGGTCAAAATGGGTCGGGTTTAGGTTAAAATGGGTTGAAGGAACAGAAACGCCAATAAAATATCACTTTAAGGAACTAATTGACGAAAATGATATTTTAGGGATGACTTTGTAAGTGAATGACAACTTGAAGAGACAGAAGTGCTAATCAGCTTTTGATTTTTTTACTTACTAGATTTAGTGACGTATTCTATAAGTAATTAGAACTTCAAATAATAACTATTTATAATTGTTAAATTTTGTAGAAAAGTAGAAAATATTTCCTCTCTATAATTTTTTGGGGAGTTTAACATAAAAATACACGAGAGACATTACAAAGTGTTTACATTTGTATTTGGCATTTTATAAATTTGCGTTGAAATAATAACTTTTACACCAGAAATATTATTTTCCTCTTTATTTCTTTTACTTTTTTTTTGTTGTTGTGGTTTTTCAACTTGGGTAAGTTGAAAATGAAATGACGTCAGGCTGGTCAGCTATTGAAAATGGTACGGACAGTTTGAAACATGAACGGTAGTCTCCTTTCTCTCCAATATTATTTTATTTTTACTGGCTCCCAAAACTCCGTAAATTTTGCCCCTAATCTTAAGAATCACTCTTGTCCTTTCCTTAGAACTGTTGATTCCTGGTACTTTAAAAACAAATGGTGATTTTCAATGTTTCAATACCAAATCCAACAAACAAATCTCAACTTCACAAAATCCAACTCCAACCCAAAGACTTAGAACAGTAGCTGATTTCCCAGCAAAATTGAGAACATGGGTTTGTGATTTCATCTGCCAATGACTCATCCTGGTGAGTTGCGCTTGCCCTATTCATATTCTGCTCATATAATTTTCCTTTCTTCTATTAAATTCCACTATGTGCCCAAAACACACCCAAATACGAATTTGTGGTTTATTGGTAATAGTCTTGAGGTATAACGAAACTTGGGTGCTTGATCTTCTAGTAAAATGAGGGACTTCCCATCTTGTTTTGGTGAAAATGGAGTTCAAGTTGCTGATGCTTCTTCTTCTTCAACTGTAAGCACAAGTAAAGCCTCTCAAAATTTGGTTACATGTATTTACAAGTGTAAATTAGTTGGCAAATCTTGTCTGATTATCATATCCTGGAGCAAGAGTTTAATGGGTCATTGTCTAGGTGTTGAGATTGACAATTTATCTCATCAGTGTCTCTGTAGAGTTGATGTTAAGCCTTCTTTGTTCTCTAAAAGAAAAGGGTCAAAGTTTTTAGAAGTAAATTCTTCCAAAATTGATATGTATTGGGACCTTTCTTTGGCAAAATTTGGGTCCGGGCCGGAGCCTCTAGAGGGGTTTTATGTAGCATTGGTGTGTAAGGGAGAGATGGTTCTTCTCATTGGGGATCTGAGGAAAGATGCATTCAAGAAAGCTAATGCTATCCCTTCTTTGTTTAATTGCATTTTCATTTCCAAGAGGGAACACATATTTGGAAAGAGGGTCTATGGAAGTAAGGCTCAGTTCTCAAATAATGGGCAAATTCATCACCTTACAATCGAATGTGATACAGTTGGGATTGATGATCCGTGTCTCATTGTTCGTGTGGACAGTAAGACCGTGATGCTGGTAAAGCACCTCAGGTGGACATTCCGTGGAAACCATACCATTTTGGTTGATGGGCTTCCTGTAGAAGTTTTCTGGGATGTCCATAATTGGTTATTTGGCACAACTTTTGGGAGCGCGATTTTCATGTTTCAAACTTGTTTATCTGCTGAGAAGTTATGGACTAGTCAGACCTCGGATCTATCTGAACCTCCTTGGCCTTGCTCACAGAGTTTTGGAGAGTCTAAATTACTTGGTCCTGGTTTTACTTTGACTTTGTATGCTTGGAAGAATGAGTAGATGTGAATTCTTCCTTGATTCATTACATATATATTTTTTACTTGAATGATTGGACGTGGTTGATTATATTCAAGATGCTATTTTCCGAATCAATGCATCTGGATTCTTGCTTAATTGTTCACTTTACATTTTACAATTACTTGATACGAATGGAAAAACTTAACTTGGTTATTGTTATACTATAAATACTTAATTGATGATATGTTTTACACTTTTACTACTGTGATTGTGTTGTAGATTGTCCTAATAATGCCAATTTGTCAACTTGGAGGCTGGAGCCTGATTTAATGCTTTAGTAAAGGACTTGATTTGAATGATATCCGATGTACTTCTTACTGGATATGGTGCTCTTTTTTGCATTTTCCAATTGATTGACTTGGACCATTATGAGTTCAAAGCACGGATAAATTTCAGTTGATTATGATTTAACTGAAAATTTACTTTTGCTTCCATCATTCTCTTGTGGAGAGTGCTTTAATTAATGAATAAATTAATTTCCATAACTTGGGGTTTAGGTTGACACTTTTATCTTAAAGCACCGTCACTTCTATGAGTTACGTCTTGGTTATGGAAGCAAAATCCTTCAAGGATTAAATATGATGGTAGCAGGAGAAAGGTAAGGAGATGGTTGTTGAACCAGATATATGCTACTTTCTATTAGTGACACCTTAATGAAGTAACATCTTATTCTTGTGGCAGGGGTTTAATTTGGTGAGCCTAAAATTTATGTATGTCATGGCAAAAGGAGGTACTTCAACACTTGATACTGCTGTGAGCCTGTGACACAGGTTTTCCATTTTGAGTTTTGATTGTGAGTTCTCAGTCATAGGCATGTTAAAGTATTCCTAATGGTGCTGCACAAAACAATAGCTCCTCCATTACTATTTTGGACATTTCTTTCTTTAGTTATCTTGGGAAAAACTAAAACATTTCAAAGCGGATAGCTATTCCACTTTTAAGTTGATGATGGGTTTAGTTGAATGTGATGGATTCTTTCCCGGAATTCTGTTTGACTTCTATCTTTTGTTAAATAATTGGCCATCAAATTTTAGCTCAAATTCTCATCGCTATTCTTTTCAGCAACTTGTGTAGTTATTTTTTTGGTTAATAGAGATATCAAAAACTCTGGTTTTTAATGATCTAATGTAAACTGCCTCTGTATGCCAACAGTTGTGTGCTATTTTATGTTAGTTTGCGATTTTGTATACCTCTCGTCCTATCATTCTTGATATGCATTCTAAGACATGGTTTACTTCGTTAATAATGTTATTATTATTAAGTGTAATGTAGCAGAGTCAAATACTATGTTATCTCAACAATGTTATTATTACATAAAAAATCTCACATAATGTTTACATACACATATGTATATTGTAGGTTCCGCCTGATATGCGGTGCCCGCAGTATGTATGTATGTGTGTGTATGTGAGCATTATGCGAGATTATTTATGATAGTAGCATTATTTATGTTATCTAGCTTCAGGAGTGTTTGGCAATCATTTGTAACAAGTGCTATCTTTGCATTGGTTTGTCCCTAAAGTTGGGGATTTGTTGCTTTCACAATTAATAACTACTACTACTTTATTACGGCCACTATTATTTTATTAATCAAGCTTATCTTGACTTGGATAGATGCAATATTGGCCAAAATAAAATTTTCAAGGACTTTCTAAATTTGCCTTTTTTACATAAATCTGTTACCCTTATGAAATGGTCTACACAACACGTTGCTAAGTCCAATCAGTATATTGAATTGTTCATCATTTTTTTTTAATTTAAGGGATAATGTATCTTCTTCCATTTACTCAAATTTAAAACTCCAATACACTGAAAAAAGATTCTTAAGATCAAAATTCATGCAGACCATGCCAAAATGTCCTCCAAGTTATATTCTTGAAAATAATCTTATTTATATATATATATATATATATATATATATATATATATATATTATTTTATATTTATTCATAAAAATCATCTTGTTCATTTAATAATAGTATAAGACTCTCCTTTTATAGAAGGTAAATTTTCTCTAGACACCCTTAGTTTGTCTCCTGATCCATTTCTAAGCTCCCTCCAAAGGCTGTAAAAAACTAAAAACAGTTCGGGATCGATTCGAGTTCGACTCGAAAAAAATATGAGCGAGACTCGGATTTGTTAATAATATAATCCAAATCTAAGTATAAAAAATTGTTTGAATAAAAATATGAGTAGAATCTGAGCAAAGTTATACTCGACTCGTTTAAGATTGAAACTATTCGAATTCACGATTGTGATTCGATATGTACTCAATTGATACAAATTATATTAGATACTCGATATATTTTCTTATAATATATACAAAATTAAATCAAATTAGGATAATTAATTATTATTATTTTATTTTATTTTTAATTTTAATTGTGATTTTATATTTGTAAAGTGTAATAGTAAATATATTTTCTCATTTCTAAGTAAAATAACAAATTCAATTTATAATTATATTTATTATAAATTAATTATTATGTGGAGACTCGAATTGGAGCTTGAATTTGAAGGTCGCGAGTAGTTTGAATATAATTCGATCCGAGTCGGATCAAATTCGAGTAATAAATATTCGAGTCGAGTTGAATAGAATTCTTCAAATACAATTCGAATGGAATTTAAGTATAAATTTAATGTTTCGAATCGAATCTGAGGAGTTCTGGGTACGTTTCACTCGTTTTTCACTCGTTTATACCGTTAGGCAATGTTTGTTTACTAGGATAATCTTTGGGATTGGACTAATAATCCTTAATCTCTTGTTTGTTTTTTAAATTAGACTCCAGACTATTAATCCCGAGATAACAAAATGACTTAGAATGAGGGATTATTTAATACCATGTCTAACATGGTATTATAATCCCATGAGGAGGGATTAAAAATTTGTGAACAAAACTAACCTTTGTCTTTTCTAATATGACTAACCTATCCTTAAATTAGATTAAACGTCTTAGTTGTGATTGATTATCACCAAAGAAAATTAAAAAAAATAATATTTATTGATTATATATACACCCTCACCCTACCCCGCACCCCCACCCCCACCCCCACCCCCACCCACTCATCCCACCCACCCTACTCCACAAAAATTAAAAAAATAATATTTATTGATTATATATACACTCCACGCTACCCAACGCTACCCCATCCACCCACCCCACCCCACCCCACCCCACCCCACCCCACCAATTAAAAAAATAATATTTATTGATTATATATACACCCCCACCCTACCCCACGCTACCCCACCCCACCCCACCCCACCCAAGTATAGGATTTTCGGCACATAAACGCAGTGAAAATTAAAAAAATTTTGAAACTCTAAAACAGGATCCATGCGAAAAATATATTAATTCAGAGGTTAAGATTTGTTTTACCGATTATTCAAGCCTGAACGGAGACGATGGAGATTCTGGAACTGCTTCGAATCCTCAACGCAATCCAACGGAAATGTGCCTCTACGGTATCCACACGAACGTCCCGCGAATCGTCACACGATCGATCTGCAGCAAGGAAAGCTGCGGTACTAGTCGCCAAGGATCTGAACTTTCGAAATTTTTCTCTCTAAGAGCGGATAGGATTTTGATATCGATTATATCCTAAACGGCTGATATATCATATATATAGCAGTTAAAGGAATTAACTAAAACCTAATCCAATTAGAAAAATAAAATTCAAATTTATATATATATATATATATATATATATTATATCTTAATTAAGTCTTACTTAATTAATATACATATATATATATATACAAATTATCCTATTAATTTAAATTCATACAATTTAAATTAATTCCCTTTTAATTACGTTCTAAGTGTGTGACCCTATAGGTTATTATTATGTTGACAATAATTTTAAAATCATATTATAAAATTATAAACAGTGAGCGGCATCTAGTAATGCATCATTGCTACCCAAATAATAATAAGATCGGTGATTCGATACAACCTTTTCGTGACCAATGTTTCAATATAATTTAATCCTTTTAACCTTAACATCCTAGATTAAACTCGAGGCATGGAATGTGTCATCCTCTTCATAATTTAATCTGAGTTTTCTTGATCGATGAGTAGACTATATGAAATAAATTACTATTTGAGCATGGCCATGCATTTCATAATCCTACTCAATCAAGAGGCCTATGGATAACACCTCTAATATATAGGAGGGTTAAATTCCATCTAGATCACTTATATTTCTCACACGATTCATGATGTACCCAATAATCACCTTTATCAGTCCAACCTATTAAAGGTGGCCTTTGATGATATCAAAGTACATAAATTCTCATATAGTAATATAGTGATTTCAGGTCTGAGGATCATTACATCATTGTCACTATGAGAATTGCTTATGACACTTTGTATAATGCTCCACGTAGAATTCTCATGGTGGGTCTGTCCAGTACATTGTTCTCTAACATGTACCTATGCATTGACTCAATATCTTATATATTTATGACTAATGAGATTTGGCCATCAGTCAATCCACATACTAGTCTCAATGTATCATTGTTGTCCCATTAACAATGACATTCGACTAGGGACATTTAAGAGTAATGATACTAATTGTAATTATATGATCTCATGTTCAAGTCACATACTTGAAGCCATATAATTTGTATTACTATTCTAAGAACTTTTATTATGTTAACATTTATATAACGCAGTAAATAAAATCATAATAAAATAATTTATTTATTCAATCAAATATAATATCAAAAATGTTAAGCAATTACATCAAATAACTAGCCTCTAGGGCATAAATTCTAACAGTCTCCCACTTGCACTAGAGCCAATCACTCATATATTTAATATCCATGGAACAAGTGTGACCTTCGTACTTATGTTGCGACAAAGCTTTGGTCAGTGGATCTGCAACATTATCATCTGTTGGCACTCTGCTTATATGTACATCTCCTCTGTCAATGATTTCACGGATGAGATGGTACCGCCTAAATATATGCTTGGATCGTTGGTGAGATCTGGGTTCCTTAGCCCGTGCAATGGCTTCATTATTATCACAGTATAGCTCAACCGGATCAACAATGGTTGGAACAACACCAAGTTCAGTGACGAACTTTTTAATCCATACAGCCTCCTTGGCCGCACTAGAAGCAGCAATATACTCAACCTCTGTCGTAGAATCGACTACTATTTCTTGCTTCAAATTTTTTCAACTAACAGCACCACCATTAAGGCAAAACACAAAATCTGACTGAGACTTATAGTCATCTGTGTCACTCTGAAAACTAGCATCTGTGTAACCCTTTACTGCCAGTTCGTCTTCACCTTCATATACCAAGAATGAATCCTTAGTCCTTTTCAAGTACTTAAGGATATTCTTGACTGCTGTCCAGTGACCTTCACCTGGATTCGACTGGTATCTGCTCGTCATGCTCAAAGCATACGAGACATCCGGACGAGTACATATCATTGCATACATGATAGATCCAATTGCCGAAGTATAAGGGATCTTTCTCATACGCTCATCATCATGTGATTTAAGACATTGAGCCTTAGAGATCTTAACACCATGAGACATGGTTAAGTGTCCTCTTTTTGCCTCTTGCATGCTGAACCGTTTCAGCACTTTATCAATATATGTACTTTGACTTAGGCCGAGCATTTTTTTTGATCGATGATTAGACTATATGAAATAAATTACTATTTGAGGATGACCATGCATTTCATAGTCCTACTCAATCAAGAGGCCTATGGATATCACCCCTAATATATAGGAAGGTTAAATTCCATCTAGATCACTCATATTCCTCACACGATTCATGATGTACTCAATAATCACCTTTATCGTCCACCCTATTAAAGGTGGCCTTTGATGATATCAAAGTACATAAATTCTCATGTAGTAATATAGTGATTTCAGGTCGGAAGATCATTACATCATTGTCATTATGAGAATTGCTTATGACACTTTGTATAATGCTCCACGTAGAATTCTCATGGTGGATCTGCCTAGTACATTGTTCTCTAACATGTACCTATGCATTGACTTAATATCTCACCCACCCCCACTCCCCACCCCCACCCCCCTCTCAAAAAAAAATATTTACTGAATAATATAACTATTTATTTAAATTTTTTTAATTAATTTTTAATTAATTTTTGATGTATAAATAAGTTTAAAATATGTTATTATTGGTAAGGATATAATAGTCCAAACGATATTTTTCAATCCAATCCTTTAATTAATCTTGAAAAAAACAAACATAACATGAGATTATTTTAAGTTATCCCCTGAATAATCTCGTAAAAAATAAATATGTGATTAAAATTATTTAATCTTAGAATTAATAGTTCTGAATTATAATCTCATAAATTATAATTCTGAAATTATAATTCTTGCAAACAACCCCCCCAGGATAAAATGTACGGTGAAAATAAATTGTAATAGTATTAACTCTTAGAAAAATAGAGGTTATAGTGCAGGCAAACTTGGAGTATTATGAATGTGGAATTTAAGAGGAACCCAATCTGCTTGTACATTTTCAGCCATGGCTGTTTCTTCAATCTCCATGCTTCCTCTCTTCTTCTTCTTCTTCTTCTTTCTGCTCCCCATTTTCTCTCTCATCTCAACCCATGGCAATGATCACTACCACCCACTAGATCCTCTCAGTCTCTCAGAGCTCAACCAAGTCCAAGCCATAGTCAAAAGATCCAACCCCAGTCCAACCCACAACCTAACCTTTCAGTATGTGGGCTTAGATGAACCAGACAAATCCACAATTTTATCATGGTTATCTGGCAAAACCACACAAAACCCACCCCGCCGGGCCTCCGTTATAGCCCGGATCAATCAAAAAAGCCATGAAATTATAGTTAATTTATCTGAAAATTCAATCATTTCAGATATAATTTATGATGGCCATGGCTATCCTTTACTTACCTTTGAAGAACAAATAGATGCAAGTTTGTTACCACTAAAATACCCACCATTTTTAGCTTCAATTAGCAAAAGGGGGCTTAAGATTGAGGAAGTAGTGTGTTTGAGTTATACTATTGGGTGGTATGGAGAACAGGGGACTAATAGGGTAGTTAAAATTTTATGTTATTATTTGGATGGGACTATTAATTTGTACATGAGACCCATTGAGGGCGTAACGGTTACCGTTGATCTTGATGAGATGAAGATCACGGAGTTTCGTGACCGTTTGATGGTGCCTGTACCGAAAGGAGATGGAACAGAGTATAGAGAATCGGAGCAAACGCCGCCATTTTGTCCAAGTTTGAAGGGGGTGACAGTATTGCAGCCTGATGGACCAAGTTTCACAATTGACGGGCATATAATCAGGTAATATCAATCTTTACAAGGCTGCACAGCACAGCTGTAATGTTGTCTCAGTTGAATTTCCAAATAGTTGGCTCTCAAATAAACGTGTGACCCATCTTAATCACATGGCATGGATGATGCAGTTTGTATATTAAAAGCATTTGGTGACATTAAATGACCAAGATTTATGTAGTTTCTTGAATTTCCTGCATTCATCAGATAAATGAATTCTATTTATGTTATAGCGTATGGTGTTTGATAACTCGTAATTTGTACTAGACACGTTGTTTTACCGTAATAAAATTGATGATGTCCACCAAAACTAGGTGGCCTAATTGGGAGTTTCATCTAGCTTTCGACATGCGAGCTGGTCCAGTTATATCATTAGCATCAGTATATGATGTTGAGAAGGATGAATATCGCGGCGTATTATATAAAGGATTTGTATCGGAGCTGTTTGTACCTTACATGGATTTAACCGAGGAATGGTATTATAGGACATTTTTGGACGCCGGCGAGTATGGGTTCGGTCTCTGTGCTGTGCCACTCCAACCACTGACCGACTGTCCAGAAAATGCAATGTTCATTGATGGTTACTTCACTGGACAGGATGGGACTCCGGTAAAAATACCAAATGTATTTTGTGTCTTTGAGCGTTACGCTGGAGATGTCATGTGGCGCCACACAGAAGATGGAATTCCTGGGAAACAACCAGTAAGTACATTTCTTTAAAATGTGCCTAATTCTGCGTTTTTGGAGAGGTTAAACAAGGAAAATCCTGCAGATAACCGAGGTGAGGCCTGAGGTGAACTTGGTAGTGAGGATGGTATCAACTGTAGGGAACTATGACTACATTGTAGATTGGGAATTCAAGCAAAGTGGATCCATCAAAGTGACGGTAACTTTATGTGATATTATAATTAATTTCCAACTTTTTATATATATCCTAAGTTTCAAAAAAGTTGATGTTTGTTTTCCTCTGATTCACATTATAATTGAGATGGATTTTTGAGGCTGCTGCTGCCAAAACTAGGAAACAAAGTCTAAGATAATCAACTGTCTGTCACACTTATGAACTCTAGTAGGGTGGGTTTTATTAAACAATAATCTAAAGGAAAACATGTTTCATGTTATGTAGGACATGCATCAATGTTTCATGATTTATATAACATGAAACATGTTATTTGAACATAAATCTACTTTTATCATCAACAGGTTGGACTGACAGGTTTGCTAGAAGTGAGGGGAACAATTTACACGCATAAAGACCAGATCAAAGAGGAAGTCTATGGTACATTGTTAGCACACAACACATTGGGTGCGTACCACGATCATTTCCTCATCTACCATCTGGATCTTGACGTGGATGGTGATGCCAATTCCTTTGTCAAGACTAACTTACAAACTGCCCGTGTAAGTGACAAAAAATCACCCAGGAAGAGCTATTGGACGGTTGTTAGCCAAGCGGCCAAAACGGAGTCTGATGCAAGATTTCAGCTTGGCTCGAAGCCAGCCGAGCTATTAGTTGTGAATCCTAACAAGAAGACTAAGGTGGGGAACCATATCGGCTACCGTTTGATTCCGGGACCCACAGCGGGGTCCATTTTGTCGGACAATGATTATGAGCAAATCCGAGGGGGCTTCACTAAGTACAATGTGTGGGTGACACCATATAACAAGTCTGAAAAATGGGCAGCAGGGCTGTTTGCTGATCAGAGTCGGGGGGATGACACTATAGCTACATGGACCCTCAGGTGCCATAACAAAACTTGGACTAAGTATATCTTTTTGACAAATGGACCAAATATATATAATTACAGAACTTGGACTAATTCATTAATTTGATTTGGTACAAAATGGTTATCATTATGACCAACTCTTGTTTACTTTTTTTCTGGTTTGGTTTGGTTTGGTTTGGTTTGGTTTTTTGAGAACAATTCTTGGTTTAATTGTCAACGCAGAAATAGGGAAATTGAGAACAAGGACATTGTGTTATGGTACACATTGGGGTTTCATCATGTACCTTACCAAGAAGATTTTCCAGTCATGCCCACATTGAGCGGCGGATTCGAGCTCCGGCCATCCAATTTCTTTGAGCAAAATCCAGTCCTCAAAGTTAAGCTTCACAAGGATGTGAAGAGATCTGATTATTAGAAATAATGACTACTTTAATCAGTGTATTCTTAATTTAAAAAAACCGAGTCGTATAAATAATTTCATGAGAAGTAGACTTCAAGAAAAGATGTATATATATATATATATATATATATATATATAGAGAGAGAGAGAGAGAGAGAGAGAGAGAGAGAGAGAGAGAGAGAGAGAGAGAGAGAGAGAGAGACTAAGTCATGAATTATTATACTAGTATTAATATTAATGTAAGTTAGCATGTCAATTTGGTTTGAAATTTATGATTAGTGCAAAGAAGAGTAGTGGTGAAGGGTGTGTTCTTCATGTCACAAGAAAGAAAAAAGCAGAGGAAATCAAGAAAACTGTGACTACAAGGCAAGGAAAGAACATAAAAATATGCTACCCAACTAACTGATATTAAGTATGATAGGCTGTAATTGACTCATTCAGAAGGAAAAGTTCAATATTGTGACATGGGGAGCCAAAGTTTATTGCCAAAACAAGCATTCATGATCATGTGCACAATATATAAATTCATACAGTAGTTGGAATCAATATGTTTTTTTTCTTTGTGCTTTGATAAAACAGTTTTCATGACAATATCACTACTGCTAGTTTTAGCTTTTCTATTGCAATTCTTTTTAACTAGTTTTAGCCTTAATCACCCCCTAGATCCTCTAACCCCTTCTGAAATTAACCAAGTCAGGCTCATTATTCAAAAGTCTCACCTTGGTACTTTTCCTAACTTAACCTTTCATTTTGTTGATCTTGAAGAACCAGAGAAAAGAAGCGTTGTCAGGTGGTTATCGTCTCATAAGAAGCACGAGTACTTTCCCTATCGTAGAGCCAAGGTAGTGGTTCGCGCTAAGGGTGAGACCCATGAGCTCGTTGTAGACGTAGCCACTAGCTCAATTACATCAGACCATGTTTATACCGGTCATGGTTACCCTCCATTGACTGCAATTGAGCTTTTCCAAGCAGCAAGGCTACCCTCGAAGAATGCTCAATTCAAAGATTCAATTTTGAGAAGGGGCTTAAATTTGTCTGAAGTCACTTGCCTTCCTTTAACAATTGGTTGGTTTGGAGAACATGTTACAAATAGAGCTGTCAAAGTTTCATGCTTTTATCGGGGCGGAACTACAAGTATCTTTGCCAGGCCTATTGAGGGGATAAGCATACTAGTAAATGTTGAATCAATGCAAATTACTCAATACATAGACAGATACAAAGTTCCATTGCCAAAAGCTGAAGGTACAGATTTTTACACATCAGGTCAAAGGCCTAATTCCATCCCTTGCAATGGGACAGAAACTGGTTTCACCATCAATGGCCATGAGGTTAAATGGGGTAACTGGAAATTCCATGTTGGATTCAATGCTCGAGCAGGGCTAATTATTTCAACAGCTTCTATATTTGATCATGGAAGAAAAAAGTTCCGAAGGGTGCTATACAGAGGTCATGTTTCTGAGACATTTGTTCCGTATATGGATCCTACAAGTGAATGGTATTATAGGACTTTTATGGACATAGGCGAATTTGGGTTTGGAAGATCTGCTGTCACCCTAGTGGCACTGACAGATTGTCCGAGCAATGCAGTGTATATAGATGGGTATATGGCTGCGGGAGATGGACAGGTACAGCAAATCCCAAAGGCAATATGCATTTTCCAGCGCTATGCTGGTGATATTGCCTGGAGGCATACTGAAATTGGAGTTCCTGGAAAAGTGGTAACTATCAGCTGCCAATCGCTACTAAAGTTTTGCAATTCGATGGTTTCTCGGATTTCGCATTGTTAACAATTATTTTTGGGCTTTTGCAGATAACAAGTGGAGAACCAGAAGTTAGTTTGGTGGTTAGAATGGTTGCTACAGTTGGGAATTATGATTATATTCTTGATTGGGAGTTCAAGCAGAGTGGTTCTATCAAAGTTGGGGTAAGTATATGCTATATCCAAAATAATTTGTCAAAACAATTCTATGTAAAGTAAGATTGTTGATATTCGCGGAGCAAAAATGCTATCAGAGAAAATATACATTTAGCGGCGCCTTTGAAATTGTCATAGCAACACTAAACACTTTAAGCTGCACTTGTTGTCTTGGCAGTTTTTTTATTGCTCTTGACAATATCAACCTTCAAAAATAAAGCACAGTGACTGCGATAATTGTTAGAATTAGATCACACACGCACACGACAGTAAAGAATTAATACAAAGACAATTTGGGTACGTCCACGGGAGCGGCGTTCTATTTTTTCAGTAACTTTTCAGTTATGAGCCACAAGTTCCAACAGTAATCTTGAAGTAAACATACAAATAATGATACAATAAGTGTTGGGTCATGCTAAAAATCCATTGACTCGAATAATTTGCGATGTGTTTTACTGATTCACAGGTAGGTCTGACTGGTGTGCTAGAAATGAAGGGTACATCATACACGAATAATGCGGAAGAAATCTATGGTACGCTGGTAGCTGAAAATGCAGTAGCAGACAACCATGATCATTTTCTAACGTACTACCTCGACCTTGATATCGATGGCAATAAAAACTCATTCGTCAAAGCCAAGTTGAAGGAGACGCGTGTGAAAGATTCTCCTAGGAAGAGTTATTGGAGAGTTGTTAAGGAAATGGCGAAAACGGAAGCTGAGGCCAGGATCAAGCTTGGCTTGGATCCTGCTCAACTGTTAGTAGTGAATCCGAATGAGAAGTCTAAGTTGGGAAATAGTGTTGGTTATATGCTGATAACGGGACAGCCAGCATTGTCTCTGCTGTCCGATGACGATTACCCACAAATTCGTGCTTCTTACACAAAGTATCAAGTGTGGGTGACTAGCTATAACAAGTCTGAGAGGTGGGCCGGTGGATTTTATGCTGATAGGAGCCAAGGAGATGATGGTTTAGCCGTTTGGAGCCGCAGGTAAGTTTGAACGTTTAGCTTGTTGCACCAGAAAAGAAAACAATAAATTTAGCGGCATTTCCCCCCCTCTGATTTTTGCAGGAACAGATCAATTATGAACACAGATATAGTGTTGTGGTACACTGTAGGGTTCCATCATAGTCCATGCCAAGAAGATTTCCCAGTGATGCCAACTTTCAACAATGGATTTGAGCTCCGGCCGGCTAATTTTTTTGAGCGAAACCCATTGCTCAAACTATAGCATCTTGAAATATGTTTGATTTGCATATATAGGAAAATCATGTCAACTAGCAAAGTGGGAAACACTCTATTATTTGTGCTTGTAATGATTATTTAAGAATAGATTTTTTCAATATACAAAAGGCATTCTAGTTGTCCTTTAAGAAACTTCCAAGTTAATAGATTTCTTCTTCATATCAAATTTTGTTGCTTGTCCCGCTTTTCTGTAAACTTGTATGGTAGACTGGTAGTGGGTTAGCAAATTAATATTATCAGCTCAAATGTCCCTATCAGAAAAGAAAAGAAAAACATAGTCTTCATGAGAAACTTTGAATTGTGGATCATTTTAACACCAATAATCACTGTTCAGTTCTGCAGTCTCAAGTCATTTGTATATATAACAGAGAATCTTTATCATATTTTTATATCATTTCCCTCAAATACATTCTGTTTTCATTTAGCTCAAAAATACTCTGCCTGGATCCTTTTCCTAGAAATCTTTAACCCATTAAATATGGCAATTAAATATAATCTTTGTTGGGTTTTCTTAATTCTTGTCACCTTTCATCTTTCTTTTGCCCCAAGCATACCGTTGGGTTCCGATATTACTGCTGGAAGCGACACTACTTGGTCTTCCCCATCCGGTGACTTTGCATTCGGATTCTATCCCCTCCCTACAGGTTTATACCTTGTAAGAATTTGGTTCGACAAAATCCAGCAAAAAACACTGGCATGTTCTGCTAATCGTAACGATCCAGCAGAAACCGAATCAACTATTAGCCTAACATTGGGTGGCCAATTAGTCCTTGCATACAGAAATGGTAGTATCCTTACTATACACAATGGAGCACCTGCAGCTTTGGGGTTCATGGAAAATGATGGCAATTTTGGTCTTGAGGGATTCCACTTCGTGTCATTTGGCGTAGCTTTGATTCCCCAACTGACCCTATTTTGCCAGGACAAACTGTACGTAGAGGGCCAACAGCTCTTCTCGAATGCAAAGGGAAATCTTGATTACTCGAGAGGCAATTTCATGTTGGAAATGCAAAATGATGGACAGCTAGTGCTATCAGCCTATCACTTTGCGGATCCAGGTTACTGGTTAAGTGATGAAAATTCTCAGAAAAATGTTAGTTTGGTTTTTGTTAGAATTAGATCACACACACGCACACGACAGTAAAGAATTAACACATAGTTTTACGTGATTTCCCAATCACTCACTAAAGCCCCAAGTTCTCAGTTATGAGCCCCAAGTTTCAACAATCTTCTATCGGCCTACGGCTTTTATGTACTTGGTGAACGGCTCTAATGACATTATTCATGAATTGACAACAAATTTATCTGTTCGAGTGGAAGATTATTCACACCGTGCCACAATAGATGATTTTGGGAATTTCCAACAATATATGCATCATAAAAGTAATGGCAGCAGTTCAATAAGGGTATGGAGAGTCATTATTGATCCATGTGTTGTAAACTCTGTTTGTGGGGTTTATGGTTTTTGTACTACACCTGACAATGAAACAGTTACTTGTAACTGTTTGCAGGGTTATATCCCCTTGGATCCAACAAACCCTTCAAAAGGATGCCGCCCGGAAATTGTGTTAAATTGTTTTGCAGATCCATCCACGAGGAATTTTACTGTGGAGGTGATTGATGATGCTGACTTTGCTATCAGGAGCTTTGCAGATTAGGCACAAGTAGGGAAGGCTGATGTGGAGGAATGCAAGAAAGCTGTTATGGATGATTCTTATACCATGGCTGCTTCCTTGGTGAATTCGACGTGTATCAAGAAGAGGATGCCCTTGTTAAATGCTCGGAAGAGTGCTTCTACTAAAGGCACTTATCAAAGTGCCAATGAAGATTAACAGCTCGGATAGTCCAGAAAACCATAAGAAGAAGTCCAAAACCCGGGATCATCTCAAGGCTGGCCTTATAACCAGCGGAGTACTTGCATTGTTGTTTTGTGCCATGGCAATCTACTACCATCCTGCTGCTAGGAAATTGGTAAGAAGAAAGCGGTCTCCCAGTGCAACTGCGATAGGAATTAATTTTCGTGAATTTACATGTCAGAAGTTGCACAAAGCAACCAAGTCATGGATCTTCAGGGAAAGTTTACAGTGGAATTCTAAGCTTGAAGGATATAGAGATTGAGATAGCTGCGAAGAAGCTAGTGAAAGTAACTGAAAAAGGCCAGCAAGAGTTCATCACAGAACTGAAAATAATAGGCCGAACCCATCATAAGAATTTGGTGAGGTTGTTGGGTTTTTGCATCGAAGATGGTCACTGGATCTTGGTGTACGAGTTAATGTAAAATGGGTCACTGTCAGAATTCTTATTCAAGGAGGGCGAGAGGCCTAGCTGGAGCTATCGGTCTGAACTGGCTCTAGGAATTGCGAGAGGGTTGCTATACTTGCATGAAGAATGTGAGACTCAAATAATCCATTGTGACATTAAGCCCCCAGAATGTGCTCCTTGATGTTAATTACACTGCTAAGATTGCAGACTTGGTGCTTTCAAAGCTTTTGAACAAGGATCAAACGAGAACAAACGCTCGTGCAAGAGGGACAACAGGGTATATGGCACCAGAATGGCTAAGAAATGCACCAATTAGATATTCTATAGCTTTGGAGTAATGTTACTGGAGATTATTTGTGCTAGAAGGCACATAAAGTTGGATTGAGTAGAGGAAGAAAGTGAAGAAGATGATTTGCTTCTTTCGAGCTGGGTAATAAGCTGTATGAAATCCCGGAAGCTAGAGACGGTGGTGAGGCATGATCCAGAAGTGATTTCAAGAGGTTCGAGAGAATGTCAATGATTGGATTATGGTGCATTCACCCGGATGCTTTTCTGAGGCCATCAATGAAGAAGAAGGTGACTCAATTCCACCTTTGGTACATCATCAGTAGATTTTTAAGATTTTCTTTTATGTGGTTTTGGCAATCTTCAAGCTTTTTTGTCAGTAGATCTGTGTTGGCTTATTCACAACAGTCTGAAAACCACTGCTGCAGGATGAACACTCTATATATAAACTGGAAATAAAATAGCAGAAATGCTAGATTACTTATTAGTCTAATTATTTATGATGAAGACTGCTCCCTCTCTTCAATATTCTCACTTGATCATTCTCTCAATTTGTTTTTGTCCTAGCTTTTTTGTAGTTTTATTTGCATAATATGGTTTCAAACTAAAACTGGCATCGAGCTATATATATAACCACGAAAAAACACAACTTTTGGATTATCAAGCTTTTACAAAGCCTATCCAATCAATGAATTGAAACTACATCGAAGTAAAAAACAATCACCAAGAATAGGTAAGACCACTTTGTTCAGTTCTTCTGCGGTTTCACTTTCGAAATAGCATTGCTCTCAAAGAAAATAAATTAGGACGAATTCATACACTACTCGTTCATCTGCTCTTTTCTCAAATTCTTTATTCTGGCAAAGCTCAACATGTCAAGCTTGCATTGATTGAGCTGCTCCATTCTTTCAATCAATTTAACCTCCTTATCAACCTTCTCCCATTTGTATAACATGTGAATTGAGCAAACCGCGTCTGTTAATCTCACTAAAATCATCCAAAGCCTTATCATACTGCAAGACCGGGGTAAGACTAAATTTATCAACCAAGCCTCCTTTGGTACAGTGGTTAAGTCCACTTCTTGAGCACTAGCAGGTCTTGGGATACAGGAATGTTAAATTTCGCTTAAAACTGGGGAAAAAAAAACTAATTCTATCAGGATTCCACCTCATATCACTCCTCGTTTCTGTCAACCCAAATGCACAGAATTAACTTCTAAAAGGCCAGTATAGCTTTGATTATTCGGAACACACAAAAACCCATTTTTTAAAACACAATTGCCTCCTCCAACAGCCCCTAATTTTCAATACACCTAATAAAGAAGCCCAAGTCCCTGAATACAGAAAACTACAAGAATTTAGCAGCAGCTCCGTGGCAAGAAATCTCAGATGGGCATTCTGTCGAGCACCGTTATTACACTTGTGTGCTCATACCCACTTTGAACACGCGAGAGCCAGCCGAATCACAAACAATGTTTTATTGTATCTATACTTGTAATAATTCAATGCCTTGAGTAGGTGCATAGTGATTATCTCTGATTCTATTTATTTGTTACACATACTATCCTCGCAAACGTCGGGTTTTATTACAAAATTATTTTAGGCTAATATGCTTCAACAGGTATGTTATTTGATTCTCGTTTTTGTGTAAATAAACAATAGCATGCATGTAATTATTCAGTAAGTATTAATAATGGAATTATGGTAAGATATTATTGTGAAAGTTGATTATTAATTTAAAGAGTTGCGTGTCACTAAAATAATTATAATATATATATATATATATATATATATATATATATTTTGATAATCATAATTAAGACAGTTAATATTATCCGAATAAAAATAATAATATCAGAATAATAAGTATTTGTTAAGTATTGTTAATTATAAAAATATCACTAATTAGATTATATATTTACTCGAAATTAAAGTAGGGTAAAAAAATTTGTGACAGACAAAAAAAAATGGAATCAATACGATATATATACTTTAGCATAAAAATTGAGTGACAACGTAAAGAGGAGTACTACGTTAGAAATGGAAAGAATAGAAATAGAAAGAAAAACAAAGCCCATTTTGTCTCAATGGTAAAACAACTATTCATAAGGTTTTGGGTACAACATGTCTTGGGATTCATTCTTGTCCATGACAGGAATGATAAGATTTCAGCTAAAGCTAGAAAAAAAAAAGAAATAAAGAAGAAAGAAAGCAATAATGAAGGATGGGAGTTGGGACCAAATACTTAATGATTTCCAACAATATATGTATACTAAAAGTAGTGGCAACATCCAAGTGTTGTATCGTAAAATATCACTAATTAGATTATATATTTACTCGAAATTAAAGTTGGGTAAATAAATTTGTGACAGAGAAAAAGAAATGGTATCAATACAATATATATACTTTAGCATAAAAATTGAGTGACAACGTAAAGAAGAGTACTACGTTAGAAATGGAAAGAATAGAAATAGAAAGAAAAACTAAATCCCTTTTGTCTCAATGGTAAAACAACTACTTATAAGATTTTGGGTGCAAGTTGTCTTGGGATCCATTCCTGTCCAATAGTAAAACAACTACTTATTGATGAATTGACAACAAATTTGTCTGTTCGAGTGGAAGATTAGTACCACCGTGTCACAATAGATGATTTCCAACGATATATGTATCGTAAAAGTAGTGGCAGTAGTTGGATAAGGGTATGAAGAGTCATTACTGATCCATGTGTTGTATCGTAAAATATCACTAATTAGATGAAAGAGGAAGAACAAAAAAATATTGTGGTCCTAAGCCAATAAGATTGTGGTCCTCTTCTTCATTTTATTCTGCTCCATTCCTTCGCTCGTCAATAATACATAGCTTACAGAATGAAATCAAAAAAACAAAACAAAACCACTTTGTTCAGTTCTTCTGCGGTTTCACTTTCAAAATGGCATTGTTCTCAAAGAAATTAAAAGGTCGCAACTCAAAGCCACCACCCAGCGTCGGCATCACGGGAAAATCTTCTTGACAAGGGTTATGATGGAAGCCTAATGTGTGCCATAACACCAAATCTTTGTTTTCTATATCCCTATTCCTGCAAATTAAAGTAGAGATCCATCAAAAACCACTAATTTTTCCAATAAAATTTACTAGTGGTTCAAGAAAGCACATCAAATTAATATTAAGTAACAAGTTATTGCTCAACACGATGAATGAAACAAATGTTTTTTTCCTAAAAATCAAATGCATCTCTAGTTTCGAAACGAGGTAATATAAATTTTACCTGTTACTCCAAGTGTAAAGGGTGTCTTCTCCAGTGTTTTGATCTGCATATAACCCGCCAGCCCACAACTCCGACCTGTTATATGGCGTCACAAATATTTGGTAGTTGGTGAATGATCCGCGGATTTGTGGATAATCATCTTCAGTTAGAAGCGGAGTAGCAGGAGCCCCGGGAAACAGCCTGTACCCAAATTTATTTCCTACTTGAGTCCTTTTATTTGGGTTCACCACAAGGAGGTCAGCCGGCTCACCTAGATGCATCCTTGCATCCAATTCAGTTTTTGCAGTTTCTTCAACAACAGTCCAGTAGCTCTTCCTTGGCGTGCTACCGTCGGTCCTCTTAGTTTTCAACTTGGATTTGACAAAGGAGTTTTCTCTACCATCAATGTCAAGATCAAGATAGTAGGTGAGGAAATGATCATGATTTATGCCAATGGTATTCTTAGCTACAAGTCTACCATACACTTCTTCCTTTATTTCTTCAGTATGGTTGTAGACTGAAGCTTTCGCCGCTAAGATACCACTTAATCCCACCTAAAACAAAATCAGATCCAGTTTCAAAGGCTCATTGAAAAACATAATGCATTCTCATAAATGGATTTTCCTTCAGAATTTCATACCCAAACTTTGATAGAGCCGCTTCGCTTGAACTCCCAGTCAAAGGTATAGTCATAGTTGGCAAGAGCTGTGACCAGCCTAATCACTAAGCTAACCTCAGGTCTAACCTCTGCTATCTACAAAATCAATGTAAATCCAAAACCATCAATATTTTAGATTGAGAGGATATATATATATATATATATATATATATATATATATATATATATATAGTCCCATATATATAGAAGGTTCCTCTTAACATGTGCTCTAAGGGCACATGCTAAGCACACAGTTCAAGAGAATATTCTCTTGAACTGTGTGCATATTCTCTTGATTTTTGTATTTGCACCAAATTCAAGAGAATATGCACACAATTCAAGAGAATATTCTCTTGAACTGTGTGCTTAACATGTGCCATAAGGGCACATGTTAAGAAATTCGTATATGGAATATAACAAGAAATAAGATTCATGTAGTTTATCCCGTCTGATTGGGAGAAAGTTGAACCGACATCCCAACTTATTCCGTTTGTTCCACAAAAAGATACGCGTATTTTTGTTTCATGTTTACCGCTAAAATGAAAAGTTAGTTTAGTAGTACTAGTGGTGGCATGATAACGAAATTAAGATAGAAATTAAACTTGATGAAATTGTGTCATTTAATATTACTATCGATAAAAAAGAAAAAAAAACACAAAAGAGGTTTCTTTTGGGGAACACATGGAGTATTCTCGTAAGAAAAACTGTACTAACCTTTCCAGGGACATAAAGCTCAGTGTGCCGCCATGCAACGTCACCTGCGTATCTTTCAAAAATACAATAGGCATTTGGAACTTTGACTGGTGTACCATCTTTGACAGCATAGTATCCATCCATGAACACAGCATTAGGGGGACAGTCAGTCGAGGGTTGAAGTGGAACTGTGAATAACCCAAGGCCAAATTCCCCAGTATCAAAAAATGTTCGGTCATACCATTCCTCTGTAGGATCCATGTAGGGTACAAGCATCTCAGAGACAAGTCCTTTGTACATGACTCTTCGGTGCTTTCCTTTGTTTATATCAAAGATTGATGCAAGCGAGATGACGAGGCCTGCTCGAACATCGAAACCAATGTGAAGCTTCCAATCTGCCCAACTGCCGTAGAAATAAAGAAAAGTTTTACACCTCAAGTTTCAACAGCAAAAGCAAGTCCAAAACATGAATGAAAATTGCAAAAATGTACAAAATATACAAGTAAAAACCTTATTTCATGACCATCAATCTTAAAGCTAGGGCCATTAGGCTGGACAATGTTTATAGGATTGATTTCGGCTGCAAATGGAGGCTTCATTTCTGATGCTCGATACTCGGTTCCCTTTGCATGTGGTACAGAAACCACCAGAGAATCCGAGTAATGAACAATTTCCATCTTGTCAAGATCAACGGAGATTGTTATACCCTCAATGGGTCTAACCCAAATGTTTGGTGACCCATCGTGGTAAAGAGCAATTACTTTGTACACTCGTCGTCTATCAGTCTTCCCAAACCAGCCTTTGGTATCTATAGAAAGAGCCACATGTTTTATATCAATTCCTCTCTTTTTAATGGATTTGATAAAAGGTGGATATGTAACTGGCAGAGCTGTGGCAGCCTTGTCCTCGTCACCATTTAGAGTAGGGAAGCCAGGGCCCTTGTAGATGCGATATGATACAATTGAATGCGTTTTCAAACCAACTATGATTTCGTAGGTTTGTTCGTTAGCTCGTGCAATTACAAAGGCTCTACGAGGTGGTGGCTTCTTTGTCGAGTTTTTTAGCCATGAGAGGACGGCATCTTTACTAGGCTCATGCAAACCTACATAGTGAAAACTAAGATTATGGGTCAAACCAAGTTTGGACTCTTTAACTATGGATGCAACTTTGCTGATCTCGGAGGAAGAGAGGGAATCTAGAGGGTGAGAATGGCTGGTGTTTTGGGGAAGAATGAAGAGAAAACAAAGTAGCAAGATGAAGATGGAAGCCATGTTTGTGTAAAATCAAGGTGTTTGTCAAGGGCTTATATATAGACCACCTGTCCATTATATGTGTAGAAATAAATATAAACTTCTTGTATATGTATTTGTTGGATTTCGGGTATCCAAATGCGGTGCTCACGGAGGCTCCGACTCATTTGGTTTGTTAGCCAATTTATCCAGGTGACTACGTCAGTACACGATTTCATTTTAAACATTATTTTCACTGGGAGTTGGAGATAAATATATAGGGGAGTGGTTTTAACCACTTAAGCCATAAAAAACTCACGTCTTTGATAGTATTAGCTCATCAGTTTTCAGAGTTCCAATAGAGAGAAAATAAATATATTGTCAATATAGAGAGCTCTCAATACTGAGTGAATTACTAGTTGATTCGAATCGTGGAATTGAGATTTGTTCTCATCCCATCTCAAGTTGTAGTTCGGAGACGCCGCTGCATGGAATTGCACGAGGTTCTTCAGCACCAAAGGCTAATATGCTTCAAGAGGTATGTTATTTGATTCTCATTTTTGTGTAAATAAATAATAGCATGCATTTAATTATTCATTAAGTATTAATAATCGAATTATGGTAAGATATTATTTGTGAAAGTTGATTATTAATTTAAAGAGTTGCGTGTCACTAAAATAATTATAAAAAATATTATTAAATATATATTTATTTATTTTGATAATCATAATTAAGACAGTTAATATTATCCGAATAAAAATAATAATATCAAAAAACAATAAGTATTTGTTAAGTATTGTTAATTATAAAAATATCACTAATTAGATTATATATTTACTCGAAATTAAAGTAGGGTAAATAAATTTGTGAGAGAGAAAAAGAATTGGAACCAATACGATATATATACTTTAGTGTAAAAATTGAGTGACAACGTAAAGAGGAGTACTACGTTAAAAATGGAAAGAATAGAAATAGAAAGAAAAACCAAGCCCTTTTTGTCTTAATAGTAAAACAACTACTCATAAGGTTTTGGGTGTAAGATATCTTGAGATTCATTCCTGTCCAAAGCAGAAATGATAAGATTTCAAATAAAGCTAGCAAAAAAAAAAGAAATAGAAAGAAAGAAAGAAAGCAATAATGAAGGAGGGAGAGATGAGAGTTAGGGACCAAATACTTAATGAATCGACATTATTCATGAATTGACAACAAATTTGTCTGTTCGAGTGGAAGATTATTACTGATGCATGTGTTGTATCGTAAAATATCACTATTTAGATTATATATTTACTCGAAATTAAAGTTGGGTAAATAAATTTGTGACATAGAAAAAGAAATGAAATCAATACAATAAGAATTATGCTACAGACAAACTATTCTACAAATATTTTATAAACTGTTAATGTGTTATACTCCACCTCGACTTTTTATGTGGGATCGAAGATTATATTGAAACATATTCCACCTCACCTTTTAATTGTTAAATTAATCCTACCACTATATAAGAGTGATGAAAATATTTTACTTTCTACTTAAATTCTATGACTTATACCAAATGCCAAAGATCAAAGACGCAGACCAAAAAAATATTGTGGTCCTAATTTTATTCTGGTCCTAAGCCAATAAGATTGTGGTCCTAATTAAGCCAATAAGATTGTGGTCTCACTTTCAAAATGGCATTGCTCTCAAAGAAATTAAAAGGTCGCAACTCGAATCCACCACCCAGCGTTGGCATTACTGGAAAATCTTCTTGACAAGGGTTATGATGGAAGCCTAATGTGTGCCATAACACCAAATCCTTGTTACTAAACATGACCACATCATTTTGGTAGTTAATGTGATAGTAGCATTATTTTAAAACAAAAACGATCTAGGCAGCAATTGTCAACGGTTCGTTAGTACGTCTTTCTCAGCTTTCTTTTCTCATTTTCTCCTCGTTTTCGTGCTGGGAAGTTTTTCAAAAGAGTTTAAACGAGTGGTATATACCTTAGTTAATAATCATATATAGAATATTGAAGATTTGGGTCCATTCTGAAATTAGAGATATATATTTCTGAAAATAGACTATACAGTGACATGAAATTTTAAACATGCCATTACTTTTATGCTAGATAGATGAAGTACTATTATACTACCACTACCACAACTCTAGCAAATGTTAGGGATATTGTTGAGAAATCAGGCCTCACACAAATACAACTGAGATGACAATAAACAAACCACTGTATGAGATATAAAATAATAACATACAAATTTTACGTGAAAAACCCAACTGGAAAAAATCACGGGGAGAGATCTCAGAAATTCACTATGAAAAATAATCTGGAGATTACAAACTCTCTATCTGAGAAATAAACTAACTCTTTAATTTCTCTACACCCTCACTACTCTAATTGCTCTAAATGAACTTTTCTCCAAACTCTCTATTTTCGGTGTATGCTGCCCACGAATCCTGGGTGTATGCTACACTGCATATTCTACACCCTATGCGCTGCTCACTTGGTGTTTTTCACACACTATTCCTTGTTGCATGCCTTCCCTTCATATGACCAAATAGAAGAGGAGAGAGAAGGAATGTTAAGGCACAAAAAATATGGGCGGTGGTAACTCAAAATTCAAGGGGCCAGAAGCAAGAAAGAGGAGCAGCACATTGGTGTCATGATTGGAGGAGTGGGCGGCCAAGTTGGTGAACGAAAAGAGGGGCCAATATTCAACAATCTCCACCTTGGCTCATATTTTTCAAGTACTGCGAACTTCTTCGTGTCTGTGAATGTATCCCTCTCTTTAGATACTCCACCACGAACTCAGTATTCGACGAAGTGAATTAAGTCCAAGCAATGCTTGAGCTTTTCTGCTGTAACTGACTTTGTGAGCATATCTGCGGCATTCTCCTTTGTGTGAACTTTACGAACTGCAATGTCGTCATTGTTCAGCTATTCACGAATCTTGTGATACCGAACATCTATATGTTTGGTCCTGTCATGGAACATCTGGTTCTTTGCTAAATGAATAGCACTTTGACAATCACACTGAATCTGGATATTGCCCTGCTTAAAACCTAGTTCTTCAACTATTCTCTTAAGCCACAAAACCTCATTGCTTGCCTCTGTCAACGCCATATACTCAGCCTCTGTTGTTGATAATGCTACCGTTGACTGCAACACTGACCTCCAACATATACATCCTCCACAAAAGGTGTATACAAACTCTGTCATAGATCTCTTTGCATCTAGGTCTTCAGCATAATCCGAATCAACAAACCCTGTAACTTCACTTCTTGCGGTATCACGATCAAATATAAAACCGTAATTGGTTGTACCTGCTAGATAACGAAAAATCCATTTGACAGCATTCCAATGCTCTATCCCTGGATTTGCCATATACTTGCTAACCATACTGACTGCATGTGAAATATCTGACCTTGTACATACCATGGCATACATGAGACAACCCACCACATTTGCATACGGTACTTTGGACATATACTTCACCTCATCCTCTGTCTGTGGGCTCAACTGTGAAGACAATCTGAAATGTGCTGCCAACGGAGTGCTAACTGGTTTAGCATTGTTCATAGTAAACCTCTCCAAGACCTTCTGCACATATCCTTTTTGAGTTAACCACAACTTTTCTGTATGACGATCCCTGTGAATTTCCATACCTAGGATCTTCTTGGCTGACCCAAGATCCTTCATGTCAAATTCACTACTCAACAAATTCTTCAGCTGAAGAATATCTAATTTCCTCTTTGCTGCTATCAACATGCTATCGACATATAACGCTAGCAATACTAGAGAACCATCATCAAGGGATCTGTAATACATACATGGATCATACTCCGAACGAGAGTAACCATGAGCCACCATAAAGTTGTCAAACTTCATGTACCACCGTCTCGGGGACTGCTTCAAACCATAGAGAGACTTCTGCAAACTGCAAACTAAGCCCTCTTTCCTGGTTCAATAAACCCCTCAAGGGACTGTCTCGGGGACTGTTTCAAACCATAGAGAGACTTCTGCAAACTACAAACTAAGCCCTCTTTCCCTGGTTCAATAAACCCCTCTGGCTGCTTCATGTAGATCTTTTCTTCTAAATCACCATGGAGAAAAGCTGTTTTCACATCAAGCTGTTCTAACTCCATATCCTGTGATGCTCCAATAGATAAGATCAACCGGATCAATATGTGTTTCACAACTGGTAAGAAGATCTCATTGTAGTCGATTTCCTCTCTTTGAGAGAATCCTTTGCCACTGTAACGCCCGAGAAATTCGAGCGTTTATGTAAATGAATTTTTTTATTTGATTTATTGAATAAAATTTGAATTATTTATTTATTAAACTGAGTAAGCTAATTGTAGGTCATTGTATAACCTAGAGAATGCAGAAATGAGTAGGATTCTGGCTACGTGCTAGGAATGATTGATATGAATTTATAAGACGATAATAAAAGATTTCCAAGAATAAAAATATTTTGAAAAAAGACGAAATAGACAATATTCAACCCTAAGGGTTAGGGTTTGAGACCCTACGCCATTTCGAGAGTTCAGAATGTCATAATAACATTCTGTCGAAAGATTTGAAGGTAATATACCGTGAAAAGTTAAGTTAGCCGAGAAAAGTTTTCTCGGGAGAAAAAGTGCGGGAATCACTGTTCATCCGTTTTTGCTCGAAAATTTATTTTAAAATTCCGAGAAACGCGTAATGATAGGATTTCAAGGCGAGGTGGATTATGTAATAATAATTCATTTATGGCTCACTGAAATTTTCGCGTAGGGACTTAGAGCCTAAGCGTTTGGAAAAGAGAAAAATCAAAGAATAATTGTTTACGTATAATAATATATGATTATTATACAGAAATAATACGTGTATAATACGAGGTATTATACAAGAATGATACGGAGGGAATATGAGAATTATATAATACAAATTTTATATAGAGTAAATATGTTAAAACGAATTGAATTGGAAATTAAAAGTTAATAAATTTAACCCATGGGTCGAACCGTTGGGTAAACGGGTGGGTTTAACCCATGGTTCAACCCACTACCCATATTGACATATGGGGGGACATGGGAGAGCACAAGAGGAGACATAGTTGGCCATGTGCTAGCACATGGGCCTTAACTTGGTGGGAAAGAAATGAGATGGGGTGGGAATAGTAGAGGAGGTTGGGCCTACATGACTCTTCTACTCTAAGCCTTTCCATTTCTATAAATAGAGAGGCCTTGTCTTCATATTTTGTTGTTTGAGAAATCCTATCAACATAGAGAAAGAAAAGAGAGAAGATAGCTTTGCTTTGCTTAATAATTCCATCAACCAAGAAGCTAAGAAGAGGATTTTGTCTCCATACTCACTCAACAAAAGAACACAAAAGGTATAACCCTATGAAAGTATATAAACATCATTTCTTCTTTTATTAATAATTTTGATAGAGAAGTGTAGGAGAAAGCTTGAACTATGAGGAAGTTATAAGGATGTTATGATGGTGAGGTATGAACCCTAATAAACCATACATGTTAAGCTAATAAGAACTCATTAAGTATAAAGGAAGAACTTAATGAATTCATATGAAATGGACTAATGAACTTATTAAACCATTAAAACTTAAATGTTTTGACTGATAAGAATTAGTAATAATCAACTATGGGATTGATTCCCATTGATTTGAGCTAAAATAACAAAAAACAAAGATTCGACGAAAGTTACGCGATTAGACGATAATCGTCGAAAACGTAAATTTCTCGGATTAGAAGTCAAAAGTCGCCGTGTGCGTCGATTGCAACCCGTGTATTTAGGTAAATAAGACTTGCGAAAATAAGAACGAATTGATTCCGACTTAAAACGAAAAATTAAGCATTGAACGTTCACGAACGTTTAACGAAAACGTAAAAATGGACTAATCGGTGAATTTCTCGCTAACGGATTCAAAAACGAATTTCGTCTCGATAGAATGGTAGAGTATGTCATTTGTGAACTTTTGGCTTTGGAACGAGCCAATTTCGAGTTATAACGGTCACGTTACGAGCTCGGGAATTTCAAAAATTTTTAAGACTTAGAAAATTTTATGAGTTGCAGGGCTAGCGCCGCAGCACCACCCCATAGGCTTAAAACGGCGTCGCAGCGCCACTCCGGGGAGAAATCTCTGGAGGGGTAGCGCCGCAGCGCCACTCCAAGAGGAAAATCTGTCCCCGCAGCGCCAGCATGTCAGAAAATTCTGACTTTGCTAGTAAGTACTTAACTTTTTGCATATCAATTAAGGGGTTAGCAAGTGATGTAATGTAAGCTTTAAAAAACATGTTTAACCAAAGATTATGAGAATTAAACGTTAACTAAACGTAATTGAACTTAAGTTTAGAAACGTTAATCAAGATTGAGTTCATGAACATTAAATAACTTGAACGAATGTTAATTAGTTAACGATTCGCTTGAGTTATATAAGAAGGAGGAGTTAGGAAAATACAATGTATATCAACTATGATTACTAATTGGTATACTATGTATTATGCTTTGTAGACGTGCTAAAGACTGAGTAGACTACATAGAGGTATAGAAGACGCAAAGGCAAGTTTTCTAACTCTCGCATTAACGTTGTGTTATGCAAGTTTCCTAACTTCGTTCATACTTTACTATGAATGCAAGTTTTCTAAACTCTTGTCTATATGTTATGGTTGGACAAGAGGTCATTGTGCATAATTGCTTATGCATGAACTGTTATTTAATAGTCGATGCCATTTGATTCGGCTAGACTAAGATTTAGCATATTTTGGTGGGCTTTTCCACAAATCTTTTCAAAATACATATAATGTTGTGATCCTATGCCAATTGCTTGGTACGGATTCTCAGGTAAACCTGAGTATGAATAAAACAAGGTTTTAAACGTCGTTAATTCGACAGGCACGTGAGGTTGCCACCAATTAAACGTAAACACTTTTAATGTATGAGTGTTGATCAACATAGAGTACTACAAGCTGATCACCTGGATGTGCTCGTAAGCTATATCGAAATTACGGCCTTCGTGCCTGGTTGTTCCTTTCATGAATTAGAACTAAAATATGGTTCATGGTCGTTAACCAAGATGAATTCCGAAGATGCTATAAAGTCCTTTGGAATGGTTTTAAAGGAATCAAAATGATATTTTAATTATTCTTAAGTACTTCATAACTATTGTACAGTTATTGAAGACCAAGATATATATGATTCTTGATTTTGTGGTTTCAAAATATAATGTTTAACTTGCTGAGCTGTTTATGCTCATTCTTGCTTAAAACTAAATGATTTCAGCTAAGGGCGAACGGACCGAAGGATCCGGTAAAGACAAAGGCAAGTCCAAGATGGACAAGTAGTGACCTTTGTAATAGCATTAATATTAGTATTGTATTTACTGATATTATGACACGGAACAATGTATTGGTTACGAATACTTGGGAAGGGATTAATAGAATGTAATAATTAGTAAACTTAATAGAATGTAATAATTAGTAAACTTATGCATTGATATTGATGTCCTCAATTGAATGTATGAGTAGATTGTAGCATAGTGTAGCACCATGTCCTGGGTTTGAAGGTATTCGGATTTGGGGGCGTCACAGCCACTAACCTGGCCTTGAAAATCTTTCACCATCTTTATCAGTCTGAGCTTCCTTTTTCCTGAACACCCACTTGCATCATATAGCCTTTGATCCTCTTAGAAGTTGAACTAACTCCCAAGTCTGGTTCTTTTATAAAGACTCCATTTCTTCTGCCATTACTATTGCCTATTCATCATTATCCTCGGACTGAATAACATTCTGATAGCTAGTTGGATCTTCACTACCAAGTCTGGTTCTTCTGTAAAGACTCCATCTCTTTTGCCATCGCTATTGCCTATTCCTCGGACTGAATAGCATCCTGATAGCTAGTTGGATCTCCACCACCAGCAATCAAGGCAAAGGCAACCATGTCATCAAACTCATATCTCTGCACTAGTTTGCTGACTCGCCTTTTCCATTCTCTAACAAGATTGTAGGACCTTTCTTGGGGATCTGAAGGATGATCATCTTCAATTTCTTCAGATTCTTTTGTATCTTCAGGAAGCTCTACCTCAACTGGGAGTTTCTGCTTGATTGACCCCTAAACATCTGAATGTACATAATCAAGTACATTCTTACTGGTATGTGCTCCTGCCTTGAAGCTGACCCTCTGTTGTTTGCCGTACACGCAAAACTTATAAAATTCCAAACTACACGTTTTGACACCGTTCAGTAACTGCCTTTTGTGAAGTTTTTTTCATTCCTCCTTCACTCAAATGACCAAGTCGCATGTGCCATAATTCTGTGCTATCACTGTTGGAATTATCCTGCACAAAAATTGATGCTCCACCAGCAACTGTATCCCCTATCAACTTATAGAGGGTGCCTTTCTTCTGGCCCTTCATGATTACATCGAACCCCTGGTAATTTTCATGATGCCATCTCTGACTGAGATATTGCAGCCTATAGAGTCAAGTACTCCAATCGATAGCAAGCTCTTCTTCAATTCTGGAATATACCTTATATCACCCAATATTCTGACAATTTCGTCAAACATTTTAACTTTGATGGTGTCTGTCCCAGTAACTTTGCAGACTACATTGTTACCCAATAAAACTGTACCACCATTGCAGGATGTAAAAGTATCAAACCAATTCCTGTGAGGGGACATATGAAAAGAACAACCGGAATCCATATACCAATCTGTAAGTGTAAGACCCCGAATTTTATGAAATAAAAGTATTCAATTTTTCTATTTAGTAAATGGTTAAATTGATAAAAGTTTAAAGTTATGGGTGAAATGTGCAAATATTTTTAAAATGAGCAAGTGGTTATAAAATATTCTTGTTGTCGGGGAATATTCGTTTGGTCGTGGAATATTCTTGTTGTCGGGGAATATTCGTACGACGGCGCAGCTATTTGTGGACCCCACAATGGAATAACTGTCGGATATAGAAAGCGACAGAAATAACCTTTTTATAAAATAATGGTGTAGTTGTTACCGTTAGTACTGTTGAAATACCCGGTGGTTAAAATACAGTAATACGCGGTGTTGCACAGTAGCACACGGTATTGCACAGTATTTTGAATTATTGAGTCTTACGTGAGAAGAAACCTACTCAATTATTGTTACAGTAATTACTGTTCAATATTTTATATTATTAACTCAATAATTGCTACGATGATATTTTATATTATTGACTCAATAATTGCTGCATTGATATTTTATTGACTCAATAATTGCTACGTTGCCATTTTTTATGATTGATTCAATAATGGCTACAGTTGATATTTTGTAGTATTGATTCAATAATTGTCGTTGCACAGTATTTCACGTTATCAACTCAATAATTCATATTATTTGAATAATATTATTAGATAGCATTATTGACAATGTCTAAGGAAGTTCTGTCTAGGAGGGGTTATTTAATTGCGCGCCAGTAAGGAGAAGTCCTTATCGGAAGGCCCCCTCTTTCCTGGGAACGACCTGGTTGTCAATATTGTAGTTCTATAATATTATTTGTTAATAATTAATTATTGATTTATATAATAAGAAAATATTTATTTTGTGGATATTAAAGAAGGAATTAGTGCTGATGTGTTTTTATCAGTATTTTGGTGTGAAAAATCATCTGTTGGTGGATTTCGGATAATTTATGTTTGGAATTTGGAAAAACTTCCTTCTGCAAAGTTGTAGAGAATTAAATTTCCTATAGAAGGACATCGAATTTGTATTTTTCTGACAAAGGGGCTATTTATTATGAATTATTGAAGTTTCGGAAAATAAATATTATTTAATGGGTGGGACCCACTTTTGTTGAAAATTCAAAATTTTGAAAAGCCGCCAGGCGACGGATTTTTTTTAAAAAATATTAATATTTTATTACTTTAGTCTCCTTTGGCATCCTAAGCTTTTCCTATAAATAGGGTGCTTAGGTTAGAATTGAAAATCACACCAGAATTCGAAGTTTTCTCTCTCTATAATATCGAGCGTATTTTTGTGAGTATTTCAGTACTTTGAGAGTTACTATTCAGTGCAAGTTTCCTTCGATATTATATCCGATATTCCAGTCAGAGGTACTATTCTTTTGAGGTAAGGGATGGTAAGGGATGTTATTTTTTCGTAAATGATGTTATTGCTTTCAATATCATTTCATCGAAATATTGGTATGAATTTTATTATGAAATTTTTATCTTTTCTGTTGGGGTTACTATTCACGTATACGACACTATTCACGTATACGGCACTATTTACGAATACGGTACTATTCACGAGTACTATTCACGAAGTATGATTTTTCTGATGAAATTTGTACATTTTCATGTCGGGGTTACTATTCACGTATACGATACTATTCACGTATACGGTACTATTCACGTATATGGCACTATTCACGTATACGACACTATTCACGAAAAAATTAAATTTTCTTCTATTTGTCCAAGTTTGCTTTTAAGGTTCCTATCTTTGATCGGATTCATATTTTGAACTTTATTCTTGAATTTTACTCCACAATTGGTTATCATGTTGACAATTGGATCGTATTCTCATATATAACATTTTTATAATCCTGGTGATGAAATTTCTCTTTGACTTGAGTGTAAAGATGAGTAGATTAGTGGTATGATCATGACTATGGGTTCTCTTTGGCCAGTAGTGCAAAGATGGATTGTTGACTGGTATGTTCATGACCATTGAATTTATAATTGAATATCTTTAGCTTAAGGGCAAAGGTGAATTGATCAACATGGTTATAATTATTGTTATATAAATTCTGAAATGATTCGATATTTTTTTGAGATATGAATATCTTTGGTATGTAGTGCAAAGATGGCCTGTTGTTGAATATCTTTGGCCGTAGTGCAAAGATGAACTATTGATGAATATCTTTGGCCTGTAGTGCAAAGATGAGCGGGTGACTTGTGAATATCTTTGGCCTGTAGTGCAAAGATGAATGATTAATTGTTGAATATCTTTGGCTTGTAATGCAAAGATGAATTGATTAGCATGATTATGAACAGGAACTGTGATTTGGTATAACCATGATCTTTGGTGTTTCAGGTAAAGACAGGTGATGTGAATTATCTTCGTCCTGAGTGCGAAGAGGAATTCATCAAGATAATTATGATCATGAACTTACATGATTGTGGACATGAATTGTTGATTGATGTTACAGGGATGAAATATTATTGGTGGACTTTTAACATGGAGAAGATAATAGACATTATAGTCTATTTGACTCTTCTAATGGATTGCTCGTTCCACTGCAACTATGGTTGAAAAGTTTTATCATCTACCATATGTTATAAATCTCTGATTTATCACTGATGAAGACTATTGATAATTTAATTATCTTTAGTCATAATATTCTTTACTGGGCTATTTGTGCTCACCCTTTTGCTTCACAATTCCTTCCAGGTAATAAGAGTGTAGCTGGGTCGAGCGGGGATAACAGGGGAATAGAACGAGGGTCTATAACTGTTGAAGTTTTCCACCAAACAGTATGAAAATAATTTTGTTAAAAATTTTAGATAAGTATGTCGTATTTTATACGTCATTTAACCGTTGATTTTGGTGACCTGACTTAGGTGTGGTGAACCCAACTTTGGAAGGGTGTTTTGTCACTATTATACAAGATGTCTAATGACATACAACGTCGTGTTATTATAAGACATGGTTGTGCACATCCACTGGCTGATTATATCCATGAACACTACCTATATAATCTTGGAGTACGGTTAGAATATAATTCTCAGTTTGAGACAACAGAGATAATTATATGGCAAGAGAAGACCCACCATTGGAATGAACAAGATAGTAATCTTCTCGTTTTTCTTTGGGGTCTATTGGGTCAACCAAGGATAATTCTCGAGTCCTACGATATCTATTATAACATGGATGCATGGCCTCCCATGTACGAAGGTTTCCTTGAGTATTTTCCAAAGATTTTAATTCCTAAAACAGTTATTGACTGTACCTTTCTGTAACGTATTATTGATTTGGAGTATGGGCATTGTATTTATATTGAAACTCACAGTTTAATTGTGGTCGTATTTTGCACGACCGTGTGATATAAAGTTTAAGTTAGAATTTGAAGATTTGTATTTAAAATTTTTGTTGAGTGTATTTCGTGGCGACCCAGAATAGGTTGGGTGGATTGGACCTATTTTGGGGGCGTTACAGTAAGGCTGCTACTGTCTCTAACAGATAAGAGATTACCTTGTGAAGCTTCATTTTCTGTCACTGTGTACAGCTCTCCGTCGCTCCGCACATCCGTTTGCTCAACAACATTAGCAGAATTTTCAACCTGCTTACCTTTCTTCTTGTTATCCTTCTTCAATAATGGACATTGATTTTTGTAGTGGCCCTTCTCATGGCAATGATAACACGCAACCTGAGATTTATCATTCTTGCCTGGTCTTGACTGAGACCATTCTCGTTCCTTGCTGGAATACTTCTTCCGATTAGGACCCCTGCCACGCCCATCTAAAAAAATAAGAAGACTATCTCCTTGATCTCTAGAAGTTGTGCCCTTGAACTTATCCTGGTCTAATACTGCTGACATCACATCGTCAACTGCAAGCTTTTCCTTCCCTACAAAGAGTGTAGTCTGGAGAGTTGAGTATGAATCTGGTAGAGAGACAAGAAGCAATAAGGCTTTATCTTCTTCGTCCAACTTCACATCAATACTGGTTAGTTGGGTCACCAATCTATTAAACTCATTAATATGATTGGTCAAATCTGACCCTTCTTCCATCAGAAGCCGGTACAATTCCTTCTTCAAATATAACCAGTTTGAAAGAGACTTTGACTTGTAAACTTTCTCAAGTTTCTCCCATAAGTCCTTCAAAGAGGTTTCGGTCAAAACCTGATATTTGATCTGTGGAACCAAACTCAATCTGATTGTTGCCACGACCTTTGCTTCAAGTTCTGTCCATTTTTCATCTGTCATAATCGCTGGTTTCCTCCCTTCTAGTGCTTTTGCCAATCCCTGTTGAGCCAATACATATTTGATTGTACACTGCCAAATACTGAAATTTGACTTACCGTCAAATGGTTCAACTTCATACCTCGCACTTGTGCTTGTCATTTTCGTATTTGTGACCTGCCTAATTTCTCTTTAAACAGATCGTTGGCGTGAACCAAGAGCTTTGATACCAATTGTTGAGAAATCAGGCCTCACACAAATACAATTGAGATGACAACAAACACACTATTATATGAGATATAAAAAAATAACACACGAATTTTACGTAAAAAACCCAACTGGAAAAAATCACGGGGAGAGATCTCAGAAATTTACTATGAAAAATAATATGAAGATTACAAACTCTCTATCTGAGAAATAAACTAACTGTTTAATTTTTCTACACCCTCACTACTCTAATTGCTCTAACCGAGTTTTTCTCCAAACTCTCTATTTTTGGTGTATGCTGCCCACAAATCCTAGGTGTATGCTACACTGCATATTCTACACCCTATGCGTTGCCCACTTAGTGTTTTTCACACACTATTCCTTGTTGCATGCCTTCCCTTCATATAGCCAAATAGAAGAGGAGAGAGAAGGAATGTTAAGACACAAAAAATATGGGCGGTGGCAGCTCACAATTCAAGGGGCCAGAAGCAAGAAAGAGGGGCAGCACATTGGTGTCATGTTTGGAAGAGTGGGCGGCCAAGTTGGTGAACGAAAAGAGGGGCCAATATTCAACAGATATACTTGAAAAAAATAAAAACTTTCTTAAAAGTATGTCATTTTAAAAACGTATCTTTAAATTTGGAACCGAGGGAATATAAATTTTACTTATTACTCCAAATGTAGAGGGTGTCATCTCTTTGATCTGCATATAACCAGCCAACCCACAACTCCGACCTGTAATACGGTGTTACAAATATTTGGTAATTTGTGAATGATCCGCGAATTTGAGGAAAATCATCCTCAGTTAGCAGTGGAGTAGCAGGAGCCTCGTGAAACAGCCTTTACGTACCCGAATTTATTTCTTACTTGAGTCCTTTTATTTGGGTTCACCACAAAGAGGTCAGCCGGCTCACCTAGATGCATCCTTGCATCTAATTCAGTTTTTGCAGTTTCTTCAACAACAGTCCAGTAGCTCTTCCTTGGCGTGCTACCGTCAGTCCTCTTAGTTTTCAACTTGGATTTGACAAAGGAGTTTTCTCTACCATCAATGTCAAGGTCAAGATAGTAGGTGAGGAAATGATCATGATTTATACCAATGGTACTCTTAGCTATAAGTGTACCATATACTTCCTCCTTTATTTCTTCATTATGTTTGTATACTGAAGTTTTTGCTGTTAAGGTACCTCTTAATCCCACCTAAGAGGAAATCAAATGCGGTTTAAAAGTGTTTGAAATCTCATTGAAAAATATAAAATACACATAATTTCTTATAAAAGGTATTTCATACACCATAAGTTTCAACATCAAAGATTCAAAGCAAGTTCCAAAACATGGACAATGATCAAAATATAAAATAAGCACAAACCTTATTTCTGTTGGAAATAAGAGAGATAAAGGCAACAAGAGTTTGAATACAGAGTAAAAACAGAGAGAAGAAAAAAGCTACAGCTTTATCAATTCAAAATGAAAAAATACTCTTCAATTCTCATTTATTAAACGGCTGATTACACCCTTTATTTATAACCTAAAACCATAACCACAATGCCTAAAAAATAGCAACTAATTCCTAAATAAAAGCAACTACTACAGACTAGGTCTTCTGCAACTCCTCTCCTATTTTCTAGTTAACAGTTAAAGACTAAATCAACATAATTCTGCTAACTAAATTAATCACGTTTTGCATCACTTCTTATCACTCATCTTTGATGCGAAACTGAAAACATTGAGTGAGGACCGAAACTTCACGAACTTCGGATATGAGAGTGCCTTCGTAAACCCATCTGCACTTTGGTCATTAGTTGAGCAATGCTCCATCATTACTATGCCGTTAGCAACAGTTTCTCGAATGAAATGGTGTCGGAGTTCAATATGCTTTGTTCTCCCATGGAAGACCGGGTTCTTAGTCATATAGATGGTGGCCTTGTTGTCACAGTAAATCTTTGTGGCTGCTCCTTGAACTTGATGTAAATCCTCCAAAATTCGTCATATCCAAATTGATTGACACGTTGCAGATGAGGCTGCTATGTATTATGCCTCTAAAGATAATAATGCAACACTTGCTTGTTTCTTTGAAGACCATGCATAGCCCCCGAGCCAAGAGTGAATATAAACCCACTCGTGCTTTTCTTATCATCCACAAAACCTGCCCAATCACAATCAGTAAAACCAATTAAACTGAATTCAGTAGTTGGTTTGTACCAAATCCCATAATTGCTAGTTTCCCGTACATAGCGAAGGATTCTCTTTGTTGTTCTGAGATGATGCATGGTCGGTGTATGCATGAATCTGGACAGTAGACTCACATAAAATATTATATCTGGGCGGGTGTTGGTTAAGTACATCAGTCCGCCAATCATGCTCCTGAACATTCTTTCATCGGCCCTTGCAGTACCATCTTTGCAACATAGCTTCTCATTTGGGTTCATGGGAGTAGACGAGGTTTTACAACCCATCATATTAAACTTCTTCAGCAATTCCCGTGCATACTTTTCTTGGCAAATAAAAATTCCTTCATCTGTTTGCTGAACTTGGATGCCAAAAAAGTAATGCATAGATCTAAAATCTGTCATGTCGAATTCCCGCATCATGCTGACCTTGAATTCCTTGACAAGAGTGTTAGAAGAAGATGTATATATAATATCATCTACATAAACACATATAATAAGAATATCACCAGTACATGTCACCTTTACATATAATGTCGGCTCGCTATCACTTCTATGATACCCATTTTGATGAAGATAAGTATCCAACCTACTATACCAAGCTCTCGGAGCTTGCTTGAGTCCGTACAACGCCTTCTTAAGCTTGTAAACTTTCTCCTCTTGATCTTCGACTATAAACCCCTGTGGTTGTGCCACATACACATCCTTTTCCAAAAAACCATTTAGAAATGCAGACTTAACATCAAACTGAAATACTGGCCATTTATTTTGAGTAGCTACAGCCAAAACAATTCGAACCGTCTCAAATCTTGCTATTGGAGAAAAATTCTCAATAAAATCAGTACAATGTTGTTGCACATACCCCTTGGCAACGAGCCTTGTTTTATACTTTTGCACGGTTCCATGTGGATTGCATTTCACCTTGTAAATCCATTTGACGCCAATCGCTTTCTTCTTACATGGAAAGTCTACTAACTCCCACGTGTCATTTTTTTTCAATTGCAATAATTTCCTCTTGCATAGAGTGCTCCCATTCTTCTTTCCCTTGTGCTTCTTCATAGTTAACAGGTTCTGCACTTAACAAAGCAAAAGTGCACGATTTATAAATCTCGGCTAAAGATCGATACTTACGAGGAGGGGTATCAGAATCAGGTGCAGAATCTGAGTTGTCGCTGCCTTCATTATTTAATTCTCTTGTAGTAAACCTTCCCAATGAGTTTGATGATTGAGAACTCTGCAGTAACACTTGATTCTCTGTTGCTTGTGTCGGCTCGACTATATCCTCAAAAGGCACTTGCTAATTTTGTTCTTCTTTCCAAATCCAGAGATTGTTTTCATCGAATACAACATCTCGGCGAATAACAAGTTTCCCATTTTCTGGATTATACAACCGATAGCCCTTGGTTTCACCACTATACCCAACAAAGATACATTTTTCGCTCTTTTTATCTAGCTTAGAACGGTTATTAGAGTCAATCAGAGAATAAGCAATGCTACCAAAAATCTTTAGATGACTTACATTGGGTTTTTGGTTCCACCAGGCTTCATAAGGAGTCATAATTCGGACGGCCTTAGTTGGAGATATATTGAGAAGAAATACGGATGTAGCTACTACTTCAGCCCAGAATTTGTTGGGCAGTCCTTTCTCACTTATCATGCTCCTAGCCATCTCCACCACCGTTCGGTTCTTCCTTTCGGCAACACCATTCTGTTCTGGGGGTTTTCGCACTGTTAGCTGCCTTTGAATCCCATTTTGCTTGCAAAAATAGGTGAACTCATTGGATAAGAACTCTTCCCCTCTATCAGTGCGAAGAACTTTTATGACCTGCCCACTTTCCTTTTCTGCAAAAGCTTTGAACTCCTAAAACTTTTCATAAGCTTCTGATTTGTAAGAAAAGAAATACACCCAACTCATACGAGTATAGTCATCCGTAAAGAGTAAAAAATATCTACTCTTATTGAAGGATAAGGTCCTTATTGGGACACATATATCTGCATGAGCAATTTCAAGAGGCTTCTTGGCTCTCCAAGCTTTGCTGACAGGAAATGGTAACCTATGTTGCTTCCCATAAATGCAGCCTTCACAGACATCATTTATGCAATGGATTAAAGGCAAACCAAACACCATATGCTTCTGATTTAACAACTTCAGCCCATTAAAATTCAAGTGACCGTATCGTAAATGCCAAAGTCTAGAATCATCTTTAACATTAGCAACCAATGCACACTCATTCAAACAAGAAAGATCAAGGGGAAACATCCTATTCTTAGTCATGGGAATCTGAACGAGAGGTTTATCGGATACCCCTTTTCTTTTAATTTCACGCATATTATTTTCAAACAACATTGAATATCCTCTTTCGACTAATTGACCGACACTTAACAAATTGTGGGCTAAATCAGGAGAATAATAAATGTCATGAATAAATCGTTCAATTCCTGATTTGAATTTAGCTCCAATAGTTCCCTTGCCTTCAATTTGGAGTTGCTTGTTATCACCCAGTCGTACTTTTGATTTTGCAGATTCGTCTATGTTACGGAAGATACTTTTCTCCCCTGTCATATGGTTACTACAGCCGCTGTCCAAGAGCCACATATCACCCATACTTGCTTTTGACTCTAGACATGTCAGAAACAAGTTACCTTCCTCTTATTCTGCTTTAGCAAAGTTGGCTTTCTGCTGAGCCTTGTTTGGGCAATTTGGTGAAATGTGCCCATATTGCTTACATAAATAGCATTGCTTGTCCTGATGATCCTGCCTTTGGTTGCCTCTACCACCATTTTGATAACCCCGACCAGCTCGGTTGTATCCTCGTCCACGACCATGACCATGATAAGCGCTTCGGCCTCTTCCTGCATATCCAGAACCACCTTCACCAAATTTTTCTTTGGAAATATCCACATTCGACTGAAATGCCTGTTCCAGATTCTTCTTTTCAGCCTTGTTCATTCTACCTTCATGTGCTAAAAGAGACCCCATTAAATCATTCAAAGAATAAGTATTCATATCCCTAGATTCTTCAATGGCAGTAACTACATGATCCCACTTAGAAGGAAGACTTCGTAAAATCTTGTCGACTACTTTTTGATCAGAAATATTCTCACCAAATGTTTTCATTTGATTTACTATGATAGACACTCTAGTAATGTAATCTTGTACTGATTTATTACCTTTCATAAGAAGTGTTTTGAAGTCCCGACGAAATGTTTGGAGTTTCACCATCGTTACCTTGCTATCTCCATGGAACTCCTGTCTCAAAATTTCCCATGCTTCCTTCGATTTGGTAGCATTTGCAAGACGGGGAAAAATAGCCTCCGTCACAGCTTGTTGTAAAACAAGCAGGGCCTTTGCATCTTTCTTACGAAGCTCCCTCACCTCAACTGCTATATTACATAGCCAGATTCTACAAACTCCCATAAGTCTTGTGAGATGAAAAAAATCTTCATCTTAATGCTTTAGAACTCGTAGTTCTCTCCATTGAAAATTGGCACTAAAGACTGGTTTTGTGATACATTGAGAGAATTCATGATTTCTCTTTTTTTGAAGCCTTTTCATAAACACCTCAGTCGCACAAGAGATGTCCTGCTACTGCTACTGCACTTGATCTCGAAAGCAGTACAAAAATAAGCCCAATTGGATCAGACCTGGGCTCTGATACTATAAACTGTTGGAAATAAGAGAGACAAAGGCAACAAGAGTTTGAATACAGAGTAAAAACAGAGAGAAGAAAAAAGCTACAGCTTTATCAATTCAAAATGAACGAAATACACTGCAATTCTCATTTATTAAACGGCTAATTACACCCTTTATTTATAACCTAAAACCATAACCACAATGCCTAAAAAATAGCAACTAATTCCTAAATAAAAGCAACTACTACAAACTAGGTCTTTTGCAACTCCTCTCCTAGTTTCTAGTTAACAGTTAAAGACTAAATCAACATAATTCTGCTAACTAAATTAATCATGTTTTGCATCAATTCTTATCAATTTCTTGACCATCAATCAGGCTTGATATCGGCTGCAAATAGAGGCATCATTTTTGATGCTCGATACTCAGTTCCCTTTGCTTGTGGTACAGAAACCACCAGAGAATCATAGTAATCAGCAATTTCCATTTTGTCAAGATCAACATAGAATGCTATACCCTCAATGGGTCAAACCCAAATGTTTGATGACCCATCATTGTAAAAAGTAATTACTTTGTGCACCCGTCTATCACTCTTTGCGAACCAGCCTTTGTATTAATTACAAGAACCACCTATTTTATATCTATTCCTCTTTTTTCAATGGACTTGATAAAAGGTTGATATGTGAGTGGAAGAGCTGTGGCAGCCTTTCCTCGTCACGATTAAAGCATAGTGTCGCCAGGGCCTTTGTAGATGCGATATGATACGATTGAGTGTGTTGTCAAACCAACTATGATTTCATAGGTTTGTTCGTTAGCACGTGCAATTACAAAGGCTCTAAGAGGTGGTGGCTTCTTTGTCGAGTTTTTTAGCCATGAGAGGACAGAACCTTTACTAGGCTCATGTAAGCCTATATAGTGAAAACTAATATTATGGGACAAACCAAGTTTGGACTCTTTAACTATGGATGCAACATTGTTGATTCGGAGGGAGAGAGGGAATCTAGAGGGTGAGAGTGACTAGTGTTTTGGGACAGAATGAAGAGAAAACAAAGTACAAAGATGAAGATGGAAGCCATGTTTGTGGAAAATCAAGGTGTTTGTCAAGGGTTTTATAGAGCACCTCTGTCACCTTTATAACTTAAAACAAAACATTTTTGGACTTAATTGTTAATAGTCTTAAATAATTATATTAGCAGATATGAATTCTTAATAGATTGTCGGCCTCAATGAGCATTCTGTATACTTCTTTCGCTCCACAAAAAGTCTCATTTAAAATTGATCCTAGTTCGTTCACGAAATCTTAAAATTTTAGTTGTGATGTGTATTTATTTAAATTTTCGAAATAACAACTTTGTACTTTATAATATACTAAAATCCAATTTGCACTCTAAACTTTAACACTAAAATCAATATGCACCCTAAACTTTATTGCGAATTAAATGCACTCTATATTTTTAATGAGGAAATAAAATGCACCTTTCTCGTCATTTTCTGGTCAAACATTCATTAGAAATCTTATTACATCATTAAAACAAGGGTAATATGGTCTAAACTAGTAAGATTTTAAATGATTATTTTAAATATATATGCATCCATATCGTCATTTTAAACGATTATTTAGAACTTTAGTGTTTAGACCATATTACGCTTGTTTTAATTACGTAATAAGACTTTCGTTGCATGTTTGGCAAAAAAATGGTGTAGAAGGTGCGTTTTGTTAGGCTGTATTCAATTCAAAATAAAGTTTATAATACAAATCGATCGATTTTAGGGTTGAAATTTAATGTGTAAATTAAAATTTAGTCCTTGATAATATTTTTCAAATACTTTAAGATATCAACTATTTCGTTAATCAAAAGTATATAAACTCCAATTAATTTTAAATTTTAAAATTTCGCAAATTAATGGTCATCTAAGATCTTGGCTAACCAAAGCACATTCTTTATATAGTTTATTTAGGTTATATGCTAGTTTCTCTTGTTGTAAGTGTTGGTCAAAGAATTGTCCTCACCCATTTAATAAAGGAGACAAAGTTAAGGAAGTTTTTGAAATGAGGAATGGTGTTACCCATTGAACTTGTTCCCCACAAGCCTTAAAAGTTGTCTCCTCCTCATTTAATACCCCTCCTCCCAATTCGGCTATAAAAGGAAAGCCATGCTTAAGGGAAAGACACACGCCAATTTGGAGAAGTCTCATCCGAGAGTGAGAAAAGAAAGAGGGAGAAATTCCACCCGGGAGGGTGGAAGAAAAAGGAAGAAAAGGATAGAAGAAAATAGAGAGAGAAAGATAGTTCAAATAAAAGGGTATTTTATTTGGGTTCCATCACATAGTTATTGTGATGAAGTAATTTGAGTTTGTACTCAAATTAAGATATCTTTGTATTCTCTCTGATTAATTATAGTGAATTTTTCAGAGATTGTCCCGTGATTTTTACCTCTTAGTTTTAGAGGGTTTTCACGTAAAATCTTGGTGTCTCGTGATTGAATATTTTCTACTCATTATTTCCTGCAGTGGTTATTATTTTTGGTGGAACTGCAAATTTAATCTGTTTGGCATATACTGATATGTTATCCATTTAATTTATCAAAGACAACGGTATTTGATATGTGGTTTTTCCCAACAACTGGTATCAAAGCTAAGGTTATTTGCTCGGTTGTTCTTGATAAATTTTATGGAGGAATCAGTCGGAGTCATTATTAAATTGTCCTCTTCAAAGGAACACGCGATGGTGAATTCTCGATGAAGGGTTGGTGTTTCCCTTGAGGTGCTCTCGATGGTGATATTGAATTCTTGATGGGTTAACCAAGAATTGGTTCTGAGAATGGTTAGCCAAGAATTGGTGATCCGCGGTGATTGAAGAAAAGATGATCAATTCATAATGAGAAGTGGATTGATCAAAGTGTGTTCCACCATGTTTCGCAGGAGACGGACGTTTCACTAAAGGGTCTCTAGTGGTGACTAGAGGAAAGAAGGTAGGCACTATTTACACGATGCAGGTGCATGTGGAGGGTGTTGATGATGGGGGAGCAAAGTGCAAAAGGATGTGACACAAAGCCATGCAAGATGAAAGTAATCCCATCCAGAGAGGATAGATGAAAGAAATCCCATCCAGGAGAGGATGGAAGAGTGGAAGAAAAGCCTTGCATGAGAACCACGAAAGATAGCTCACAGCCAGGGTACAAAGCGGTTGTGAAAGAATTTGACAAGCAAAAATCTGTCAAGTTTGAGTTAGATCCTCCCATCAAGAAGAGTCATGCCGATGAGATGAAGTCGGACATAAAGAAAGTTATAAATTCCAAGAAGCTTTAGTCGAGTCAAGGCTTCGTTGGGATTAACTTCAAGTGAAGAGTTGTGGTTTGAGGTGCAAATTCAGTCTTGGAAGGTTATACAGAAGCAGACATAGCAGGTTTCGAAGAGAAGAAATCTTCTTCGGGAGTATTGTTTACTTTTGCAAGGGGAGCTGTGTTATGGCAGTCCAAGTTGCAGAAGTTTATTGTTTTGTCTACTGCTGAGTTGACAACGAAATGTTGTGGTTTCTTCAAGAGTTGGATTTGACACAAGAATCAACTCCAAGTGATGGGGTCATGGTGAATACCTCCTTTAATGGGTTTGGAGGGGGAGATTGTTGGTCAAAGAATTGTCCTCACCCATTTAATAAAGGAGACAAAGTTAAGGAAGTTTTGAAAATGAGGAATGGTGTTGCCCATTGAACTTGTCCCCCACAAGCCTTAAAAGTTGTCTCCTCCTCATTTAATACCCCTCCTCCCAATTCGGCTATAAAAGGAAGGCCATGCTTAAGGGAAAGACACACACCAATTTGGAGAAGTCTCATCCGAGAGTGAGAAGAGAAATAGGGAGAAATCCCACCCGGGAGGGTGGAAGAAAAAGAGAGAAGAAAATAGTTCAAATAAAAGGGTGTTTTATTTGGGTTCCATCACATAGTTATTGTGATGAAGTAATTTGAGTTTGTACTCAAATTAAGATATCTTTGTATTCTCTCATATTAATTATAGTGAATTTTTCGGAGATTGTCCCGTGATTTTTACCTCTTAGTTTTAGAGGATTTTTCAAGTAAAATCTTGGTGTCTCGTGGTTAGATATTTTCTACTCATTATTTCCTGCAGTGGTTATTATTTTTGATGGAACTGCGGATTTAATCTGTTTGACATATACTGATATGTTATCCATTTAATTTATCAAAAACTTGTATTTGGGAGTTGATTTTTCCCAAAAGTAAGTAATTTCATGATAAAAGGATGATACATCTAAAGGAGTATCCATGTACAGACATGTATGCAAGTAACATGACCTATAAAACATGGCAGAAACGCAAAAAACAAGTTCTAAATGCTCCAGTGAACAAAAGCCAAAAGGTGAATACAATAGATAAATTACATTACAAGTTGTCTTCTTCAAACCTTTAAAATTTTAATGAAACGATTCCTGACCTGTTATCTTAATTAATTATACTACGTATTATTTAGAATGAAATTTCAGCATCCCACCAGCTTTCTTTTTTTGCTAAATTAATGAATGTATTAAAATAAAAACCAATGTACAAAGACGGACAATATCCCACCAGCTTAATTTCCAGTTATATATAGTATTAATCGAAAATCTTGGAAAGCACATGACAATTTATGTAATTTATTCTGAATATATAATATATATAGCTTTTTTGTACTCCACATATTAATGCGAAACCCAATAAGTACCAAGATTCTAATCTTAAAATTTAAAATGATACATGACTTCATCCGTTTAATTTAACAGTATACTAAATAACAGTAGTGCCTTTTTATTAAGATTCTAATTAAGCGTGACTTATAATACACACCTTAATATTCAGGAAATTAAAGAACATGCATAAATTCCTCATCATGTTAGTATACTGAATAATAATGTATAAGTTGCTAATTGAAGGCTACTAGCTAGCTAGCATTGATTCCACTTCTACATTCTGCTCACTGTCTGATCATTCGTACGTACTACTATTTACCTAGCTAGTTTGCTGCACATGCATGCATGCATAAATTCCTCATGTTAGTACGTATGTTGCACCAAACTTATAACCCCATTATTAAGAGTCACATGGTAATTAACAGTTGATCAATTAAAATTTAAAGAATGAAAAATAGAAATATTCCCTCGTGTTTCATTTTTTAAGTTTAACAACAACCTTGAGAAAGAAACAAAAGAAAAACATACTAACATGGAAAATAAATAAATATATATATATATAAATTAATTCCGCTGACAGATATATCGACTATATATATTTCTTTCATCAGTTTACATACCCTTAATTAATTTCTAAGAATCATGTAGCTCAGGTTATTATGAGGCTCACTGGGACCTGCATGCCATCACATACTGCTGATATAGCAGTACGTGTTTTGTTGTTAACATGACCCACTTAACTCAACAACAAATTATATACAGCCATATCATCATTATGTAACTCACTTTATGTGATAGTAGTATTACTTGAAAAACAAAGGGTATGGCTAATTATTTTGCAAATCTTAATTAATGGCTCATTACGATATCCCTTATATACATCCGAACAAATTTTGAAACTGGTAACATATATAATTTGATCATTACTAACAAATTTCTAAATGTAGGGTTCATTTAGAGAGACCTTGTGAAACTATATATATATATATATATTATTTTTTTTGTTTGTGGAAATATAAGTTGTTCCCTTTCTATATATATATATATCCCTAATACATCATCCATACACCAACCGTACGTGTTTTGGTTCACGTACGTCTAGCCTGCTAGCCATAATCTGTTTTTTCATAATTCGTAAAACCATAATGAAGGATATATATATATATATATATATATATATATATATATATATATATTATTTTTTTTGTTTGTGGAAATATAAGTTGTTCCCTTTCTTTATATATATATCCCTAATACATCATCCATACACCAACCGTACGTGTTTTGGTTCACGTACGTCTAGCCTGCTAGCCATAATCTGTTTTTTCATAATTCGTAAAACCATAATGAAGGATATATATATATATATATATATATATATATATATATATATATATATATATATATATATATATATACCTGCTGTTCATTTTTTTAATGACGGCCACTATCTACGTATATACCTTGTCAATGAGATTTGTTCCCTTCCTTCCTTGATATTTTGAGTTCGAGCATTTGGGCCATTACTTAATTGGTAGCTTTAATTTCTTCTGATTGTATTCGAGCCAGCACTTAGAAGTTAGGAGAATAATGTATCAGACCACCAATGCGGGGTGCGGACATGGTGGCGGTGGTGGAAGGACGAGAGAAGGGTGGGAGTGTTAGGAAGGTGTACGAGTAGCGTAAAATTTTTGCGGAAAACAAAAAAGTCCGCACATAAGGGTATTTTAGTATTTTTATCACATATATTGATATCTGTGTGGGACTCTAGAACAACAGATATTTCGGTCGTCTACGTGTCCCTAATTATGACAACTCAATTGGATTACTCAATTTGAACTTTTAATAGTCGACTTTAATATCATACGTAACAACTCTAGTCAAATCGCAAGTCTAAATTAAATTATAACGTACAAATGTCGAATCCACTATATCAATAGCATCCTTTTGAGACATTTTAGTTCATCAGAGATTTATTCAAAAAGTTATGATTAAAAGTAATACTAATAATAGATTGAGACTTTAGATACATATCAAATTAACATATACATTTTCTGATGTAAACTTGAGGTATTACATAACCCTTTTCTTTCTTCTTTATTGATTGAGAAAAAAAATAAAGAGAAAAAAAAAAAGCACAGTTTTTGATTTCAAATTAAGTAGTTGGTCAATGTAAATTACACGTCGTTTCACCTTCATTTTCATACTAATAATTTAGAATTGCAAAATTAATAGAAAATGAGTGTGTATAGTCTAATTATTTTAGAAAATTCATGACATAAGCAAAAAAATAAAATAATTAGGAAACAATTATCAGAGACATCATATCCTGCATCTAAGTATCATATCTACAATCATCATGACCGTAAATGAAAATAACTCTCTACATAAAGAGAATCCAAGCTCCCAAAAGGAAGAAAAATGAATCCCACAAGAGTGAAGAAATAAGGAAAGACTTAACCACAAATTAGGAGAAAATAAAATCTCACAAAAGATAAAAAGAAATTAATTCCACAAAAGGAGAAACAACATACTAAATAATAAATTAATAATAACAAAAAGGTCTTTTCAAAAGAGAAAAGGGACCCTCCCTAGATCTAGGATGACTCTTTATTCATCTAAGAACTTTTACCTTCATTTTGTCAGAATTAAAACAAGGGAATTGATTAATTTTAAGGAATGGAACAACATTAATTCTCAATAAATTAATTAATGAAATTAAGACCAAATGTGACAGCTTAGTAATAAAGTTCTTCTTCTTCTTCTTTTTTTTCTCTTTTTTTACAATCACAAGTTCCCCTAGGCCCTTATAATGAAATGTAATTCTAAAATTGCAAAAAAAAATTTAATGAGATTAAGACAATAAGGTAAGAGATTAGGGAGCAATTAATAGAAGAAGTATATATTAGATGTATGCATCAACAAAAGGACAAGGGGAATAGTAATGGGGCCTGGGTAAGCATCATAACTTTCCAAAAACAAGAGGTGGGTGAATCCATCATCATCATCACTTCCTCCAAAACCCTAGAGAGAAAGAGAAAGAGAAAGAGAGAATGAATATTAATTATGATTCTTTCTTTTGTATTCATAGTTGGCCTGCAAATCCATTATGCATCATCATCTTCCAACACAACACAACACAACACAATGAAAACACTTCCATCCTACTACCTCTCTAATGGACCTTTTGCCCTTATCCCATTTTTATGGCACATCAGCGTGATGCCAATTTGACATCACAACTTCTAACTATACCCGTGGGTCCCTTCTGGAGGAGATCATCACACGACACATGGCAAAAAAAATCCCCCCAACACAAATTTTAATTAGCATGTTTTCTTCGATTTCATCCAATATAAGTACTAATTATTTGGACTTAATAATTTTGTTAGTAATAATCAAATTATGTTAATACATAGTTGACGGTATTAAAATCAATCATATAAAAAATTAAAATCATAAAAAATATTTTTACCATTAAAATTCTGAAGAATTTTCATCCATTGAAATTTTGATGAAAAATACACATTTTCATCAAGTGGTAAATTTTTTTTGAATTACTTTCATTTTTAAAATAATTATGTTATTCAATATAGTAAATTAGTTGATCCATATCAATTATACTATTCACAATTATAAAAATGTGATGTATTTAATAGAAATGGAAGGAAGGTCTAATGGATTGGATCCAAATCCAATTTTACTTAACTTGAAATGGGAGTATATATTATTTTCCCTGTTCTATAATAACTTTCCAATTTTGACTCTCTTTTTTAATTATTAAATTGATTATTTTTAAATTAATAAATAAATATATTAATATTTATTTAAAATTATTAATATTGAGATTAGTAATAAATTGTACATAATTTTTTATGATTATAATAATCCCTTCACCTATATTTTGTCAAAAAGGAAATAAAATTAGTTCTAAAATCGATTAATTTGACCAGAAAAATCAAAACTGGGCAGTTATTTTGTGTCCAAAATTAATATTTTTTATTTATAAAAAAAAAATTTATTTATATAGTGTTGTATTGATGGTGGGGTTGAAAATTGAGATGTTTGTTTGTTTGTTGGTTGGTTTTTGTTGATAGGATTAATGGTTTTTGTGATGGTGGTGATGATCATGAGTGCACTTGGCTTGGCACGCCGTTCATCTTTTAAGCTAGAGAATATATATGATCAATGATGGTTCCAACAGCACGCCCCGACCTAGTCTTTCATCTCTCTCTCTCCAAGATTTTTTGCACAGGTTTCTGAGGAAGAAGGAGAAAAAAAGAAAAACCCTAATTTTGGGTATTTGTCACCCTTCCCATCATCATCTTTTATCCTTTTCTTCCTCTGAAATCTCCACCCTTTATGATGGTCTGTAGCAATGTGATGGATGATTAGGTTTATATATTACCATCATCATCTTCACATGCCGCATCTTTGTCCACAGTACAACAAGAAATTATCATTTTGTTACATTCTCTCACATAATATATACTATTATGTATTATTATGACGCTCTTGTATATGTAAATTATATAAAGGATCACACATGATTTATAAACAAAAAATAATAATAATATATATGGTTCCGAAAATACTTTAGCTGTGTTGTACTATAATAATTATATACATACTACACACCACACTTTAAACCATTTCCAAATAATTTGAGGACAAAAAATTTGAGCATTGTAACATTGCGCAACAGTGCTACATGCAGTCCTGATCATTATACTGAAATTATGTTTGACATTTGGAATTGAGAGTCAAAGTTTAACTTAATTTCAATTACATAAAATTATAAATATTATTTAAATTTAATTTTAAAATTTGATATTGGATTGTTGAACATATATAGGGCGAACAATTATTCTAGCATAACATAAACATCATCATATATAGGAGTTCCCAAGTGTCAATAGCTTATTTGATATTCAAGTAGTGAGTCATGCCGTGTTTCTTTATAAAATTTTAAATTAAACAAAATCACATAGCTAGCTAGGTAATCGTCAATGAATGAAACTTTCACATGCATATCTAGATCTTGTATATCTTGCCCACCACCTTAAACGACGGATCGGGCGAAGATTTGATCAGTCATATATATCAGAAAATCGTCGTTTTATCTTTTAACGACGCATCGAACCGTCACCATAACATATAAACCGTTTATCTGTTCTATAACGACGGACCGAACCGTCGTCCGAACCATCGATAAAGGTGGTGAGCATGATATGTAAAATAAAAGGATATGCTCTTGAAATGGACTATATATATAAGTAAAAGCAATGACAACAAAGAGAACCCACGCGGGCAAATCAACCTAGAAACCACAACTTTTGGTCTAAATACATACTTTTGTTACGAAAATCCACGAGGATTTTCTGCCCTCTTTCTTTCAATATACTACTTGGATTTTTAGATAAAATAAATAGATATCCAAACTCTCTTTTTTCAGTCCCAACTAAAATTATGATTTCTGGATCCTGCCACCTTTTTCACTACCTCCTTATATATATTCTGCCCTTACCCCTCACTTCTCTCCATCATTAATTTACTCTCTCTTTCTCTCTATCTACATATCTCTCTCTTATTTCTGAGGTTTAATCAAGGGAAAATTAAGATGGGTGACATTTCATACTCTAAAAATGGGATTAGCAAGGGGAATGGGTGTAGTAATGGAAATGGCCATGCAAATGCAGTGGTATTTCAGAGGAAGAGTTGTTGGTATGAAGAAGAGATTGAAGAGAACTTAAGATGGTGCTTTGCTCTTAATAGGTATATACGTACATATATATATATATATATATATATATATATATTTGATATTATACAAGTATCATGCATGTCCATCAAGCTACATGTGAAAAAATTCAAGAAGTTTCAACATATATATCTGTATATGTTTCAGTCTTATATACATCATTTTAAACGAGTATCATGTCTCAAGGTAGCCATGAATTTAGGAAATCGCTAGTGCCATTTTAATTTCCTCTTTCTTTTTTTTTCATCTTTTTTTTTTATTTGTGGATTTGTAGGAAATAATTTCCACTCCTTATCTTTCACAAAAAGAGGTCCAATTTCCATTTTCATCGATCTTCCACGGGAAGACCCTCTTTTTTATTGATATATAGTAGTAGTATACATTAATGACATAATATTCTTAAATTTGTCATCAGAGTTATATTATTTTGCAACTACTACTAAACAAATAATATAATTTAGTTATTTTTAGGAGTAAATATTAAATACAAATATATATATATATATATATAACAAATATAGAATTATTTTAAGGAAGAGTACGTACTATTGGATAATAATATCGTGCATGAAAAGGTCTAGGCTTTACAAAGGCAAAAGAATCAGCACTTTACAATACTGTTTGAGACAAAAACCTTGATTTAATTTATCCTTTTCATATTTCCCATGACATACTCCTATTATACCATGAATATAGTCTAGAAATATCCTACTACTCCTCATGTAATCTTAAAAGTAAGGAGGTTTTAACTGCATGCCTTTTCAAAATATTGTGTATAAAAAAAGTGAGACGACATTAATGGAAATAAAACTGAATTAATTATGACCGTTTCTTTATCAATTAAGTTCAGCAAGTCCAACATCATCATATCCAATAATTACCAAGTAAAATATTATGTTGTTCTTGTTTGCTACAGTATATTGCATACAGGATCATCTCAGTACCAGGACATTCAACTCTTGGACACAAAGCCATTTGGAAAGGTCTACAATTTAAGTAGTTTTAAATTAAGAAAAAAAATAAAACGAATTTATCTTATATATATTAATCTAACCTTTATTTGGTTATGATAAAATTAAATACTAGTATTTGATAACTATTTGCAATATATTCAACAGGCTCTAGTCATTGATGGAAAGCTTCAAAGTGCAGAGATAGATGAATTTATCTACCATGAATCTCTTGTTCATCCTGCACTTCTTCATCACCCAAAGTATATACTTTACTAACATTTTAAAGTGATATGTATATATATATATACACATATATGTATATGTATATATATATATATGGATAGGAGCCCCTATCCATATATATTCAAAGTTAGATATATATGAGCTCCTATTATCCAACTCATCTCCGACAGTTTAAAAAAAATTCAAGATTTACCTCGTCTCCACAAAATGAATGGTGGGATCTGCATTGGATGGATGGTGTTTCCTATTCAACTTTTTAACTATGGATCACTCCCCTATATATATATACATATATTATGGAATTCCTTTATGATCTGATTAAGTATGTATGCATAAATGTATTTTCAGTCCCAAGACAATCTTTATCATGGGGGGAGGTGAGGGTTCAACTGCAAGGGAACTACTTAGGCACAGGACTGTGGAGAAGGTTTTCATGTGTGACATTGATGAGGTGACGACTATAATTTTTCCATTCTCTGTCTATATAAATATAATGTTCCCTATTTTCTTTTACAGTTTTCTCCTTTTGTATATAATATGCTTCGTAACTATGTGAACAAGGGGCCGGGCTAGTTAATAATGATGATGGTTTCTTAATTCCCTCCTTATTTTTCACATCTGTACGTAAAATGTGAACTCAATGTTACTTTTGCTGCTTAATTTCTCCCTAATCAAGTAATTACCCTATGTAAAATGTTGTGAACTTAATTTCACCTTCTCTGACATTAATGTCATCTTGCCGGCACTTTTAGCACCAGAAATTAAAGACGATTGAGATTAGTGGAAGCAGTAACTAAGCAACTAAATCCTCTAAGCTAGGTAAAATTTGCGTGGACATAATTACTATCACTAACAATGACCTGACCGAGACCCCCAAAATTTTATTTTATTTTTTAAAAAAAATGTAAAAAAAAGAGAGGTCATAGATTCTAAATTATGTATGTGCATGCTATTGAACAGGAGGTGGTGGAGTTTTGCAAGTCCCACTTGGTGGTTAATAGAGTGGCATTTTGTGATCCAAGACTTGAGCTCATTATCAACGATGCAAGGTTTATTCCCTATTCACAGCCAATTATAGTTAATGTTGGTTTATTCTTGCATGCTTTGTATAAATATATATATTATTTGTATTATATGTAATTTGTATTGTTGAATATATCTATATATATATAATATATGGCAGGGCTGAGCTTGAAAGAAGAGAAGAATGTTATGATGTGATCATAGGAGACTTGGCTGACCCAATAGAAGGAGGCCCATGTTACCAACTCTACACCAAAACCTTCTACGAACTTACAGTTAAACCAAGACTTAATAAGGGTGGCATTTTTGTCACACAGGTAACAATATAATTAAAATTCTAAATGTATATATATAGGCTTGAGAGAAATGAAAAGGAAAAGTAAGCAGTTCAAGATTTTACTATATAATTGCAGGCAGGACCAGCTGGAGTTTTCAGCCACACAGAAGTTTTTTCTTGCATTTACAACACTTTAAGACAGGTTTTCAAGTGTAAGTTTCACTACAGAACATGAAAACTATATATATATATATATATACATATACATATCCTCATCATCATTTGATGCTATATATATATATATATATGTCCTTTGTATATGTGCAGATGTTGTACCTTATTCAGCTCATATTCCCTCCTATGCTGACATTTGGGGATGGGCCATGGTACTATATTAATGATTTCAACTTTATGCATCTCTTTTTGATAATTAATTAATTTAAAGGAAGTTAGGCCATGAGTTTCGCTTGAAATATGCCATTGGTTAGCAAAAATGGTGTCTAAATTTAACAAAAATAAAAAATCACAGGCATCAGATACTCCATTTCTGCTTGGTGCGGAGGAATTAGACCTGAGAATGAAACAGAGGGTGAAAGGCGAAAATAGATATCTTGATGGCAAAACATTCACATCAGCCTCTACCTTGATCAAAGCTGTTCGAAAATCGTAAGAATTTAAATCATTATTAAAAAAAAAATTATCTTTTTAATTGTAAGTACTTCTTAACTAGCTGCTAATTAAATTGAAATTTGGGTATGGACAGATTGGAGAATGAGACGCATGTCTACACGGAGGGGACAGCAAGGTTCATATATGGGCATGGCCATAATTCTGCCAACAAGCAGAATCAAGCTTGAGAATTAATGTGAGGGAGCTCCAACTGAAAAACACAGAGAAACTGAAGACTGCAAGTTGAAAACAATCTTGCTCCTTTTTCTGTTTTTTTTTTTGAAAGAAAAATGGTTTTCTTTTTTCTTTTTTCTTTTTTGGGGGTTTTGTAACTTTTTGTCCTTTTTTATTTCCTAATGTAATCACTTTTAAAAGGAATGATATAATTAATAGTAATGAATCTCTCTTTGTGCTCCATTTCCTTTCTGGATCCGTAATTTACAATATAGTGTTTTCCCCCTAGCTCTTTTATTTGCTTTAATGTATTTTAATTAAATGAGGTAATTTATTCGCTTAATTATATATGAATACAATTTTTTTCAATGGGTCCATATAATTAGCCAGATTAAGTAGTTATAAGGTGACTTAATATTATAATGTTCTAGTGCATTATGGCATGATCTTGTGTCTCCTCATTCTCCCAAAAGGCAACCATTTTATGCTCTCTATCTCACACAAACACAAAGAAAAGAAAGAAAGTGGTGGATGATTCGGATGCAAGATTTTTAGAGTTGGCCTCCTCCTAGTGTGCAGTCATAATCTGATGATCAATTTGGAATCACAAACGTTTATGTATAAACAAGGATTTGCATCCAATAATTATACATTATAGAGCCTTATATAATTCATTCATTGATTGATTGATTATGATGCATCATCATGTTGTTTTCTGTGGTGGGATGCCACCGCCAATGCCACCAACTACAGTGTGTCTTAACTACCAAACAATCAGATTATGATATCAATCCAAATCTTATACAATATCGAGCACGTTTATATAGAATTATAACGTCACACATGTAACACTTCAATTCTATATCCAAAAAAAATTATATGTGTATAAAAAATTAAGTTACTAATAATAGTATCTTCAGTCATGATTTTTTGAGTGAGGCCGTGCTGGATTAAAATGATCTAAAAAGATATTATTTGACAAGTGATTTTAAAATCCTATTTTAATGAATTTAAAATTTTATTCCGGATTCGGGATTTGATCTGAGTTATTTCACGGGCTCAAACCTAGTAGTATATTTTATTTTGGGGATTGCTATTTTTTATTTTTTTTTAACTTGCACCGACAACTTAAATCAAGTGGACTACGAATTTTGTTGATAACCATTTAACACTTTATATCTCTCTTGTTGTCTAAAAAGTTCTTCGCGCCTATCGGAATTTCTGGTTTTTATTAAATAATTATAATATTATGAAAATAAGCTTACAAAATATTCTTCATGTTATTTGAGAAGGTGTCTTAATACATTATTTTTTGTCCAACATCACCAAGTTTTATATTAACTTTTTTTTAACTAAATAATTTATCATATGATAAGAACAGCTGTATATAATATCTTTAGCAATCCCAAATGACCAATGACCTTTGTCCACGTCATTGGTTCAATCTATGGAAGTGATAATATTGCCACATCAGCTCCATTAAAAGAAGTGAGTGTGGGGGTGAGCATAACACTATTGGCAAAAGGTTTATTCTTGATAGATGCTATTTATTTAGGGAATTAATATTTTTATTTAAAAATTTGATATTTTTATATGATTTATTTTATATAAATTGGAAATGAGTTGTACGTTTATGTGAGAGGGACTCATGTAAAAATATTATTTTAATATATAAAAATATCAAAAAATTTATTTATTGTTGTTAACTGATATTAATACAGATGTGTGGTAAAAGATGAGACAAAAATTGAGATAGTAAATATGCATTCCTGAAACATAAGCCATTGTGTCAATATTGTAGTTATTAATTAAAGAAAAAAATAATATAAATTAACAAGATAGACTTTAAATCAATTTAAATAAAGTGATTACCTAACTATGGCAAGAGCTAATGAATTTAACTTATATAATATTTTGTGTTTTCTTTGTATTTATTTTTCGGACTTTAAATCATATAGGGAGGTGGCCCAGTGCATACTTAAATTCAAATTTAGTCAGCAATTATAAGTTTTTTAAGCTATTTAAAAAATAATATTAATAACTCTTCATGTCCTCAAAAAGATTAGCAAATAATATTTTCACACATATTAAGAAAAGTTAAAAAAAAATAGAATAAAAAATTCTAAATTTATTTTTAATGTTCCCAGATAATTACATGAAGTGATGAGTATTTTTATTTTTTTTAGACTAATGAACCCCATTAAATTACATACTTACCCTTCATTTTATGTAACTTCGCTTATCTTTTTTAAGACAAAAAAATTATACATTTAATCATCATTTTGAGAAAGAAAGAGAGTACAAGATTAATTAATTTTCAATCTTTCACAAATTAATATTTAATTTTAAATTTAGATAAAGATGAGTTTTTCAATTTTCTGAGAGGCCAAGATTACGCCTGCTTGAACCTGGATGGTTTTCTCCCTCTCATTCATATTTACTAGGTAGCCACTTCTTGGCAGCGGCTCGTCACCGTTCGTGGTGCCTCTCCTTATAAGTGGACCCCACGCGATAGACGCGAGAGTAAGTATTAAATCTTTTCATGTTTTTATAATTTATGGTGGGCCCTGTCTGAGGCAGCCTCAATTTTTAGCCATTCATTAATTAATTTATTAAAAAAACTTATAAATTTACAACAAAAATTTATATTTTCATAAAAAAAATAACTGCTATAAATTTTATTAGCGACGATTTTATATATATAACGACATTTTTATTATTAAAAAATATAAAAATATCAAAAAAATATCAAAAAAATTTATTAAGTAATAATGAAATCGGAGTTTGTGATAAGTATTTGAGTATAAAGTTAACTTATTGTCTAAAAGAAGGTGAGCTTCGGTAAGCTGTCCGCTCCTAATATGTATGGGGAAAGTTTTCTGCTTAATTTTAATTGAGATAGACATTAAAACTATATATGACCGAGTCTGAATATACAATATAATTAAATTATAAGAATGATATGTCACAATACGTATCTCTTTTTAAAAGAATTATTATTTATATTTATCATAAAAATAATAAAATAAAACGATACATAAAATCATTAATTAATACAATAAAAGTTAGTTTAAAGATTAGATTTTTAAACAAGAAGTGGAAGCTTGTCCCTCATCTCTGGAATTGGCGGCGGATCACATCTTTGTTTTCTTGCACAACTCCAGAGACTTTTTAACAATTGGCGTCTAAATTAATTTTGTTTCAATGAGTTTCGCTATGAAACTATCCGCCTACCTAAATAATCTTAGAAAAAAATTATTTACACAATGACGTGACAAACTATAATTAAAAAAATAAATTCTGACATTGATTATTATCATTATTTTCACTTATATATAATGAATTATCAATTAATTATATTTAGAAATATTATTCTGTAAGTATTTTTTTTTTGTAAGATTCTTTAGTTATCATAACAAGACTCTGGTTTCCAAGTCCAAAAAGTTATACTTTGTATTCCCGCTTTGTTGATTTAACATAAATGTGCACCTTAGATTTATCCTGATTTATCCTAACTAGGTGTGCATGACAGTGATAAAACAAAGAATTTTTAAGGCTCTTTTTAGCCAGCGTTTATAATTCAATATTATAAGATTCAATTTTTATGAAATTAATTCCATGATAAGTTAGTCAATTGAACAGTACAAGACTGACTGACGTAGAGAGATTACATCTCGACATACGTATCGACGCTGTATTAATCAACAAACTAAAATTAACTTTATGCTAATTACCTCCACAATTATACGACCATTTCAATTTTCATCCCATCTAAAATTTGAAATTATGAGTCAGCACCACTCTTGGTGTCTATCTTCCCTCCTCCTCCTCCTCCTTGCCATTTCTATAAATACTCTCTTTCTCCACAACTTCAATCCCCCGCATTTCAACTTATAATAAGAAATCCTCCTCCATCATTTCCATTTTCATATCCCCTAAAAACCGCTCCACGTCTCCTTCAGCTCTCTAGCTAGCAGCTAGTAGCCATGGATTCTTGCAGCATTTCTGTTCGCGATTCCTCCTCTCCTTTCGACACCATGCTCTTCGGTATACACATACCCCCCTGCCCTTCTAAGAAAATGATAGTATGTATATATTGTCTGATCGATCATATTTTAACTTTGTTATGGAACAGATTTGGACGATACTCTATACTCGTCCAAATTGGGATTGGGTGAAGCTACCAAACGAAACATAGATGGTTTGTAAATTCTAAACACAGAATTAATTTAATTTTCATGAATTAAATTATGTATCTCACTATCCTCAACTCTAATCACCTGTTATTATGTTAATTCACAGACTTTCTAGTTCAGAAATGCGGATTCCCTGAGAACAAAGCTTCATCTCTCCGGGTCGAGCTTTTCAAAACTTACGGCAGCTCTCTCGCCGGTTTACGAGTAAATAACTCTCCCTTATAAATAATTATTCACTCTTTAAATTATCTCCAATTTTCCCTAATATTTTTCTCTGTTTACTTTAATTTACTGTTCATTTAAGGCCATGGGCTATGACATTGACGCTGACGATTATCACAGGTTTGTACGTTAATTCAAATCAATATCAATTTCCAGAATATATATATATATATATATATATATATAGGAGGATGATTTGTTATGAATCTTTATAGATCAAATATACACCATCTATACTATTGAAAATAAAAATATAAAATTGAGATTATAAAATATAAAAAAAATTATTTAAAATCCGCTACTAATACGCTCATCAAAATAAGGGTATAAACTAGGGCTTAGGTATATTAACTAGAATTTATTAATTAAGATTTATGATTTATTTTAGGGTTTATTAATAAATCATAAATATTGGTTAATAAATTCTAAACCCTGATTAATAAAACCTAATTTATAAACTCTAAACCCCTAAATTCTATCTACAATATTTATTAATAAGTTAAACTCTTATTTTAATTATCGTGCGTTACCATTAATAAAAAGATGGTATGTGTTATTTTATTAATAGCGGGTACGTTTTTACTTAATTTCTAATGTTGACTGTTTATTCTTGTTTTTAATTAATATATAGAATTTGAATGTAATTAAGTGAAAACGTACTATGTTTTTATTGGATTAGGATCTTCTCTATTTTAAGTGAATGGAGACTTTTATATAAGGAAATGTAATATCACGCACATTTTAAATCTGAACCATAAAATAGAGATTCTCTATTTACTTAAAATGGAGAGGATACTAATTCGTTTTTATTATAGCTTCGTGCACGGAAGGTTGCCGTATGATTTGATCAAACCAGACGCTCAACTACGAAACCTTTTGAGTAGCATCACTCAACGAAAAATTGTAAGCAATACGATTACGAATTCATAAACCTTCATATTTATGTGTATAAATTTTATAAATTTGTTTATGTGATTTATATGTAGATTTTTACGAATTCCGACGAAAAGCACGCCATCAAAGTGTTGGATCGGCTAGGAATTCAAGATTGCTTTGAACAAATAATATGCTTCGAGACGATGAATCCAAACCTCTCAAAAGCGAGTCGTCCCGATGAGATTCCCGTCGTTCTGAAGCCCTCTTTGGAAGCCATTAACATTGCAACCAACGCTGCTGAGGTTGATCCTCGCCGGACGGTAATATCCACGCGCCACCGCACTGGCATTTCTTAATTTATGATATTGACGTACGTTTTATAGTTAGGTTGTGTAAAATTGTGATTTGTTTTGGCAGTTGTTCTTTGATGATAACGACCGTAACATCGCTGCCGGCAAAGCTGTGGGGCTCCGTACAGTTTTGGTGAGTATTTCATTTGTGTCACCCTACGGATAAAAATTTGTTATATTTTTCCACATATACAGTTTGGTAGGGTTGATCTCAAATAAACGTACGACAGTAATATTAAATTTAAATCTATCAATCAATTAAATTTGTTGATCCATCGCATCATCTACAGAAAATAAATTCGCACTGCACGCAGTAGCGTAGCCACATATTAGATTGTGGGGTCAATTGACTCCACTGTAAAAAAAATTATTTTATAATATAAAATAAATTTTAAAAAATTCAAGTATTATATATAAATTAACTCCACTAAAATTTTATAAATTTTTTATTAATTAAATTAAAAATTTATAATTTTGTCAATCAAATTTTAAGCACATATAACTCATATCCTCTCAATATATGTATATCTCTTTATGATATTTTAAATTAAATAATAATCTAATTTATATTATTTTTAAAAATAATTAATGAATTAATTACTTATGAACAATTGTGATTAAAAAAGTCTATTATGAGTCAATATAGTATATATATATACCATATATTATTACTTATTATATTGTCATTGTAATATAGTATATATATGTGTGATCCGAAAGTATAAAAGTATTAAAAAAAAATTGATTCAGGGGCATGCCTCCGAACTCCTGCTAAATTATTTATAACTTAGCAATAATTTTGATCCAATGAAATTTATTCCTGACTTCGCCACTGACTGCACGAACATGTTTTGCTTAGCAAATGATAATAGTTGAGAGTATCTTATTACATTGTCATAATAATAAATATAAATATAAATATTGAGTATTTTTATAATAATTATAAAAATATTAATTATAATACTTAGTATTACTCTGATAAAATTTAAGCTAAGATTGAAAACAATAAACATGACTCCTCCTCCATATATACTAATTTTCTTGGTTGGCTATTAATTGTTGACCTTGAACATGTTGTGGTTACCGATTTGTATTGTACTTGCTCTGATTTAATTTGTGTCTGCTGTAATTAAAGGTTGGTAAAACAGTGAAAACTAAGGAAGCGGATTATGCATTGGAGGCGGTCAACAACCAGCTAGTCAATGTAATTCCAGAAATATGGTTCACCGGGGAGGATCAGCCGTCGCCGCCGCCTAGGATCAGCCGTACAAGGAGCGAAATGGATTCCGTTCTAACCATCACCCGTGTTGGCGCTTAGAACTTACTACATTTTTAGACGTATCTGTATGTGTGTGTATGTATGTAATTATGTATGTATGGCAATAAGTTGATGAATAAATTAAAATGTCCCTAAATGTATGTATATGTATGTATGTATGGCAATAAGTTGATAAATAAGTTAATTCACTTCCTCTCTCTAAAAATTTGTACACACTTCCTTTCCAAAAATATTTACTCACTTCATCTATTTAATTTTTTAATTTTTTTTACCATTTTCTCACTAAATTGGTTTACTCACTTTCTCTCACTAGATTTTCTATTTAGTTTCTTCAAGTATTATAGTCATTTTGTATCTCAAAATTTTTGTACTCATTTTCTCTATCTAAATTTTTATTCATTTTCTTTATCTATATTTTCTCTATTTAAATTTTTATTCATTTTCTCTATCTAAGTTTTTATTCATTTTTAAACATGACCTTAGAGTAAACTAGTAAATTTTACATTTAGTTTGTATATTTTAAATATTCTCTTAAGAACAAAATATTAATTAATATACTTTTGGACCAAGACAGAGAAAATAATAAGCATTAATAATTATGATCGCCTATATATAACCCTAATTACATGTCACATTCCTTCTCATCTCGTGATAGTTTATGAAAATTTTCACAAATTAATTTTAAAAATTCAAAGTACAAGCATTTATATATGTTAGTATAGAGATACTACTACGTACCTACTTTCAAAAGAATTGGTTCTTATTATTATGAGAGACGTTGACCTTAAGCATATATATATATATATATATATATATATATATATATATATATATATATATATATATGGTGCATTACAAAAGGCAAACATATAAGCTTAGCTTTCTCAGTTGCTTGTAGATTTTGTAGCGAACTTTATTGGGAGGGCACCTTATTGGGAGGGGTGCCCTCGCTTCGACGCCGGATCATACCTCGGAAAAATTAGTCCTACCTTGAGGAAAAAAACTAACCCCAATCCAACAAATTTGAACGAATACAACTCATAAATTGGACACATTGGATTAAGAGGTTCGTTATAGGTCACCGTTTTGGTATCATTTCACACACAACCACCTAATTCTATCTAAATCCCATTGATTGTGAGTTTTGAAATTTTCATTATTATTTTCGGTGCAAAAGATTTTCGTTTCATTTTTAATTCAAGCGATTGTGGTATGTCAAACATTATTATTTAAGGTCATGTTTGTTTGCAAGAATTATAATCCTGGGATTATAATCTATAGGATTATAATCCAAGACTATTAATCCTAGGATTAAATAGTCCTAGTCACATGTTTGTTTTTTATGGGATTATTCATGGGATAACTTAAAATAATCTCATATTATGTTTGTTTTTTCCATGATTAATTAAAGGATTGGATTAAAAAATATCGTTTGGACTATTATACCCTTACCAATAATAACATATTTTAAACTATAATTTAAACTTATTTATAAATCAAAAAATAATAAAAAATTAATTAAATTTTTTTAAATAAGTGGTTATATTATTCAGTAAATATTATTTTTTTTGAGAAGGGGCGAGGGCGGGGGCGGGGGAGGGCGAGGGGTGGGGTGGGAGTGTATACATAATCAGTAAATAATATTTTTTCGAGGGGGGTGGGGGTGGGGGTGGGGGTGGGAGTGGGGTAGGGTGGGTTGGGAGTGTATACATAATTAGAAAATATTATTTTTTAAATTTTTAATGCAAAAGTTTCATGATCAGAAGATGGATGTCATCTTCTAGGATAGAAAAAAAATGGATGAATATCTACAGTTGAAGAGGAGAAACTTGAACTTGATAGGGAGCATAAAGAGGAGAAGATTATGACTATTGACATGTCTAGCTTGAATGAGATGCAGCGAAAATACATTGAAATGAAACAAGCAAAGATCTTTGAAAGAGTGTTTAACAAGTAGATGATATACTTGTCTTATCTAACTTTGTATGAACTTATAGCAATTGTAGTTTGTGTGACGCTCTCAAATTCGGGTTCTTTAACCTCGGGTTTAGTGCTCACGATCCATCATATATATCACATCTAACTACCCATTCATTAATGAAAAATATTATTCATAATATTACTTATTACAATTTATAACAATATCCCAAGTTGACTAACCTTGACATAACTTACATACCCTTATATATCCAAAAGATTTACATAATTAATTTACATAATATAGCATAACCATTAAAAGTTGACAATAACTACTCCTGAGCCTTGCCTTTGCCTTTGTCCCTGTTAGAACCTTCTGTTACCTCGACATTAACTGAAATATTTTATTTAAGCAAGGGTTATTGGCACAACCCATCAAAAGCATCTCAGTGTGAATTGTGGGACTCAAAAGTGTGATAAGGATGACCATAACTATTGAAGAGATAAGGCTGGAAACTCCCACAATTCATGCTCCAATAGCTATTGCAGTGATAAGGCTGGAAACTCCCACAAGTCTTGCTCTAGTAGTGGAGAGATGTTGAAGGATGAAGGAGTCTCAATGGCAACAACTTCTATCCAAAATGGTAGTTTAACTAGTTAAGGACTCTATGTAATCCTAGATCCTATGCTACTGGTTTGTTATTTAAATAGAGGATATTGTCCTCAGTCTAAAAGATTTGTAACAGTGAAAACAAAAAATAGAAAATTGTTCTCACTAGCTGTGTTCACGAATAAAGCCTTGTTCATTTTATCATTCCTCTGTTTTTCAATTTGTCTTCTTGGTATCAAAGCCACAGTGAACACAACACAACCCAACATCTCAAATAGCTCAAATAGTATCCAATTAACTATGATTTCTCTCTCTCGAAATGTTGGAAATTTTATTACTCTCAAACTCAGCCCCACAAATTATCCTTTGTGGCGTGAACAAGCCTTAGCTCTTGCAGAAAGCCAAGAATTGCTTGGTCATCTCACTAATGAAGATCCTGCCCCACCTAAATATACCACATCAGATTCCAATAATACCTCAAATGCAGAAATTTCTACACCAAAAATAACTGAAGCATACATCGCATGGCGAAAGGCAGATCGTCTTCTTCGAGGGTGGATTATTGGAACACTCTCTGAAGAAACACTTGGTCTTGTTGTAGGCTTAGATTCAGCAAATACCGTCTGGGAAGCACTAAAAAATGCATATGCCGAAGATTCACAAGAACGCGAATTCACACTCAGGAACAAGTAACATATCTTAGGAAAAATGATGACAAATCAATTGGAGAACATATTCAAACCTTCAAAGGCCTATGTGACAGTCTTGTAGCAATTGGGAAACCCGTCCCAGACAAAGAAAAGGTATTTTGTCTTCTTACTAGTCTTGGCCCACAATATGAAACTTTTACTACTACCATGCTCAAACCACCAAGACCATCATATTCCAAACTCGTCTCACAACTTCAAAGTCTTGATCAACGAAGAAATTGGTTCTCAAACCATGCAAATGTCACCCACGCATTCACCCCTCAAATGGCCTTCTATGGACACCAACAGCAAAGATATCAACAATCTTCCCCAGGATATCAAGGCAAGAAGCAAACATTCACTTCAACAGGAAGAGGATTTCAGGCACAACAACCAAAGAATCAAAACCGTGGCTACTCTCCTAGCCCAACTTCAAGTACTCAACAAAGACGACCTCCCCCACCTGGTGAGCGACGCATGACACCTGCTGAACGAGACCTCTATCGTGAAGAAAAATGTCAATACTGTGGCATAATCGGACATATTGCAAAAGTATGTTGGTGGGTGCCCAAAAGACCGACACAACAAGATGACATACCACAAGCACTGGCAGCACTTACCTTGGACAACACAATTGCTGAAACAGAATGGACATCAGACACATGAGCCTCAAACCACATGACAGGTAAGCAAGGTATGTTAACTAATATTCGAAATTATTCCGGTTCAGATTCGGTTCTTATTGGTGATGGATCTTCTCTACCAATTCTTGGTATCGGAGATTCTAGCATTAAGCAAAAGAATAAAGTCTTACCTCTTCATGATGTCTTGCTAGTCCCTCACTTGAAAAAAAATTTGCTCTCTGTAAGTCAACTAACAACACAGTTTCTTGTTAATTGTGAATTCACTAATGTTGATTTTTGTGTAAAGGAACGACAAACAGGACAACCAGTGATCACAGGGAGGCGCAAGGGTGATCTCTATGTTCTTCCTAACTCGCCGGAGCTTTTTTTTTCTAATCGTTTCAAATCCGTCTCCACAGACATTTGGCACCAACGCTTAGGACATCCCCAGTTCTCTGCTTTACAGTTTTTAAAAAATAAAGGGTTGATTGATGTTATTGGCAATGTCAAATCCGAATCTATTTGTGATAGTTGTCAATTAGGGAAGCTTAGTAGATTACCTTTTTTTGCTTCTAAACATTTAAGTTCTAGCATTTTTGAAAAAATTCATTGTGATTTGTGGGGACCTGCTCCTATTTTATCTATTGGAAAATTCAGATATTATGCATGTTTAGTTGATGATTTTTCTAAGTATACTTGGCTCATTCCGTTACAACATAAATCTGATTTTGTAAGTGCTTATTTAGCTTTTGAACAATATGTCAACAGACAATTTAACAAAACGATCAAGGTTTTTCACTCAGATGGAGGAGGAGAATTCATAAACTCCAAGTTATCATCTCACTTTCTCTCCACCGGAATTATACATCAGGTATCATGTCCTTACACTCCAGAGCAAACAGGTGTGGTTGAAAGGCGACATAGAATAATATGAGAACTTGGAATGACCATGTTATTTCATAGTGGTGCTCCTCTGTTTTTATGGGTAGAAGCATTTTCCACTGTAGTCTACCTAATAAATCGCTTGCCGTCTTCTGCTCTTAACTCTGCAACTCCATATTTTACACTTCATGGCACTCATCCTGATTACACTTCACTTCGTGTCTTTGGTTCCAAATGCTTTCCTTACATATGGGATACACGACAGCACAAGTTTGATCCAAAAACTGTTATTTGCATATTTGTTGGATATAGTGATAAACACAAAGGATACAAGTGCTTTCATCCCTCAAGCAGAAAGTTTTTTATATCCCGCCATGTGGTTTTTGATGAACTATGTTTTCCTTATAAAAAAACTCAGAACCAAAGCATTGCACCACCTACATCACATGTCATAAGCATTTTTGATTCATGGTTGCCTCATACTAACTCCCACACTATCGAAATTAAGTCTCAAGCATTGACACCACCATGTTCTAGTCCACTACCTGCACTACCATTACTCACTTCGATTTCTAGCACTGTCACAGGTTCCTCCTCAAACATGCATGGAAGTCCCCAGCTCAGAACACCACTTGAGTCCGATGTGATACAACCTTCCACACATAAAATGGATGACATGTCTGATCCATCCTTCAACATTTCTCATCTCGGCATCGAAACCACTCAACTCAGCTTGCAATCCCAGACTCACCAAAATCAAATACCACAAACACAACCCTCACATTCTATGGTCACTCGATCTCAAAGCGGAATCATTAAACCCAATCCAAAATATGCCTTGACTTCTTGCATATTCTCCACCAACATCCTTCGTGAACCTCATAACATACGAGCTGCTCTAGCTCATCCGGGGTGGAAAGCAGCAATGGATGAAGAAGTTGAAGCCTTGCATAAAAATCAAACCTGGAAGCTTGTTCCACGCACCACAGACATGCATGTTATAGGCTCAAAATGGGTACTCAAACCAAAACTTAAACCTGATGGTTCATTGGATCGTCTTAAAGCTCGTGTTGTAGCAAAAGGTTATCATCAAGTGGATGGTTTGGACTACACTAAAACTTTCTCTCCAGTCATCAAACCTGCAACTATTCGAATGGTCATCACTATAGCTCTTGTTAAAAAAAGGTCCATACGTCAGCTTGACGTAAAAAATGCATTTCTTCATGGTTTACTTTCAGAAGACATTTACATGGCACAACCTCCAGGAATGGCTGATCCCAAACACCCAACACATGTGTGCAAGCTTCAAAAGGCTCTTTATGGTCTTAAACAAGAACCTCGTGCTTGGTTTGATCGGTTTAGTGCTTTTCTTCTTAAATATGGATTTTTTTGTAGCCTAGCCGACCCATCTTTGTTTATATTTCACTCTAACCTTGGGACACTAATTCTTCTTCTTTATGTTGATGATATACTCCTCACAGGTTCCTCTCCCGCTCTAGTATCAACCTTCATTCAACTCTTGAGCTCTGAATTTGCGATGAAGGACATCATTTCCTTGGCATCGAGATCTCTCACACTTTTGATGGTCTTCACATGTCCCAATCCCACTATGCTCTTACCATCCTTGAGAGAGCTAACATGGTCGATTGCAAGCCTATGAGCACACCTCTTGAAGCCAAAACCAAGACCTCATCCAATACCATCTTGCTCGATGATCCGAGTAATTTTAGAGGACTTGTTGGTGCTTTACAGTACCTAACTCTCACAAGACCAGATCTTACATACAGTGTGAATTATGTTTCACAATTCATGCATGCTCCCACTGCTGTGCATTTAAAGATGGTTCGGAGGATCCTACGATATGTCAAAGGCACAATTGACATAGGTTTACATTTTACTTCTAATACAACACTTGATCTTTGTGCTTTCTCTGATGCAGATTGGGCGGGGTGTCCCACCACAAGACGTTCCACCACTGGATACTGTACGTTTCTTGGCGGAAATCTTATCTCCTGGTGTGCAAAAAAACAACAAACAATCTCTCGGTCGAGTACTGAAGCGGAATATCGCGCCATGGCGAATACTGCAGCTGAACTCACATGGATGTCATTCATCCTTAAAGATCTTCACATTTCCTTAGCATCTACACCAACTCTCTACTGCGATAACATCAGTGCTCTTCACATGACAATAAATCCGGTGTTTCATGCTCGTAGCAAACACATTGAGTTGGATTACCATTTTGTGCGCGAACGAGTTGCCCTTGGACTACTCATTACTCAATATATTTCCACTACAGAGCAAGTTGCAGATCTCTTCACCAAACCCATATCAAAGGCTGCACTCAGTCACTTTCGAACCAAACTCTGCCTCCAATCCCGGCACAGTTTGAGGGAGGGTATTGGCACAACCCATCAAAGCCATCTCAGTGTGAATTGTGGGACTCAAAGGTGTGATAAGGATGACCATAACTATTGAAGAGATAAGGCTGGAAACTCCCACAATTCATGCTCCAATAGCTATTGCAGTGATAAGGCTGGAAACTCCCACAAGTCTTGCTCTAGTAGTGGAGAGATGTTGAAGGATGAAGGAGTCTCAATGGCAACAACTTCTATCCAAAATGGTAGTTCAACTAGTTAATGACTCTATGTAATCCTAGATCCTATGCTACTGGTTTGTTATTTAAATAGAGGATATTGTCCTCAGTCTAAAAGATTTGTAACAGTGAAAACAAAAAATAGAAAATTGTTCTCACTAGCTGTGTTCACGAATAAAGCCTTGTTCATTTTATCATTCCTCTATTTTTCAATTTGTCTTCTAGGGTAAGCAACGAATTTGCTCAGCAAATTAAAGTATACAATAAAGGATATATATCATGAACAGAAGAGTCTAGCTTCTATAGAACTTCAATAATAATCAAAGAATTTCGAAGTAGCTGAATAATAACTCAATCTCAATAATAAAACTTTCTCAAATTTCATATTGAATAACATATCAGGGGTGAAAGAGTAAAATTCTTTCAAAGATTCAATAATATTCAATTGAATAAGAAGAATTAACAATACTGCAACAATATTCAATAAAGTGGGATATATCCAGATTTCATACTGAGTGATCACAAAAGGATCATGAACTAATAGAGGAATCATTAGTTATTAAACTAAATTACCACAGGAATATAAGTTAGTTATAAAAACTAAACTATACTCCTCTGCAAGTACTTGGAGCGACCAACTCCTTTGTACCCTATATTATGCATAATACTCACTAATAGCGCATAAGTCGATTTACGACAATAAAGTTTGTTCATCTCAGTTTTATATCATGAGTCCGTACCACAACAATATAGTTTGAATTGCTTTCAAAGAAATACTATGATTTCAATAAATAAAATTAATAATGATTTAGCCGAAATCAATGACATAGATCTTCCAATAATAAATTAGTTCATAAGATATAGAACGTTTCATGCTTTCACAAATATTAGTCTCGCTAAAACAATTAGCTGAGACATGACTTATAAACAGTTCAAATACTAGAACAAGAATCAATTGCACTGTGTGATAACAACAATAATCATTATAGATGTGAATAACTAACAATAATTATTCACTACCATGCTTGAAAAATAATAACTCAAGTTGAGTTAAAAAACTTGCCTTATTCGTTGACTACTGCTACGCAATTTAAGTTAACTTCTTTTGTAAGACCTATCATTAATAAGATCGATCTTTTTAATTAGAATCATATATCTTAGTCATAATAATTTATCTAACATGTAAACACATAATCATTATTAGATAACACCATATGAATACACAAGTCTAAAACTAGCACAAATCGAGTCTTTAATAGTAGTCAATATAATATAATGAGTGGTTTCCAACAAACAACCAACAAATTAGCTTCCGTCTCGTCTACACTATTTTCATAGCGAGTTATATCGCTTGCTAATTCGTATATACCTTCCCCATATGAAGGAGTCGTTTAGCCCAGCTACTATACATCAACCATTAAAGAGTACGATTATACTACCTTAGACTTAACACTACTATATCATACAACTTGTGAATTAACATTTAGTCTTTCATTTAATAAGTCCTTTATAACTAAGTAAGCCGAATACCTAATCCAGCAACCTAGATTCAAATAACTTGTTTCAAAACTTACTTAACTAATCCAGCAACCTGGATTCAGATTGAATTTAAATTTAGTAAACTATTTTTCAATCTAGCAGACTGGATTAAACTGACCTCCAATCCAGCAAGCCTAGATTCAACTCTCATCCAATTCAGCAAGTCTGAATTCAACTAACATCTAATCCAATAACCTGGATTATCTAACAGACCAATCTAGCATACTGGATTATCCAAACATCTTATCCAGCAAACCTAGATTCATTAATCCTTCAATCCAGCAAGCTGGATTCCCCCTTTTAACCAAATCATCTTATTATTTTTTTATCTTTTGTCCACACATAAATACATGTATTCCATACACAAAAATAATTTTTCAGAAATTTTTCAATTTCCTTTAGTATTTTTCAAAAATCCATTTCTAGTTAATTCCTTAAGAAATTAGCTACCTCACACTTAACTCCAAAAATTTCTAACTTCTGGCTGAATCTTACACATGTTAACGTGAGCCTCCAGTTTAAATTTCGTGGCCATCGGAGTTATACAACTCCGGTTATAGCGATTTTCGTCGAAAAAACGCAAATATTAAATAGTCATAACATGCACATTTTAAGTCGGAATGAGCTCATTTTTGGACACAAGCTAGTTTATCTCATATATTTTCATATTCCAAAATATTGGAATTTATTACATTAATATAGTTGCCAAAATTGCCCTTGAAAAATCCGGACAACCTACTTTTGTCATTTTTTAGATTTTACATCCTTTACTAAAATCAGTACACACGAAAATCTAGAGCATATTTGTTAGTGATTCCACTTGGATCTATTAAAAGACTTATAGATCTAAGTTTAAAAATTGACCACACTCAAAAATTTAAAATATATTGAGAGATATGCTTGTTTTAATTTTATTTATTGTTTTCTCAAAAATCTAATTTCTTAACTTTTGTAATTTTTAAGAAATCTTTCTTGATCTCTCATATTCACCAACATTAAACATCATAAACCATCTTAATACATACTAATACTCCTTAAGACCAAGGATCTACCATGATCCATGATCTATTTCATCAAAACTTCATCAAAATCCAAACAAAACATATGCCAAGAAATACAAACTAGGTTTTTTCTAGTTTTCATTTTTTTACTTTAGATCTAACCTTTGACACTCAAAAGGGTTTGATCTAAACATAATAGACTCATAAACATGTAGATCTAGAGTTTTAAATCTCAAGATCATAAACTTTAGATCATCAAAATCTCATCAAAACAAAAAGAAATAAACTAGATTAAAGTTAAAAATTTACACCCTTGCGTTATGCTATCCTTCTTCTTCTTCCTAAGATTTGATTAGGGAACTATGAAACTTAACAAGAACTCTCCCTCTCTCTTATCCTCTTGGTCGAAATTCCCTTGGCTCTCTCACTCTCTCTCTCTCTCTCTTGCTTTGCTAGTTATTGAAATGAGATGAAAGAGAAATAAATTTGGTGTTAGTAAATTTGGTATATGTCATCTATATCTCCCATCACACTTCTATATCTAAATCATATCTATCCAATATCTTAAAAAATTCTTATCATTCTCTCTCTCTCTTATGATTACATATTAGATAAGTGAAGGGTGGCTCCATTATGCTTGTAACACCTAGCCCACTTATCCACCACAATATAATGTAATCATTACAATACATCTCCATTATTCCTCCTTACCAATTTCGGCCAAGTACCCTCCTCATCCCTTCATTCTGTTTTTTATTATATACATAATACAATGACTAATATACCCCTCCTTGATTTGGGCTAAGCTTGGGCCTTCATTAATCTTTTGGGCTTCCTAAGCAATTATTTGGGCCATGTAAATTAGGCTAGTTCCAATGCTTTTAATTTTTTCTTTCCCTGATTATTTAGTTAGGGTTTCCATTCCCCACATTTGTAAGTTAATTCCTTACTCATATATCTTTAATTTCATAACCCAATTAGACTTGCCTTACTTAGGTTATAAAATTAATTAATTGAGATGTATAAAATAAATCTCTTAGGATTAGTATATATTTTTAAATACTATCATTCTCTTATATTATAACCCATTAGGTTATTTAATTATCATACCTAATATATGTATTAGGTTACATAACTTTATGCTTAACTCTTTTTTTATAAACATATACAAATTAAATAATATATATTTATTTAGTCACAAACATAATCCACAATACATTTATCATTATTGATAAATCCTTATTATATTTAAATACTCATGTAATCATTCACATAACTCATAATATATTCCTTAGTGTATTAACTTAATAATCTCTAACTGGCTTAATAAGTTATAAATACTCACATATTCATATCAATAATTAATTACTTAAATATTATAAATCTATTTAATATAATAATCAAGGCTAACATTCAAACTATGTTAATTTATAACATAACTTATATTAATCTTCTTGGAAAATGTCAAGTATACTTCTTAGTTAATAAATTAACTCTCTTGCTTAATTCACATATACACTTATATGATTCAAGTACTTCCTAAAAAAATTTATTCGTAAAAATTACACATATGATCATGCGAAATTCTCAGTCCTTATAGTTTGTTTCTGTTTCTTTAAATTTGCTTTAAGAAATTTTATTATGATATTATATATAAATGCTTGATATTATATAATTTTCTCTTTGAAATTTCTCCTTCCATGGTTAAACAATTTTCATGCAGAACTTCTTGTTCAGCAGAGTCAAGTAAGAGATGTTGATGCTTTCTTCGAAAAAATTGAAACATTTGTGATGTTAGAAATAGGAGAAGCATACTAAATTGTAATGATCGTTGCACTTTTTGATTACTAGTAATATCTATTTTTAAATTAAAATAATTGCATTTTTAAAATTCAAACAACAATCACTTTTAAATAAAAAATAGTTACAACGGTTAAAACATGATTTGATCATTGGTACTTTCAAATTTTAACTTTTAAATTTTAAAATTTAATATTTTAGGAATCAATATAAGAAACGCACGGCAAAATAAGGATAGAGATAAGAAAACTGTTGTAAATGCTCTAAAGCTCTAAACATAGTATATGCTATCTGCACTAGGATATATATATATATACACGAGGCTGCTCAGCTACATTATATATTTCCCCTCTGCAAGAAAATAAACTCAATATACGGCACTTGTCAGCAGTTGTCTACCATTTGGCTTTAACCATCTGATTTTGGAGTTTAAAAAGAAGGAAATATTTGGAGATGTTCACTAATCTAAAGTCTAATTATGCATTCATCGATCTTCAGCCAATGAATCTAGAGTGAAGCTCGGCAAGGCAGCATTTCTGGAAAAATGGGTTTCGAAGATTACCTCAGGAGATGCTACATTCAATATTACATTTGATTGGGACGGGTCCATGGGTGTTCCTAGCGCTTTCGTTATTAGAGAAACCATCATCACAGCCAGTTTTATCTCAAGACAGTCACCTTAGAGGACTTTCCAGGTCACGGCAGGGTCTATTTTATCTGCAATTCTTGGGTTTACCCAGCACGTCAATACAAAAACAACCGTGTCTTCTTTGCAAACAAGGTAGGTATTTCCAGCCTGAATAAAGAAAATTATATATTATTCGGAATCTCTAGTTCATCACATTAACACTCCAATGGCTTGTTCAATTTTTAGGGGAATAGATGATACTTGATGATGGTTATTGACTCATAAGCAAATGACCATCAGAGAGTAGAGACAAGCTAAGTACCCAACACAAAAACAAAAACATATGATCTCATCATATAAGTTGGTGTTCTTAACATGATAGGCATCTTTAACTTGAATTATAAAGATGAGTTTTTCAATATTGAACTTGTAGAAATTTTTTGTGCAAATTTACAATCCATTAATAGTCCAACTACTCAAGGCACTCCTTTTTCTTATTGGAGTAGCTATGTGTTATTCACTTTTTACAGGAAGTTAAAACTAAAGTACACCAGCACATTCAGATGATTCATGTGTAGCCTTGTTGAAATGTCGAGTGCATTATTTATCATTTACTTAATAGAATATCTTACCTTTTCTATACTAGTAGCTCCAAAATTGATTCAGAGGTAGGAAAATAATCAAGAGAACAACCGACTCGCACCAATTTGTATTCTGTTATCAGACTTACCTGCCACATAGTACACCAAAACCGATACGAAAATACAGAGAAGAAGAAGTTATAAATCTCCGAGGACAGGAGCGGAGGGAGGGGGGGTCCACGGATCCCCCTGTTGCCAAAAAAAATTTTATTACTAAGTATGTGGGAGGGTTCAGCCTGAAATTCGGTAATGGCAGGGGGTCCGGGATGGGGTAAAATGCACAGTTAGCCCCTGAACTTAAGGTCATTTGGGTATTGAGCCCCTTTCTTTTGGTCAACGCAAATCGAGCCCCTTTTTATCCGAAAATTTGGGTATTGAGCCTCCAGGCGCCACATGTGCGTTGACTTCCTACATGGCACTCCAGGCGCTGACGTGGAATATCTAACCTGGTTTATTTATCAAATTAAATTTCCACGTGTTGCTGACGTGGCCGTTTTATACATAAATCTCAAAATTATGGCCAGTCCATGGATTCGAACTCAAAACCTCCAACTTGGAATCTAGGTCACTTGACCACCCGAGCACCAAGGGACTTGCTGTTCATATATCGCAAGGAATAACATTTACCAGGAAACGATTTTGTTCCCCCAAATAAATGAAGACATAACAGTTCCTTCAGATTAAGTCTACTCAGTTCGTTCTTTCTCTTTCTCAAGCACACAGAGAAAACCTAGGGCTCGAACATTGTCGTCCCTCTCTCATCTAAAGATCGATCAATTTGAGATATCCAAAAGTTAGGGTTCAAACTAATTGTCAACATTTCGTCTCTCTTTCTCTCAATTCGTTCGCGTTCAGTGGTCATCATCTAAGAAATCCGTGAGGTATGAAAAGGGGAAAGCAAACTAAAGAAAATAGCAACCAAATGTTTGGCCAAGATTCAAATTCTTCTGGATTCAGTGGGATTTCAGCACAAATGTATTGTGGGTGTGGGATTCGAGTAAGAATGTGTACATCTACAAAGGGAAAAAGTCTAGGGAGAAAGTTTTATGGTTGTGCAAATTATGGTGTAAGTTATTGTATTTATCATAATATAAAATGTTAAATATTTGCAAACAATAGTTATAACTGTTAGTTTAATTTTGTGCAGAGTCAATCATTCTGTGGTTTTTTTCAATGGATTGACTCGATCAACATGTTAGAAGATGATGATAATTCTTCCGGACTGATTAATTTGAAGAGCATTGAAATTGAACTACAAATGATGAAGGACAAAGCTCATGACTTGGAAGTGCAAGTATCGAAAATGAAAAATAAGAAAGTCAAATTGAAGAATGAATTGAAGTATTTAAAAGAAGAAATAAGAAAGTTACAAACTAGGGAGCAGTGGTTGATACTTGTCATTGGGGTGTTTTTTGTTTTGTGTTTGAGCATGTTAAAAACCTTGTTATAATTGTAGTTGTATTGGTGTTTTGGATGATTGTGTTAATGTAGACTCATGTTGTTTGGATAATTGTGTTTCTTTGAATTGTTATTAAGCAAAATAAAGTTTTGAATTGTTATTAAGTAACACAGAGCATCAAATTATTCATATTCATCAAGCCATGTTTTATATAAAAAACAGAGCAGGCAATTTTATGCAAAACAGAGCCATGCTGCAAAGGAACCATATGTACACATACACGAGCACTAGCCATGTGCAGAAACAAACTCTTAAATTAAATTAACCATCCATTTGTACAAAATACTGAACAAGAACTCTGTAGGTACTTCTTCATCATCAGTTTTAATTAGTAATACGATTCTAAAGGATGAAGTACTAACACCATTGTGAAGGATTACAAACTTAGTTTTGTTTTGAGATAAATACATACCCCAAAATACCATAAACATAAGTCAAACACAGACACAAAATATAGATTAGTAGATTGGTATCTTCTACTCCTTGTTCACACTTTCTTGAGTTCCACTTGTGTTGGGTAAGTTGGTTGACACTCCACTTGACTGTCCTTCACGACCTGGTTTTCCTCCCTCTCTAGTCTCTCTGAAGCTGTTATACAATGCTTGAGCCATCAACTGATCCTCGGTTTCAACTGCCACTCTCATAGCACTGGACATCAATTTTGGGGCCTTATCCTTATAATTTGTTCTTTTATTGGGTTCAGTTGCCCTTTCTTTTCCTTTCCCATGCGGTGCAACACTTTTTGGTGGTCGAAAAGGTGCTTGAACTGGTGCAGTCTTGGGGCCACCTCCAGCTAAGTAACATCTCCCACTTGTGGTCTACACACAAACATAGCATGATTACATAAACTGCAGGATCAATAATTATATTCAACTTTGTTGAACAACTGTTAACTTCACACAAACAAACTACTTACATTAATATAACCACCAAAACAGCTAAGTATCATCTCAGCAATATTGGGAATAGAGACTCCACTATCTTCCTTATCTCCCGTGTCAGTTGTAACTATTCTAACATGTTCCTAAAACAAATACATATGTTTAGTTATTAATAATTGTAACATAACATGAAAGAAAACCTTTGTTGTCCCAGACCTTGACAACTTCCTCTTTGTTGCTTTTTTTTGTCTTCTTGCTTTCATCTCCCTTATCTTGTGTAAGTGGTTCCTAAAAGTGAAAATAAATATTTAATTATTTAACTTTACATAAATATATGTAATATAACATTTAAAAAATTGTGGTCAAAACCTTGTCTTGTTTCCCTTTGCTTCTTTGTTTTCTCTTTTTGCCACTCTCTCCCTTATCTTGTCCCAGTTGTTCCTAAAACAAATAATTTATAGCAAGTAACTTAACATTTATAATCAATGCCAACAACTGTGAAATACAGATATAACTTACATTTGTTTCTGTTGTTTGTGGAGTTAACTTGCATGTGAGACGATTGTGGCCAGCTGTCTTGCAAGTACTGCATACCATAATTGTGCCTTTCCTAGATAACTTGTATGACCGACTTTTTTTCTTATTGCTTTGACTAGCTGCATTTGACTCCTCGTGCATCTCCCTCCTTCTGGTCCTTTGTGGCCTTCCTCTTGCTGTCCTCAATGGAGGAGGTAATGGTGGAGTGACATTAACTTTTGGCCAGAATCTTTCCCCTCTAACCACCCTCAACATTTCTGAGTATGCTTTCCCATATGTTTGTACCCTAAACCATTGTGATACATAATCTGCTGGATTGTATCTCATGTAGAACATAGCTGCACATGCATGTACACAAGGAATTCCACTGAGATCCCAAGCCTTACAAGCACATATGCAAAGTTTCAAATCAACTGTGTAACCATCAGGAACAATCCGAGAGGTCACCTCAAACTGCAGATCACCATTAAATAACACAACATATTGGCAACATTCATAAATGTTGTTGTCAAGAATTTTTTTGGGCCTAGGACAAATGTCCCATTTCTTGTTGATGGCTAAATCCCTCTTTTGTTGTAGCCTGGTCATTAATAGTTGTCTGATGTCTTCCAATAACTCAATCAATGGCTTGCCTCTTGATTGAAGTATGTACCCATTAAAACACTCACATAGGTTGTTGTCCACAATGTCACACTTTGTATCTATCTTGAAAAATGCCCTGCACCATTTTCTAGGACTCCTAGCGATCAAGAAATCATAAGCCCCTTCATCTAACTTTTTAATTCTTTCCATCTCATCCTCAAAGTCAACATTAGTTGTGGATTTTGCAGCCCTCCAGAAAGTTTTCTTCAAAGTTATACCTCTATACCTCTTTCTCAGATTGGCATAAATATGCCTTGCACAATTTCTAGTTTCTGCGAAAGGAAAGAGATAAGCTAATGCACCCTCTAATCCCTGCATTACAAACACAAATAATAAGTTAACATATAACATGTATTAGTCAGTATAAGTTATGCAATAACAAACATAACAAATAAAAAGTTTAAAGTCACCTTTTGTTGATCACTAATGAAGGTCCACCCGTCACCATCTTCTAACTTCAAGTCATCTTTGAGCAAGCCCAGAAACCACTCCCATGAGTCTCTGTTTTCTCCCTCTACAACTGCCCAAGAGATTGGAAACATTTGGTTGTTTCCATCTCTAGCCACAGCACTTAGAAGCTGCCCACCACAACACCCTTTTAGAAAGCAACCATCTAGTCCAATTATTTTCCTACAACCAGCTAGCATACCAACTCTAAAAGCCTTAAATCCAATATAAAGTCTTCTGAATTCAGGGGAACCAGAATGGAATACTTGATACAAGTCAACTGTTATCCCAGGATTTGACCTTCTTAACTCCTCAATATATCTATGCAACTTGGCATAATGTTCTCTCATGTTCCCCATCAACTCTTCCAAAGCAAACTGTCTAGCCCTATAACATTTGTCTATTGACACATGAACTAGAAATGTTTTCTTCACATAAGATTGAATATCAACCAGTCTCCAATTCCTGAATTCTTTAAGTTCTGTATTACAATTCTTTGCTAACCACTTAGCATTAACCTGCCTACTCAATAAAGTTTTTGAACATCTGTGTCTTTTCCTTATTGTTCTAAGCTGGAAAGTTTGTTGAAACTGAACTTGACTTCCCCACACTTTCACAGGACATTTTTCATTATTCATACATCTCCCTTTGACCCTGTGTTTTTCATTTTTCACAAATTTTAAATCAAAGCCAGTTGTTAATGACCAATTAACCACTGCACTCTTAAATTCTTTCTTGTTTGCAAATAACATTCCTAACTCTAACTTTGTCCCCATGATTTTGGTGTTGGGGTTATACACTGGGAAAGGGTTTTGCTTCCATACAAGTGTATCATCCTCAGAGTCAGCTTCCTCAGGGCTGTCATTTTCTACTTGATCAGAGTCATAATTTTCAGTATTATCACTATCTGTTTCACTATCATTAGTATCATCATTCTCAGAACTTTGTTCTTCTACCAGAACAGTATTGCCACCAGTTTGATCACCCTCAATGTTGCTAGCTGTTTGATGTTGCTCAGTGTTTGGTGCATCATTAATTTCTGGAGTGACATTTATTGGTTGTTTGACTTTTTTCTTAAGCTCTTTATATTCTCTAGTTCTTTTTCTTGCCTCAATTACTTCTTCATCATCAGTTAGAAACATTTCTTCTTCCTCCTCATCAAGAATATCACTATCACTTGCAGAACTTGAGCCCTCACTAATTTCTTCCACCACCACATCACCATCCCAACCCTTAGCCTGTTTATCCCTATCCCCACCCTGTTTAGCCTGTGTACCCTGTTTACCCCCTTCACAATCATGCTCAAGATAAATCTCAACATATTTATAATCTACAACACCATCTAACATTATATTTAGGTCATCATCATTTCTCAGATTTGTGAATTGCCCACATATAATTCCAGGAAATCTGTAATATATACCAATGACATCAATCCCCCCAAAACCCTCACACCTTGTCTTCAGCTTCTCAAAATCCAATTCAAAATAGTCAATTTGAAACTTATCAATTTTCCCAAAATCATAATGCCAAACAGGATGTAACCCAAATAAACCTCCATAGTGGAGTTCCACTGACAAGGATCTACAATAAAATACCACAAACATACATTAAAAAATATATATGGGCCACACTTATATGACATCAAACACATCAGGACCACAACAAAGCTTTGACTATGGACTATGGACCACAACAGACAATAATCTAGGGTGGAGTCCCACTACCAATAATATTCAATAACATAAACTGCTTCTGTATGGAACAAAAAGACAGACCACATATATACAGACGAGACAATCTGGTTTTACTACCAGACAACAGTAGGACCACAAACTAATATTGGGAGACAAGTTGATATTTATATAATCACAAACATTAAGATAAAGTTCATTAAAGGGGGCACAATAGACAAGGGAAGGGGTTTAAATCAACGACAATAGACATGTGAAGGTAAATAAAGGGGCCTTAATAGATAGATAAAGCAGACTAAAGGGGGAATAAAAGGGGATTTCGTGACACTTACACCATTTCCCCAACACAAAGCACTTTCAAATCCTTGGATTCGTTCAAACCCTAACTAAGGGTCTTCTCCCACGATTGTCGAGCTACTTTAGATGAAAGAGAGACGACAAAGGTCGAGCCCTAGAGAGCTTTAGACTTCGAGAAAGAGAAAGAGAGCTTTAGACTTCGAGAAAGAGAAAGAACGAACTGAGAAGGATTTGTCTAAAGGATCTGATATGTCTTAATTTATTTGGGGGAAAGAAAGTTGTTCCTGATAAATGTTATTCCTTGCGATACATAAATAGCTAGGCCCGTGGTGCTCGGGTGGTCATGTGACTTAGATTCCAAAAGGGAGGTTTTGAGTTCGAATCCACGAGCTAAACATATTTTTTAGAAAAAAGTATAAAACGGCCACGTCAGCAACACATGGAAATTTAATTTGATAAATAAACCAGGTCAGATATTCCACGTCAGCGCCTGGAGTGCCACGTAGGAAGTCAACGCACATGTGGCGCCTGGGGGCTCAATACCCAAATTTTCGGATAAAAAAGGGCTCGATTTGCGTTGACCAAAAGAAGGGGGCTCAATACCCAAATAGACCTAAAGTTCAGGGGCTAACTGTGCATTTTACCCGTCCGGGATGCGCCGAAAAGAAGAAGGAAGAGGAAGAAGAAGGAAAAAAAAGACTTTTCAATGGATGATCGAATGGAGCTTAAAGAACAATTAAAGATGTAGATTTCTGAAATGAGAGGAAATGCAAGATTTTCTATACTAGAAGATGTCAGAGAACTTGCAACTAATATAGTTGAGGTGGGATATCACACTACTTTTCATTTGGTATATCTTCTTATCAAGTTAGCTTTAGTTTTGCCTGTTGTGACAGCTAGTGTGGAACGAGTATTTTCTGCGATGAATATTGTTAAGACAGATTTGCGCAACAAGATGGGAGATGACTTTCTCATCGACTGTTTGGTGTGCTATGTCAAGAAAGATGTTTTTAGACGCATTAATAATGAAGTGATTATCCAACATTTTCAGAACATGAGAACTCACAGGTTGGATTTACCGCATTTATCGTCCGAACACTGAAGAGAGACTCCGTCGTTCTAGTACCGTTACCGGTTCAACAGTCAACAAATCTAGTTGTATTTGTCATTATTTCTATTAAATTTGAACATAATATATTTTGAATTTTCTTCGGTATGTTTATATATATTTTGTGTTTCAATTTGTAATTGAATTTGAGGAACTAATTGAAATGTTGAATTGCTTGTGATTTAGGATTATGATTTTGTTGAATGTTGAATTACTTGTGATTTAAGAATATGGAAAAAAAATCAACGAACTAAGAGGCAGTCGAAAAAAAAATTACATGCATAATCCGGACTCTCCCCCCCCCCCCCCCCCCCCCCGCGCTGAAAATCTCTGGCTCCGCCACTGTCAGCGAAAACGAGTCAGGCGAGCTGAAGGATTGGGATAGAGTTTATGCTACGCATACTATAATGATTTGGGAAGTCCAGATGACGATCCAGAATACGCTCGCCCTGTTCTTGGTGGATCAGAGAAAATATCCATACCCTCGTAGAGAAAGAACTGGTCGCAAGCCAACACAAAAAGGTAAGAAGTGTTGAGTTTGTGGGGTTCAAACCCATGTGATTATCCTATTAAATAAGGAATATTTTTTGCTTGGTTATTTCTTTTTCTAAACCGAGTTGGAGTTGGAGTGATTAGATTAAAAGCAAAAAAAAACAAGGAGATGTATGTATACACGGAATTGACCGCATGTGGCCTAATTAAAAAAGGATTCATTAAGGTTGGTTTTAATTGGGCAAGATATATATATATATATATATATATATATATATATATATATATATATATATATTGGTTCAATCATGAAAAGGATTGGATATATCCAAGTTCCTAAGTTAACACGGAATGGAAAAGAAATTAATAGTATATATATGGCTTGTGCATGCCATATTGGACAGAACACGAAATTCAGAATAGTGAGTGCTCTGTTTTGGGAAAAAGCAACACTGAGTACAGAGAAGAATTGAGAGTAAATTGAGAGGGTTTATTCACAAGTTGTCATTATTTTTTCGGATCAATTAATTGCTCGAAGACTTTAATTAATTCGGAGGTTCTGGGAGGTGAGGTAATTTGAGTTTTCACTCAAATTGAGGTATTCTTGTATTCTTTCAATTTCTTAATATTTCAACTTTTTAATTATAAAATTTGGAAGGACTATTTGTATTCACGGTTGATTATAGTGGAATTGTTCGGAGTTCGGCCCGTGATTTTTACCTCTTAGTTTTAGAGGGTTTTCACGTAAAATTTGATGTCTAGTGTTTGATTTATTTTTGTGCTATTATTTTTTGATTTATTTAATTTTTGAAAGACGGTTAAAATCAGAGGAGTTTTTTCAACAAGAAGCAGCATAAGTTTATCACTTGACTTGGTAATAACAACCCATTTCTTTATTTTAGTAACTACTCATATTGCATGGTTTTGACTATTTATGGTTTCAGCATACATAATGGACAAAGTTGAGCATTCAGAGAAAATCTTTGATAGTACTACTTATATTTTGCTATTTTATGTAAAAATATTTACCAAGGATGGACCCTAAAAGAAATGTTGAAAACAACTATGTTTAAAAAAAAATATCAAACTAATCTTAATTTTCTTCATCTTATAAGCAGCTAGAAAACATTGCCTGAACAGTTTTGTTTTACTGACGTATATCATTACAGATCCTAACACTGAAAGCAGATTGCCTCTACTAAGTTTAAACATTTGTGTTCCTCGGGACGAACGGTTCTAAAATCCCTAGGCCAGATAATAGTGCCAGAGATCAAAGGTTTATTTGATAAGACTCCTAACGAGTTTGGCACTTTCCAAGATGTACTGAACCTCTACGAAGGTGGGATTAAGTTACCAGAAGGGCACAAACTCACTAAAATCAGGGAATGTATCCCCTGGGAGATGCTTAAACAACTCATTCGTTCTGATGTGAGCCAATCCTCAAGTTCTCCACACCATAGACTATGCATTTCCTTTCAAACTCCTATCTTGATGCATTTTTTTCCTGATATAGCACAATGTGATATCCTTCATAATGTTGGGATTTTCACATGAATCCCACATCCCTAACACATTATACTCTCTTCAAATAATTAAATTACGAGATGTCTCTGGGTATTCACTGCAGAGGACAGGTCTGCATGGAGTACAGATGAAGAGTTTGGTCACCTTCAGGTATAGTAACTTTCATTGAATAAGTTATCTTGTGATAGTTTCTGATATTTTGATTCAGGCATTCAATAGTATTCTACCTACCAGGAGTTTCCACCTGCTAGCAAACTAGACCCAAAAGTATATGGCAATCAAACCAGCTCAATCACAAGGGACCACATTGAGAAGAACATGAATGGGCTAACTGTACATGAGGTAAATTTCCTGAATCATTTGTTCCTCTCTTCATCTCTAAATTTGGCGAAAAAGCAGCAGTGTTACCTTTTAGAAATCAGAATTATTAACTTAATTATATTTCTGTTTTCGTGGAAGTACAGGCTATTAAGAAGAACATATTGTTCATACTAGATCATCATGATGCACTAATGCCATACCTGAGGCGGATTAACACGACAACCACAAAGACCTATGCCAGTCGCACGCTGCTCTTACTCCAAGATGATGGGAAACTGAAGCCTCTGGCAATTGAATTGATCCTACCACATGAACAAGGAGACAAACATGGTGCCATAAACCAAGTTTTTACCCCAGCAGAGGACGACTTGGAAGGTTCAGTTTGGAAGCTAGCAAAAGCTTATGCTGCTGTTAATGATTCAGGCTACCATCAACTCATAAGCCACTGGTATGTTTACACAAATAATTAATTTTAAGCAAGCGCACCCGCACCCCCCGCATACGCACAGAAACAAAGCGTGTAAGAAAATGCTGCTCACTAAGCACATGCTAGAGGTTTTGCAGTTCGACATGCGTACCCATGATTTTGATTCTGTTTGCAGCCTGAACACTCATGCAGTAATATATAGAGCCATTTATCATTGCAGCAAATAGACAGTTAAGTGTGCTTCATCCGATATATAAGCTTCTGCATCCCCACTTCCACGATACAATGAACATAAATGCCTTGGCTCGTCAGATCCTCATCGATGCTGGTGGAGTACTTGAGAGGACAGTGTTTCCAGCTAAATTTTCAATGGGAAATGTCGTCTTTTGTTTATAAGAGGCTCCCAAGAAAATTTGTCAGGTCAATGGGATTGGGTTAGTTAGTTGTCCAATATGTTGTCAATTGGAATACTATTCAGATTTTAGTTCATGGCACAATCAACTCATGTATGGAAACATAAGAAGAACATGTACTGATGGCCTTTTTAAATCAAAGTTGGGTCAGTGTATGCATATAGTATTATTATCATTATTATTACTTCTCTCTCTCAGAATATACACAGCATCAACCGGTATAACAAAGAGGAATTTTAAAAAAGCATTGCCGTCTTTGTTTGAAGAAAAGAGATTATTCTTTTTATAAAAATAAATAATTTTATTTTTTGAAACAGAAAAAATAGTTTTAATGGAAGTGTTACTCAGATTATTCTATCTTTTTTTTTTCCGACATAAATCAAAAATTTCTAGGATACCTCCAACGAATAACCTTTTTCTAAAAGGCCCATAAACGAACGAATTATTGAGCCAGTTTGTCCAATTTATGGGCTTCAAGCACGAGACAGATGAGTTAAGTTGGGTTAAACCATAATTTTTTTTAAACTTTGCCACAAAAAATTGTTATAAAATATATGGTTGAATGACACTTCTGTCCCTCTAAGTTGCCACCCACTTTCAAAGTCATCCCTAAAGTTCAATTTTCGACAGTTAAGTCCTTAATTGTTGGTATTTCCGTTCCTTCAACCCAATTTGATCTCAACCCGACCCATTTTGACCAATTTTAACCCAACACGACTTAGTTTGACTCAACCCAAATTTTTAAAATTTTAAAATATAATATTATTTTTAAAATAAGTTTAAAATAATATTTATATTTAACATTTAAAAATAATAATATTTAATATTTTAAAATAATATTTATATTTAACATTTAAAAATAATAATATTTAATATTTTAAAATAAATTTTATTTTAATATTTTAAAATGAAATAATTATTTTAAAATAGCTTTTTTAATATTTAAAAATAAAATATTAGTTTTTTTAAAAATAATAATTATATTTGATATTCTAAAATAAATATTTTTTAAATTAATTTAAAATAATTATTATTTTTAATATTTTAAAAGTAAATATTATTATTAAAAAAAATTAAAATAATAATTATATTTAATATTTTAATATAAATATATATTTTTTAAATAATTTGAAAATAATAATTATATTTAATATTTTAAAATAAATTATTATTTTTTAAAAGTTATAAAAATAATTATTATTGTTGTTTCTGATATTTTTTTCAAAAATGAGTAAAAAGTTTCATAAAATATAGATTCAAAAAAATTACATAAGAAAATAAAACTTTATTTTTAGAAACAAAAAGTTAATATCTTTACCATTATTATATATATTCTCAATATTATAATTTTTAAAACAAAACTAAAAATAGAAATTAAAAAAAAAAGAAGTAAAAGATAAATAAAAAAAATTGATTCAGTTTTTTTTATAAAATAAATAAATTATTTTTTTGAAAAAATTATTATTATTTTTAGGAAAAAAAATTTAGAAATAATTAAGATTTAATCCCTAAAGTTCAAAAAAACATTCTAAATTTTTTTCAGAAAAATATAATTATTTTTTAAAAAAAAATATTTATTTATTTATTTAAAAAATATTGAATCATTTTTTAAAATCTTTTACTGTTTTAGTATTTTAATTTTTGTTTTTAAGAATACATATAATAATGGTAAAAAAAAAAAAAATTCTGAAAAATTTTACAAAAAAAATGAAAAAATCTACTTTCTTTTTTAATAAATAAATTTTAATTTTCTTATGTAATTTTTTTGAATCTATATTTCATGAAACTTTACTCATTTTTGAAAAAATAAAAGTTTCTAATATTTTTTTCCTTGGAATAATAATTATTTTTATAACTTTTTAAAAATAATATTTTATTTTATTTTCAATAAATATTATTTTAAAATATTAAATATAATTATTATTTTAAAAATAATATTTTCTTTTAAAATATTAAAAATAATATTTATTTAAAATATCTTTTTTATTTTAAATTATAAAATATAATTATTATTTACTTTTTAAAAAAAACTAATATTTTTTGTAAAAAGTTAAAAATAAATATTTTAAAATAATTATTGTATTTTAAAATATTAAAATAATTATTGTTTTAAAAATAATAATTTATTTTAAAATATTAAATATTATTTTTGAAAATGTTTAATATAATTACTATTTTAAACTTATTTTAAAAATAATATTATATTTTTAAATATTAAAATTTTGAGTTGGGTCAAACTGGGTCGGCTTGTGTTAAAATGGGTTGGATTGAGGTCAAATTGAGCTGAATGAACGGAAACGTCAACAAAATGCTATTTTAAGAACCTAACTGATGAAAATTGAACTTTTTGGACGACTTTGAATATGGGTGATAACTTAAAGAGATAGAAGTGTCAATCTGTCTAAAATATATACACGACAGAAAAAAAAAACTATATAGAAATGGTCTTAGGTAAAAAAATTGGTATCAAATGGCCTATTTAAGCCCAATTATATGGACTTGAATCTAACAACACACTATAAGTTCACTCAAAATCGTGATGTTATAATACTATTGACAATAAAATTAAAGTTTTATATATAAATCTATCACAAATATATTTCAGTGTAGGAAATGAATATTACACCAACTAGTCAAATCATCAAGTAAACTAACTTATTATGTATAGGAGGACAATGTTTTTGTGATATTTTTAGCGATATTTTTTTTTATCTCAAAAAATATATAGTATTTATGCTAATTGAAATTTTTATAAAAAATAGTGTTTTAAGTGTACAGACCATATTTTTTGTATGTATTCAAATTATACCTAAAATATTATTTTTTATAAAAATTTTAATTAAAATAAATACTATATATTTTTTGGAAGGTACTACAAAAAATATCGCTAAACCAAAAGGACTCTTTATCTTCTGGTAAAGTTTACAGCATGAAAAGCATTTTTAATTAATTTGTGTGACAATTTCCATAAATACACATGATGGTATTCATTCTCTTTCACACTCAGCTAAGGCTACATTCCTCAATTGGAAAGTTCCAAACACTAGCATCTACAATATTATGGTTTTTTTAGATGAAAGGTCAATAATATTTTTATGAAAACCAAACTACCAATAAATAATTAGTAAATGAATGTGATGGTAATAATTAGAAATAATGCTAGAATCACATAAAAACTTTCACATAACTCTCACATACATACACATAAATAATATGGGTCTCACATATCAAGCAAGATCCACAATATTTATGTGTGCGTATGTGAGAATTATGTAAAAAAAATTATGTGATAGTAGCATTGTTGAATAATTAGTGAGTAGTAGTATGAAAATGGCAGAGCTGAGCTGCCACCACCGTGTTGACTGTGGATAAACCGTCTTTAAATGAAGTTTAGACTTTTGTCTTTATTCCACGTTCTTTTGCTAATTACTATACATTGCACGTTGACCTCTAATTACATGTGCACTATCTTCGTCTTTAATGTTGGATTTTTTTTATGGGCATTGTGTACTATCTACGTTTAATTTCAATATGCACAACATAGCGAAATGATAATTTTTTTAAAAGAATCAAAATTTTAAGAGAGTTGCAGTTTTAAATTTAAAACACATAAAATTTTGTCATGAATAAATATAAAAGATTTTACAAAAATATAAGTGCATAAAATAAAGAAGACACAGAGATTTTTAATTGATTTGAAGCATAAGGAATTTCTAGTTCACTCTTCAAATAGGTATAATTCACTAAAGATGAGTGATCACTAAGATCTGATTATTAAGAACAACTAGAATGACTGAAACACTAAAATTTTTTCTAGTCATAAGGACTTTAAACAAGTTACTAAGACTTGATTACAAAGGTCACTAACACCTGAACAATCACAAAGAGAGATTGAGTTGGAGGTGCTAGTAAGTAGATTTAAGTCCAACAATGAAAAACTTAACAGCAAAACAAGTAATTCTAGATTAGCAGAATAGAGTTCTTGAGAGTTGGGCAGCAATTCAACTTGTTCATTTTGTGATCCTTATTGTTGGATTGAATCTAGGTGTCTCTTATAAACGTCATCGAGATTGTCATGTTGGAAATTTGTTGTTCATTTAATGTTCCGATCTTATAAAATCTCTAATAGTTGATCTTTAGAGAGGATGTGTGAACTTGCTTTCGACTGTGATATATCACATCAGACTGCTACAATGATATTCGCACAGATTGTTTTCACTTTACTGAACTAACTGTTTGACACAATTTAATCTAATTTTCTTTTTAATCTTAAAATATTCAATAACTATCTTATAATCTTCGCTATGCAATTCTTCACATTATCAGTCTTTAATTCATTATGCATTGTACGTTGACCTTTATCTACGTTTGTGTTGTTTTCTTGGGGTTTTAAATTTTCTCTTTCTCTCCCTTCACTTGTTAGTTAAACTATGTAAATATATATGTAATTATATATAAATACGATAATAATTCATAGTATGTATTTACTATAAATTAAAAATGAGTAGCATCCTAAACGTTCGTTGCAATAATTTATGGCTGAAATTAAAAATGAGGACACGGCGTCCGCTAGTATTATTAGCGGTCGGGGCTAAACAAAAATGTGAGACTATTATACCCAAAGTGCCCAAAAAGTCAACGAATGGATTGCTCCACCAGATCTGGAAACCCCAACTCAACTCATTCAAGGAGGACAAAGTTGGTTCATATACTGAAACAGCGAAGCAGAAAAATTGAGTAAAATCCATAACACAAGCCACATCGATGAAGAAAAACACGGCCCCTTAGTTCACATCGTAGCTTTCCTTACCTTCACCACAAAAATAGCCTAATATACTTATATTGAGTTGATAGATCTTGTAGTTCAGATACCGAGAACGAGTCCTTAAGCAGTTATGGAGTCACAAATCTGATCGAAGTAGTCTTCATTGTATTAGTTAAAGTCACCAAGTTCAGTTAGCAAGTAACCTCATCATCTGCCTGCACACGATCTTGGCTTCCCGTTCTTCTGCCTGTATACAGAAATATAATATGAATGAGAAGTGCTGCTGGAAAGAATTGTTGATTTGAGGTTCAAGATGAGAAACCCAGCAAAAAGAATATTCTTTCTTTTCCTGCGCTAATAACCTTCAACTCTTATTGAATCCCAGTCTTGGTTTTTGCGAACGCGTTATTGGAGAGCATAATCGACCGAGTCAGTGGAGGGCATTATCGACTCAGAATTTTTTTTAATTCAACTAGCGGACAACGATTTTAAAATTTGAATCCCAGCCTTTGATTATTGCAATGGAAAGTTAGGATGCTATTTGTCTATTTTTAATTCATAGCAAATACATGGGGTTAAATATTTTTTTAATCACCGTATTATAGGTCGACTTACAAATAGATTATTGATTTTTTTTTTTATAGTCAACTAACTGTACTCGATTTTTCTAACACAAAGTTAAAAAAAACGTTAACTCTGTTGACTTTTAACAAAAAATAACACATCAGTTGCTGAGTTGTAAAAAAAAGCCTATGTGGCAGTGATTATGCAACGTGACAGTGATGATGTGGATTTGGAGGAAAAATTTTATGAAAAAAATGAAAAATATATTTTAAAGTATAATCTAAATTTAATAAATTAGCCAAACAACAAGAAAATAAATAAAAAATATATTTAATTATTTTTTTAATTAATATCAAATAAATTTTTATTTATAATTAAGCCATTTATAAAACATAAAAATTAAAAATTTGCTAATTAAAATTAAGGGGAATATGAAATACATTTAGGGGGAAATAAAAAAATTATAATAAAATCAGAAAACTTAGCAAAAAAATACATGGTAAAAATTAAAAAATAAAAAGTGTTATTTAGTTATTTTTGTAATTAATAGCAAACATTTTTTTATATAATTAATAACAAATATAATTGAGCAAATTATAAAATTAAAAATATTTTAAAATTAAAAATCTTAACAAGTATAATTATTTAGGAAATTATAAAAATATACATATTTATAAATTTATAAATTGTTAACAATAGAAAAGCAAAAAAAGAACAAATAAAATCTCATCAGATTAAATCAGATTTAACAAATGTTTTTTTATATAATTAATAACAAATATAATTGAGAAAATTATAAAAAATATAAAATTAAAAATCTTAACAAGTATAATTATTTAGAAAATTATAAAAAAATACATATTTAAAAATTTATTTTTATAATTTTTATTTATTTTATATACATACATATTTATAAATTTATTTTGACATTATATATATGCATTTTTACTTGGCAAATTAATGAATTATTTATAAATCTGATTTTTCTGATTCACAAGCTTTTTCTTCATTTCTTCCAGTGTAATCTTCAGTTGCTCAAGTTCATTGAAATCCAAATTCTCAATTTCCACATCCCACAATCACCTGCCGACACCTTTTTTGTCAATGGCCTTGTCCAGTATCTCTCCTACTTTCTTTTCGGCTTTAAATCGGGCCAAATCCAGATCGAAAACGAGAGGTTTTGAGAGAGGAGAGGGGTTTAAATAATTTCAGTTTTAACCGATTTGTTTTATAATTTTCTTAATTATATTTGTAAATAATTAAATATGTTATGTTGGGTTTTGATCTGCCCATTCGTCCTCATATCAGATCTGAGATTTGTTTATGGTCGGAATTTATGGAGTTTCCTCTTATCAGATCTGAGATTTAATTGTGGTCAGAATTAATGGAGTTTCCTCATCAGATCTGAGATTTGTTTGAGATTTTCATCTACTGATTCATGTGCATCTATCGTTATTCTTTGACAAAATCAGTTGAATTGTTTGTCTCTGCCGGAGGTCGGATGGTGAGGCTGCTGGTGCTCCGGTGGGATGTAGATTATCACCATCGAATTGTTTTGTTGAGATTTTCTTGTTTTTTTGACAAATTTTTTTAATTTATATTATTATATTTGATATTAATTAAACAAAAATTAATTTGATATTATTACAAAAATAATTAAATATATATTTCATTTATTTTCTTGTTTTTTTGGCAAATTTGCTTAATTTATATTATTATATTTGTAAATAATTAAACAAAAAAATTAATTTGATATTAATTACAAAAATAACTAAATATATTTTTTATTTATTTTCTTATTTTTTGACAAACTTTTTTAATTTATATTATTATTTATAAAGAATTAAATAAAAATTCATTTGGTATAAATTTTTCTTTTTAGATCCATATATTCAATTATTTTATAATTTTCTTAATTATATTTGTAAATAATTAAACAAAAATTTATTTGATATTAATTACAAAAATAATTAAATATAATTTTCATTTATTTTATTATTTTCCAATCAAAATTTTCTAATTTTTATTATTATTTGTAAAGAATTAAATAAAAATTTATTTGGTATTAATAAAAAAAATAATTAAATATATTTTTCAATTATTTTTTTGTTTTTTTGGCCAACTTTTTTTCATAAATCTTTCATTTTTTTCATAAATTATTTCCTCAATTTCCACGTAAAAAGCCACATGGGATGATTTGTGCCACATAAGAATTTTTTTACACTGATGCAGCTGATGTAGCATTTCCGTTAAAAGTCAACAGACTTTAACGGTTTTTTTAATTTTGTGTTAGAAAAATCGAGTACAGTTAATTGACTGTAAGAAAAAAAAGTTCAGTTATTCATTTGTAAGTTGACATATAGTACAATGACTGAAAAAATATTTAATCCCAAATACATGCTATAAATCATTGCCCATATAAGTATTTATAAATATATGTATAAACATGTAATTATAATCAAATATTTATTATATATAAATGGTGACAACAGGGTCGAAGGCATAACATGGATCTCACATCCCAGTTATAAAAAAATCTATCCAATTAAAACTCACACATAAATTTAGAATAAATTATCATCTCTATTATGTGTCGAATAAACAAATACTGTGACGCCTCCAAAATAGGTTCAATACACAACCCACTTATTCTGAGTCGTCAAAAAATACATGGTACAAAATTCAAATACAAATCTTTTACATCCAATTGTCGTATACAATACGACCACACATAAAGTGTGAGTTTTAATACCAATACAGTACCCACACTACTTATCAATAACTGTTTTATGAATTAAAATATTTAAAAAATACTCAAGAAAATTTTCGTACATAGGAGGCCATGCTTCTAAGTTATAATAGATATCATAGGACTTGAGAATTAACCTTGGTTGACCCAACAGACCTTAAAGAAGAACGAGAAGATTACTATCTTATTCATTCCAATGGTGGGTATTCTCTTGTCATATAATTATCTCAATTGTCTCAAACTGAGAATTATATTTCAACCATACTCCAATATTATATAAATAGTGCTCATAGATATAATCAACAAGTGGATATGTACAACTATGTCTTATAATAACATGAAATTATATGTGGTTAGACATCTTGTATGATAGTGGCAACACACCCTTCCAAAGTCGGGTTCACCTCACCTAAGTCGGGTCATCAAAATCAACTGTTAAATGACGTATAAAATACAACACACACATTTAAAGTTCTCAATACAATTATATATTGTCATGCTATTTTATAATGTATTGAGAAACTTCAACAGTCACTGACCATTACTCTAGTCCCTTGTTATCCCCGCTCGACCCAGCTACACTCTTATTACCTGAAAGGAATTGTGAAGCAAAAGGGTGAGCACAAATAGCCCAATAAAGAATATTATGACTAAAGATAATTAAATTATCAATGGCCTTCATCAGTAATGAATCAGATCTTTAGAACTTTAGCCCTCAACAAGAAAAAATATGATAGAATACAATAGATAACAAGTTTTAGATCAACAACTGCAGCGGAACAAGCAATCTATTAGAAAAGTCAAGTAAAACATAATGTCTACTATCTTCTCCATGTTAAAAGTTCACCAACAATATTTTATCCCTGTAACATCAATTAACAGTTCCTGCCCACAATTATATAAATAGTTTATGATCATAATTATGTTGATAAATTCCTCTTCGCACACAGGACAAAGATAATTTTTATCATGTGTCTTTACCTGAAACACCAAAGATCATGGTTATACCAAATCATAGTTCATTTACATAATCATGCTAATAAATTCATCTTTGCACTCAGGCCAAAGATATTCATTTGTAGCATCAATGGTCATGATCATGCCAAACATCTGTTCATTTTTGCACTACGGGCCAAAGATATTTAACCGTAACATCAATGATCATGATCATGCCAAACACCTATCCATCTTTACACTACGGGCCAAAGATACTCAAGCTTCATATTTCAAAGATAACGATTTAAAATTTAATAAGAAAATTTAGGTAGATAAAATTTAAGTGAAATGATATTAGATGAAACACAAATCTCAAAGGAATATCTAATCATTTCAGGAATTATAGAAGCAATACTTGTAACCATGTTGATCAATTCACTTTTGCACTTAAGTTAAAGATATTCAATTGTAAAATCAATGGTCATGATCATATCAGTCAACAATTCATCTTTGCACTACTGGCAAAAGAGAACCCATAGTCATGGTTATATCAATAATCTACCCATCTTTACACCTAAGTGAAAGAGAACTTACATCACTATGATTATAAAAATGTTATATATGATGAATAGACATAGTAAGAACGATATGATCAAAACATAGATCCAATTTCAAGAATATATTTCATAAATCAAAGATAAATTGGACAGAAGAAGAAACCAATTTTGTCGTGAATAGTACATCGTGAATAATAACTCATAAATAGTAACTCGTGAATAGTAACTCATAAATAGTAACTCGTGATTAGTACTCGAATGAATAGTAACTTATGAATGGTAACTCGTGAATAGTAACTCGTGAATAGTAACTCATGAATAGTAACTCGTGAATAGTACTCGAATGAATCGTCCCCGACATGAAAAGGTAAAATTTTCATAATAAAGTTCAGACCAATATTCCGGTGAAATGATATTAAATGAAGCGCAAAACTTAAGGAATTTCTAATCATTTCAGGAATTAAAGAAGCAATACTTACCATAGTAAGTTTAAATTTAGGAATATGAAACGAAATATTATCACTTACATACTATAGAGTATGGAAGAAAATATTATTTCTTATGAATATTGAACGAAAACAACATCCTTTACCAGAAAAATAATATTCTTTACCTTAGTAGAATACTAGATCTGACTGAATTATCGGATATTATGCGGAAGAACTCTTGCACTGTTATCAACACTCGAAATATCTTAATACTCACAAGAAATACGCTCAATAGTATAGAGAAAGAAATTTCTGATTCTGGTGTGATTTTCATTTCTTAACTAAGCACCTTATTTATATGAAATGCTTAGCACACCACTTCTGACAATTTTTCCCACGGATGAAATTTCCAAACATGCTAACTTTGAACATCCTGCAGCACACCACTTTTGAAATCCTAACATTCCACATGTTTATTTATATATTAAAATATTTATAATTATTAAAAAGAATTCCTAATTTCATTTTCTCTCTTTCACCTCATTTTATTTTATGCCATTAATTTATTATAATAATGTTACCATTTAAATTATAAAATTATACAATTATATTATCACATTATACTATTTATAATGTAATATTATAATAATATATTTGAATGAATTATTTTATCAGAAACGATAAAATGTCAACTTTCAACAAATGTCTCATCCTAAAAATTTCTCCATTTATATCAAAATTGAATAAATATTTACTTATCATATTTATCAATAATCAATTATTATTCACAATTAATATTGCAGAATCACAATATTGACAACCAGGTCGTTCCTAGGAAAGAGGGGGCTTTCCAATAAGAAATTCTTTTCATTGGTGCGCAATTATATAACCTAACCACTTTTCTCGGCAGAACTTTCTAGACATTGTCAATAATGCTATCTAATAATATCATTCTAATAATATTTGTGATAATTATTGATTTAATAATGTGAAATACTGTGCAGTGGTTACTGTGACAATTATTGAATCAATAATATAAAACAATATGCAATTATCAATGTAGCAATTATTGAATCAATAATATAAAATACTAAACAGTAATTACTGTAACAATTATTAAATGAGTGACTTCTTACGTAATAATCAATAATTAGAAATTACTGTGCAATACCGTGTGCTACTGTGCAGCAACGCGTATTATTGTATTTTTAACCACCGGGTATTTCAACAGTTTAACGATAAAAGTTTTGTCGTTATTTTTTAAAAATGTTATTTTTGTCGCTTTCTATATCCGACAGTTATTCCGTTGTGGGGTCCACCAATGACTGCGTCGTCGTACGAATATTCTCCGACAAAAATAATATTCTCCGACCAAACGAATATTCTCCGACACAACGAATATTTTATACCAACTTGCTTACTTTATAAAATTTGCACATATCACCCTTAACTTTAACCTTTTATCAATTTAACCATTTACTGAATAAATAATAATTATAAAAAAATTGAATACTTTTATTTCATAAAATTCTGGGTCTTACAAATACAATCATAAGTAGCATAAACACAAGTAAAAAAGTCTATAGAAAAAAATAATTATATCATCACATTGTATTTATAAAAAAAAATTCCATAACATTGCTCAAAAAATAATTCTGAATATGTTATAAAACTAAAGAAATAACAAGAGATGTAAGATGACAATTTATAGAATTTCTTTCTCTCTCTCTCTCTTCTTGGTGTATTTTTCCATTAGATGAGTTTGCCTTTTATAGGCAAATAAAGGTAACATATCACATCCATCATCCAACCAAGATCCACAAAATCATGGATTAGACATTGTAGCTTATGACTTTAGATGGGTCTAGTTTAGCCTTTTAGAAAATCATATTATAACACTCCCCCTTGATTTCCTAAGAAAAATATTATGTCTCATTAAAAACCTTGCTAAAAAAACACAGTAGAAAAAAACTTAGCGAAGGAAAAAAGAGTACATATTTTCCCCTCAAAAGGAATTCATTATTCTTTGATGAAATGTTGTGATAAGTCTTTCAGTCGACGCATTTCGATCTTATTCCGAAGTTTTGTAAACGTTGCATTTGGTAGTGACTTTGTGAATAAGTCGGCTAGATTATCACATGATTGAATTTGATGCACATCTATATCGCCCTTCTTTTGCAGCTCATGTGTGTAGAAAAATTTAGGTGAGATGTGTTTTGTTCTATCTCCCTTGATGTATTCTCTTCTAAGTTGAGCAATGCATGCAGCGTTATCCTCATACATAATTGTAGGAATATCTTTGATTGATGATAATCCGAATGACTCTTGAATATGCTGAATAATTGACCTCAACCAAACACACTATCTACTTGTTTCATGTATTGCCAGAATCTCTGAATGGTTTGTAGATGTAGTTGTCATGATTTGCTTTGTGGATTTTCAGGATAAAGCTGTGTCACAATATGTAAATACATAACCAGTTTGTGACCTCCCATTGTGTGGATCTGATAAATATCATGCATCAGTATATCTAAATAATCGCGACGTTGAATCTCTTAGATAAAATAATCCAAGATCTATACTTCCACGAAGATATCTCACAATGTGTTTGATCTCATCCCAATGTCTCTTAGTCGGAGAAGAACTGTATCTTGCCAACAGGTTGACAACAAAAGTAATATCGGGTCATGTACAGTTTGCAAAATACATAAAAGCACCTATTGCACTTAGGTATGAAACTTTAGGTCCAAGAACTTCTTCCCCACTTTATAAAGGTCGAAATGGATCTTTATCAACTTCTAGAGACCGAACAACTATTGGAGTAGTCAAATGGTGAGCTTTATCCATATGAAAACGACTGAGAATCTTTTCAGTATATGTGGATTAACGAACAAAAATTTCAGATACTAAATGCTCCACTTGTATTCCCAAACAGAATTTTGTCTTTTCAAGATCTTTCATTTCAAACTCATCCTTAAAATAAGTAGCAGTTGTTGTGAGTTCTTCAGAAGTACCTACAAGATTCAAATCATCCACATATACAGCAATGATGGTAAATCCACTTTGTATTTTTTTTAATAAAAATGCATGGGCATACTTGATTATTTATATACCGTCTTTTATTAAATAATCACTAAGTCGATTATACCACATACGACCAGATTATTTCAACCCATATAATGAGCGTTGCAACTTGATTACATATATGTGGCGGGGCTTTTGTGATTCAGTCATTTTTAATCCTTCAGGAATTCTCATGTAAATCTCACTATCAAGTGAGCCATATAGGTATGTTGTTGCAACATCCATCAGACGTATTTCCAAACCTTCCGTGGTTGCCATACCTAGTAAAAAATGAAACGTGACTCCATCCATTACTGGAGAGTATATATCATGATAATCAATACCAGGTCTTTGTGAAAAATCTTGAGCTACAAGTCGGGCTTTGTAGCTCATAATTTTATTTTTCTCATTTCGCTTTCGTACAAATATCCATTTGTTTCCAACACCCAATAGTGTTTGAACTACTGGTCCAAATACTTCTCTTTTCAATAATAATTGTAGCTCAGTTTGAATAGCATCTTTCTATTTTGGCCAATCTTTTTTTTTCCGACATTCTTTCACGTTTTGCGGTTCAAAATCTATGTCAGAAATCATAGTAATATCTAATGCTATAGAGAAAATAAATATATCATCAATCATGACTTTGCTTTGATCCCATATTTTCTCATCATGTACATAATTTATTGAGATCTCTTGGTATTCATCTCTTATCTCTTCGGTGAGATCTTGTACTTTTTCTGGGGGTATTTCCACTTTTGAAATAAGTGCTACTTCTGGAGCGGGTATTACTTCTGAAACTCCTTTATTTGTCTTTTGTTTTCGTGGTACAGTGTCTTTTGCACCAACAAGTCATCCACGCTTCTGGCGTGGTTTAGATTCTTCTGTTGCCTTATTTGTCAATTCTTTATAAATGAACTTTTCGATAGCTATGTCTATCTTTGCTGGAGTATTCACTGCAGGTGTATGTGATTTTATCACTTTTCTAGCATCATTAAATGCAGCTGGCATTTAATTTACAATATTTTATAAATAAATAATTATTTGAACTTCAATTTCACATTGTCCTGTGCGAGGATCAAATGAATTTAATTCTGATGCATTCCACTGATATTTCAGAGGATTTCTTATTTAAAAATTTCTCTCCTCCTAACTGTGAAAATACATATTCATCAAAGTGGCAATCTATATAACGTGCTATAAAAACACCTTCAGTTAAAGGCTCAAGATATCTAATAATAGAAGAAGTATCAAAACCAACATAAATTCTAATTCTTCGTTGAGCTCCCATTTTAGTCCTTTGTGGAGGTGAAATTGGAACATATACTGCACTTCCAAAAACTCTAAGGTGTGAGATGTTGGGTATCTAACCAAGAACTAACTGTAGAGGAGAATATTTATGAATAGCTGTTGACCACACTCGAATGATGGCTGCAGTGCGAAGAATTGCATGACCCCAAACTGAGATTGGAAAGTTAGACCTTAATATCAATGGACGTGCAATTAGTTGAAGTCTTTTTATTAAAGATTCAGCTAAATCATTTTGTGTATGTACATGAGGAACAGAATGTTCAATGGTGATTTCAATAGTCATACAGAAGTTATTAAAGGTCTTTGATGAAAATTCTGCAGCATTATCAAGTCGAATTGACTTGATTGAATGATCTGGGAATTGAGTCCGTAACTTGATTATTTGAGTAAGAAGTTTAGAGAAGGCAAAATTTCGAGAGTAGAGGAGACAAACATGAGACCATCTAGTTGAAGCATCTATTAAAATCATTAAATATCGAAATGGATCCAAACATTGGATGAATAGGTCCACAAATGTCTCTTTGGATTCTCTCTAGGAATTTTGGGGTTTCATTATAAACTTTTGTTGGTGATGGTCGAACAATTAATTTTCCTTGAGAACATGTAGCGCAAGAAAAAATCACTACTAGGAAGAACCTTATGATTCTTGAGAGGATGACCAGTAAAATTTTTAATAATGCGACGTATCATAGACGTGCTTGGATGACCGAGTCTTTTATGCCAAAGCATAAATGATTTGGGATCTATGAATTTTGGAATCACAACAGTATAAGACTCAATTGCTCTAATCTTCATAGTATATAACCCAGAAGAAATTGAATGAAGTTTTTCTAAGATATTCTTCTTTCCAGAAATAGTACAAGTGATGAGAAGATATTGATTATCATTTTCATTTGTTGTTTCAATGTGAAAACCATTTAGTCGAATATCTTTAAAATTTATCAAATTTCTTCTTAATTTACTAGAATGTAAAGCATTTTTGATGAAGAATTGTGTCTCATTTGGTAACATGAAACTAACTTTTTCAAATCCCTCGATTAAATTTGATATGCCAGAGATAGTTCCCACGTTTTTCTTAGCTTTGGTTAGTTGTGAAAAATATCTCTCACTTTGAAGTATTGTATGAGTTGTTGCACTGTCTGCTAAACATATATCTTCCATATCCATTAAAGTTGGTCTGACACATATAAAAATATATTAAAATATATATATATTTGATTCATAATATTATTCATGAGGAACACATAACATGTAGCGTACAAAAATAAAAATTAATAATATTATACATGCATAGTGCTTAATTAAAATAAGAAATTATTCGATATCCCAAATGATGCTTTCAGAAGGTCCAACAATGTCACCAAACTTTTCTACATTGTTAGTCATTATTGGAGCATCAGCAATATTCAATTGATGGTTAACAAAGTGTGTTTTTGCCACCTTTTCCTTGCTCTTTTGTGACTCCTGATATAAATTAATCAGATGTCTTGGCATACGACAGGTACGCGACCAATGCTCTTTCATCCCACACCTGAAGCAAACATCTAATTTGTTCTTTGTCTGTGCTGCATTTTTATTCGATCCAGACTCTTGCCACTTCTGGTGCGCAAAATTGCTGCGATTGTGAAATTTGTTGTTATGATGGCCTCGTTATTTTTCCGTCCCCGAAACCTCTTATTATTTTGCCATCTATTATCACGTTTATTTAGTGGAATGACGTGTTGTTAATGTATGGCAATAGGATAGAACCCGTTGGCCGTACTTGATGATTTTTCAACAACAATTCATTACTTTTTCGCAACAAGGAGGATAGACAATAATTCATTGAATTTTGAGAACTTACTTTGTCTATATTGATGTGACAGGATCATATTGGTGGGATGAAAAGTTGAAAGCGTCGTTTCTAATATTTGAATTTCAGAAACTGAATCCCCACACATGGCCAAAGTAGAGGTTATTCTATAGACATTAAAACTATACTCAGTAATTGATTTATAATCTTGTAGCCAAGCCACTCAAATTTGGCAGTAAAGAGAACAACCAATTTTTGATGGTCAAATACCGATTTATAATCTTGTAGCCAAGTCACTCAAATTTGACAGTAGAGAGAACAATCAATTTTTGGTGGTCAAATCTTTCCTTTAGTTGTATCCATAAGGTCAAAGGATCTTTGACGGTTAAATACTCAATTTTTAATGATTCATCAACGTGATGTAGTTGCTTTGTTTCCTAATTCAATAGTCATTTCTAACCCATTTACACTAAGATGTAATTCTACATCAACTGCCCAAGTCAAATAGTTGTCTCCAGAGATTTTCAGAATTGAAAATTATATTTTTGCCAGGTTTGCCATCATCCAAGTCAAATAGTTGTCTCCAGAGATTTTCAGAATTAAAAATTATATTTTTGTCAGATTTGCCATCGTCTCAGTTAGTTGGAGTTTCGTGCTGATAACGTGTTATCAAACTAAAAAAATAACAAGAAATGTAAGACGAAAATTTAGATAATTTTTTTCTTTCTCTCTTTCTTGGTGTATTTTTTCATTAGATGAATTTGTCTTTTATAGACAAATAAAGATAACATATGACATCTATCCTCCAACCAAGATCCACAAAATTATGGATTAGATATTGTAGCTTATGATTTTAGATGAGATTAGTTTAGCCTTTTAAGAAATCATATTATAACAGAATCTATAAAATGTTGTATTTACTCTGTAGTATTTATGAAATTTCCATAGCATTGCTTTAAAAATAATTCTATGTATATAATAACTATAAGTAAAACATAGCACACAAACACTGTTACTATTATCTCCCGTAGGGAACAGTAAATAACCATACAATAATATTTTTTAAAACCAATAGAGTTAACAGATTTTTTTAAATATTTTTTTTAAGTGCAGTAATGAATTTTCCTATCAACAAAAAGATGGTCATATAAACTTATTTTCTCTCTACTCCTAATTTGGTTCGAATTGACTACTGACTTGCGAGGGAGGAGGAGAGAAAAGGCCAGAAGTAGAATGAAGGCTGGATCTTCATTCTTCACGCCAACCATTTGCTGTTCGAACTCTCATATTTACTGCCCCAAATAAATACTATTTAGATCTCAAAATCCTTTCTTTTTTGTCCATGGGGTTTCTGTTTTTTGCCCTTTTTCAACATTCGACCGGACCCAATCATTTATTCGATCAGATTCAATCACGCCCATCTCTTCATCTCGTGACCCAGTGATTCCTATTTGCTAATTGCCATAAAGTTAAGCATTCATTTCCCATATATATAATTGCAAATTCCTATCAGATATATATACAGCAACTGAGTAAGAGAACACAAAATGGGTTCAAAGAAAAAAGCTGCTTTACAAAAGTCTTCTGGTTCTGCTGCATCTCAGGGTCCTGATGTCTCAAATTCTGGCAAGTTTTTCACTTTTTTTCTTTATTTCTTTACCCTTTTGGAAATTAATCTGATTTTTTTCCGTTATCTTTGTTTATATTGATTTGGGTATATGATCTGTTGGGGTTTATAAGCTGTTAGGTTTTGAATTTTATTGTTTTGATTCATTGATTAGCTTGTATTTACCTGAGATTAAATATTGGGCATGGAAATTGTTTTGGAGGTAAAGATCAATGTTTTTAGTTAGAAGCTGTCAGCATTCTGGTACTAGATTATAAACGTATTTAATTCCTCTGGAGTCTGGACTTTGCATCACTGATTTTGACTCACTTCTAGTGGGTATTAAATGTGGGTATAGGTTTATGATTATAGCTAAATGGGTGATTATATCAGCTTGTTTTTTTAAATGCTTTCACCCAGTTATCATGGTTATTTATGATTAGTACTATAGTTGACATACCTTAAATGGTTATCTTATGTGTATAAGGGAGGAACATTTTCCAAGGCTGATTTCATGTTTCATATCACATTTTGGCGATTTGTGAGCTTTATATTTGAAGGAGATTGGAAAAAAGCTTAATTTTTTTTAATGAGATTGGAAAACTAGAAGTTGTGTTAAGAGAAATATTAGATAATACCTTTTGTCTGTTATGATTACATTTTTGCTGCTTAATTTATGGCCCTGTTGGGTTTATTCCTTTGGGCATTCACAGCAAGTATTATCTGTATGTCTTTCAAATAACTTCAAACAGTCCTCTAACTTTAAGTTAGTAAAACATTAATAGTTGACAATGATACTTAGATATTGCGCATTAGGATATCCATAGATACAACTAGAGCAGGAAAAAAATAAGCATAATGTTATTTCTGTATTCTTGATAGTGTATTTAGTAAATTGGTTACAAACTTAGAAATTTCATGGGTGTCCTAGAACTAATGAATCATTAAGTTAATGCTTCCAAGATTTCTAACTGTTGTTTCTACGGAGGTTGGTCCTCTGAAAGCTGTAAATTTTGAAAATCTCAGTTTATGCCCTTTTGGATTATGTGATGTTTTGGAATGGAAATAGAAAGAAGTAACAAGACTGTTGGTGCCCCCAAGCATGAAAGCCTTGGGAGGTGGGTCCAATAATATATTATATCATGGAGAGGCAGATTCTATTGCTGACTATAATTGTATTCATTACCCATAGTCTATGAAAAGTATACACTAATAAGTAAATACAGATTGCTTAGCTTGCCAAGTATAATTGTTCTTTACGCAAAGTCTATGAAATATGTGCCTTTGTAATTGAATCCATTGGAATTTACCTGACAAATGTTCATGGAGCCAGAAGCTGCTTACGAGTAAACCCCGTATTATTCATGGATGGTGCTAACTTGTGAAATCTTCATTCTTGTGCAGACCAGGTAATGCCTAGGTTTACATCTTTTCCTCAAATTAGTTAAAGTTGCCAGCTGTAGCCCCTGATTTAGTTGTTTGCGAATAGTGTTCTAAAAAGCTCTAGGCAGACCTAGGTGGTAGAGTGAGCTTCAAGCGCCTAGGCCTTGTAGGCGGGGCTTAGGCGTTTTCATAAGCGGGGCCTAGGCGGTTTAGTTTTATTACTTTTTATATTTGTAATAAGGGTCCTCTTAACATGTGCCCTTAGGGTACATGCTAAGCACACAATTCAAGAGAATATTCTCTTGAATTGTGTGCATATTCCCTTGATTTCTGTATTTGCACCAAGTTCAAGGGAATATGCACACAATTTAAGGGAATATTCCCTTGAACTGTGTGCTTAGCATGTACCCTAAGGGCACATGTTAAGAAATTCCTTGTAATAAAACTAAGTCTATTTCTTTTGTATTTATAATAAAATTAACGTTGTTTTTCATAAAAAGTTAAACTTTAGGAATTTATTTAAATCATTCTTAAATTAAGGGGCCAAGTTTGAATTGTAATAGTAATTTCGGGCATTTAATAGTTATTCCATCTATTATGTTAAAAGAAAACATGGTAACAACACATTGCCTTTAGGGAGGAGGAGGAGGAAACAAGTTGCAGTGACAATGGTGGATGGCAACAACGATGAATCGCTGTTCAGCTCTAAACAGGATCATTAAATAACATTTTGTAGGTGGAATACGTATCTACTGGCGGCTACTGACTTTCAAACAGATCATTAAATGTATTTCCAGATTGACCCAAAATTTTGAACTCTAATCTTTTACAAGCCTAGATGGACTGATTATTATCAATGGTTTTTTTAATTTGGATGGAATAACGGATAACCTTGTGTCAAAGCTCCTTGACTAAAATGATTTGCAAGGAGATTGACTTTCATTTGCTTGTACTGTACTATAGTTATATATTACTTTGTAAAAATCATATTGCTTGCTGTTGCATTCGTACAGACTGTCACAATGTCATCTGTCATTCAACGCTCTTTTCTTCACCAAGGGAATTGAAATAAAGATGTAGTAAAATCTACAACAACTTGAAATGATAGTGTTTTTTTTCTTGGATAGTAAAGGCAAGTCTGTTTATTAAATTCCATTAAGTTCCTTGGGCTGATAGAATTGCTATTTTTTGTAGGACTTCATGAGAAGCATCAGCAGGAACTAGAAAATTTGACACTAACAAGACAACCTTTTAGAACATTTAAGTTTTTCATTTTGGCTATGATTCAGTATCTGAAGCAATCGATACTATATCTTTTGGGGCATGGTGTTTGGCTTATTCTTCTGAGTGCGCTCATGGTGCTAGGTGGGATTCTGCTCGTGAACATTGATGGTCCTCATGAAAAGGTCCTACAGATTTTCAAATGTTTGCAGCTTGTTTTTGGTTGTTATTTTATTTTTAAAGAACATCAACATATTAGGCAATCTGTTGTAAAAAGCACAAGAAACCTATTATTGTTCTCAAAGAAGCAGATGGATAAATTCATCATTGCAAGGTTTTAAGACTCTTACATCGTTGAGAGATATTGTGATTCAATGGGATTTCCTAATGGTTTAAGCTCAGATCTCCTGGACCTCCATGTTGAGGATGATGATTTCTTAAACATTTTGATTCTGAAATATAAGTTTTTGACGTGCATCTAATTTGCAGTCTTGATTCTTATATATAATGGTTATTTTTCTCAATATTTGGAACAGCACATTGAGGAACTTTTTCAATACTTACGATTTGGACTGTGGTGGGTGGCCCTGGGTGTTGCATCTTCTATTGGTCTTGGTGAGCACAACTAATGCACTTGAACATGGTGCATTTGGCATTTTAATATCTTCACAATTATTCTTGTTGAAAAATTTGGGATTCCTTTGGGGTCTTGAATGTTTAATCTTACATGTAGATTTGTGCTTACCAATTTTAGTCTTAATCTCTTTGAATATTTCTGCTATTAAATGTAGTCACTTTGGAGAGGGAAAGACTAAACTTTGCAAATTTGGAGCTACATGTACAATTAGAACAAAGTTTGTGTGGGCTAAGTCTGTGCATGTAGAAATGTATCTCTGAAGCACTCTTACAGTATTGAAGATCTTTAAATCTTTGTAGGGGGCACATTTCCCCCTGTCATCAACCGTATATCCATCGTAGAGATATTTGTCAACTTTGACATGATGCTTTGTTTTTTTTTTTTTTTTTTGTGTGTAAATAAGTCCTGATGTACCTCATAAATATAAAGCACAAACAAAAAGAAGAGAGTTGGATACTTGGATCGAATCAGAATATGTGATAAATGCTACAGAATTTAATCCTAATATCTTTATTAGGATTGGCGGTATCCAACCAAAATAATACTTTTAAAAAAGAAATGGCCATGGATGATTCGTTGAAAATCTTGGGACCTGGAGTGCTATCTTTTAAGAATGAGATGGTAATATCTAAGGCTGTAAAATGAGCAAACAATTCGGGCTCGATTCGTACTCGCTCGACTAAAAGTTCGATTCGAGCTCGACTCGAAATATAAATGAGTCAAATATGAGCAAATTTTAAAGTTCGATAAATTACTCGAACCTCCTTAAATTGTAATTTTCTATTGATACTCGGATCATATTCGTTCGAAAAGTTCAAACTACTCGGGCTCGATTCGGAATCATGCTCGACTCGGTAGCTAAATGAGTCCTCAATCAAACCTTATTTTATACTCGATAAATTTTGTGAACCAAATCTGAGCAACTCAATACTCGGCTCGACTCGGTTCGTTTACACCCTTAGTAATATCATATGAAATATTTAGCCGTTTCAGTAATAGTTCTCTTTCTTAATCCTTCTTCTCTAGTATTCTCTTTTAATGTGCCAATATGTGCGGGCGGTTGCTGAAGGGAGCTTAATAATGAATTCTGTCTCTTTACAAAGAGCTGGGAATATTACATGATTTTTTTGGGCTTCTTCTGAGGTATTCGTGAGTAGGAAATCCTCTGAAATCAATTGCCTTCTGAAGAAGCTTCATAGTATTTTATTTGCTTTTAGCTATCTAAAGATCTTCATATTTGTCTCTTTTTACACATTTAGATAATAACAGATTTGTGAACCTGCTTAAAGTATCACTGACGGAAGTGTGATGTTGTCGTGTTGTTTTTCTTTGGGCAGGATCTGGTCTGCATACTTTTGTCCTTTACCTGGGTCCTCATATTGCCTTCTTCACGATAAAAGCGATGCAGTGTGGTCGAGTTGACATTAAAAGTGCTCCGTATGATACCATACAATTGAAAAGAGGGCCTTCATGGCTTGCAAAGGATTGCTCAGAATTTGGCCCCCCTATGTTTTCATCTTCGCATGGTTTGCGGGTTCCACTTACCAGTATATTGCCACAAGTCCAGTTAGAGGCTATTCTGTGGGGCTTAGGAACTGCATTGGGAGAGCTACCTCCATATTTTATTTCAAGAGCAGGTATTACCCACCAATGAAATTCTTGTTAATTTCTTTAATTTAATGTCACAAGTACCTGGTAGTAATCTAGAAATGTTAAACACTCGAACCTTGGGAGTATTTATTCTTTAGGAGTAATAGAAGTCTTAATAGTTTCCTGTAAATATATGCCAAGTGTCCCCACATTTGTGGAACCAACATTCAGCATTGCCTTTTTCTTTTTCTCTAACAATCAGATGCTGGGGGTTATGATATATCCCTGAGAAACCTTAGTTGACATAAGTTGAGGTAAAAATAAGTTGAGGTAAAAAAAGGGTAGTGAACAAGAATAGATAATAGTTTATTTTATTAATAACTTCAAACCATAGCTTTGTGTTCAGCCGATTGGTTCAAGTATAAATTGTTAATTACGACTTGTGATAGTGTACATCCTCTCTCTCTCTGTGTAATACACACACACGCATATATATACACATATATATCGTGCTGTTTTGTGTATATATGTGCATGCTTGTGCGGTAGAAGCAAAGCATCAGGGGGGCAAGGGAATTTTCAATTTTATTATTTACTGGCGCCTGTTGTGGCCTTGTGGGGCTCTAAACTATTTAAACCTTAGATTCACACTGAAGCATAACTGGTAAGAGCCTAAGATATACATAAGGTAATTTTCTGTGTATGTCTGCGATTCTAATAATCTTTGGCCTAGATGGAACTTACCATCTCCGGCTGTTTGCTATTGGAATTCTTGAGGCTTGGAATTGATCTTATTTAGGTTTACTGCAATGTTATTAAGGTTATACTCTATTAAAAATGAATAAAAAATAATCAGTTTAGAGGCCAAAAATGTGTGGTTTGAGTAGTTAGTGGATTGTCATGATGCATAGAGGCTTGTCTTTAATGTGTTGGTGTCTCTCTGACATAGCAGTATTTGTCATTTACTGGGACTATTTAGCCTGCATTTAGCTAAAGTACTATCCTGTTATTTTTCAACTAGTCAAAAGGAAAATTACGAATATAATCTACATTTATATGCAGCAAGCTTGTCAGGTGGCAAATTGGATGCAATGCAAGAATTGGATGCATCCTCTAAAGAAGATGATGGACCAGCTACTCGTGTGAATAAATTTAAGCGCTGGTTCCTGTCACACGCACAATATTTGAACTTCTTTACCATATTAGTGCTTGCTTCGGTTAGTTTAATTATACTCGTCCATTATCTGACACGTGGCTTCATAGAATAGTGGTATCAATAACTGCACAGTGAAATACAGTATATATATTGTGTGACATTTGAGTTAAATCTATTGAGTTCTGGCTCACTATATATAAGAATTTGTTAACAAGTTATCTGTTGACTAATTGAAGTAATGTTTTAGGTGCCAAATCCTCTATTTGACCTTGCTGGCATAATGTGCGGACAATTTGGAATTCCTTTCTGGGAGTTTTTCCTCGCAACAATGGTTGGAAAAGCAATTATTAAAACTCATATACAGGTTTGTAAAGGTCTTCTTCTCAAATACTTGGTGTCTTGGACACAGTTTGGACTTTGATCGAAGTTTGAAATTCTTAACGCTCAATGGGTATTCAGTGAGATATATTGAGTCTTGCTCTGCTTTTATCTTTTTGCGTTGTGTTGTAGAAGTTAGCTCTCTGTATTTGTTAATATAAATGTAGATATATGCCTAAATTGGTTTGGATGTAAAATGACTTCATTATGAAGATATACTGCTTAGAGCTTGTCACTTGGTGAAATCCATGGTTTCAGTTTTCATTTTATGATTAATTATTCTTGTGCAGACATTTTTCATCATATCAATCTGCAACAATCAACTACTTGATTGGATAGAAAACGAGTTGATTTGGGTGCTTAGTCTTATACCTGGTTTTGATTCCATTCTCCCCAACCTTGTCGCCAAACTGCATGCAATGAAGGACAAGTATATGGCAACCCCACCTCATGTGACCTCAAATATCAAGGTATCCCTGGTAAATATTATGTCAGTGCCGTATAGTAAATATTGGGTCGTAAAGTTTTCTTACTTGATCAAATTCACACTTTTGATATTGGGATTCTGCAATGTTTTCTTCCATATATATCATTCTCAGGTGAACAAGTGGGATCTGTCGTTTGCTTCAATCTGGAACACTGTTGTTTGGTTGATGCTCATGAACTTTTTTGGTAAGATTGCGACTTCAACTGCGCAAAGCTATCTTAAGAAGCAGCAGGAGAAGGACTTGGCTGCCTTAAATCTCAAGTCTCGAGCAGCAACTACCTCAAGTGATACTGATCATCATTCATCTAGATAAACCCGCAAAGTGACATACATTTTCTTTTAGAAATAGTGGTTAGAAATTTGTGTGACCGCCTGCCTGCCTTCAGGAGTCACTACCCAAAAGCTTTCTGGGCAACAACTTGACATCAAAATCGTGTTTAGAAAGCACAAAAATTATAGTAGTTTGTAATGTTGGGAATCGCTTTGTTTTAGGAAAGAAATTCAACCGTCGTCGTCGTTAACTTGTATTATCAGGATCTCATTATTCTTGGGCAATGCAAGACAAATTATTTAATTGTCCTCTTTGTTCTGCTCAAACTTCTGGACTTTATTACCTCTATCTAACAAATACAGCAAGAACAGGCTTTTAAACTGTGGAATTGGATTCCAAAATCCAAAACAGGAGATCAACCTTTGTGATACCAAGTTAGTTGGTTGTAATGTTGGTGTTCAAGCTCATTAAAAGTTGAAGTTGGTGTCCAAGCGTTAATAAATAATTTTTTTTTATTGATTTATTTTGACCCCCTCTAAAGATGTTTTGGTTCCGTCACTGTAGTTGTAAATTCCGGCCGATCAACCTTTGTGATACCAAGTTATTTGGTTGTAATGTTGGTGTTCAAGCTCATTAAAATTCAGGCCCTAACCCTGATTAAAAGAAGATCAAAAACCAACACCATACATGAACAAATTGATGTCATACTCTAGCATTCCAGAGTTGCAAAGTGCCAAATATTGGTGGGCTATAAAATCAAGACTCTTTATTAATGGCATTATAAAATGACACAATTTTCTTAAATTTGTCGTCATAATTTTATTATCATGTGTTACAGACGGACGATGGTCCGTAACACCATGTCACTTGTAAAAAAACTATAAACTTTATTTTGAAGTAAACATGATATATTTATATATATATTTTACATTTCATGGAGTCTTACAAATTATGGTTCTTGATATTCAAACCTAACATATTCACTACTTGCAACACGTAATGTCTCTAATTATATATTAACAATAAGTCATAAATTAATTCTCAACTTTAATTTAATTAAATCGATGCAGTTAGAGCATTTTGCATTGGACTATGTCCTATGTGTCCATGTGGAATATGTCTTAGTAGTTTAATTATACTATTAACTATGTAGTAGTTAAGTATTTTCCAATTGTAAAGCATCCCAAAGGGGTAGATTATTTCTTTTTAATTATATAATATATAAATTATGATACAATCTTAGATCAATCTATAAAGCAATTATTTATTTATTGTTTCTCTAATTAATTAATATATATTGCATGAGGGTGATGTCCCCATATGATTAATGAGAAATATATTGAATAAATATTAAACTAGGGGTAAACCATAGGATGACCCTTTGCTTATTAATTATATATATTATTATTATTATTATAATTAGTTGCTTCCAACTTTTAAAGCTCCTCATGACCCAACCTCTTTATTAGTTAATTAATCAACATTATCATCTTTATTTAAATATTTTGACACGAAGTTTTGTATTATATTATATTATATATAAATATTTAATTAGTACCTAAAACAATATTTTAATGGACAAGCAAATGAAGAGAGTGGGGGTGTATTTTGAAACATTCTGGTGTATATACAATGGAGCTAAAAATATATTTATAAGATAATAATGATTTGATAGGTGTCTAATTCAAAGATAAATAAATTACTTCATATTTTTAGTGATTACATTGTCAATAAGCACTAGTTTATGTTAGTGGGAGATCCGATGTAACTTATAAGATATATCAACTACTTCTATAATTAAGTTACACCATAATAATAATAATAATAATAATAATAATAATCAATATAATAACTAAATAGTTGTATGAAAAATTATTTTTCTTTTGTTTTATGGGTTTGTTTTGATGTATCAAAGTATAATCTATGAATTTATGCATATTGCTATTTTTATAAAAATTTATTGAGAAATTTCGCGGTGACCTTTAACTAAATATTTTTATTTAATTTTGCAATCTGTATTTTTGAATGGAAATTCAACGCGGTACAGAAAAAAAAAGGTCTTATTTTTTTATAAAAGAAAAAAATTAGTTGATTGGCTTTTCAAGCACTATGACAAGCTTTTATAACAGTAACATTATTAAATTCTATGTATTTCTAAACCTAAAATTGTTGAAATTAATTGGATTTTTTTTATTGGTAAGTAGGGCAATTTTATATCATGGCACATGGTTAAGTAGACATTAACTCCCAATATTGATGCAAAAGAGGATCCTTATACCTATTTGACTGATTAATATAATTAGAATTATTTTTTGTCCTGATCCACATCATGTATAAATATAATTTAAGGGCCTTATAATATTTTAATAATGATGCACCCCTATTTTAATATTCATGTTATTCCTAGTAGACTAGTATTATTATACAATGCTTCTAGAGAATCTCTTGTTTATAATATCATAATAATTAAAACGTACTGGAGGCCTTGTGAGAATAAACAAATGCCCTGCCTTGTTTAAAATAATATTCCTTAGAATATATATCTAAATTTGTAGTAGTTTTATTAAGTATTTAATTTATTATTCATTGCAACACCAACATATTGCTTTAAAATTCATTAAAAATTAATTAACTCTCTGTGAAAAGGAAACCTTCATAATTTTATAGTTTTATAAATTTGTATTTATAACAACAATGTTATTTGGGTGTAAAGAAGTCATTACTCATCATATAACAACAATATATGACGAGTCTGATTTGATAACATACCAAGCTTGTCTGTTACGGTGTGTTGCGATTGATAAGTCTCTTTTCGTAATATTACATTCTGACTGGACAAGTATTTTTTTTAAATATAAAAGAGTTGTATTCAAAATTATGAACACTATATCTTGAAATATATAGAATAAACTATAAAATTTGGTAGTAATATAAGGTCTTATTTAACCGCTATATATTATAAACTGCAATTTTATTATGCGTAACTAGGAGTATATATTTTAGATCACTATTCTATTCTATATTATAAAAAGAGTATATATTTCACAAGCTATTCTCAATGATTTTATGGACTGTGATACAAGAATAATGTTAGTATCACATAAAATATAGTAATATAACTCTCGTATATACTGTTGATGTGATAATATGTGATTTGTTGTTGAGTTAAGTAGGTCATGTCAACAACAAATCACATACTGGCATGTCAGCAGTATATAAAAGTTATGTAACTATTTTATGTGATAGTAGCTAAGGCTGTAAAATGAGCAAACAGTTCGGGCTCGATTCGAACTCACTCGACTAAAAGTTCGATTCGAGCTGGACTCTAAATATAAATAAGTCAAATATGAGCAAATTTTAAAGTTCGAAAAATTATTTGAACCTCCTTAAATTGTAATTTTCTATTGATACTCGGATCATATTCGTTCGAAAAGTTCAAACTGCTCGGGCTCGATTCGGGATCGTGCTCGACTCGGTAGCTAAATGAGCCTCAATCAAATCTTATTTTATATTCGATAAATTTTGTTAATCAAATCTGAGCAATTCAATATTCAGCTCGACTCGGTTCGTTTACACCCTTAATAATAGCATAATTGGTGATCTAATTTGTTTCATTTCCCACTAAAAAAGTGTGACCATATATTAAGGTTGGTCCCATGCCTGTTCAAGTAGGTTTTCTGAGCTAACCAATTGTGAATTACGCGTGAAATTAATTTTGATTAATTGATTAACACATAAGGGTGTAAATGAATTGAGTCGAACTAAGTATTGAGTTGTTCATATTTGGTTCACAAAATTTATCGAATATAAATAACGTTTGATTGAAAGCTCATTTAGTTGTCGAGTCGAGCACGATTCTTAATCGAGTCTGAGCAGTTTGAACTTTTCGAACGAATATGATCCGGGTATCAATAGAAAATTATAATTTAAGGAAGTTTGAGTAATTTATCGAATTTTAAAATTTATTCATATTTGACTCATTTATATTTCGAGTCGAGCTCGAATCGAACTTTTAGTCGAGCGAGTACGAATCGAGCCCGAACTGTTTGCTTATTTTACAGCTTTACTAACACAGTATCGATACACAGATCAAGAGATGATGTCAATATTATATTAGTTAATTAACTAATTTAATATAAAATTTTATCATAAACTTAATTTCATGATAACCAGATCACTCAATCAGCTTCCGCGCTTGCATGTAATTCGGCTGTTTAATTTATTATTGTCACTTCAAGGGGGCTAAGCTGTACTGCTACATTTCCCATGCGTTTTCTTTTCAAACACCCATTATAAAATTAAATATATATTTTAATTTTTTAGAATTAATTTATAAAATTTTAAAATTAAAAAATTTATATAATTATTAATACTCCATCCCATCCCTTTCAAAATTAAAGAAACAACTTGACTTTTAATATTAAACGACAATATATTAAATTTTAAATCGATATGAATTTAATTAATTTTTGTTGATATAATTATTATAACTGTAAAATATATAATAAAAATTATTTTATTTAATTTTTTATAAATTATATTAATTTTAAAATTTAATATATTGTAATTTAATATCAAAAAGTTTGTGTAAGGTGCAGCTGTAGTTATAGTGTGGAGATCATTAATTATAAAAAGTGTATCAGCCATCTTTAAACCTTTCTACTGTTTCCACACAACACCAAATAAGTAGTAGGAGTACTTCTAAGTCCTAACTATAAAGTATTGGTTGAGTATTATACAAATATAATAATCTCATTTGTAAATATAATAATTTTGTTTGCAATATAAATAGAAAATTTATTATTTTCACATCACTTTTTAATATTTTCACATTTATGACCCACATATTAGCTGATAAAAATTTGATATATATGAACCATACGTGTGAAAATATAATTTCTTATAAATATAGTCCTAAATTATAATTGAAATTTTCTTTTGTGTTTAACTCCTCATTAAGGAGTGGAAATTTGGACTGGAGTTTACTTTTGGTTGAAGCAGAATATTTTATTTTTGGCTAAAAAACTCAAAAGCATGGTGTACAAATTTATCCGTAAATTTATTAATTAATTGAAAATATAATTCCACGCCACATACTTGTTAGTATTAAAATTGTCGCTAATTTTATTTTTGTCTAAATTTAAAAACAATTCATCTCATAGCACATCCCTAACCGAAACAAGCATGATGCATGTGCATGTTTTATAGTTTAGTAGTATTTATTAGTATATAAATAAATTTACCCACTTTGTCTCGTTCAAATCAATTATGCCATTATGTCTCATAAGCACCTAAAAGAAAACTTTTTCAAAGTTTCAAAGATAAAGGCAGTCACTTAAATAGTCTTAAATGATCATATTTATTTTATACTCTCCGCAAAAAAAATTATAAAAAATAATTTTTTTTAAAAATATAATTAATTTTTTTAAATTAAATAAAACAACAAATAATAATAATAAAAATTCATGTAAAACAACATATATTAATATATGTGACGGAGAGAGTAGTATATTAAACTAATGCGGCATGTGGGCTCCACCTCAATTCATAGATTCTATTTGTAGGCCCCCCACCCCCACTTTATCAATAAGGAAAAGAACACAAAAGAGAGAATAAAAAAGGAAATAATGGTGGGTCTTTAAAGTGGAATGAAACAAACTAATAAATACATACCTCACCAAAATTTTACTCTAAAAAGGCTCATCGCTCGCTACATGTCCAACTCAAACCATCACCATGACAAAAATCATTTTACATTTAAATCAGCATATGAAAAAGTTGGTTACACGTGTATTAAATATTTGAGGATAGTTATGGTCAAATAAAAATTCAACTGATAAATGTTTATTAAAAATAAATAAAAAAATCGACACGATGATGAGTACAACTCGTGAATTTTCTAGTATTAACTTGAAAACATTTGTTTTTTAACATAACATATATAATAAAAAAAAATCACCGTGAGTAAGAAAAAAAGTGGTAGTAAAAAGCAAAAAAAAAAAAAAAAATTAAATAAGAAAGAATCCCTCCTTTTGGGGGCAATATGTCTGGACGGACACATGTGTGGGTGGCCACTCATTAAAAAGAAGGCAAAATGGAAGTCCCCGCTAACACCTTGAGCTTTAAATTACAAAGATTTAAATGCTTGGAAGAAATTAGAGGAACATATAATAATAATATATTACTATAAGTTTTATGTCGACTTCTAATTTAAAGTTAAAAATAATATTTCTTGCTTTGAAATAGAGAAAGAAAATGAGTCTATAATTTTAAAACTAAATAAATGAATATCATTTGATGAAAAAAATAGAGGGTAGTAATTATAATTTCCCAAACCTTATAAAACAACACTCCCTCCATTATATAATAATAGACTTTTTAGAGGAAAAAAATATGTTTTAATTTATTTATCGGTTATAATTTTTGAAGAAAATAAATTATTTACTTTCGATATCAACCCTAATTTTTCTTATTGTCTCATATTTATATTAATAGTTTTTAACTTTTCAATAATAATAAAAATTTACATAAATTTTAATGGTTAAATAATAATATAAAATAATTTTCTTGATTATTAGTAGTATTATTATGGAGCACGTGTTAGAGACTGACAAACCCCTTTTCCTTGCTGGCTGCTGCTATTGTCAAGTGTGAACTAATAATTTGGTGCACTTCTAGACTCTAGTGGCTCCGTTTTCCTAGAATATACACTAGTACTACCTGCTAAACACACAATAATCTCTCATCTTATTGTATTATCATCTGTCATAGGTACGTATACTTTATTATATACGACCATATGGGACATCGGTAATAATGGCTGGCCGCCCCACCTCACTTTAGTGCCAAACAAAAAAGTCCCGAGCTGTACTGCAATTGAAAGTTCCGTTGCCTTCTTGGCTTCTTCCATACAACACACAAGCTACTCTCTCTCTCTCTCTCTCTATATATATATATATAGACCCTACCCTACCCTACCCTACCAAAAATAACAACACAATCTACTCTCATAGGATAGTATATAAATAATCATAATACATGACAGGAGGAGATATCATTCCCTTAATTTAATCTACAAACAAACTAAGCAATCATACCTCGTCGCCGCCTTCAAAACTAGAAGAAGACACACACGGCTCAACTTCTCTCTCATTGGTCTTTTTAATTGTGTAGTTATTAGTATAAAGTCTTGCCGGTGGTACCACACTACATAAAAAAAATGAGGCTCAAACACTCCAATTGTGCTTGCTTTGTCCTCTCCCAAAGAAAAAGCAAATTGAATCATCATCATCTGATTCATCAACCAACAAATTCAATTAAAAAAATGTGAGGGTTACTCTTACTTATATGAACCAGATACTATATAATATACACGTACACCCTCCATTACATATATATATATATGTATGAAATTTTAAGCTTCTCTTTCTGTCCGTCATGATAACAAAAAACCCCAACAAAGGAAAAACAAAACATAAGAAATATACCAAGTGATGGAAGGTAAAATTCATCTTCAATCCTGTTGCTTCACTTTCTTCAACATTTTAACCCTTCTTGCAATGCAGAACATTAGGCAGACTTCCCTTCCTCATCATCATCTCTCCATCAAAAAAACCAATCAATTGGATTAGCAAAGTTCCACAATCAATACTGTCAGACTATAGACAATCCCACACGCACCAAGGTGCACACTGTCATACCCATTGCCTCATTGATTCGGTTCTCAACCGAGGGCAATCTTTGACCCACTCAAAAAATTGCAGGATGCTAGTTCAAAGCTTTTTGCTCCGAACGTGTGGGAAACCTTGTCCAGCTTCGACAATGTCGATGATGATCTACTTTCATTTCTTGTCAGGCTGCCAAGCACGTATGCAAATCGTCATTTCCCGGTCAAGAAATTGGGATTCCCTTGCTTATAAATTTAGTATCCCCATATTTACATCTTTCTTTTTCTCCTTAAATGGGGAATTTTTATCAGATATTTAAAGACGAAACTACTCACCAGCTGGTTGTTTCTGCTCAGCTGGTTTCACCTGGACCGCCGCAGGGACACTGTGACCATAGGAAAAACCAACAGGCAGGAGCTGATGGGGATTTCCAGAGGACTGTGCACCAAACTGGGCAGCATGGAGAGTGCCCTGTGAGGATAAGCCACCACCTTTCATATTACTAGCAGCTGCTGCTGCTGCAGCGGCAACTGCTTTTGCAGGATCAGTAGTGCTGGTACTAGATAATGTGACCGGAGTACACAAAGACAACATTCCAGTAGAAGAGCTCACTGTGGTCCCTTGAGGCTGCTGAGATTGCTGCAGTTGTTCAGGCCGCCTTCTTTGAAGATAATACCCACCTGCAGCTGAAGCATTCGAAGTGGTTGAATTTGGAGGTTGGGCTTGAAGATAAGGATTTGAAAAGAATAGCGCTTGCTGTAATGTCTGCTTCGACAACTGCTGTTGAAGCTGCTGCTGATGTTGCTGCTGGTGGAGCTGGATTTGGGTTTTAGTCCCGCCACTTGAGGATGAAGTAATATGAGGATTCCCTAGAATTGATGGAACATTCCTTCCACCAACCGGGGAGGACTTCTGGCTCGGGATTGATGACGTGTTCTTGGCCTGCTGCGAGGACATTGTGGAAGCTTGGCCACTCTTGTTTGTCGAAGCAGTAGTTGTCCTTGGGCTAGCACTGGCACCTTTGGAGATGGAAGAATGGGTAGGAGAGCCAACAACCACTGGAGGAGAAGGGGACTGGTTGCTGCTATTGGGAGGCAGTTGCCCTTGTGAGGCTGATGATTTCTGATTTGACCCAAAAGATATTTGAGTGTGGCTTTGTTGGGTCCTTGTCTGCAGCTGGGGATGGTTTTTGAGGGATGATGTTGACGATGTCAGTGATGATTGAACTTGGGACGTAGGTGTTCTGGTGGAATTTTTCCATTGGGGAGATTGTGCAGGGCTACTGGTATTGCTGCTTTGGACGAAGTTTTGTGGATAGCCAGAAAGTGAATTTGGAAACTTAGCAGCTATGGAAGATGATGAAATTAAGTGCTCAGAGTAGACACTCCCATTACTTGTTGCTGGCATCTTACTCCGGGCTGCTAACTGTTGTTGATGTTGATGTTGTTGCTGATTGTGCAGCTGTATAATCTGTTGTTGTTGATGATGTTGAAATTGAGCTTGTAAATGAGAATTGGGAGTACCAACGGTACCCATTACATTAGGCATGCGAGTGGGACCAGATGCAAGGTTCAGAGTTCGAGCTGAGCTATCAACAACACTGTTTCCAGGAAGAGCAGATCCAGATGCATCTGTCAAGTCTGGTCTAGAAAAGGCAATGGACTGTCCCCCACTTGATGCTGGAGCCTTTCCGGCTATTACCTTTCTTTCTTCATCTGCATTAGATGAATCACCACCTCCACTTTTACCATCTTCTGACATTCTGGAATTCTTCTTCTGCTGAGCAACTTGGGCAGCCGCTGCAGCATGCATAATCTGATGATAGCTTTGCCTTGTAGCCTCTGGGAGGGTCTGAAGAATAGCATGATTTTGTGCCATGGATGATATGTCAATACCAGAAGCAGAAGTAGATCCATTAATGGGACCAAATGACATGGCAAAAGCTTGAGGTGGAAGAGATTCAACTCCAGCTTTGAACATCTGATGTTGGTGATGGTGGTGCTGCTGGTGCTTCTTGTCGTTCTGACTAGCACTAGCCAAAGCATCAGAAGAGTTCATCAAAGCAAAATTCTGGGGACGAATGGGCATTGCAAAATTCTGACCATAAATATTCATTGTGGCACGGGATAATCGACTATCAGCAGTTGACGGGGTATCTTCACCGCCCATCTCACTTTCGAGCTGGCGTTCTTGTGGTGGGGGGGTTATATTATGCTGATTTTGATGCTGCTGTGACTGCTGAGATGATCGGTTTTTAAAGTTTCCACTCCCAGTTCCCCCACCATTGATGGCACTACCCTGTGGCCTCTGCTGTTGGCTCTGTAAATGCTTCTGGGATGACGTGGAACCACTGCTTGTGTTCTGGTGAGCTTGTTGTATTTGTTGTTGCTGAGAGGGCTGCGGTAGCAGTTGTTGGAGTTGCGAAGGATGGATCATCTGAGAAGGATAAAAAGAACTGTTGAACATTGGCATCGGTTGAGCATGGGTTCCTCCAAAATTCGGTGGTGCTCCCCCCACAGCTGGTATTGGAAATGGGTATGGATTGTTCTGTAATACCAAGTACTGAGTTTCATTTGCTGGCATATTTGGGTAGTTGAAGCTCAATCCAGTGGCAGCAGCAGGTGCTGAGGAAATCACAGTGGCAGAAGCAGGAGCACTGGAAGAAGCTAAACTCCCTGTGTTGGTTGTAGATTTTGCAGAAGTAGGTCGAGCAGAAACAGCTGCCACTGCCGCCTGTTGCTGATTAAAAGGGAATATGAAAGCAGGTCCGTGCTGGAATTCAAAGGAACAAAGTTACACCACCTTTTGTTAATCAAGTGGTACAGAAAATGAGGTAATTTATTTGAAGGAGAGTAAAAGTAATGTACCAGTATATTGCTGGGTGCTACTGGAGGCAGAGCTTGCTGAAGCAACATCTGCTGCTTTCTTTGTGCAGAGTCAGGGATGTTGGCAGGTTGGGGAGCTTTATCTTTTCCCGCAGGACCTGGGAAAATAGCATGACCCTGCCCCTTGTCCTGCACAGAGTTTACACTCCTTCCAGCAACGTTACTATGCAGTTCTGCAGAGGGCATAACATTGAGATTGCAGGGCTTGGCCCCAAACACAGATGGAGAACCAGCAGCCGCTGGCCAGAAATGATTCATCTTCATGAGTTGCTGGTAATAGTGAATATTCCGAGCAATATGGCAATGTGTTGCGCACCTTTTAGGTCGTGGTTGAGAGAAAAGTGGCTGAACATGTTCAAATTTCAAAAATTAAAAGGGAAGATGTATAACATAAAGTACCATCCCATTCAAGGACTTGGAAAAAAGAAAAATATAACTAGTTAGAAAGTAATGAGATTCATAATGTGATACCTGTATTGGGGCAGAAGACATGGTATTCCCGTCCATAGATATAACTCCTTGAAGAGGTGCCATATATCTGCTCATCAGAACATTGTTATTTTAGCAGGAGGGAATTTAAGTATTTAAACCATTACCACACACGAATACTAACATAATATAATTATAATGTGGGATTTTAGGCAACATATCTAACTGAACATACCCCAGAGGAGGAGGAAGACCTCCAGGCCAGCTAGCAATAGACATTGGCAAAGGCAAAGGCAAAGGCAAAGAGCTAGGATGAGCTGAAAATAACAAAATGCATTGTCAGCAACATTTACAAGTCAAAGCCCAATTTTCAAGAGAACCAGTTTTTCCTTGTATAAAGAAATCAAAAGATAACTCACCAACTTTATCTGTGCGTGGTTGCTCTTCTCTTAATGTAGCCTTGGGGGATGGCAAATGTGATTTCAGAACCTGATGAGGTAGCAATTTGTTGATTTCCCTATCAGGCTTTTCCAAATCAAACTGGAGATCAATATTCCTTTCCTTGTTTATTGATGAATTTTGCGATTCAACTTCTTCAGTTATTACCTTTGCCTTTCTCTCGTTCAATACTGTTTCTTCCTTGGTAGTCTTACCCACTTTGTTGTCTTCTTTATCTTTAATCATCCCCATCTTTTCCTGCAAAAATTCAAAAAATATATTTATGGACTCAATGACAAAACACAAAGAACTAGGGAAAACCCTGCTCCTTTTAGATTAACTCACCACATCAACAACCATCCTCTTTTGATCACCAGTAAAATCTATAGCTCCATCCCTTTCTGGGGATGCTCTCAATTGAGGAGGTGGAGCCTACATAGGAAGATAACATTATGTAATTATTAAACAATTTATCCACTTAAAAGAAAGACAAGATCTTGAACTTCATCTTTGTACTCACCATCAGATCTATCTGGAATTTTTCTTCCCTTTTGCTCTCAATCTCGGAAACTTCTGTAATCCTAAAAATCCACCGAACCCAAAGAAGTAAGAAAAGAGAGAATTAGATCCAACTCCGAAACTCCCCCAAAAGATGCAAATATTAATAGAAACATAAAATTATCTTTCATTCAAGTACTTACACTTTGGTTGCTGTCACTATCGATGTCACTGTCACATCTTCGCTATTATCATTTAATTTTACTGCAGTGGATACCTTCAGGGAGTTTACCTCTTCAATTGTTAAGACCAAATCTCGGCTTTCACCTGCCTCTTCAGTCAAAGCCCCCTTTGACTCTGACAGCACGAAGGCTTCCAGCTTCATAGCCTTCAGCGGCTGCAGCTGAGACTGATTTTTAGCTTCAGCTAGAGAATCCCCGTTTTCAGCTGCAGATCCCAAAGTCCTTTCGAAGTTGGGAGAAGAAATTTCGTTTATTGGTGTCTGATCAATCTCTACCATCATCACCGGACTACTCCGTGTACTAAAACTGCCCGTCAGATTATTATCTGCCACTTGTCGCGGTTTCTTTGTCTTCAGACCTACATATTTAAATTTTTAAAACAAATTAACACATTTTAGATCTCTCAATTAATCAAAGAATAAGATGCAAGAAATTGAGCTATAAACCGCTCAACTTACCAGCAGAAGCTGATAAAGGAGCCGCTGAAGAGCTAGAGTTTTGTGGGAAAATCGACGTTGATGGAGAGGAGCTGGAAACAGGAGAAGAAATTCTGGATTTGGCCTCACTACTGGATTTGTTGTTCAATTCGAGCTTCGATGACGAATCGTTCTTAGAAGGAGCTTGAGATTGCGTCATGAGCCCATACAAGACCTCAGCGATTTCGATCTCCAGCTCTTCTGGATTATTATTCGATGACGATGATTTCGAAGTTGTTGCCGACTTAGGTGGTGGTCTAGGTTTTGCTCCTCCATTAGGCTTCTAAAAAAATTGCAGAGAAAGTGTCACTAAAATGGAGCAATCAGATTTAAAAAATCATGGTACAACCAAAAATGGAAATAGATTACTGACACTTTTCTTCCTAACTGAAGCATTGGAAGACGACGGAGGTGATAAAGGAGCATCTCTCCCAGCCGCCGGTGATGGTGTTGAAGAACCAAGCCCATGTCTCACAGGCGAAGTTGAAGCTTGGAGTTGAATCATTTGCTCTCCTCCACCACCAGAAATCCAATCGTGTGACCTCTTCGTCGATGCTGGAAAAAAAACCAAAAAAATATATTTAAAAAACCCATTTCGCAAATCTATAAATAGGCATGTATCTTGGTCAGTACTATACCAGACCGGGCTTTTCTGGGGACGGAAACGCCGATCATTTCATCAGCAACTTTCCAAGCCGGAACTGCAGCTGCTTTAAAAACTTTTGCAGCAGTCGGTTGGGGGAAGCTCTTCCGATGCTGGTGGTGATGACTGTGATTATGATTAGTCGAAATCGACGGTGGTGGTGGTGCTGATATCGCCGGATTAGGCAGCGGCGGCAACATCCTGGTAAAAGCTCCTGCCACGTCAACATCATCCTCATCGTCTTCCTCATAATTCAAACTCTCCTCCTCCTCCGAGCTATCATCTCCACCGTTCATCAACCTCTCTCCTCTCCTCCTCTTACTACTTCTACTCGTCCGCTCCCTCTCCCTCTCCCGCTCCCGGTCACGATCTCGCTCCCGCTCCCGTTCTTTCTTTAATCCCCGGTCTCGTAATCTCGCCGGCTCTTGTAACTCCACCGGTCCATCTTCCTCTGTAATTAATCAAAAATCACCAAAACTGTTCAAGTCAATACAAATACACAGAAAAAAAAGAAAAACAAACATCGAATTAGATCTGAACAAACCTGGTGAATCTCTCAAACTACTACTTCTATGTCTCCGTCTAGATAATCCATTTGGCGCTGCCGCCATACTAGCCGCAGCTCGTCTAGCTTCTCTGTTTCTGTCCATCACTTTTTCGATCTATTTCAAAACTTAAATTACGAACAATCCGATGAGAAGAAGAAGAATGATGATATCTCATTAGAATCTTAGCATAATTCACCGGGCCTAACCCGCCGGAAATGGCAAGAGGTGCAGTCGTCTCCGGCGAATTCCAATACTAAAGATCCTTTAACCAAAGAAGATCCGTTCTTAATTTCTTACTCTATTGATCTCTCTCTCTCTCTCTGCTCTCCACCTCCAGTTCTTGTCTCTCTTTCTTACTCTCTCTCTCTCTCTCTCTAAAATTTCTCTCTCCTCTTTTTCTGCTCTATTGAGATCTCTCTCTCTCTGCTCTATCTGACCATCTTTTCGGCATTTCACTCCCCACGAAACCCACCTCAAACCCTCTTGAAAGGCTCAATCTAAGCCCTATATTTCGCGACACATCCCATGGCTGACATCGACGCTTTCCAGCTTGGCATTATCTCATCCGTCCGATAATATCATTAGCTATTATGAACTCGTTACTGACACGTGTCCGTTTCGATTCCCCAACAAGCTTCCACGTTAATATATGAGATTAAAAAATTCGTTATTATATTATATTATTATACTGCTTCCGTTCCAAAATAACTGCTTAGTTTTAATTTTTTAAAATTAAATTGACTATTTTTTAAAACTATTTTTTATACTATTTTTACAGAATATAGGTGAAGAGGTTATAACAAAAAATATATATATATAATTTATTACTAATACTAATTTTTATAATGTTAAAAATATATTTATACATGCTTAATTATTAATTTTAAAAATAATCAATTTGACTAAAAAAATTTAAAAATAAACAGTTATTTTGGGACGGAGGGAGTAAGAGATAGTATTTAAATAAGAATAATGCTAGAAACATAACTTATTCAATAATTATTTTATAATTTGCTGAAATGACATACTCTATCTCAATTTTTATATGGGACCGAAGACTATATTAAAATAATTTATTTATTAATATATTGAGATAGAATATATCACATTAATAAATTATAAAATAAATTATGTTTCTAATATCAATCTTTAAATAATACACCTACCGGTCACCAATGAATGGCACTTTTCACGATAAAACAAAGAAATCCCCGTCTCTCCGTTCAGGTCTCTGTACTGTTTGACCGGCTACAGCCGGTTACGGGATGAGACCTTGGTAAAAGCAACATGACGATTACAAGGAATCTACGTGACCGCAGAAAATGTCGTTCCAGCCGGTCAAATTCATTTTATTTCGGGTTCGCGGTTTTTATTGTGGTTAATAAATTAACAACAATAATAATACTCTCTCCGTTCCATAAATAATTAAATATAATATTATTTATTTATAATATCTTTAATATTAATAAAGAGAGAGACAGTTAAAAGTATCTGAATATTGATATAAGAGGAATGAGAAATAATTTTAAAAATATTATAATTAATGCTCTTAGATTTTTTAAAAAATTAAATAATTTAAGACAAATAAAATCACATAAAACATCACTTATTATGGAACGGAGGGAGTACTAATCGCTTAACTGGGACCCACCTCATAAATTGAGTAATGTTAAATGAACGGTCCAGATCGCCCAGGTGGCTAAAACAAACTATATGCACTGTTGGATTAAGATATGACATGGCGATTGTTGTTATAACTGAACCCCAGATTCAACGAACAAATCAGTCCGAGCTGGCGCCGAACCTAGTAGGTTCGGCTGGGCGTGGTGCAGCGAGCCAGTTCTTGACCGTTGAATGCAAAAGATCGGACGGATGAATCAGCGGGGAAGAGAGAAGCCTCGAGTCACGGTCACGGAACTTCCGAGACAGCACGGGGCCCATAAGTTAGCGCTGCCGATCTAGAAATTAATTAATTTATCTTAAAGGTTGGCCCTATTGTCACGTTCTTTGGACGTGGCAGTCTGATGACGTGGAGGGGGTCCCACAATTATACCCACAGATGCAGGTTAAATTTTACCAGCTCTACGTAAAAGTTTTGAAAAAGTAACTACCCAGTGATATTTCATATTGGAAACCTGTTGTCATAAAATAACAACAGTTCCGAAAATATTCATAATTACTATTCTCTCTGTTTTTAAAAATTATCTTTTTTAAAAAAAAATTATATTAAAAAATTTATTGTTTATAATTTTTTAGAAGAATAAATTAATAATATTTTTATATTACCCTTATCTTCTCTTATTATCTCAATAAATTTTCTCCCTTGTATTAATAGTTTTTAATTTTTCATAAGGGGTAGTGATAGAATTTTAAATAAATTTTACTAGTATTAAATGACTTTCTTAATCCATATACTAAAATCTTAAATGACAATCTTTTAGGGACAGAGGTAATATCTGGGAATTGTTATTAATGAAAATTTTAATTTTCTTTTTTACTAATTTAACACACCACATTTTGATACGGCAACACTCAATTCTTAACTTCATAATAATTATGAGTTGAGTAATATCACTCAGGCCAAAAAATTTCAACAAAAATTTTGATATTGTCATACTAGACTTATTAAGGTAACATAAAAATTAAAAAATTCAATTAATACTTTTAATAATAATGCATTTTAAATAATGCACCATTACAGCTGCAAATACACTTTCAAGTGCATTTACAAAACGTTACTACCACTACAACCACTGCCGTTAAAATATAAACGAACAAAGTCATTGTTAATAGTGTCAGACCTACTCAAATCAAGTACTAAAAATCTACACGATTAAATGTGTGTATTCTGTTTTTAGGATTAAAGAATTTTAAGCATTAAGTTTTTACCTTTTACAATTTAAACTTTGATTTTTTTAATTTTAAAATATTAAATCTTCATATCTCTAAATTAATATAGAGAAACCTCTTGGCAACCAAATTGGACTCAAAATAAATGGACAATTAAATCTTTTATAGATATACTTCTTTCGTTTCATATTAATTTATTATTGTTGATTTTTTAAAGTTATCTTAAGAGTTTTAAAAACTTTAAATTAATATAGATATTTTTAATTTTAATTAATGCAATAATTAATATTGTAAACTGTGACGTCCTCAGAATAGGTCCAATCAATCCAACCCATTCTGAGTCGTCAAACACATGGTACAAAATCTAAATATAAATTTTTATATCAAAAAGTCGTGAGCAGGACGACCATATAAGCTATGAATGTTAATACAAATCGTATATAATACGAAATATAAACACTCAAATTCAGTCCTCAATAGTTATAATTATTATCACACTATTATACAAAAATAGTGAGGATTACTACTGCTCTAACTCTGCCCATCACTCTGTTCCTCGACTAGTCCCTGCAACATTCTCATTTCCTGAAGAGGACAATAGATGAAAAGAGTGAGCTCAACTAGCCCAATAAAGAATATTATTGTGACGCCCCCAGAATAGGTCCAGTCAACCCAACCCATTCTGAGTTGTCAAATACATGGTACAAAATTCAAATACAAACTTTTATATCACACGATCGTGCAAAATACTACCACACAACTGTGAGTGTCAATACAAATATGTAGAAAATATTAACATTCAAACTAAGTCCTCATTACAATTATTATCACACTATTTATCAGAAATAGTGAGGACTACTACTGTTCTAACTCGGACCATCACTCTGTCCCCCGACTAGTTCCCGCGACATTCTCATTTTTTGAAGAGGACAATAGATGAAAAGGGTGAGCTCAACTAGTCCAGTAAAGAATATTATGACTAAGATAATGGAAAATAAATTATCGTTAGTCTTCAACAATTCAGATAAAATATTATTGACAATAAATTTTAGATCAATATTCGCAGCGAAAATAACCATTCATTAGAAGAGTTAAGTAGAGAATGAAGGCTACTATCTTCTATGATTTAAAAATGCATCATCAATATTTTAACATCAATCAATATACATCTCGAATCAAATATTCATCTTTGCACTACAGGCCAAAGATATTCATTTGTATCACCCGTGGTCATGTTCATCTCAACACCTGTTCATCTTTGCACTACGGGCCAAAGATATTCATCAGGTAATCATTCATCTTTGCTCTACAGGCCAAAGATATTCAGTTATATCACATTTTAGGACTGAGGATGATGAAAAATATTTTAAAGAACGAATTCAGTGAGATAAAGGACAATGACTAAGGGTTCGTAATCTAATTTATCCAAGTTCAAGAATACTCCATAATAATACTTTGTGGAGTAAAATTCAAGAATAAAGCTCAAAACTTAGATCCAATCAAAGATAAGAACTTTAACAAGCAATTTGGACATATAAAAGAAAATTTAATTTTTCGGTGCATAGTGCCTTATACGTGAATAGTAATTCCGACGGAAAAAGTAAGAATTTCATAATAAAATTCATGATAATATTTTGGTATAATGATATTGAAAAGAATAACATCATTTATGAAAGAAAATAACATTCTTTACCTCAAAAAAATAGTATTTCTGACTGGAATATCGGATATAACACCGAAGGAAACTTACACTGAATAATAACACTCAAAGTATCTAAATACTCACAAAAATACGCTCGATATTACAGAGAGAGAAAACTTCTGATTCTGGTGTGATTTTTAATTCTAACCTAAGCATCCTATTTATAGGAAAAGTTTAGGATGCCAAAGTAGACTTTTTGTAATAAAATAATATTTTTTAAAAAAAAAATCCGCCGCCTGCCCAAAAGCCATCAGCCACCAGCCACCGGTGGGGCCCACCTCCTATTAAAAAAATATTTATTTTTCGAAACTTCAATAATTCATAATAAATAGTCATTTTGTCAGAAAAATACAAATTCTATATCATTTTCATAGGAAATTTAATTCTCTACAACTTTGTAGAAGAAAGTTTTTTTAAATTTCAAACATAAATTATCCGAATTTTATAAACGGATGATTTTCCACACCAAAATACTGATAAAAACACATCAGCACTAATTCTTTCTTTTAAATCCAAAAAATAAATATTTTCTTATCATATAAATCAATAATTAATTATTCGTAAATAATATTACAAAACTACAATATTGACAAACAGGTCGTTCCCAGGAAAGAGGGGGCATTCCGATAAGGACTTTCTCCTTACTGGCGCGTAATTAAATAACCCCTCCTAGACAGAACTTCCTTAGACATTGTCAATAATACTATCTAATAATAATATTCAACTAATATAAATTATTGAGTTGATAATATGAAATACTGTGCAGTGACAATTATTGAATCAATAATACAAAATATCAACGGTAGCAATTATTGAATCAATCATATAAAATAGCAACGTAGCAATTATTGATATAAAATATCAACGTAGCAATTATTGAATCAATAAAATATCATGCAATTATTGAATCAATAATATAAAATATTGAACAGTAATTACTGTAACAATAATTGAGTAGTGACTTCTTACGTAAGAATCAATAATTCAAAATACTGTGCAATACCGTGTGTTACTGTGCAACACCGCGTATTACTGTATTTTAACCACCGGGTATTTCAACAGTACTAACGGTAACAACTACGCCGTTATTTTATAAAAAGGTTATTTCTGTCGCTTTCTATATCCGACAGTTATTCCGTTGTGGGGCCCATAAATAGCTGTGCCGTCGTACGAATATTCCCCGACAATAATAATATTTCACGACCAAACGAATATTCCCCGACAACAATGAATATTTTATAACCACTTGCTTATTTTGAAATATTTGCACATTTCACCCATAACTTTTTACATTTATCAAATCAACACCTTACTATTTTGAAATAATATAAAAAAAATTAAATCTTTATTCATAAAAATTGGGGTCTTACAACCTCCCTTCCTTATGAAATTTCGTCCTCGAAATTGACGTACGTACCTGGTATGTCGAAAAGGTGAGGATACCTCGCTTTCATTTTCGATTCCAACTCCCAGGTCATTTCCTCAATAGCATGGTTTCTCCACAAAACTTTAACTTGATGTATAATTTTCGAGCGTAGGACATGCTCCTTCCTATCCAAGATCTTGACAGGTACCTCCTCGTATGTTAAATCTTCGGCTATCTCGTCTGGTTCTAACTCAATAATGTGGTTTGGATCTTTCACATATTTACGAAGCACGGATATGTGAAAAATATTATGAACACGAGACATGTTTGGAGGTAAAGCGAGTCTATAGGCCACCTTTTTTACTCAGTTAAGGATCTCAAATGGACCAATAAATCATGGATTGAGCTTTTCTCTCTTGCCAAACCTCGTAACTCCCTTCCACGAAGCAACACGTAATAACACATGGTCCCTAACATTAAATTCCACGTCCTTTCGATGAACATCTGCATAACTCTTTTGTCGATCTTGTGCGGTTTGTATCCGTTGCCGGATCATTTGGATCATTTTCGTAGTCATACTTACTAATTCCGGTCCCAGCAATGTTGCTTCACCCACCTCATTCCAGCATACTGGAGAACGACACTTTCTCCCATACATTGCCTCGAATGGAGCCACACCTATACTTGCCTGATAACTATTATTGTAGGAGAATTCCACCAATGGTAAGTGCTTATCCCAACTCCCTCTGAAGTCTAGAACACAGAGTCTCAATAGATCTTCAAGAGTTTGAATAGTCCTTTCTGATTATCTGTTTATTTGAGAATGATAAGCCGAACTGAATCGTAAATCTGTGCCCATAGCTTTCTGTAAACTGATCCAAAATCGTGAAATGAATCTTGGGTCACGATCCGAAACTATGGATACTGGCATGCCATGCAATCTCACAGTCTCATTCACGTACATATGAGCAAGACGTTCAAGGAAATAAGTCTCTCGTATCGGCAAGAAATGAGCAGACTTGGTTAATCTATCAACAATAACCTAAATCGCATCTATGCCTTGAGAAACCTTGGAAAGACCCGTAACGAAATCCATCGTAATGTGTTCCCACTTCTATTTCAGAATCTCTAGTGGTTGCTATGGACCCTTCGGCACTTGATGTTCCGCCTTTACACGTTGACACGTTAAACATCTCGAAATAAACTCCAGCGATCTCTCTTTTCATATTGCTCCACCAAAATGTATGTCGAAGATCACGATACATTTTGGTACTCTCAGGATGGATTGTAAACGGTGTGTTGTGTGCCTCCATCATGATTCTATGCTTTAAGTCAGAATCGTTAGGAACACAAAGTCTGGAGTTGACTCGAAGTATTCCCTCTTCATCGATTCTTGCTTCTGAATGGCACCTTCTTGCACCTTCTTCTTCATCTTCATCAGCTCCGAATCCGTAGCTTGAGTATCTTTAACTTTATCAATCAAAGCTGGTTCTACGCGTATACTTGACATCATCGCACTCGTTCCCACATATGATCTTCTACTCAACGCGTCAGCTACCACGTTCGCTTTTTCAGGATGGTATTGGATGGTATGATCGTAATCTTTCAACAAGCTCAAGCCAATGTCGTTGCCGCATGTTGAGTTCCTTTTGAGTGAAGAAATATTTAAGGCTCTTATGATCCGTATAAATCTCCACTTTCTCTTCGTACAGGTAATGTCTCCAGATTTTCAACGCCAAAACGACTGCTGCCAACTCTAAATCATGAGTAGGATAATTCCTCTCATATTCTTTGAGTTGTCGCGAGGCATAGGCTATGACTTTTCTATGTTGCATTAGAATACATCCTAACCTTTTGCCCGAAGCATCGTTGTAGATAACAAATCCATCCGAACCAGATGATATTGTCAGAACAGGTGCCGAGATAAGTTTTCTTTTAAGCTCTTGGAAGCACTTCTCGCATTCCTCGCTCCAAATGAATTTTGTATCTTTTCGAGTCAACTGAGTTAATGGAGTAGTGATTCGAGAAAATCCCTCTACGAACCTCCGATAATAACCAGCTAAGCCCAGAAAGCTTCGTACTTCGGTCACCGACTTAGGTTGCTCCCAGCTTTGTATTGCTTCAATCTTCGTTGGGTCAACAGATACTCTACGTTTCGATACCACGTGCCCAAGGAATGCTACTTCCTCAAGCCAGAACTCGTATTTCTTTAGCTTGGCATATAGCTTGTTTTCACGAAGCTGAAATACTTGCTTCAAGTGGTGCTCATGATCTTCACGGCTTTTAGAATAGATGAGGATGTCATCAATAAAGACAACAACAAACTGATCCAAATATTCCTTGAATACACGGTTCATCATATCCATAAAAGCAGCAGGAGCATTAGTCAATCCAAAAGACATGACTAAGAACTCATAATGTCCGTACCGAGTTCTGAAGGCAGTCTTCGGAATATCCTCAGTTTTAATCTTCAGCTGATGATATCCAGAACGAAGATCGATCTTTGAAAAGAATTGTGCTCCTTACAACTGGTCGAACAGGTCATTAATACGAGGTAGCGGATACATATTCTTGATGGTGACATGGTTCAACTCCCGATAGTCAATGCAAAGTCGCATACTACCGTCTTTCTTCTTTACGAATAAAACAGGAACACCCCAAGGAGACGTACTAGAACGTATAAAATCGATGTCTAACAATTCCTGTAATTGGACCTTTAACTCCTGAAGTTCAATAGGAGCCATTCGATATGGGGTTTTAGAAATGGGTTTTGTACCGGGTTGAAGGTCAATAAAGAATTCAACTTCACGTTCTGGGGGTAGACCGGGAAGTTCTTCGAGAAATACATCAGGAAACTCATTAACAACAGAAATATCATTCAAACCTAACGTATTCTAGTTTAGATCAGTGACATGAGCTAAGAAAGCTTGACATCCATTTTTCAATAAACGAATAGCCTTGTGATTTGAAATGATATTGACTGATTTTAGTGGTTTGGTGGTTTGGATTCGCACAACAGGTTGATTATGAATATGAAAACTAACAACCTTACGAAAATAATCAATTTTGGCATGGTAAGTGGTTAACCAGTCAATTCCTAAAATCACGTCAAATGCAAGTATTTTCAAAGATATAAGATCAACACGTAAGGTAAGGGTACCAATCTGAATTAAGCAAGATTTGTAAACTGTAGATGTAACGAAGGTTTCTCCTAACGGAGTTTCAACAGATAAGTCAAAGTCTAATTTATCAAAAGTCAAGTTCAAACATTGAGCACAAGCAGGTGAAATAAAAGAATGGGTAGCACCGGTATCTAACAAGGTGTAAACTTTGCAAAAGTTTATGATCAGTTTACCTGTAATCACCTCGTGTGAGTTCCTCGCGTTTTGGGCTGTCACGACAAACGCTCTTCCAGGAATCACCGACTTTGACTTGTCTGAAACCGCCTTTGGAATCACCACCCCCGCTGGATTTGGTTTCGCAACAAGACAATCTCGAGCTATATGTCCTTCTTTTTCACAGTTATAGCATGCTTTGAATTATTGTGGGCAGTTTGAATTGATCTGTCTCTCTTTCCCGCATTTATAGCATACGACCGGTGGTCGTTCTCCTCCCCTAGAAATAGTTGATGCTGGTGTTGATGTTGACGTCTTCACGTTCTCATTGTTATAATTTCTCTTCTTGAAATCTCCCCCCTATTCGCTTTTTCTATTATCATGGCCACGATTACCACCGGAGTGGTTACCGCTTCTGTCATACTTTCCTCCCCGCTGGTTGTCATTGCTCCGATGACTGCTGCCACCGGTACGACCTTGGTTGTTGTCCCTTGGTTGAATATAATCACTATCTCGTTCTAACAACTGAGCCCTGTTCACTACATTCGAATATAGAAAAAAATTTATGAAAAATAAGGTATTGACGTATTTCGGGTTTTAAACCTCTCAGAAATATTCGCGTCATACGTTCCTCATTCTCCACCAAATGAGGTGCAAACCTGGACAGCTCCGCAAACTTAGCCTCGTACTGGGACACAGTCATGTTATTTTGTTCTAGTCTGATAAACTCTACCTCCTTCATATGACGAATACTTTCAGGAAAGTACTTGTTATTGAACAGTTTTTGAAACGCTTTTCAAGATATCTTGAGTGTGGCAGGTTGGGTACGCTTCACAAACTCCCACCAGTAATTTGCCTCTCCACGGAACATAAATGTGGCAAATGGAACCTTCTGTTCCTCCGTGCATCCCAAGACATCAAATATCTTGGTAATTTGCTTAACCCACATCTCCACCTTGGTTGGATCTGGTTTTTCTAAAAACTCTGGTGGTCCCAATTCCTTGAACTGCTTGGCAGTGATAAGTCGCGAGTTGTTATTATCTCCACCTGTATTTTGCACACGAGTTTCCCTCGTCTGATTTTGCATGAACTACAAAAAACTTCTAAACATCTCATCGTTTATCGTCTGACCAGCGTTATTTTCAGGATGAACATTGCCTTCTTGTTGCACGTTCTCCTGGTTGGAGATTAAAGGTATCTCCACAGTCTCATTCACTTCATTGTTAACATTCTCAGCTGCCAATCTCAAATACTGTCACAAAACAAGGGTTAATTAAATAAATTAACATACCACATATTGACCCTATGCTCTGACTGACCAATTAAATACCACATAAGCTTAGGTAGGAGATACTAGTGAAGGATTTACTCGTTTCTCCCCTCCTAGTTCTATTTCTGATCTCCGCCAGAGACCATATCCCTAAGCTCTGATACCAACTGTGACGCCCCCAGAATAGGTCCAGTCAACCCAACCCATTCTGAGTTATCAAATACATGGTATAAAATTTAAATACAAACTTTTATATCACACGGTCGTGCAAAATATGACCACACAACTGTGAGTGTTAATACAAATATGTAGAAAATATTAACATTCAAACTAAGTCCTCATTACAATTATTATCACACTATTTATCAGAAATAGTGAGGACTACTACTGTTCTAACTCGGACCATCACTCTGTCCCCCGACTAAGTTCCTGTGACATTCTCATTTCCTGAAAAGGACAATAGATGAAAAGGGTGAGCTCAACTAGCCCAGTAAAGAATATTATGACTAAGATAATGAAAAATAAATTATCGTTAGTCTTCAACAATTCAGATAAAATATTATTGACAACAAGTTTTAGATCAATATTCGCATCGAAAATAACCATTCATTAGAAGAGTTAAGTAGAGAATGAAGGCTATTATCTTCTATGATTTAAAAGTCCATCATCAATATTTTATTCCTATAACATCAATCAATATACATCTCGAATCAAATATTCATCTTTGCACTACAGGCCAAAGATATTCATTTGTATCACCAGTGGTCATGTTCATCTCAACACGTGTTTATCTTTGCACTACGGGCCAAAGATATTCATCAGGTAATCATTCATCTTTGTTCTACAGGCCAAAGATATTCAGTTATATCACATTTTAGGACTGAGTATGATGAAAAATATTTTAAAGAACGAATTCAGTGAGATAAAGGACAAAGACTAAGGATTTGTAATATAATTTATCCAAGTTCAAGAATACTCTATAATAATACTTTGTGGAGCAAAATTTTAGAATAAAGCTCAAAACTTAGATCCAATCAAAGATAAGAACTTTAACAAGCAACTTGGACATATAGAAGAAAATTTAATTTTTTCGTGAATAGTGCCGTATACGTGTATAGTGCCGTATACGTGAATAGTAACCCCGACAAAAAAAGTAAGAATTTCATAATAAAATCTATGATAATATTTTGGTATAATGATATTGAAAAGAATAACATCATTTATGAAAGAAAATAGCATCCCTTACCTCAAAAAAATAGTACTTCTGACTGGAATATCGGATATAACACCGAAAGAAACTTGCACTGAATAGTAACACTCAAAGTATTTAAATACTCATAAAAATACACTCGATATTATAGAGAGAGAAAACTTCTGATTCTGGTGTGATTTTCAATTCTAACCTAAGCACCCTATTTATAAAAAAAGCTTAGGATGCCAAAGTAGACTTTTTTTAATAAAATAATAATTTTAAAAAAAAATTCCGCCACCTGCCCAAAAGCCATCAGCCACCAGCCACCGGTGGGGCCCACCTCCTATTAAAAAAATATTTATTTTTTGAAACTTCAATAATTCATAATAAATAGCCCTTTTGTCAGAAAAATACAAATTCTATGTCCTTTTCATAGGAAATTTAATTCTCTACAACTTTGTAGAAAGAAGTTTTTTCAAATTCCAAACATAAATTATCCGAATTTCATAAACGGATGATTTTCCACACCAAAATACTGATAAAAACACATCAACACTAATTCCTTCTTTTATAGCCATAAAATAAATATTTTTTTATCATATAAATCAATAATTAATTATTCGTAAATAATATTACATAACTACAATATTGATAACTAGGTCGTTCCTAGGAAAGAGGGGGCCTTCCGATAAGGACTTCTCCTTACTAGCGTGCAATTAAATAACCCCTCCTAGACAGAACTTCCTTAGACATTGTCAATAATGCTATCTAATAATATTATTCAAATAATATGAATTATTGAGTTGATAATGTGAAATACTGTGCAGTGACAATTATTGAATCAATAATACAAAATATCAACGGTAGCAATTACTGAATCAATCATATAAAATAGCAATGTAGCAATTATTGATATAAAATATCAACGTAGCAATTATTGAATCAATAAAATATCATGCAATTATTGAATCAATAATATAAAATATTGAACAGTAATTACTGTAATAATAATTGAGTAGTGACTTCTTACGTAAGAATCAATAATTCAAAATATTGTGCAATACCGTGTGCTACTGTGCAACATCGCGTATTACTGTATTTTAACCACCGGGTATTTCAACAGTACTAACGGTAACAACTACGCTGTTATTTTATAAAAAAATTATTTCTTTCGCTTTCTATATCCGACAGTTATTCCGTTGTGGGCCACAAATAGCTGCGCCGTCGTACGAATATTCCCCGACAACAAGAATATTCCACGACCAACCGAATATTTTCCGACAATAATTAATATTTTATAACCACTTGTTTATTTTGAAATATTTGTACATTTCATCCATAACTTTTTACATTTATCAAATCAACAACTTAGTATTTTGAAATAATATATAAAAAAAATTAAATCTTTATTCATAAAAGTTGGGGTCTTACAATTATGACTAAAATAATAGAAAATAAATTATCGTTAGTCTTCAACAAATCAGATAAAATATGATGGACAACAAGTTTTAGATCAATAACTGCAGCGAAAATAACAATATATTAGAAGAATTAAGTAGAAAATGATGTCTACTATATTCTATTATTTAAAAGTCTATCAATATTTTATCCCTTTAACATCAATCAATATATATCTTGAATCAAATATTCTTCTTTGCACTACGGGCCAAAGATATTCATTTGTATCATCAGTTGGTCATGTTCATCTCAACACCTGTCTATTTTTGCACTACGGGCCAAAGATATTCATCAGGTAATCATTCATCTTTGCACTACAGGCCAAAAATATTCATCAAATAAACATTCATCTTTGCACTACAGGCCAAAAATATTCGGTTATATCACCATTTAGGACTGAAGATGATGAAAAATAATATAAATAACGAATCTAGTGAGATAAAAGACAAAGATTAGGGATTCGTAATTTAGTTTATCCAAGTTCAAGAATACTCCATAATAATCAACTGTGGAGCAAGATTCAAGAATGAAGATCAAAACTTGGATCAAATCAAAGATAGGACCCATAATAGCCAACTTGGACAATGAAAAGAAAATTAAATTTTTCGGTGAATAGTACCGTATTCATGAATAGTGCCGTATACGTGAATAGTGTTGTATACGTGAATAGTAATCCCTATATTAAAAGGTAAAAATTTTTACAAGAAAAATCATACTTTGTGAATAGTACTCATGAATAGTATCGTATTCGTGAATATTGTCGTATACGTGAATAGTGCCGTAGACGTGAATAATAACCCCGACGAAAAAGGTAAAAATTTTATAATAAAATTCATACCAATATTTCAATGAAATAATATTAAAAACAATAACATCATTTACAAAAAAAATAGCATCCCTTACCCCAAAAGAATAGTACTTCTGACTGGAATATCGAATATAATACTGAAGAAAATTTGTACTGTATAGCAACACTCAAAAGTATTTAAATACTCACAAAAATACGCTCGATATTATCGAGAGAGAAACTTCTGATTCTGTGTGATTTTCAAATTATAATTCAGAACCCTATTTATAGAAAAATGCTTAGAACGCCAAAGCATAAAATAATATATTTATATAAAAAAAAATCTGCACACCTCCTTGACCATTTCATCAGCCCACACTGTAAGACCCCAACTTTTATGAATAAAGATTTAATTTTCTTTATATATTATTTTGAAATAGTAAGGTGTTGATTTGATAAATGTGAAAAGTTATGGGTGAAATGTGTAAATATTTTAAAATAAGCAAGTGGTTATAAATATTCATTGTTGTCGGAGAATATTCATTTGGTCGTAGAATATTCTTGTTGTCGGAGAATATTCGTATGACAGCGCAGCTATTTGTGGACCCCACAACAGAATAACTGTCGGATGAAGAAAATGACAAGAATAAGTTTTCTAAAAATAACGGCGGGGTTGTTACCGTTAAAACTGTTGAAATACCCGGTGGTTAAAATACAGTAATACGCGGTGTTGCACAGTAGCACACGGTATTGCACAATAATTCTAATTATTGATTCTTACGTAAGAAGTCACTACTCAATAATTGTTACAGTAATTACTGTTCAATATATTATATTATTGATTCAATAATTGCTACGTTGATAATTGCATAATATTTTATTGATTCAATAATTATCATTGCACAGTATTTTAAATTATCAAATCAATAACTTATATTATTTGAATAATATTATTAGATAGCATTATTGACAATGTCTAAGGAAGTTCTGTCTAGGAGGGGTTATTTAATTGCGCGTCAGTAAGGAGAAATCCTTATCGGAAGGCCCCCTTTTTCTTGGGAATGACCTGCTTGTCAATATTGTAGTTCGATAATATTATTTGTGAATAATTAATTATTAATTTATATGATAAGAAAATATTTATTTTTGTGGATATAAAAGAAGGAATTAGTGCTGAGGTGTTTTTATCAGTATTGGTTATTAATATTGTGAATTATAATATTAATGATGAAAAAAAATGTTATTTAAACATGTGTTTTGTGAAGCCAAGTGAATTGAGATAAATAGAGGGGGGTTTATTGAAGTATTTGTTGTAAATTTTGCATATTACATGGACCCCAACTTATTCATTTTTTAAAACTGTCGATAAAAATTATCTTAGTTTTGTTATATATATATATATAGATATTATGTGTATATATATATATATATATATAATATTTATATAATGATGGGGTTGGGGGTTGGGGGTTGGGGGTTGGGGGTTGGGGGTTGGGGGGGGGGGGGAGGAATCACGGATGGAATGATAGAAATGGTGAAAAAGGAGGAATGGTGTATCTATATATATATATGTGACGCCCCCAGAATAGGTCCAGTCAACCCAACCCATTCTGAGTCGCCAAATACATGATACAGAATTCAAATACAAACTTTATATCATACGGTCGTGCAAAATACGACCACACAACTGTGAGTCTCAGTACAAATATGTAGAAAATATTAAGATTCAAACTAAGTCCTCATTACAATTATTATCACACTATTTCACAAAAATAGCGAGGACTACTACTGCTCTAACTCGGACCATCACTCCATTCCCCGACTAGTACCCGCAATATTCTCATTTCCTGAAGAGAACAATGGAAGAAAAGGGTGAGCTCAACTAGCCCAGTAAAGAATATTATGACTAAGATAATGAAAAATAAATTATCGTTAGTCTTCAACAGTTCAGATAAAATATTATGGACAACAAGTTTTAGATCAATATTCGCAGCGGAAATAACAAATCATTAGAAGAGTTAAGCAGAGAATGAAGTCTACTATCTTCTATGATTTAAAGTCCATCATCAATATTTTATCCCTGTAACATCAATCAATATATATCTCGAATCAAATATTCATCTTTGCACTACAGGCTAAAGATATTCATTTATATCACCAGTGATCATGTTCATCTCAACTCCTGTCCATCTTTGCACTACGGGCCAAAGATATTCATCAGGTAATCATCTTTGCACTACAGGCCAAAGATATTCATCAAATAATCATTCATCTTTGCACTACAGGCCAAAGATATTCATTTGTATCATCATTTAAGACTGAGGATGATGAAAAATAATATAAAAACGAATCCAGTGAGATAAAGGACAAAAATTAGGAATTCGTAATTTAATTTATCCAAGTTCATGAATACTCCGTAATAATCAATTGTGGAGCAAAATTCAAGAATGAAATTCAAAACTTGGATTCAATCAAAGATAAAAAAAAAATATTTTTTTTTACCGTGAATAGTAACTCGTGAATAGTAACCCGTGAATAGTAACTTGTCATAAAAAGATGAAAATTTCATAACAAGTTCAGACCAATATTTCAGTGAAATAATATTTCGTACGAGTATGAATGAATATACGAAACTGTAATTGGATTTTCACCCGTCATGCGGTAATCCGCGTAGACAGATCATTTCCACAATTTAATAGAAATGAATACGAAGGGTGATTCACCACGCATGCGGTAATCCGCGTAGACAGGTTATTCCCACAGATTATTAAGGAATTGAATGAATACAAAAGGTTTTCACCAGGCATGCGGTAATCCGCGTAGACAGGTTACTCCCACAGATCAATAAAGAATGAATACAAAGGGTTATTCACCATGCATGCGGTAATCCGCGTAGACAGGTTACTCCCACAGATCAATAAAGAATAGAGTAACAACCCTTACGAGTATTGAAAGAAAATAGCATTCTTTATGAATATAAAAGAAATAATACCCCTTACCTCAGTAGAAGATTGGATACTGGAGTAGTGTAGTAGCAGAATACTCTTCTTCTTTTTCTCTCTATAATTTTTCTCACTATAATAACTTTGTTCTTCAAGAATGGTGAGAAATGAATGAAATTAGCTTGCTATTTATAGGCTAGAAAAAGGTTGGACAATTACACTTTAGTACCTCCATCTTTGCCTAAATTTTTAATTTAGTCCCTCAAGTTTATAAATCTTGCACCTCCACCCCTGCAACTACCCACCAACTATTTATTATCCACCAATAAGTGGGTCCCACATGTTAACCACCCATTAATTGCTCATTTATCTGATTAATTCTCCGTTAGGTCAATTTAACATCCGAAAATCAACTATTATCGAAATAAATGTCGATTTCTACTAACATTAATATTTCCAACACAATGAAAATATTTTTATCAACCATTCATCAATTATTATATAAATTAATATTACAGAATCACAATAATGACAACCAGGTCGTTCCCAGGAAAGAGGGGGCCTTCCGATAAAGATTTTTTTCTTACTGGCGCGCAATTAACTAACCCCTTTCCTAGACAGAACTTTCTAGACATTGCCAATAATGCTATCTAATAATATCATTTAAATAATATGACTGACCATTATTGATTTAATAATATAAAATATTGTGCAGATGATACTGTGACAATAATTGAATCAATAATATGATATACTGTGCAACAACTACTGTAGCAATTATTAAATACTGAGTGACTTCTTACGTAAGCATCAATAATCAAAGATATTGTGCAATACCGTGTGCTACTTTGCAACAATGCGTATTACTGTATTTTTATCACCGGGTATTTTAACAGTTTAACGGTAAAAGTTTTGCCGTGAAAATGTTATTTCTGTCGCTTTCTATATCCGACAATTATTCTGTTGTGGGGTCCACCAATGGCTGCGCCGTCGTACGAATATTCTCCGACAAAAGAATATTCTCCGATACAACGAATATATTATGACCACTTGCTTACTTTGTAAAATTTGCACATTCCATCCATAACTTACCACATTTATCAAATCAACACCTTACTATATCAAAATAATATATAGAGGAAATTAAATTTTTATTTATAAAAGTTGGGGTCTTACAACCTCCCCTCCTTATGAAATTTCGTCCTCGAAATTGACGTACGTACCTGGTATGTCGAAAAGGTGAGGATACCTCGCTTTCATTTCCGATTCTAACTCCCAGGCCATTTCCTCGATATCATGGTTCCTCCACAAAACTTTAACTTGAGGTATAATCTTCGAGCGTAGGACATGTTCCTTCTTATCCAAGATCTTGACAGGTACCTCCTCGTACGTTAAATCTTCGGCTATCTCGTCTAGTTCTAACTCAATAATGTGATTTAGGTCTTTCACATATTTACGTAACATGGATATGTGAAAAACGTTATGAACACGAGACATGCTTGGAGGTAAAGCGAGTCTATAGGCCACCTTTCCTACTCGGTCAAGGATCTCATATGGACCAATGAATCGTGGATTGAGCTTTCCTCTCTTCCCGAATCTCGTAACTCCTTTCCATGGAGCAACACGTAACAATACATGATCTCCGACATTAAATTCTACGTCTCTTCGATGAAGATCCGCATAACTCTTTTGTCGATCTTGTGCCGTTTGTATACGTTGTCGGATTATTTGAATCTTTTCCGTAGTCATACGTACTAACTCCGGTCCTAACAATGTTGCTTCACCCACCTCGTCCCAACATACTGGAGAACGACACTTCCGTCCATACAACGCCTCGAATGGAGCCATGCCTATACTTGCCTGATAACTGTTGTTGTAGGAGAATTCCACCAATGGTAAGTACTTGTCCCAACTCCCTTTGAAATCTAGAACACAGAGTCTCAATAGATCTTCAAGAGTTTGAATAGTCCTTTCCGATTGCCCGTCAGTTTGAGGATGATATGCAGAACTGAATCGTAGATCGGTGCCCATAGCTTTCTGCAAACTGACCCAAAATCGTGAAGTAAATCTTGGGTCACGATCCGAAATTATGGATACTGGCATGCCATGCAATCTCACAATCTCATTTATGTACATATGAGCAAGACGTTCCAGTGAATAAGTTTCTCGTATAGGCAAGAAATGAGCAGACTTAGTTAATCTATCGACAATAACCCAAATTGCATCTATGCCTTGAGAAATCTTGGGAAGACCCGTAACGAAATCCATGGTAATGTGTTCCCACTTCCATTTCGGAATCTCCAGTGGTTGCAATGGACCCTTCGGTACTTGATGCTCCGCCTTTACACGTTGACAAGTTAAACATCTAGAGATGAACTCCGCGATCTCTCTCTTCATATTGCTCCACCAAAATGTATGTCGAAGATCACGATACATTTTAGTACTCCCAGGATGGATCGCAAACGGTGTGTTGTGTGCCTCCATCATGATTCTATACTTCAAGTCAGAATCGTTAGGAACACAAAGTCTGGAGTTGACTCGAAGTATTCCCTCTTCATCGATTCTTGCTTCTGGAATTGCACCTTCTTGCGCCTTCTTCTTCATCTTCATCAACTCCGGATCTGTAGATTGAGCAGCTTTAACTTTATCAATTAAAGCTGGTTCTACGCGTAAACTTGACATCATCATGTGGGTCCCCGGAGTCTTGAACTCTATCTCCATCCTTTGTAAGTCACACAAAATGGGCCTTTGTGTTGACAGCATTGCACTCATTCCCGCATATGATCTTCTACTTAACGCGTCTGCTACCACGTTTGCTTTTCCAGGATGATATTGGATGGTATGGTCGTAATCTTTCAACAACTCAAGCCAACGTCGTTGCCGCATATTAAGTTCCTTCTGGGTAAAGAAATATTTGAGGCTCTTATGATCTGTATAGATCTCCACTTTCTCCCCATACAGGTAGTGTCTCCATATCTTCAACGCAAAAACGACTGCTGCCAACTCTAGATCATGAGTAGGATAATTCCTCTCATATTCTTTGAGTTGTCGTGAGGCATAGGCTATGACTTTCCCATGTTGCATGAGAACACATCCTAACCCTTTGCCCGAAGCATCGCTGTAAATGACAAATCCATCCGAACCAGATGGTATTGTCAGAACAGGTGCCGAAATGAGTCTCCTCTTGAGCTCTTGAAAGCTCTTCTCGCATTCCTCGTTCCATACGAATTTTGTATCTTTCCGAGTCAGCTGAGTTAATGGAGTAGCGATTCGAGAAAATTCTTCCACGAATCTCCGATAATAACCAGCTAAGCCCAGAAAGCTACGTACTTCGGTCACCGATTTAGGTTGTTCCCAACTTTGTATTGCTTCAATCTTCGCCGGGTCAACAGATACCCCATGTTTTGATACCACGTGCCCAAGGAATGCTACTTCCTCAAGCCAGAACTCGCATTTCTTCAATTTGGCATAAAGCTTGTTATCACGAAGCCTTTGAAGTACCATCTTCAAGTGGTGGTTATGATCTTCACGGCTTTTAGAATAGATGAGGATGTCATCAATAAAGACAACCACAAACTGATCTAAATATTCTTTGAATACACGGTTCATCATATCCATGAAAGCAGCAGGAGCATTAGTCAATCCAAAAGACATGACTAAGAACTCATAATGCCCGTACCGTGTTCTGAAAGCAGTCTTTGGAATATCCTCAGTTTTAATCTTCAACTGATGATATCCAGAACGAAGATCGATCTTTGAAAAAAATTGCGCTCCTTGCAACTGGTCGAACAGGTCATCAATACGAGGTAACGGATACCTATTCTTAATGGTGACATGGTTCAACTCCCGATAGTCAATACAAAGTCGCATACTCCCGTCTTTCTTCTTTACGAATAAAACAGGAGCACCCCAAGGAGACGTACTAGGACGAATAAAATCGATATCTAACAACTCTTGTAATTGGACCTTTAACTCCTGAAGTTCAATAGGAGCCATTCGATATGGGGTTTTAGAAATGGGCTTTGTACCGGGCTCAAGGTCAATAAAGAATTCAACTTCACGTTCTGGGGGTAGACCGGGAAGTTCTTCGAGAAATACATCAGGAAACTCATTAACAACGGAAATATCATTCAAATCTGATGTATTCTGATTTAGATCAGTGACATGAGCTAAGAAAGCTTGACATCCGTTTTTCAATAAACGAATAGCCTTGGGATTTGAAATGATATTGACTGATTTTAGTGGTTTGGTGGTTTGGATTCGCACAACAGGTTGATTAGGAATATGAAAACTAACAACCTTACGAAAACAATCAATTTTGGCATGGTAAGTGGTTAACCAGTCAATTCCTAAAATCACGTCAAATGCAAGTATTTTCAAAGATATAAGATCAACAGGTAAGGTAAGGGTACCAATCTGAATCAAGCAAGATTTGTAAACTGTAGATGTAACAAAGGTTTCTCCTAACGGAGTTTCAACAGATAAGTCAAAGTCTAATTTATCAGAAGTCAAGTTCAAACGTTGAGCACAAGCAGGTGAAATAAAGGAATGGGTAGCACCGGTATCTAACAAGGTATAAACTTCGCAAGAGTTTATGATTAGCTTACCCGTAATAACCTCTTTCGGGTTCCTTACTTGCTGGGCAGTCACGACAAAAGCTCTTCCAGGAACTACCGACTTTGACTTGTCCGGAACAGCCTTAGGGATCACTACCCCTGCTGGACTTGGTTTCGCCACAGGACACACTCGAGCTATATGTCCTTCCTTTCCACAGTTATAACACACCTTAGATTGTTGTGTGCAGTTAGGACTGATGTGTCCCTCTTGCCCGCATTTATAGCATACGACTGGCGGTCGTTCTCCGCCCCTAGAAACAGTTGGTGCTGCTGTTGACGTCTTCACGTTCTCATTGTTGTACCTTCTTTTCTTGAAATCTCCCCCCGACTCACTTCTTCTATTATCATGGCCACGATTACCACCGGAGTGGTTACCGCTTCTGTCATGATGCTTTCCTCCCTGCTGGTTGTCATTGTTTCGATGACTGCTGCCACCGGTACGACCTTGGTTGTTGTCCTTTGGTTGAACGTAATCACTATCTCGTTCTAATAACTGGGCCCTGTTCACTACATCCGAATATAAAGAAAATTTGTGAGAAATGAGGTATTGACGAATCTCGGGTTTCAAACCTCTCAGAAACATCCGCGTCATACGTTCCTCATTCTCCACCAAATGAGGTGCAAACCGGGATAACTCCGCGAACTTAGCCTCGTACTGGGACACCGTCATGTTGTTCTGTTCTAGTCTGATAAACTCTACCTCTTTCATGTGACGAATACTTTCTGGAAAGTACTTGTCATTGAACAGTTTCTGAAACGTCTCCCAAGACATCTTGAGTGCGGCAGGCTGGGTACGCTTCACAGATTCCCACCAGTAATCTGCCTCTCCACGAAACATAAACGTGGCGAATGAAACCTTCTGTTCCTCTGTGCATCCCAAGACATCAAATATCTTGGTAATCTGCTTAACCCACGTCTCTGCCTTGATTGGATCTGGCTTTCCCTGAAACTCTGGTGGTCCCAACTCTTTAAACTGCCTGGCAGTGACAAGCCGCGAGTTATTATTTCCACCTGTATTATGAACACGAGTCTCCCTCGTCTGGTTTTGCATGAACTGCAAAAAACTTCTGAACATCCCGTCATTTATCATTTCTTCGGTAGGGTTGTTTACAGGAGAATTGTTGCCTTCCTGTTGTACGTTCTCTTGGTTGGTGATTAAAGGTGTCTCAACGGTCTCATTCACTCCATTGTTAAGATTTTCAGCTGCCATTCTCAAATACTGCCATAAAACAAGGGTTAATCAAATAAATTAACATATCACATATCAACCCTATGTTCCGACCGACAAAATAAATACCACATAAGCTTAGGTAGGACAAACACTAGCGAAGGATTTACTCGTCTCTCCCCTCCTAGTTCTATTCCCAGATCTCCGCCAGAGATCATATCCCTAAGCTCTGATACCAACTGTGACGCCCCCAGAATAGGTCCAGTCAACCCAACCCATTCTGAGTCGCCAAATACATGATACAGAATTCAAATACAAATTTTATATCATACGGTCGTGCAAAATACGACCACACAACTGTGAGTCTCAGTACAAATATGTAGAAAATATTAAGATTCAAACTAAGTCCTCATTACAATTATTATCACACTATTTTACAAAAATAGCGAGGACTACTACTGCTCTAACTCGGACCATCACTCCATTCCCCGACTAGTACCCGCAATATTCTCATTTCCTGAAGAGAACAATGGAAGAAAAGGGTGAGCTCAACTAGCCCAGTAAAGAATATTATGACTAAGATAATGAAAAATAAATTATCGTTAGTCTTCAACAGTTCAGATAAAATATTATGGACAACAAGTTTTAGATCAATATTCGCAGCGGAAATAACAAATCATTAGAAGAGTTAAGCAGAGAATGAAGTCTACTATCTTCTATGATTTAAAGTCCATCATCAATATTTTATCCCTGTAACATCAATCAATATATATCTCGAATCAAATATTCATCTTTGCACTACAGGCTAAAGATATTCATTTATATCACCAGTGATCATGTTCATCTCAACTCCTGTCCATCTTTGCACTACGGGCCAAAGATATTCATCAGGTAATCATCTTTGCACTACAGGCCAAAGATATTCATCAAATAATCATTCATCTTTGCACTACAGGCCAAAGATATTCATTTGTATCATCATTTAAGACTGAGGATGATGAAAAATAATATAAAAACGAATCCAGTGAGATAAAGGACAAAAATTAGGAATTCGTAATTTAATTTATCCAAGTTCATGAATACTCCGTAATAATCAATTGTGGAGCAAAATTCAAGAATGAAATTCAAAACTTGGATTCAATCAAAGATAAAAAAAAAATATTTTTTTTTTACCGTGAATAGTAACTCGTGAATAGTAACCCGTGAATAGTAACTTGTCATAAAAAGATGAAAATTTCATAACAAGTTCAGACCAATATTTCAGTGAAATAATATTTCGTACGAGTATGAATGAATATACGAAACTGTAATTGGATTTTCACCCGTCATGCGGTAATCCGCGTAGACAGATCATTTCCACAATTTAATAGAAATGAATACGAAGGGTGATTCACCACGCATGCGGTAATCCGCGTAGACAGGTTATTCCCACAGATTATTAAGGAATTGAATGAATACAAAAGGTTTTCACCAGGCATGCGGTAATCCGCGTAGACAGGTTACTCCCACAGATTAATAAAGAATGAATACAAAGGGTTATTCACCATGCATGCGGTAATCCGCGTAGACAGGTTACTCCCACAGATCAATAAAGAATAGAGTAACAACCCTTACGAGTATTGAAAGAAAATAGCATTCTTTATGAATATAAAAGAAATAATACCCCTTACCTCAGTAGAAGATTGGATACTGGAGTAGTGTAGTAGCAGAATACTCTTCTTCTTTTTCTCTCTATAATTTTTCTCACTATAATAACTTTGTTCTTCAAGAATGGTGAGAAATGAATGAAATTAGCTTGCTATTTATAGGCTAGAAAAAGGTTGGACAATTACACTTTAGTACCTCCATCTTTGCCTAAATTTTTAATTTAGTCCCTCAAGTTTATAAATCTTGCACCTCCACCCCTGCAACTACCCACCAACTATTTATTATCCACCAATAAGTGGGTCCCACATGTTAACCACCCATTAATTGCTCATTTATCTGATTAATTCTCCGTTAGGTCAATTTAACATCCGAAAATCAACTATTATCGAAATAAATGTCGATTTCTACTAACATTAATATTTCCAACACAATGAAAATATTTTTATCAACCATTCATCAATTATTATATAAATTAATATTACAGAATCACAATAATGACAACCAGGTCGTTCCCAGGAAAGAGGGGGCCTTCCGATAAAGATTTTTTTCTTACTGGCGCGCAATTAACTAACCCCTTTCCTAGACAGAACTTTCTAGACATTGCCAATAATGCTATCTAATAATATCATTTAAATAATATGACTGACCATTATTGATTTAATAATATAAAATATTGTGCAGATGATACTGTGACAATAATTGAATCAATAATATGATATACTGTGCAACAACTACTGTAGCAATTATTAAATACTGAGTGACTTCTTACGTAAGCATCAATAATCAAAGATATTGTGCAATACCGTGTGCTACTTTGCAACAATGCGTATTACTGTATTTTTATCACCGGGTATTTTAACAGTTTAACGGTAAAAGTTTTGCCGTGAAAATGTTATTTCTGTCGCTTTCTATATCCGACAATTATTCTGTTGTGGGGTCCACCAATGGCTGCGCCGTCGTACGAATATTCTCCGACAAAAGAATATTCCCCGACACAACGAATATATTATGACCACTTGCTTACTTTATAAAATTTGCACATTCCATCCATAACTTACCACATTTATCAAATCAACACCTTACTATATCAAAATAATATATAGAGGAAATTAAATTTTTATTTATAAAAGTTGGGGTCTTACAATATATATATAATATGTGTGTGAGTGTGTGATGTGTTTGTGTGTGTGTATAATATTGGTGTGTGGTGGTTTGTGGTAAGTTGCCCAAAAAAGAAGAGAATATATATTATATATATATAAATGATACGTATGGATGAGGAAGTATATATTTATATATATATATATATATATATATATTATAAGTTTTGTTTTATTAGATTATAAATAGAATATATTATATTTTATTTAAATTTTTTTGTATTTTTAGAATATTTTATTGCACAATAATGAATAGTAAATTAAAAATTTTCGTCGGTTGCAGCGCCCGTGAAAAATACTGTTGGTCCGTGATTTCTAAAATTCAAATAGTACTCTTCCATTCTCCTATAAATAGGATGCTTAATTTAGAATTGAAAATCACACCAGAATCAGAAGTTTTCTCTCTCTATAATATCGAGCGTATTTTTGTGAGTATTTAGATACTTTGAGTGTTGCTATTCAGTGTAAATTTCCTTCAGCATTATACCTGAAATTTCGGTCAGAAGTACTGTTCTTTTAAGTTAAAGGATATTATTTTATTGTAATATTCGTAAGAAATATTATTTTCTTTCATATTCCATATTATGAAAGCGATAATATTTTATTTCATACACCAAAGTTAAAACTTACTACGGTAAGTATTGATTCTATAATTTCTGAAATGATCAGAAATTCTTCGAATTTTACATTTCATTTAGTATCATTTCATTGGAATGTTGGTATGAATTTTATTATGAAATTTTTACCTTTTCATGTCGGGATTACTATTCACGTATACGGCACTATTCATGTATACGACATTATTCACGAATATGACACTATTCACAGAAAAATTAAATTTTTTTATTTGTCCAAGTTGTCTATTATGGTTCTTATCTATGATTGGATCCAAGTTTTGACCTTTATTCTTGAATTTTGCTCCATAATTGATTATTATGGAGTATTCTTGAACTTTGATAAACTAAATTACGAATCCCTAATCTTTGTCCTTTATCTCACTGGATTCGTTATTATTTTTCATCATCCTCAGTTCTAAATGGTGATATAACTGAATATCTTTGGCCTGTAGAGCAAAGATGAATGATTACCTGATGAATATCTTTGGCCCGTAGTGCAAAGATGGACAAGTGTTGAGATGAACATGACCAACTGATAATACAAATGAATATCTTTGGCCCGTAGTGCAAGGATGAATATTTGATTCGAGATGTATATTGATTGATGTTACATGGATAAAATATTGATGATGACCTTTTAAATCATAGAAGATAGTAGACTATATTCTCTACTTAATTATTCTAATGAATTGTTATTTCCGCTGCAGTTGTTGATCTAAAACTTGTTGTCCACAATATTTTATTTGATTTGTTGAAGACTAACGATAAATTGTTATTTATTATCTTAGTCATAATATTCTTTACTGGGCTAGTTGAGCTCACCATTTTCATCTATTGTTCTCTTCAGGGAATGAGAATGTTGCGGGAACTAGTCGGGGATCAGTGTGATGGTCAGAATAGAGCAGTAGTAGTCTTCACTATTTTTGTAATATAGTGTGATAATAATTGTAATTAGTGAGAACTGAATTTGAGTGTTAATATTTTGTTTGTATTGACACTCACAGTTGTGTGGTTGTATTTTGCACGACTGTTTAAGATAAAAGATTTGTATTTAGAGTTCTGTACCATATATTTGATGACTCAGAATAGATTGGTATTGAACCTATTTTGGGGGCGTCACACACACAAGTGGGGCCCACCATCAAAAAAATATTTTTATTAAAAAAAATATTTATAATCCCAAAAATCAATTATTCCGGAACTTCAATAATTCATAATAAATAGCTCTTTTATCAGAAAAATACGAATCTTATGTCCATTTCATAGGAAATTTAATTCTCTACAACTTTGTAAAAGAAAATTTTTCTAAATTTCGAACGAAAAATGACCGAAATCTACATACGGATGATTTTTCACACCTCCATTTTGACAAAATACTGATAAAACACATCAACACTTATTCTTTCATTTATATCCATATAAAATAAATATTTTCTTATCATATAAATCAATAATTAATTATTCACAAATATTATTACAGAACTACAATATTGACAACTAGGTCGTTCCTAGGAAAGAGGGGGCTTTCCGATAAGGATTTCTCCTTATTGGCGCGCAATTAGGTGACCAAACCCTTTCCTAGACAGAACTTTCTTATACATTGCCAATAATGCTATCTAATAATATTATTCAAATAATATAAATTATTGATCTGATAATGGAAAATGCTGTGCAGTGACAATTATTGAAACAACAATAATATAAAATACTGTGCAATACCGTGTGCTACCGTGCAACGACGCGTATTACTTTATTTTTAACCTTCGGGTATTCCAACAGTTTTAACAGTAACCACTACGCCGTTATTTTAAAAAACTCATTCGTGTCGTTTTTTTCATCCGACAGTTTTTCGTTATGGTGCCCACAAATGGCTGCGCCGTCGTACGAATATTTTCCGACAGCAAGAATATTCCACGACCAACCGAATATTTCCCGACAACAATGAATATTTTATAACCACTTGTTTATTTTAAAATATTTGCGCATTTTACCCATAACTTACCACATCTATCAAATTAACCCCTTACTATTCAAAATAATATATAGAGAAAATTCAATTTTATTCATAATAAGTTGGGGTTTTACATAAACTATCTAAAAAGTATTACTCATTGTGATTTTTATTGTTTCATAATTTTAATGAGTCATCTCAATTTTGAGTTTAAAAATATCTTAAATTAACTTTCAAAAGTCAATAATAATCATATAATTTGGAACGGATCAAGTATATTATATTGGTCCCTTTTTTTTTCTCTCTACCACACATTAATCATGTGTTTTGAAGATTTTTATGATTTCTCTATGAATATAGGCAACTGAGTCTTTTATCTCAAATTTTTTAAAAAAATCATCACGCATTAATCAGTTGCTTATAATTTTATATACTTTCAAAGATATTTAGTAATGAAATTATTCAAAATACTCTCATTTGAATCAATTATTACACACTAATGGCTAAAATACATAATTTATAAAAATGTAAAGAAACTAAAGTTCAATGTCATCAAAGTTAAAACATTAAGGCTATGTTTGTTTGTAATAATTACAATCCCAAAATTATAATCCATGAGATTATAATACCAAATTATTAATCATAAAATTATAATTCCAAGACTATTAAGCCATTTTATAATCTCTAGACTAATAGTCTCAAGTCTAAATTTGAAAATAAACAAGACATTTAAAATTAATAGTCATATCACAAATATAATACTTGAAAACAAACATAGTCTAAGATTTAAATTAAGATAAAATGAAAATAAATAGCTAAAGTGTATTATTTCTTTACTTTATCTTAAAATTGGCTATGTTAATTTGCAAGGATTATAATTTCTCAAGACTGTTAAGCTATTTTATAATATAATCTAAATTCAAAAATAAATAAGACACTTAAAATTAATAATTATATTTTAAATATAATTTTTACAGACAAACTCCCAAGCATCAATTTATTGATGTATGGAACTATGAAAATCGAATAATAATTTTTATGCTGAATTGCGCTTGTATCGATAAAATAGAATAATAGTTGATGTGTCATTTTTTATAAATTGTTATCTAATGTATTGACTTAATATAAATATAAATTTATGATCATATATAATAACACTATATATATATATTAGATAATAGAAAAAAAGTAGCATGTCAGCAACTCAGCATAATACTTCTCAATGTAGCATAAAAAATTAATAAACTTTAATGATATTTATATTATTAACAACCAACTAAGTTTCTTTCATTTTAAATTATAAATTCAATAGTATCCTTTGCATCCTTTTGAACCAACTCCTTGTTTATATGAGTACTGTTAGACATAATTTATTGATATAACAAATACATATAAATTGTATGTGAACTGGACAGAATTTCTTGCTTTATTTTAATATTATATATATATATATATTTTTCGGGGACCTTGTAAAAGCCCAAGTTGGAGAAGACGAATAGAAGAGGTATTTGAATATGGGTTAGGAAAAGGATTTTAGTGGCTCTGTTAATTTAAATATTCATCCCCAATTTCACCATCTATAATACAATTGAATTTGAATCTCTCGTTTAATTCAAAAATTCAAAAATGATTTGAGCGGTCCAAAATTTGGGATCTCACCGTCCAAACCTAAATAGTGCCAGAGGCACGGACGGCTACAGCTAATTACGTATATTACCTATTACATATACAGACCTGGCATGGAAGAGCTGAAGAAGAAGAGAAACAGCGTGGAGGAGGAGGAGGAGTTTAGGATATACAAGAGAGAGAAATTATTAGACACCAAAGAGCTAGAGGAGTGGAAGAGGAGGTTGAAATATGAGAGAGAGAGAGAGAGAGAGAGAGAGCATATATACAATATCACAGAATTCTTCTCCACATCACAGAGGGACTTTCTTCTTTTTAGCAACGGTGATAAGGTAATTCAATATCTCCTCCTTTTTTATTTGATATATTACTCTGTATCATTGATCCTCCTTTTGCAATAAGAATCTATTGTGTATTGTTTGGGGTTGAAACTTTTATGCAAAGAAAAATAGTAATTTTGTGTATTGGTAGGAACTTTGAGCTCAAGGGTTTTACTTGAATGAAAATTGACAATGAAACCTTTCATAGCTTTTTGTAGCTCCTATATATGAAATTTAAAGAAAATAAACTACATGAAAAAATTACCAAAGCTTCTCCGAACAATTTTTTGGGTGCAATGTCTGAAACAAAGGATTGCCTTTGCATGATTCTGTGCACAACATATGATTGTCAAAAGGGCAATTTCTAGTTTCCCTGAATTTCAACTTATTAAGGTATTAAAAAAATAACCCAGAATTAAATAAGATTGATAAGATTACATTAGGAAGGATGACAAACCTTTTTCAGCAAGTTCCCATACATGTCAAAATATGCAGAATTAACAGCAGCCAAATGTGATATACTTACTTCACTGAATATTTTGATAGAATTCTTTTTTCGTTAGTTCCCCTTTTATTCTCCACTGCTTAAACAGAGCCTTTGCATCATTTTGAACCAACTCCTTGTCTATATCCCCCCCCCCCCCCCGGCCCCCACCTTCGGGACGTGGTGTAGTTTTGTACGCCAGCAAAAGCTGCATTAAATTTTTTATATGAAAATCAACAATATAAATAAAAAGGGACAGAATTGTATCAGAGTTCAAAATTAAAATGCTAAGGTACATGTAGAACTCAAAAGAAACTCCAGTAAATATTCAGATTTCATTTCCTTTTTCTTTTTTTCTCGAGTTTATCAAGTTCCAAACATCCCTAGAAAAGGTCTTGAAATTGGGACTTGGAGACATTGTTGTTTCATGGCACAATGAGGGGTCTTGAATTGAGACAGAAAGTTGGAGATGGGGGTAGCCGGGTAGGGTAGGATAGGGTGGTGGGGTGGTGGGAGCTTTACATAAGTGAGCATATGTTCTTGCTAAGTTTTACATGTACCTATGCTGTTAGTGATGAGGAGCTTTGCTCTGAATCAATGAATGTGCCAACTTTGATGGAATATGGGTTGATTATCTTCCGTACATTGAAATTCTCTGTTAGTGTTTAGTTGAATAGTTCTCTCTTTGTTTCTCTTTGATTGGCTGTGTTACAATTGTTTAAACTGAATCTCCATCGTTTGATTCCACATGATAATTAAAATTAGCAAATTCTTTGTAAGAGAAACCAGGCTGGGTCTTATATTAGCAAGTCATTTTACACATTATATCACCAGAAATGAAGAAATGGAGTAGTGAAAGCTGAAAAAAGACGTTTCAATTTTCAGTTACTGGTTTATAAATCTGCAGCTTATGATAGCCAAGGCCTTTGTAACATATCATGATTCTTCGCTAAAAAACATTTAGACAAACAAAAAAAAACTCGTGGGTAATAGTCCAAAAATCCAAAAGCTGCTACATTAACAAGCACATAGAGAACAGATCAATTGGGTACATCAGGAGTCTAGTATTTTGATTGTTAGGTACTACTACCTCTTTTCCAAAATTAAACCTTGCGACTCATTCTAATCTTCCACTCAAAATCACTTCAAATCACAGTTCGTTCGTTTTAATATGCATTTTTACTGAGATCCTAAATTGATATAAATCTATGACAATTTGTAGTACCCCCTTTGTTCCTTTCTAATCTTAGCATAGCTCGAAAAAATAAAAACTCAACTAATATTAACATTGTAGTTATATTGTATACCAAGATCGAATGAAAAAATTAATTATTTTTTTTCATTGTTTAAATGCGTACCAATATGAAATTTATTATAAATCTGCATCAATAACTCCTTTTATCTCAAACTAGTTGGGGTTGGCTGCCAATGAAACTCATATGAAAGCGAAAAAAGAACAAAGAAATAAATATAATAGAAAGATAAAAAAAAGAAGAAAAGAGGCTTGAACATGTTTATCAAGTCGTCGCCTAGGCGATAACTAGGCGTCCAGTCGGTGCATATTGTTAAGTCGTCTGGGCGACTTGGTGAGAGGGGAGAAAGTCGAGCGACTTGGTGGGCGACTTGGACGACTTGGTGGGCGACTTGGGCGACTTTGTGGTTGAGCAAATTTTTGGGTACTAATGATACTTTGTGAGGACAAACCTTAGTGGGCAGCAAAATTTATATATATATATATATATATATGTGTGTGTATATATTTTATATTTATATACACAGATTCCCATGCTCCACATATATATATTTGCATACACACACATATATATATATGCGTAAATATATTTTATATATATATATACACATATTCCCGTGCTCCACTAGTTGTTGCCCCTCCACTAGCTTCTAATTTTGTTGACCACTAAGTTTGTCTTCACTTGGGAGAGCATAAACTAAGTAAAATATATTATTTTGCTCTTTCACTCTTTACTAGGGGTGTGCAAAAAAATCGGTTTTTTCGGGTTTGGTATAAAAAAAACCGGTTCGGTACCGGTACAAAAAAATCGGTATATACCGGTTTTTCGGTACCGGTTTCGGTACCGAGCTTTTATGGTTCGGTACAAACCGAACCGAACCGGTATATACCGATTTTCTAATTTTTATTTATTTTTTATTTATTAATAAATAATTAATAATAATAAAAATAATAATAATATTAATAAAATAATGATTATAATAATAAAAATAATAATAATATTAATAAAAATAATAATAATATTAATAAAAATAATAAAATAATAATTATATTAATTTTATGTTTTTTCAGTAAAAAACCGGTACCGAACCGGTAAATCGGTTCGGTATACCGGCCCAACTGGTACCGGTATCGGTACCGAAATTTAGCCAATTTCGGTACCGGTTCGGTTCGGTACCGGTTCGTTTCGGTCCGGTAAAAACCGGTTGCACACCCCTACTCTTTACATTATTTTATATGCTCAAGTTTTTTTATATTGTATAATGACAAAGTAAACATCAGACAACAAAGTTAAAAGCTCCACACGACCAGGAATTGATAAACTTAATATGCTAAGAATACCAAGACATCAAAACCTTTATGAACTATAAAACATATATATATATATATATATATATATATATACCCCGACATTTACCCTGTGCTTAAGAGAAAGAACTTGCTTTAATAAAGTATATTGAATTAAACTAAATATTACAAATGTATCACCATTTATATAATTTGAAGTTGTACAAGTTCAAAAAATTACAAGTTTACAACTATAATAAAAATTTCATTTTGACTTGATCTTGTTCACTTCTTGTTGTGATTTGATATGCTACATGTATTATGAATATGATAAATCATTAGAAAAATAAATATATCAATATTCATATAAATTTTAAATATATATAATTTTATTCATATAAAATTTGCATTGTTAACGACTTGTCGACTTGTGGTCGGGCGCCTTGTCGCCTAAGCGCTTAAGCTCCAGGCTGTCGCCTCGCCTCGACTTGTCGCCTTGATAACTATGGGCTTGAAAAAGAAAGAAGGAAGGAAAAGAAGAAATGAAAAGAAAAGAGAAATGTCAGGGAGAGCAAGAAGAATAAAAAGATATAAAGCATAATACAAACACTACTAGAACAACACCCTATTCTGCCTTCAAAATGCAAATTGCTGAATTGCATTTTGGCACTCAGTCCTATCTCAGGCCATGTCCGAAGTTATATTTTGCTCCATCAAGTCTGTTTGTATTACTTTCCCTCACTACCTTTCTGTCAACATGTACCCCTCCTTACATCATGCTCTTTTTAGCATATTGACAGACTCCCCTTCTCATTCTCATTGGAGCATCTAAAGGCCTCCGTAAAATATGACCAAACCATCTTAACATTGTAGTTTATATTGTGTATCAAGTTCAGATGAGAAAATTAATAATTATTTGTTTCCTTCTTTAAATGCCTACCAAGATGAAATTTATTATAAATCAGCATCAATAACGCCTTTTATCCCAAACTATTTGGGGTTGGTGCCAATGAAACTCGTTTGAAAGCAAAAAAAATAAAAGAAAATAATAAATAACATGGAAAGATAAAAAAAAGGTAAAAGAAAAGAGGCTAGAAAAAGAAAGAAGAAAGGAAAAGAAGAAAAGAAAAGAAAAGAAAAAAGGAAATGTGGGGAGAGCAAGAAGAATAAAAAGATATAAAACATAATACAAACACTATTAGAACAGCACCCTATTCTGCCTTTAAAATGCGAATTGCATTCCCCCACTCATTCCTATCTCAGACCTCGTCCCAAGTTATATTTTTACCCCTCCTTATATCATGCTCTTGATAGCCATATTGACGGACTCCCCTTCTCATTGCAGCATCTAAAGGCCTCCGCAAAATATGACCAAACCATCTTAATCTATATTCTCTATCTTCTTTAATTTACTATAAATAAACATTTATTTTAAAAACAAATAATATGAATTTCTTCTTTTAATCTCAAAACTTAATATGAAAGCAAATTTTATATTAAGTAAAAATTAATATTAATAGCTCTTAAAAGCGGATATAGATACTAGCATTTGCGAATGTGGGTCGTATCTGTTTACATCGGATGCAAATATGGATAATATTTGATTTGATTGGATATCGAATAATATCCACTTTGATCATATCCGATTATCAAATATTCCAGACATATACTGAATATCTCTCTGTTTTTGCTTACAATTTTTATATATTTACTACTTCCGAAGGTCAAAGTTGACAGCTTGAAAGGAAAGATAATCGGAATCCACCTTTGGCAAGTGAGTGATGTTATAAACAATCCAGAGTTCAAGTTGTCTGTCAATTTGCTAGATGCATACAAGGAACACTACTCTAAAGGCAATTTTGAGGTTGTATCAGTAGCAATTATGGAAGAAGAAGTCGGCCTTGTTAATATTGAGGAGGCGGCAGTTTTTAAGCAGCAATTTTCGAGGATGCCATGGCTTGCCGTTCCATTTTCAGATATTGAAACAAGAAGAAAGCTTACAAAAGAATTTTTGATACCTTATTTATTGAGATTTGAATTGTGTTCATTTCTCGGTTCAAATGGTAAATTGTTAGAGAAACATGCAGATCAATATTTGTATGAACTTGGTGCCAACTATTATCCTTTCACAGATCAATGAGTGAAGGAGGTTCTTTCAAACAAGGAAATCCGTTGGCAGCTTTGAGATATCATCAATACATTCTCTCTTGGCTACTCCCACCCTGCGACTACCTAATTTCAAATCAAGGGAATAAGGTAATATATTGTTATTAATTACTATTATGCACTTTAACGAGATATCCCTGTGTCTTGATAGTTGATAAGCATCATTGTTTAATTTGATATACTATTATTTTCTCGGTAATATTGTTAAGCATAATACTCACAGTTTTGAATCCCTATCCAAAAGGGCCTCATTATAACCTTTAACAGCTTTGCTTTTCTCTTTTTTTTCCTTGATTTGTAGATACGTATAGCTGAACTTGAAGAAAGTAACTGGTCTTTATTTATACGGAAGCAGAAGAAGCCTTCCGTTTTTGCCTAAACTCAATTATATTTATAACGAATTGAAAGTGACTGGAAGAGTCGGCTTTGAATTTAGCAAAAAAAAAAGAAAAGAGTCGGCTTTGAGATTGTGTTTGTTAATCTTCACTTCAACGAGTTTGGTTATGGTGATGAAGAATCATTCAAGGCCGCATTTGGAAATATGCCATGGCTGGCATTGCCGTTCAAGGACAAGATGTGCAGGAGGCTGTGGCATAAGTATAATCGCTATGGTGAAGTAAGTTGTGCACCTGGCTGGCCAAGATGGTGTTTTTGTGGTCATTTCCTCGAATGGAAAATCAGTTGATCCGTATGGTGCCAAAGTCCTTATAGAATATGGTGTAGAGGCATATCCCTTCACGCGAGAAAAGGCTGCAAAGGTTGAAAAGGAAAAACTAAAACAGACAAGAATAATTCCCAGGATTATGGCCTATCAAGGTTCTTTGATTCGGAGGGATGGAGCCAGGGTAAACATAAATATGATAGCTTGTCCTTGTGGACTTAATTTCAGCTAATGATTACGGCATGAACCTTGTTAACAGTCAATGAAGCTTCCACCCTTGCTAATTATTTTCATGTAAAATTTCAAGTTCACGTTGCCAAGATTTTTGGAAAGAACATCCTCTTGTTTGTTGGTGCTGTAACAGTCTCGTCGACCCCATACAGATCCAAAAACAGGCTCAGAGACATGCTTGATGATGTGGAGGAGGTGTTTTTTAATGACTGCTGCTGCTATCTTATAGACAATTCGGGGCGAGACGGCCGAATTGTCTCTAAAGACGCGGCAAAACATTTAAGAATCCATGGAGCAGATGCCTCCTATCCTTTCAAAGGCGATGACCTTTTAGACGATGTTACATTAGAACTAGCAAAACGACTCGTCTGGACAAAGATGGGCGCTCGTACTCTCCTCCTCTTGGTCCTTTCGATCACCCAGGCCCATCTCCAAGGTATTCTCACCGGTTTGTGAGTTGGGTAGAAACTTCAGTTTTCAAGTGTGTTGTGTAAGTTATGAATGTTGTTTTATGGGTAAAAACGGTAAATTAGTTGGAAAAATAAATACAATCAACTAGCATGAAATCCTTATTGATTTGTTTTGGTTTCATATTTTTATAAATTGATCATTATTGGTTTGATTTGGTGGGTTAAGAATTAGACTAAAGCGATAACGACAGATTCTAAAAATTAATTTGTTTTTATAAACATTTCTTTAATATTAGAAATGTAGTACTAGTGGTATGATAATGTTTTAATTTATCTAAAATATAAATACTGTCGCTATAAATTTAATATCACTTTGTAGTCTAAAAATGTAAATGTACTTTAAATTTTGGCAGACAAAGTAATGTATTTCTAATTTTGTACATTAAAAGGAAGAGAGTAATATATATACACAAAAAGACACCGAGTACTTGAGAATCATGTCTTCTGGCTTTCTAGACTGGTTCTACTTAGTTGCCCAATGCAGATGAATAGTCGAGTAAACATTTGTTAAGAAGGAAGCTGACCTACAACCAGACAGCACTGACATTCATTCAATACAAATGGAGGTTATCTATATAGGTTGGAGCATTTGATCTAAGAAATCTGGAATCTCCACATAAATTTCTCCAGTGTTGATACTGATTCATACAAATGGCCATCACTGTTATAATTCCTTCATTTAATGCGAGATAGGAGTTCCAATTCTAAATATCAACTGATAGGAGGAGTCAAGTACACCATACACTAATGCCATTTAATGCATGTTACAATGCTACTATAATTTTATTTTTCTTGTCAACCACGCACCCCAGATAATCCCAAAGAGTTCATTGTCGGTCCAGAGTATTGAACTCATAACCTATGCGCTTTCACAAGCTCACTTATTACTAGGCTCACCACCACTTGAGCTAACCCCTTGGGGTTTAAAAGACGAGCATAAGCATGATTTCCACAATTTTTCAGGCCCTACCTGATTGTCACAGCTCTTGTTGTATCAATAAGTTAGCTTATAAAGAGACCGCAAAGGCAACAGTGAACCAGAGTACCAGAGCTATATGCATGTTTAGACTAAAATTGTACACCTCGCCCTATAAGAAACAATCAAAATTCAAAATCCAACCAATGCTGTCATGCGTACGTAGCACAATAACTCGCATGTTGCAGTGAATACAAACAATGCTTCAAATATAAGAACAGATACAAAGGATGAGTGAAGATGGAAATCGTCAAAAGGTGATCAGGCTGTTTTGACTACACAATTTAACCATACAAGATTCGTAAATGAACAGACTAGAGACTTATTACATGTAACTTTTTCATAACAAACACACAAATATAGGGACTATCTTAATATTAACATATGAAAAATGAAACTATGAAATTTACGAAAAGTGGAAGCACAAAATGTGGTTAAGAGTGCTCAAGAATTTGAATTCTGCCTATTGCAGGTCCTATAACATTCAAAGTAGTTACGCCTTCAGTACGATGCCAATATCACAATGGCAGACAATGCTTAAACAGTTCTTCCCTACGAGTGCACTTGCAAGAGAGAGAAAAATTAAGGATTTGGACTGTACTGCATGTTGTTGAATGGGGTTTTTTGGTGGCTTTTTGTTGTTGTTTGCTTCAGTTAAATAATGTCATTAATTTTGTCGAAAAGTGAATCAAATTACATAAGGGGAGTTTGGAATGATAATCTTGAAGACCATTTACATTAATCTCCTTAATAGTGGATGACTATCCCTTCATATTCCACTAACTGCTTGTTTGGCTCGCACAGTCTAGTTAAGTCAATAGCATTATCAGTTATAATGTGATCCAGTCAACAATGTCGGCCTTTTTTGGTTTCTTCTCAGTCTTTTTTCTTTTATACCACAACAAATAATGGGAGCCACAAATGTGAGCTTTTATGTAATTTTCTTTCACACAAGTATGAAATTTACCAGGGTTCCTACTAGATACTGGAAAGAGATTCTTTTACGTAAGTCCCTTCTATAATATAATATAAGTCTCTAACAATCATCACATGGATATAGCTTAATCTAGTTGTTACGAACTTGAATTTCCATTCCTGTCCTAAATTTGATACAACCCTCTCCTTTTAATACACCCGTGTCCATTATTTATTAAATGATTAATAGCATTATCAGTTATGGATATGCAGCATAAGAACTATAATATAATATAAGTATGCGTGTATATGTATGTGAATTTTATGTGACCATTTGTTATGTGATAGTAGCATTATTTATAATAATTTGGTTAGACAATATTCTCCTGAACGAGAGTGACAAAAGGCACCCCCCCCCCCCCCAAATACATGGTTGGTGATATTGCATTTTCCATTTTCAGAAATCAATCCCGTACGTTTATAAAAATAAAATTATTGCTAATTTTTTGAAACATTTAAATTAAAATTTGATTTAAAATATTAAATTGACTACAATCAAATAAATTTATATTAGTTTTAAATTTAAAATATCTCAAAATACTTTTTACAATTTAACATAATATCACATTTTAAATTCAATTAACTTTGAAAATGTGTCGCGCAACATTAAATAAAGATTCTAATGATTTAACAAAATTATTTGGCACATTATGTGTTTGTCCACTTTTAATGGAGGACACCATAACATGAACAGTTGAACTTTTTTCCTTCTAACATATAATCCCATCATACTAAAATATAAGTTCATTAAGTATTTTTTGGAAGCCAATTTGAATTTATTTAATTTATTAATTTGTTTAATTTTAATTCTTGTATGAATATTATAACTATCTAAAATGATATACTCCCAAGTCCCATCATTGTAAAATATAAGTTCATTAAGTATTTTTTGGAAGCCAATTTGAAAATATTTAATTTATAAATTTAATTAATTTTAATTTTTGTATGAATATTATAACCTGTCTAAAATATATTATCATAATTCACAGTAATGCTTTTCCTGGTGGCTCGAATGTGTTTCATGTGTGCAGATCATGCGCTGAGTGGGGGAATTTGACGACATTCTGTTAACAAAAATATGGGCATCAACAGTAAATGATTTTAAAGTCAATGCTCACACTTGAATAAAGGTTCAACATCACACTTTTCATGTTGTGAGTTTAAGATTTCCTTGTTGAGTTTAAGCAAGAAGGAAATGAATTTTAATTGTACTTTTCCATATATATGGGTCTAAAAGGGAAATGATTTTAATTGTAAAAGGACTTATTACTATATTATCCTTAATATTGATAGAATTAATGGAACTAAATGCACTCTCTCCGTTCTCAAAAGAATAACTAAAAGTATAATTATTTTTATTCTTAAGAGGATGACTAAAAGTATATAAAGTGAATCCACTACAACAAAAAAGCCTATCAAGCGACTGATTTAAATAGCTATAGGGGTATTAGCGACCACAATCGGTCGCTGATATCCGACGCACGTAATCTGGTCGGTAAAAAACCAAACAACGACAACCAACAATGACCAAGTCGTTAGCAACCGCTGTAAGACCCCTAATTTTATGAATAAGATTTAATTTTCTTTATATATTATTTTAAAATAGTAAGGTGTTGATTTGATAAATATGATAGGTTATGGGTGAGATGTGCAAAGTGCATAAAGTAAGCAAGTGATTATAAAATATTCGTTGTGTAGGAGAATATTCGTTTGGTCGAGGAATATTCTTTTTGTCGGAGAATATTCGTACGATAGCGCAGTCATTAGGTGGACCCCACAACGGAATGAATGTCGGATATAGAAAGCAAAAGAAATAACTTTTTTATAAAATAACGGCAAAACTATTACCGTTAGTACTGTTGAAATACCCGATGGTTAAAATACAGTAATACGTGGTGTTGCACAGTAGTACACGGTATTGCACAGTATTTCGAATTATTGATTCTTACGTAGGAAGACGCTTACTCAATTATTGTTACAGTAATTACTGTTCAATATTTTATATTATTGATTCAATAATTGCATAATATTTTATTGGTTTAATTTTTGCTACGTTGATATTTTATATTAATAAGTGCTACTTTGCTATTTTATATTAGTGATTCAATAATTGTAATTGCACAGTATTTCAAATTATCAAATCAATAATTCATATTATTTGAATAATATTATTAGATAGCATTATTGGCAATGTCTAAGGAAGTTCTGTCTAGGAAAGGGGTTGATTAATTGCACGCCAGTAAGGAGAAATTCTTATTGGAAGGCCCCCTCTTTTCTGGAAACGACCTAGTTGTCAATATTGTAGTTCTGTAATATTATTTATGAATAATTAATTTTTGATACATATGATAAAGAAATATTTATTCAATGTGAATTTAAACGGAGAAATTTTTAACATGTGACATTTGTTGAAAGTTGGTATTTTATCTTTTTCGATAAAATAATTCATTCAAATATATTGTTATAATATTACATTATAGTAGTATGATGTGATTATATAATAGTATGATTTTTATAATTAGAATGGTAACATTATTATAGTAAATTCATGGTATAAAAGTTAAACAAGGTGGAAGAGTGCAAATTGAATTTGAACTCTTATCATGCAAACAATGATGTCATCGGAGCGATGAGGTAAGCAAAGATGCCATCGGAACGATGAGGTAAGCAATGATGTCATAGGATCGATGATGTAAGCAATGATGTCATAAATTATGGCGAAAAGATTATTTTACCCTTACTCTGTCGAGCCTATAAATAGAAGCTCATTTCTTCATTATTTCTCACCAATTCACTAAAGCTATAGAGAGATAAAGTATAGAGAGAATAAGAGAGAAAGAAGAAGAGTATTCTGCTATTACACTAGTGCAGTCTCCAAAATTTTAAGGTAAGGGGTATTATTTCTTTCGTATTCATGAAGATAGTTATTTTTTTCCAATACTCATAAGGGTTGTTATTCCATTCTTTATTATTCTGTTGGAATAACCTGTCTATGCGGACTACCTTATGCATGGTGAAATCATGTTGTTATTCCATTCTTTATTATTATGTGGGAATAACCTGTCTACGCGGACTACCGCATGACTGGTGAATAACCCTTCGTATTTAGTTGTTATTAAATTATAGAAATAATCTGTCTGAGCAGACTACCGTCTGACGGGTGAAAATCCAATTGCAGTTTCGTATATTGTTTCATTTCAGATTCCTAACTCTAAACTTACTACGGTAAGTATTACTTCTATAATTTCTGAAATGATTAGAAATTTCTTGAGTGTTGCGCTTCATCTAATATCATTTCACTGGAATATTGGTCTGAACTTTCTTGTGAAATTTTTATCTTTTCATGTCGAGTTACTATTCATGAGTTACTATTCATGGGAATACTATTCACGGTAAAAAAAAAATCTTTCAAATCATCTTTGATTGGATCCATGTTTTGATCTTTATTCTTGAACTCTAGATAAATTCTCTAATATTTGTCTTTTATCTCACTGGATCCGTTATTCGTATTATTTTTCATCATCCTCAGTTCTAAATGGTGATATAACTGAATATCTTCGGCCTGTAGTGCAAAATAAATAATTACGTGATGAATATCTTTGGCCTGTAGTGCAAAGATGAATGATTACCTGATGAATATCTTTGGCCTGTAATGCAAAGATGGACAGGTGTTGAGATGAACATGACCAAATGGTGATACAAATGAATATCTTTGGCCCGTAGTGCAAAAGATGAATATTTGATTCGAGATGTATATTGATTGATGTTACAGGGATAAAATATTGATGATGAACTTTTAAATCAAAGAAGATAGTAGACATCATTCTCTACTTAACTCTTCTAATGAATTATAATTTTCGCTGCGAATATTAATCTAAAACGTGTTGTCCATAATATTTTATCTGATTTATTGAAGGCTAACGATAATTTATTTTTCATTATCTTAGTTATAATATTCTTTACTGGGTTAGTTGAACTCACCCTTTTCTTCCATTGTTCTCTTCAGGAAATGAGAATATCGCGGGTACTAGTCGGGGAATAGAGTGATGGTCCGAGTTAGAGCTGTAGAAGTCCTCACAATTTTTTTTTTAAAATAGTGTGATAATAAATGTAATAAGGACTTAGTTTGAATGTTAATATTTTTTACATGTCTGTATTGACACTCACAGTTGTGTGGTCGCATTTTGCACGACCGTTTGATATGAAAGATTGTATTTGAATTCTGTACCATGTATTTGGCGACTCAAAATGGGTTGAGTATTGAACCTATTTTGGGGGCGTCACAACCGCTATGAGTGACCACTTTCGTCGCTATCCACGTCAGCGACTCGCTGACATTCGGTTGATGTGGCTCCACGTGTTTGCAACTGCATTAGTGATTGTGTTCGTCGCTAATTATGTTGTTATCATTTTTTTTGCATTTTTCTTAACAATAATTAAAAAAATCGGTCGTTGATAAGTATTAGCTATCGCAACGCGGTTGCTAATAGTCTTTTAATAAAAAAATTATTTTTTGTCTTTTACAATGGTTGATAGATATTAGTTACCGCTGGCGATCCCTAATATTTTTTTTAAAAAAAATCGATTTTTGAATTTCTCAAAAAAAAATTATATTTGTATTCCTATCCCAACACATAACATATATATATATATATATATATATAACAAACTAAACTCAATCAAACAAAATAACAAAATTGAAACCAAAATATACTTTATATACCATCAAACTAAAATCCAATTACAACTAAGGAGACGTATGTACAATCAAACCAAACTAAAGTCTGAATACAGTATCTAAATAAACATCTAAATGTACATGGTACAAAAAAAAAAGGGAAAATAAAAAGACAGTCTCGATCCTAGCTAGGTTGTTCGTCATGCATCACCATCCAAAGGTTTCTATAACAAAAGGAAAAAAACATGTTTATATAATATATTATTGAATAATATAATTTCATATTATTTCTAACAAATATAACTTATACTAAGATTATCTCGTCATGCTCCCTTTTCTCCAGCTGTCGTGCTACTGCATCTGTTAAGTTATTAGGACTCAAAGCCTTCAGATGAGCAAGAAGTGTACGAAAGAAGGGTAGGACCCTTGCATATGGCCGCAACATAATCAACAATAGTATGTGTAATTGATTGGTGTGATGACTGCGTGGACTGGCTCAGCCGCCGACGCTGCGCCCATAGCGCTTAACATAATTTTTCTTCACAACTGATGCCATCTCACACAACTCATGATCTGTCGTAGGGCGCTGGGTGCCCATCCATCAAGCGCTTGTTAGTATACTGAAATAAAGTTACAAATTTAAAACTTTAGTACTTGAAAAACATATGTATCAAAGATAATGTCAAACAACTGTAAACGACATAAAATAAATAAAATTTACAACTAAATCTTGACAACATCAGGTAAGCCATCACGTGTAGCGACATACACATGATCCAGTCAATTCACAGGATTACCTTGATTCTCAGCCTCCTACAAATATGACATATATATATATACACACACACACAAATAACACACTAACATAAATAAAATTAAACTTTGCGTACCTTGTTAGCAAAATGTTGGGAATGTTACCCTTATATGTCCCCTTTACTTATAAATAAAGTATTACTGATCATTGTACATTTTATTATTTCATAATTTTTAACGAGTCATATTAATTTTGAGTTTAAAAATATTTTAAATTAATTTTTAAAAATCAATAATAATTATATAATTTGAAAGGAGGAGAGTAATATGGATCCTTCTTTTGAACTCCTAGCTTTACTAGCTGCTGATTGTACTAATTTAAGTATCAACCGTGCTACTATCACATAATGCTCACACACACACATGCATACTGTGGACGCTCGCCTGACATGTGGGGTCCGCAACCGTAGTATGTTTGTGTGTGTATGTAAGCATTATGTGATAATATTTATGTGATAGTAGTATTATTTTTTAAGTATTAATGTTAGTTGGGGCTTTTTGGCCTCCTTTGCACCAAGAAAAATAAACAAATAATGGACAATTAAATGTTTACCTTACTTACAAGTGATCAACGCTGGGTAGCAAAATTTTACATACATAATGGCCAATTAGCCACGTCTCACCGACAGTCCGGCCTTAGAGTTGGGTAGGTGTTCCTAGTTGGATCCAACTCAAATTTTAGCTCTTATTTTAATTAATTATAATATATATTAAAAAAGTAATAATAAAAAAAAAAAGAAACGCACGTTTTGTTTGAAGAATTAATTAAATGAGGAAAAGGAAAAGAACATAATGGTAAAAGTAGTGAATGTGCATGCAGTTTCGTGCCTATCAAGTGAAGACTTTTTTGGTCAATGGAAAAGATTTGGGAGGCCATTCCGTGACTAGTTTTAGTTTTAGTTTAGTTTTGCTAGCTTAGCTTGTGCATGAATTTTATCCCTACCTTTCTCTTTTAATTTCGCGTGAGAAATGAAAAAGGAAGAATGCCAAATTAATAAAGGCTAAAGGCAGGCAAGCAGGCCTTAATTAGAAAGAAACTAACTAATCAATTCTTCTCCTTTTTCTTATCCAGAAACAAAAAAGCATTGGCCCTTTGAATTTATTGTGTGCCCCCTCCAACTACATCTACGTATATACTAGTAGAGTACTATAACATATGCTTCTTGTTAGTACTACTATCTTTTTCAAAGTCAATGCGTGCATGGTCAATGTTGGTGCCTAGCATCTCTCTCTCTCTCTCTCTCTCCTCGCATAAATGCTAGGCCATCACTTTAACGTAATATATCACTTTTAAACGTATACCAGTACTCGAGTTGTGGATAATCATTGTTAATTAATTAGTAGTAATATTTTAAGAAATGTATTTGATATAGTAAGTTATAATTCTACAAAATTTTATATATATATATATATATATATATATATATATATATATTGATGTACGCCGTAATCGTTTTGTAATTTAACAGAAAACTCTTATATACAATGCATAACATGATTTTTTTTTTTGTTTCGATACCAAAAAAAAACAACCACCCGGTACTTGAAGCATAAATGCAGTAAATCATGTCCACAAAGTTGAAAACATTTATATCATAATATTTGTGTTTATAAGTACTCCACTAAACACTGCTCTAATTTATAAATATATAGTCAATAGCCTATCTTAAAACTAAATCTGATTCCTTGACATGCATTCATGTTTTGCGGTATGTAAACCCCCTTCTCTGAATATTAGTAATTAATGTTTAATATTTGTGAAGCTTCACTCAAATGGTAATTGGTGAAAATAAATAACTTTCTAATATATAATTATGCTTTTGGATTTTGCTACTTTTTCAGAAATAAAATTATCTTTACCTTTTGCCAGTATATACGTACACACACCCACACACACTAAATATGCGTTGTGGTATAAGAAAAATAAGCATAATTAATGAAGCAATATATCTACCATATGATACGGTAAAACTATTTAAACATATTCCACAGTATAGTCATCATATCTAAGATATATATAAATTATCTGATTTCAACATTATTTTCCAAATAATATGAAAGAAGAAAAAACTAGAGAAGGGTCAATGTTTACAGGCAGTTTTACAGCCAAAAGATACTTGTGGAGAGAATGATACACATAAAAATCTAAAACCTTTATCGATTTGTCACTATCCAATTCCAGTTTTTTTCAATAACAGACAGAATAATATACATATATATATATATATATATATATATATTCACGTGTAGACAATATATCATTTTAAGTCTCCCTTATTTTTAATGGTCGATACACCACCTGTTTCCCTAAGATTTTCTTATTGATGACAATTACTATTTTATTTGAAGCAGACTGTTGTCAGTTTAACGTGTGTAACATTATTTGTTTGACAAATATTTCGTGTATCTTCATAAGTGAAGGTCCCTATGATCATGATGGATCTTATAAGGACACATGTAATGATTTTAATTCTTTAACTAAATTGTAGTATAATGTGAAAGCCCATTTTGGATTAATTATCTCAAATAATATCTCATCTGTTGTTCTAACAATAAGATTATGCCATCCTCATGTAATAGTTTTTTAAAATAATTTTTTATTTATAAATAAAAGAGCGACCTAATATTTTTTAAAAAAACTAAATTATTTTATTTGTTGATAAAATTATTATTTTTAAAAATTTCATAATATAATCTCTTTTCGTGACAACAGATGATGATATTGATTGAGATAATTGATCCAGATCACTCAGCTCGGGGAGGTTTTAGGTTTGTCAGCATAAGACTTGAGAGGCAGTTGGTTGCTTTCCATTATATATTCTTTTTATTATTCTTCTATATGAATTTTGTACATAAAAATAAAACCAACATCAATTCCTAATTTTTTTCTTCCCGAGTTTGTCATTACACCAACATTCAAAATACAATGACAAATATTATATAATTTTTTTAAAAAAATAGTAAGGGAAGTGAGGCAAGTGCCAACTTCAACCTACTGGCATAATACTCCCTCCGTTCTTGTTTAATCAAGGTTTTAAAGGATTTAATTGATATTTAATCTAACTGATTAAATTGAGTATATATAAAATATCAATATTACCTTTCAAAACTCATTGGATAGATGAAAAGTTAAATTAGCATTTATCGTTTAAACATAAATACATAATATGAGAAATTAATTAAGTGATTAGTTAGCATTTAATTAATGTTGAAGAATAATATGAGAAACGAAGTTGCATAATCCTTCTATAATAAGATAATTATAAGTTATCAATTGAAAGATATTGATTTATTTAATTTAATTAGTCTAATAAGTTGAGCAATTAGGGACAAAACTATCTTCACACTTGACAACAACTATTTCGATAATTCAAGGAAACATTACCGTCCCAAGTCCACCATTAACACCTTGTGTTCATTCTCTTAACCACCGTACTTGACGTTATGTGTTTGCCCAACATTGTCAAAACCAATAGGAAAAGAGAAAGAAGAAACAAAATAAGTCACGTCTTTGACTCTTTGTAAACTTTTATTTATTTAAATGGAATCGCGGCTAGTCAAACTATTCTTGCTACCTGTTCAAAAATATATATATACTATTCTATAATTAAAATCGGATTTGATACCCAGTCCATTCTCTAAAAAGTATTATTTATTAAAAAATATATATTTTACACTAGATTTTCTTTTTATTAATAATAATATAAATTAAATGACAAAATATTAATAAATTGTCATTATAATTTTATTATCAGGTAACGAATATTAAATTAATAATTTATTATTTTTAACAGTAAACACTGAATAAAACTATTTTTGATATTTAAAAATTTTGCCATTGCGATACATAAAGAAAAAACTATATATTACAAGCCCATATATATATATATATATGTGTGTGTGTATGTATGTATGACTTTTTTGCTTTATTATGAATAAGATCATGCATAGTAGTCTCAATAAGGAAAATATGATACTAATATATTGTTTCTAAGCAAAAAATAAGTACAAAATGAATATGAAACTAAATAAAAAAGGAGGATCGGCCAATGCTTTTGAAATGATCATGATTATAGTTTATTGATCGGGAAATGGAACATCAGCCACATGAATTTAGGCCCCTTGGATGTGACTCTCTCTCTCTCTCTCCCTCAATAATTATAAGTATATATATATATATATACATATATATATATATATATATATATATTCTAAAATATCTAGTGTGATTGTGAACTGTTATTATAGATTTTGTATTTTCGTGCATAAATTAACTACAAAAAATATTTAAGACTTTTTTCAACCCTAATCGTATCTGTTAATTATTTAAGTTATCGCAGAACTGATCAAATAATTAAGAAAGAAGAACAAAATGACCGGAAAATTGGAAGCAAATCGATCTTGTTAAACATAAAACCAGGAGGACGAGTTAATGCTACCCTAAATCTTACCATAAGGACGCATGCAAAGTATTATTACAAAATACAAAAAAAATAAATGGGATCAAAGGAGGTACGTACATCACCTTTTATATTTTTTATATGAATTGTATGCTACGTTACATATTATTTGTTGTGATTCTTAAACAAGAGTTTCATTTATAAAATTCATTAATATCTATTTTTATTCTTAAAATAGTAAGTTATACTCCCTATTAACTTAGTAGTGTTGGAATGCTAATAAAATTAACACGACAAATTTAAAAAATCGGAGTTGTGGGACATATATTAATAAATTAGACCCATGCGACTGTTGATTGAGATTTAGGTCATGCTAATAGAGACTAGTTATTTCTCAAAAAAAGTGAAGAAGTTAGATATTATATTATTTTATACTACAATTAATATACTTTTAAAAAAAGCTTATGTATGAAACAAAATCTTTTAACAAATGACTTATTTTATATTTTTTTTGGGGATAGACAGAATAATGAAATTGCTAATTGAAAAAGACCGAGTCAAATATATAGTACTACCCTATTATACATGATAAACAATGAAGTATATATGTACTTTGGACATCCTTTTAGGATTGAGAGAGTAAAAAAAATTATTTTATTGAAAAAATCTATTTCAATAATAATAATATATAAAATTATTTAATATTTTCAAATTTTTTAACATAATTTAATTATCGTATTATAATTTAAAAAATCAAAAAATATATTTTTAATATTTATAAATTGCATATAAAACTATCTTTGTAGGACAGCACGAGTAGTTGACTAGCTTAACAAGCCGACGTAGCCGTAGACTAGTTGAGGGAGAGGAGAACAAAACAGTCAATGTAAACACACACGTGGAAAGATGCCACTGGTGGCACCCACTTCCCACATACATACATCATCATCAACATCATGCATTTCTGATATTTCTCCATCTCCCCTTGGCCTTCTCTAATTGTCTATAAAATGTCCCTCTAACTCCTTGCTATTATCTATCTCCTTAAACTCTTCCGTCTATATTGAAGAGAAGTATATAAACAAGTATAAGAAAGGCATTACCTAAAGTAGTACGTACGTGAGAAACATGGCCGGAGGAGGACTGGCTCCCGCCGGAGGGAAGGAGTTCGAGGCCAAGATTACCCCCATAGTTATCATCTCTTGCATTATGGCTGCCACCGGCGGCCTCATGTTTGGTTATGATGTCGGTGTTTCAGGTCATTAATTAATCTCTCTTTTGAAATTGTTTCTTGTTTATGTTTTTGCTCTTGTTGAATGGCATGCAATTCATCCTCTATGGATAATAGGGTCGTTTTCGAAACTTAATAGGATATATAGGAAGTAGCTCAAGATTCCTCCGAAAAAAGAAAAAAGAAACTTTAGTATATATGCAAACACGTATATATTAATTAGTAATTGTTAAATTTTCAATATAATCAAAAACAATTTAATGTGAAATTAAATCTTTTAAAGCCAATAGTTTTTGCTTATAAAATAGATACGAAATTTCCATGTCTTTCTTTTCTTTTTTCTTTTTTGGGTATCAAAACCACCCATGCACGGTTCCAAGCTTTTTGGGAACTATAAAAAAAGAGAAAGGGAAAAGGGACCGAGGAAGAGGAAGGAAATACCGAAAAGGTACATGAACAAGAGAAAAATAGCCATATCCGGCCAACTGCAAAGTTGCTTGGAGTGGAAAAGACAATTTATTGTGAGAAGACAAATAACAAAAATACCCTTATGACATTATTATGCATGTTTACCCTTTATTTAGCTTAAGTTTCTTACCATTCACCCCTTATAAATAATATATTTTCTGGGATTTATTTTGTTATAATATAGCAATTAGTTTAGTTTTTATTCAATATAAGCCATATATATATATTTTTTATTTCATTTTCTAATTAAATTAATCTTTATATATGCAGGTGGTGTTACATCCATGGATGATTTCTTGAAAAAATTCTTCCCCGTAGTTTACAGAAAAAAGAATCAGGAGGAGGGACTCAATAGTAATTACTGCAAATACGACAATCAAGGGCTACAACTGTTCACATCGTCGCTATACCTGGCCGGTTTAACGGCAACTTTCGTGGCCTCCTATACGACGAGGAGGCTCGGCAGGAAGTTCACAATGCTAATTGCTGGAATTATGTTCATAATTGGCGTGATACTAAATACTGCAGCTCAAGACCTTCTCATGCTCATTTTGGGCAGAATTTTACTTGGTTGTGGGGTTGGTTTTGCTAATCAGGTACCCTATTTTTATATATCTGATTATATTTCCATATATATTTACCTACATAAAGTAGTAGTTGTTCATGTTAGTTGGTTAAGGGTATATTTGTACCTACCTATCAATGAGCTGTTGAATTAAACGTTATTTTGGGTCTACATGACTATTAGTAATTATACCATGTTTTTCCCACATACTAATATTGTTGGTTGTGTTTAATATTTCTACGAGAACATTATCTTTATTTTATATACGTATAGTATTTAAAAACTGTCCTTTGTTTTCTTATATATTATTTATATTTATAAAATACAATATTTGGTGTCTTTGAGTCAAATAAGCAAGCAAGTATTGGTATATGTGTGAAAGGTCCAAAATAGTAGCCAAATAGTAGGGGACTTCTGACACATACTAAGCTTAGGTGGAGAGCAGATTCTCTGTTCCCAAATTTTCTGTCTCTTTGTGTTCTATTACTTAAATATTGACACTTGTCTTTTTTTTAATTTTAGAATTAATTAGTGTTAAGTAAGAGGATATGTGTCAACATTTAAGTGGTGAGACACAAGGGGACAGAGAATTTGGATACAGGGGATCTGGTCTCGCTTAGGGGTTTCGAATCTCTATAGTTATTAATTTACTATACCCCCTCTTTTTTGTCATTTTAAAAAAAAAGTGTTTCAATAAAGTAATTAAGGTTAATTAATTAGTAGGTGCAAGTATTGGATGTTGGAGTTATTAGTTGATCACCAACTGAATTGTCATCTTCAAATCTTGTTTTATTTTTCCACCCTAACAAGTCTTAATCACCCACTCTTTCCACCACCATAATTTAATATAGTGGAGCATATGAAACACAGAGTTATCGGTGGGTCAAGACTTGTTTTTCTTGGTTTTGGTCGTGAAGTCTTGCAATTAATATTCATGTATCTTAGGGCCCTCTAGCTTTTTGAATACTTTATTCTGTATAATGAATGATAAAGAGGGTATGAATCTTGTGATGCTATTGCTTTTAGAATCATTATCCTTGGAAATAAAAAAAAAATAAAAAGAACAAATAAATAAAACAGACTTTAGTTTCAATCTTTTAAACATTCATTCTCTCTTCCAACTTTCTAGTATTCCACTATGTTTTATCCAATCTAAGTAAATTTAAAACTCAACTTTAGTTAATTAAATACTATTTATTTGTCGGTATGAGAATTTAAAAAAGTATAATTACCATTTAATCGGTTGTTATTGGTAGTTTAACTAAAAGCATAAAGTAACACCACCGTCAAGTCATGATTGATTAAGTTATAAGAAAACTAATTTATAAATATGTTTCCATTTGTGTCTTCTTTTTCTTTTTTTTTAATATCTAAATGCACTTAAAAAAAGGCATAAAGTAAAGTTAGATGGTGAGAATATCAATTAACTTGGCTTATTGGTCTTTATCATTTTAATAATAATTTCTCATGTATTTTGGATGGATTTTCAGGCAGTTCCTCTGTTCTTATCAGAGATTGCACCCACGAGAATAAGGGGAGGACTAAATATATTGTTCCAGCTTAATGTTACCATTGGCATACTTTTTGCCAACATTGTCAACTACTTCACAGCAAAGTACGTCTATTTTTTTAAATACTGATTTTGAAATGTTGTTGGACTAAATAGTATGGCTTTCATGTTGCTTAATTTGACTTAAACTGGCTTTTGTGGGATTAACAAGCAACTTATTTCTCAAAATCAATCTTCTTTTTCACAGAACACATTGGTGGACTTTTAGGATTTGGCTTGGACTCCTAGGAGTCTATAAAAACGGTGGTCAAGCATCTGAAAATGGGAACTAAATTGGTAGACTAGATAGAACAACAAAATTAATGAATCCATTTTCTAACTCTTGCAAAACATTGTAGTGGGTCTTTTTGTTTTATTTTATTTTATGATATTCATGATGATTTGTTACTGACAATGGGTTTGTGATACTACAGAATAGATGGATGGGGTTGGAGGCTCTCATTGGGGTTGGCTGGAATTCCTGCAGTCCTCCTAACCATAGGTTCTCTCTTAGTGGTGGACACCCCTAACAGTCTCATTGAGCGTGGCCGAATGGAAGAAGGGAAACAAGTTCTCAGAAAAATCCGGGGCACTGACAAGATTGAACCTGAGTTCTTGGAGCTCGTTGAGGCGAGCCGGGTTGCTAAAGAAGTTAAACACCCATTCAGGAACCTTTTAATGCGAAGGAATAGACCCCAACTAGTCATAGCAGTCGCGTTACAGGTTCGTTTTTGTCTCATAATCCCCTGCATTATTTTTTGTTATTTTTTACCAAGGAACCCTCAACTACCATGGACAAAGCCAGGATTTGATCTTTTATTTTTTACAAAAGAACCCTCAACCATTACCCTCATTTGGTGTACACTGAGAACCTCTTGACCCCGAAACGTCTGGAATTCTGAACCATGACTTGTACCTTAATTATTGAGATACTTAGAGTAACCTCTTCAGTTAAAATACACGACATTTTCATTTTCAATCCACGTTTTATTGAATCCATCGACTGATTAAATTTGTTTATTGGAATGTTTGGACAGATCTTCCAGCAATGCACGGGAATCAATGCAATCATGTTTTATGCGCCAGTACTATTCGACACGTTGGGATTTGGCAGCAACGCGGCACTTTACTCGGCTGTAATCACAGGGGCTGTCAATGTGCTATCCACTGTGGTGTCCATCTATGTAGTGGACAAATTAGGGCGTCGGATACTTTTGCTAGAAGCCGGAGTCCAGATGTTTTTAGCACAAGTAATTATAGCCATAGTACTAGGAATCAAGGTGACGGACAGGTCGGACAATCTTGGGAGTGGATTTGCTATACTAGTGGTGATAATGATATGTACATTTGTGTCGGCCTTTGCGTGGTCTTGGGGTCCGTTGGGGTGGCTCATTCCTAGCGAGACATTTCCTCTGGAGACACGGTCCGCAGGGCAAAGTGTGACGGTTTGTGTGAATTTGCTCTTCACATTTGTGATAGCACAGGCATTTCTGTCCATGCTTTGCCATTTCAAGTATGGGATATTCTTGTTCTTTTCGGGTTGGGTTTTAGTGATGTCGATATTCGTGGTGTTTTTGGTTCCCGAGACCAAAAATGTGCCGATTGAGGAAATGACCGAAAGAGTTTGGAAGCAACATTGGCTCTGGAAGAGGTACATGGAGTACGAGGGGAATGATATCAGGGCGCAAAATGGTCACAACAAAGTGTTTGATCCGGTTTCTCAGCTGTAGAACATAAAATATCTATATATATATATATCATCCACTGTTTTTGCTGCTGTACTAGCTAGGGTCTGATATACATAAATAAAATGTAGTTTCACACGCTCTAAAGAAATTTTAATTTATAGCCCAAATGGAATTTCATGTACTTCTTAACAAGTTTTAGTTGGTTTGGTTTTAGTGCTGTGTAAAAAAGGTGCACTTCCTGCTGCTTCTTCTTTTTGTGTTGTACCGCAATTCCGATACAAATTGTACAGCGAGAATGCTATGTGAATTTTATAAAAAGTTGATCTTGTGAAAAAAAAATTAAATTCCTAAACATAATTTGTTATATTTTTAATGTGTTAGCAAAACTCCCTTTATAATTTTCTCTTGGTGCAGTCTAGGAAGAATTATGGGCCAATTAGAGTCCAGGCCCGTTTGATGACAACAGAGGTATAGCCCAGCTAATTTAGGAATGTAAGCAACTCTAAGTTCACTTTTAAGTTTTAAGTCATGGATAAATTTTAGTTCATTTTTAAATTGAATAACCTTTAATATAGACTCAACCCTTAACAGGGTTGAAAACTTTTTTTTAACCTACAATATTAATATAGTAAATTTAGGAACATATTTCAATCCCACAAGCTTATGGAGGAGGTTTGGAGAGGAGCCAGGAAGAGAACCAGGGGGAAGCTAGCTAAGAGAAACATATCTTTTAATTTTTTGAAGTGTGTTTGTTCAAATTTTAACTTCTTGCTGATTAGTAGTCTCAAACATGTGACCTTATAAAAAATAGAGAGATCTCTACCACTAGACTATCACATTTGGTCTAACAGCGTCAAAACCTAAACTCAACACGATAATAATTTTTTTCATATAAATGTGTATTGTGATAAATTGAAGGATATGCGTAATGGAAGGTATTCTGATACGTAGGTTTAGGACAAAAAAAGAAGAATATTATTAGTTAATATCTAAGAGAACACTTGTTACATTCACCAGCTCTATGTATGTTAAGAATTTATTTTTTTAAAGGTTGATTGTGAAATTTAAGAAATGAAATCCAATAAATTTTAACCAACCAAATCCAATAGAAGTGATAGTGAATAAATAAGTAAACTAGCATGGTTGCTTAAATTGGTGGTTGATGAGTAAGGGATATCTGAAGCCACTTCAGCAAATATTTTACTACCAAACTTGAAGGCTTATACTTCATCTAATCAAGTCTATTTTAGCACACCCCACCAACAATGTAACAGCCTATATGTAAAATATTCGAAGATGATAAGTGCTCTTTGGTTTAAATCCATTCCAATTGAATAATTTTATTTGATTTTAGTTATAATATAATAACGGATAATGTAAATTATCTAAAAATATTATTAATTATAAGATTTGTTTTTTTCTAAAATTTAAATAAATTCACTTCACTTTTAAATTTTAGAACAAGAATTGACTACTTAAAATTAAAATGTGACTATTTTTAATTTTTATTTTTGGAGTGAATGGAGTAGTACCTTTCGGCCGTTGAAATAGGAATAGACCCGAAGAACATACCGTACGGATGGATCCTTGACATGCATGCAACAACCGACAATAGCTGCCAAGACAATCTTTCCTTTCAAGTCCTTCAACCATTGGGCATCTTTACCTAATTGCTTATGACTTGAACAAACATATATATATATATATATATATATGGGCCTCTTGGATCTTCATTTATTTTCATATCATTAATTTAAACATAAGAAGTTTCATGATTAGGATTTAGGAATTATAACCAGTACTACTATATATTATTATATTAGAGGCTAAATAAACCCCAATGATGAAATGTGGCTTATTATTTTTGGATCTAAACCTAATTAGTAACAATATATATAACCACCAAAAAAAAATTAGGATATCCTTAGGAACAAGAAAGAAAGTGAAAATATGATTTATTTAAAACAATTGTTCGCTGTTGATCATAAACCCTCTCAATATCCTGTTAAATTGGTTACCTATATAGAGATATCTTGTTAATTAGTTGTCGACTTAATTCTCATGCTTGGTAGTTGGTATATTCTAATTAAATTAGTCATGTATATATATATATATATATATATATATGGCTTGCTTCATGATCTATTAATGTGTAATCTTGTGAATGAAGTGTAAACATATATAGAATTATAGTTTTTAAATAGGGTATAAATATATTATCTTCAAGTCAGCAAAGGCTGTTAGAAATTTAGAATTGATAGATTTTGTCTCAAAAAAAATAGCAACTCTAATTTGAAAGTCTAGTGAATATTAATACATATAGACTATGTTCTAGTATCGATCTTAAAGATAATTTTAAAAAATATTCTATAAATTAAAAAAAATCAACTTTAAAAACGAATATTTTTTATTTGCCTGACCAAATATGACTAATTTTAGGGAATTCCATTTGTTTAGAAAGAATAAAAGGGGGAGGAACTTCTCAGTACCTCTCGTACGTATGAGCCACAAGTTCCAACAACTATATCAATAAAATAAAAGTAAATGACTAAGCAAATTATATCAATCCAAATGAGTACGATCGAAGAGGAAACTAATTACACATATCAATTTAATGTCTAAATTTTATTTTATTTTATTTTAAATAAAAAATAGTAGTAATAATTTTGTTATAGGACCACTACTATTGCTTTTCTCACTAAAAGCATGCATGTGGCACGCCTATTTGATGAAGGTCCAAAAACAAACACTCCTCCTCCTGCCCCTTGGTGAGGTTGGCATTGGCTTAAGGCATTTTGCTACTATAAAAACTGCCACATTCATACCCACACTTTTCATCTCTAGATCTGTCCCTTCTTAACTCGATCATTACAATACTATATATATATACTAGCTAGCTAGTTCTTAATTGGCCATGGGTTCGTGTGTGGAGTCGAAGATCAATGGTGTGGCGGCTCTGCTTTTGGGGCTGATCACAGTTGGCTGCATGCTGCAGGTCTCCATTGGAGATGTGTACAAGGTTGGGGACTCTGCTGGCTGGACCATCATTAGCAATGTTGATTACAAACAGTGGGCTGCTCCTAAGACCTTCCAAGTTGGTGATGTCATTGGTAAGCTTTTTCTCCATTTCCGGCTTCCCATATATATTCATTATGATCCACAACCAACATTAATTTAGCCAACACTTCGCCAAATAGAACGAATTTTTTACCTTGGTGTTTATCCAATTGTTTACTAGATTCGCCAATTAGACATGATAATCAATGGTGGTCGTGGATTTTATACTTTTTTCCTATACAACAAGCTAGTATTCTTTCGTTGCATAATATATAACGTTTTAGAGTTGTGTACAATAATTAAGAAAATGATTGTATAACATTAAATATAATATTAATTGGCTATATATAATACCATTCACTATATATTTATCTCATGTCATTTTTCCATGAAAGGCAATTCTAAAAAGATTGCACCTAATTCTCCTAAATCATATAAAATATCAAATAATTTTAAAAAAATAAAACCATGTAACTCAGAGTAGTAGATAAAAATAAAGATATGGTTGTGTTTTTGTTGATTTATAGGGTTTTTGTTGTACTTCCATAACTCTCATCTAAATGTAGTTTTGAAAGGACAGAATGTTTTGATTTTTGATCTACTTAATTAATTAATTAATAAGTAGGAATAAGGGCTACAAATTACGATGTGTCTTGTCTATAATTATTTTTGGCTCTCAGCATCTAAATGAGGAACTAAACCTTTTTTCGAGTATATTAAGTTTTTAATGTTATGGGTTTGAGTAGATTTAGCAAATATGTTAGGCATTGATTAATTCCCCTGCTGCTGCCTACTAGCTACCCTGCAATCTGTCTCTTTGGATGGATGATAGCATATATGTATGACACGTGGTAGACATCTATTGGTCAACTTTTAAGGGATTGTTAGCATTCATGATTTGGTGGCCTGTTGGAGGAGGCATGAATGCATGTTAATCAGTTGTTGTCCCCTCGAGCCTTCCCCACAGATCATCAATTTTCATGCTTGGCTTGGTTGTTACTTTCACAGTAAAAGTTCACCCTACCCTACCCCTCCCACGACCCCTACCTCCCCCACCTCCCCCACCTCAGTGTGATTCACTGCCATTCTTTGGTCCCTACCTCCACCGGGCTCAAAGGGTAGTGTGTACTATATATATATTATGTGTGTGTGTCAGTGTGTGGTGTGTGATGGTACTAGCTAGTGATTTCACATGGAATGGCTCAAGTTCTCCACCTGAAAAATGAAAAAATTGACATGAGTATATGTTTGGGTGCTGCACAGTCGGAAAGAACTCTGAAAATGATTTCATGATTCAATATAATGATACTATTTTTGCATGTATTAATAAAGAAGGTAAAATAATAAAATTGTTCGTATTGAAATTTTTATTTAATTGTATAACTAGTGATACTCCATAAATATGCATAGAGATTAATAAAAATGATAATTAATACTAAGATTATTATAGGTAAATTATTGTAAAAAATTATTACATAAAGTAAGTAGACATTTAACTTATACTATATACTTAAAATAGTAATAAGAACATTGATCGTCGGACTGAAGGAGTTATCAAGGAAAAAAAAGAAAGGGAAAGGGAAATATATATATATAGTTATTAATGTTGAAGTTGATATTGACCTAAATTTCATGTTATGTTTCAGTGTTCGAGTACAATTCACAATTTCACAATGTAATGCAAGTTACACATGCCGAGTACAAATCATGCAATGCATCTGCTCCAATTACCACACACACAACTGGCAACGACTCCATTACCATCACCAATCAGGGCCACCATTTCTTTATCTGTGGGGTTCCGGGTCACTGCCAAGCCGGCCAGAAGGTTGATATCAACGTGCTTCGCGATTCTTCAGGGGCTCCATCTCCTTCTACATCGTCGTCGCCTCCTTCAGTTCCTGCTGGCTCAGTTCCTGCACCTTCTCCAAGTGAGGCTGCAGCTAATTCTTTGTATGTGTCCAGCAGGTTTTTGGGTAGCCTTTGCTTGGCTATGGCTGTAATTGTAGCTTTTGATTGATCAGGAAATTTAACTCTTTTGGTGTTTGTTTTGTTTATGGGAATATTATTAATATGTTAGAGCTAGTGAGTTTCTATGGAATGTAGATGGATTTTGTGTTACAAATTAAGTAAATAATTAACCTATCACATGAGCTAACACTCCACTTCCACTTTATAGTTTTGTGATGATATATCGTCCTTTAGTTTTATGATTATTAAGCCTCATTTTCCAGATAAATATTTGACTTATTCAAGGAATATCCAAGTCCTTTAGTTTTATGATTACCAAGCCTCATTTTCCAGATAAATTGATTTATTCAAGGTATATATATCCAAGTCTATATAAATAGTATGGTTCTCCCAATTTGGATAAGTGTGTTGATACAAAAGTTTTTGCCCAGTTACATATGTATGTGTGCCGACCCCAAAATAAATTCACACAATTCATTCTGAGTCGTTAAATACATGATACAGAATTCGAATACAAATCTTTTTATAACAAACGGTCGTGCAAAATACGACCACACAAACTGTGAACTTCAATACGAATCGTATATAATACGAAAATATAAACACTCAAATAAGTCATCATTACAATTATTATCACATTATTTTATAAAATAGTGAGGACTTCTACAGCTCTATCTCGGACCATCACTATATTCTCCGATTAGTCCCTGCGATATTCTCATTTTCTGAATAGAACAATGGAAGAAAAGGGTGAGCTCAACTAGCCCAGTAAAGAATATTATGACTAAGATAATAAAGAATAAATTATCGTTAGCATTCAATAAATCAAATAAAATATTATGGACAACAAGTTTTAGATCAACAACTGTAGCGAAAATAACAATCCATTAGAAGAGTTAAGTAGAGAATGATATCTACTATCTTCTATGATATAAAAATTCATCATCAATATTTTATCCATGTAACACCAATCAATAATATTTTCAATTAACGAATTATCCATGCACTACGGGCCAAGAATATTCGTTTGTATCACCAGTGGTCATGATCATGTAAAACACCTGTCCATCTTTGTACTACAGGCCAAAAATATTCATAAATCAACAGCTCATCTTTGCATTACGGGCCAAAGATATTCATAGCTTATCTTTACACTACAGGGCCAAAATATTCATCAATCAACAATTCATATTTGCATTACGGGTCAAAGATAACTTTCATCGCAATTTAAGTTTGAATATTATGACAATGATATTAAGAACGAATCAAGTGAAATAAAGAATAAATATTAGAGATTTATAATTTAATTTATCCAGAGTTCAAGAATATCTAAATTGTCAATATGAAGATCAAAATATGGATCCAATTTCAAGAATAAGATCCATAAAAGATAACTTGGACAAAGAAAAAAAAATTCTCGTGAATAGTATCGTACGTATGAATAGTAACCCCTACATGAAAAGATAAAAATTTCATAAGAAAGTTCATACCAACATTCCGGTGAAATTATATTAGATGAAACGCAAAACTCAAAGAATTTTGATAATTTCAAAAATTATAGAAGCAATACTTACTGTAATAAGTTTAAGTTTGGGAATAGGAAATGAAATATTATCACTTTCATAATATGGAATATGAAAGAAAATAATATCTTTTACGAATATTGAAGAAAAAAAAATATCTTTTAAGAGAAAAATAATATCCCTTACTAGAAGAATAATATCTTTTACCTCAGTAGAATACTAGATCTGTCTGGATTATCAGATATTATGTTGAAGAACTCTTGCACTGTTATCAACACTCAAAATTTTTTAATACTCACAAGAAATACGCTCAATAATATAGAGAAAGAATTTTCTGATTGTGGTGTGATTTTCATTTCTTAACTAAGTAACCTATTTATAGAAAAATATCAGAACACCAATATTGACCAAACAAACCAACGAATGGTTCTCAGCATACCAGTTATGAAAAATTTCAGCACAACTCTTCGACCCCACTTTCACGTTTTTCTTTCTTTTCTTTCTTTTCTCTCTCCCCCCTTTTCTCCATCTTTTCTTTCTTTCTTTCTTCCTTTCCTCTTTCTCTTCTTCTTTCTCTCTTTTCTTCCTTTTCCACCATTCTCCACTATCTCTTTTCTCTCTCTCTCTCCCTCTCTCTCTCTCTCCCCCCATTAATTTCTCACTTACTTCCACCAACCAACCACACACACACACACACACACATATATATATATATTAAAATATTTATAATTATTAAAAAAAAATTAATTCTATTTTATTTTTATACCATGAATTTATTATAGTAATGTTATCATTTAAATTATATATTATTATATTATCACATTATACTATTATAATATAATATTATAATAATATACTTAAATGAATTATTTTATCGAAGAAGATAAAATATCAATTTTAAATAAATGTCTCATACTAAAAATTCTTCCATTTATATCAACTTTGAATAAATATTTACTTATCATTTTTATCAATAATCAATTATTATTCACAAATAATATTACAGAATCACAATATTGATAACTAGGTCGTTCTCAGGAAAGAGGAGGCTTTCCGATAAGGATTTCTCCTTACTGGCGCGCAAGTAGGTGACCAAACCCCTTTCCTAGATAGAACTTCCTAAACTATTGCCAATAATGCTATCTAATAATATTATTCAAATAATATGAATTATTGATTTGATAATGTGAAATAGTGTGCAATACCGTGTGTTACTGTGCAACAACGCGTATTACTGTTCTTTAACCACCGGGTATTTCAACAGTTTTAACGGTAACAGTTTTGCCGTTATTTTTAGAAAACTTATTCTTGTCGTTTTCTTCATCCGACAGTTTTCCGTTATGGGACCCACCAATGACTGCGCCGTCGTACGAATATTCTCCGACAAAAAGAATATTCTCCGACCAAACGAATATTCCCCGACACAATGAATATTTTATGATCACTTGCTTATTTAGTAAAACTTGCATATATCACCCATAACTTATCACATTCATCAAATCAACAACTTACTATTTAAAATAATATATAGAGGAAATTAAATCTTATTCATAAAAAAATTGGGGTCTTACAGTATGTGCATACCGGATATGTAAGACCCCACCCCCCAATCCCCCCCACCCCCACCCCCACCCCCACCCCCACCCCCATTTTATTCTATCTCATCACTTAGACCACGTATAAATCATTTTCCTTTGGATAATACATTTTTAATGATTCGGGTGAAATTATATTTTAGAGGGAATTATGAATGTGGCCTTGACGTTAAGTTACCCGAGTGTCAAGTGGCATTATGAATGAGGCCTTGGTTGGCAGGTAAGTTTAATATTTGCAGATTACGGTCCCTTTCTAGTTCTAGGGTACTTGACGAGTTGACGTTCAGGTAATGTTCTAAGGTCATTGTAATATAGTTTATAGAGGTAATGTTCTAAGGTCATTGTAATATATATATACACACGTGTGTGACTCGAAAGTACAAAAATATTAAAAAAAATTAACTCGGAAGCGCTGCCCTCGAACCCCCGCCAAATTATTTATATCTTAATAATAATTTTGACCACACTGAAAAATGTTTTAGGCTTTGCCACTGGGGGTTGGTAATATCATAAATTGCTTCTAACAGCCACAGTACAACAGATCTTAAACATCTAAAATAAAAGTTTGTCTTGGGCAATTTCAAAATCTCAATATTGCTTTATGAATGAACACCACCATCACTCCTACCCTTGTAACAGAAACCCCCATAAAGAACCTCGTGGAGTTGGTTGGTTAATTGGAAATTTTCCTTCCATCATGGAAAAGCAAATTGTTATTTAGCAAAAAAACCAAAGAAAAGGAAAAAAAAGAAGCAAATTGTTTCATGTTCTCTGAGATCCTTGAATATTACACAAGACTGATTTCATATATCTTTATTGTTCCATCGCAGACCATCATCATATCATATGCGCCAACAAATTTTCTTCTCACTACAACTATTCACTTTGATGATTTGTTCAAGATACAAGAAACTAAGCACGTGTGACTAGTGAACCCCCTGATATTCGAGGGGTTGAATAAGGAATGCACTATACACTATTCCTATATCCTAGGAGGAGGAGGAGGAGGTGAAACTGAATAAAGAAATGACATTTTAGTGACAAAAGAATGGAGGCAGATGTTTGAGATGGGTTAGTAAATCCAGATGGAAATTAAACCAGAAGACCATCAAGTAGTGGGTGCTCAGCATCTGCATTCCTCTTCCCCACTCTTCTGTCATGTCCTTGAGCTCTGCAAAATATATGGAACAGACAGCTTACATACATTACATCACATCTAGAACTTGTCTGCGGAATGGATTTTTAAAATATAAATTGTAAACATCCTTCACCCTCAATCATATTGTGGAGATTATTTCTTAAGAACACCTTATTAGAGAAGATATTGGCAGAAAATATTGGTACAAGAAAACACCAAACACCAAAAAAGAAAAAGAAAAGACCTAGTGACAGAGATGAACCAAGGGAAGGCTGACATAAATGAGAAACATATTGTCATGCTCTCATCAAATTGAAAACCACAAAACTGGGACATATATTAATTAATCCTAGCTATGCAGTACTTGTGACATATATCAATAGGTACTATACAGGCATGAGTGCTTTATGACATGGCTCTGTATGCAAGTGTTCCTTGCAAGCTATTTATTCCAAATCTTTCGGCATAAAATAAGCTAATTGCAAGTAACATGTGTTTAAGAAATACTTGATTACAATATATCATCATGATCATCCAATGCATTAATACAGAAGCTAATGGACTAATATGAATAAAGCAGCGTAGAGACCTTACACTAGTTGATTGAAGCTCTAATGCAGATGAATCCTCATCATCCTGCAATACATTTTGAAATTTTTATTACTGTCATGAGGTAAAGAGGTATATATCAACACGAAAGAGTGTAGTGCAGCTAAAATACCTCAATTAACAAATCCTTTCTGGTAATCACTCCAATAACGCGAGAAGCACGAGGAACAACAAATACATGCCTTAATCCTAGTTGGCGGAAAAGATTATATACCTGTACCATCAACCAAATGGAATATTCATAAACTGATATGAGTATTTCCCATATATGCCTAATTACATACATAATAAGCTAATAGCTATTACAGGTCTGAAGTTGTCACCTTTGTTAAAGACATATCATCAGGCACAACATAGGGAGAGGGGTTCACAAAAGGGGCAAGATCTATGTACATTTCCAGATCATCATGACTTAGATGGATATCATTTATTGATATTCCTTTACTGGAAACGGGCTTCACAAATTCAGAAATTCTGTGCCTGCGATTCAGAAAATCTTTTAATTTTAAGCCAATAGATGAATCGGCAAAAGTTGAAATACTCTCAATTAGTATCACGCCTTACCTGATTGGCAAAGAATGACCTCTCAAGTCAGAGGGCAATGGACTATGCTGGAAATCTGCTTTAGACTGTAGAAGTACCAACAAATGACTGCAAAGATGAACAAAATTACCAAGTTACTTCAACTTCATCAAATCAGATAACCACAGCAACCAAAAAGAAAACATTTTTGAGTTCTTAGAAACATAATGTCAGCAGAAGTTAAACAAATCAGTATCTCCTGACCTCCTTAGTACAAGTCCAATTACAAGTGTTTCTCCGCTTCTTGTGTGATCTATAACCTGGACATCAAGAAGAGTGAAGCATTAACCTCAAGTTTAGCTAAAGATTAAACAGTAGTACCAAAGGCACTATATCATCTGAAAAATTAACTTACAGGGAAGCCATTGTGGCCATTGCTCCTCAATCTAGAGACTACATCTGCAACCTTGACAACGCGAGGGAAGTAAATAACCTACAAGAGATCAGAAATAAAGCAAACTGTGAGGGAGGGAACAAAAAGGCATGTTAGAAATAGAATAAAAAAACTCTAAAATGTAGTAAATGAGAATAACCCAGACTTCACAATTTTACTGGATGTGGTATATCCATTACTTCGAAACTAAGGAGCACCAGGGCTTAAACTTTTGTTACATGAAGAACATCTTTAAACAAATTGGCACCCAAATCTCACAATTGAATTAGTTTACGAGGAAGAAAAATTTTCAAGTGTAAAACTGTAAACGTCTTTCACATCAAAAGTCACTAATAATAAATTGACCTTCTGATTCCCACAAGCCTCTTTTGCAGTCATTTGCCGCATTTGGTACTTCGGTCTTGATTCAAGTAAAGGAATACCCCTCAATCGAGCTTGTTCTTCGTACAACCCTTCATTAAAAGCATCACCAACAGCCTGTGGAAGCTTAAGTAAGTAATGTACATGGTGTTGCTAGGTGTAGCACACAGAATGTTATAAGGGAATACCTTTGATATAAGAAGAACAAGCATGATGAGAGGCAAGAGCTTCAGATTATTTGTAATCTCAACCATAATGACACAGAGGGAGACTGTCATACGCATTGAACCTCCAAGAAAAGAAGCAGCTCCAAGTAGAGCATATCTAAAATTTGCATTGACATTTGAGCAACGTTACTTCAGATAAACACAAAGACAGCACATAGAGAATGTTGCAACACTTCAAATATGCATATGCATATACACACACATATATAATATATTTACTCATTAATTTTCTGTACAGAATGCACTTTAAAACAACTCTAAAAACATTGTAAGCAATAAATGCTAAGGTCATGTTCATGAGATGTAGAAATATAGAAATGAACCATAATAGCACTCCAAAACTTGGATGTAAATGTCCAGAATTCTAAAGTAAGAAAAAGACTCCCATAGTCTAGCTGTTAACTATGACCAAGATTACTGATCTCAGCCCATGTTTCCAAAACATTTTCCAAATGAGATGATAAAAATTCTTGAATGAGTTTTCCATGATACAGAAACAGTCCCCTCTTGGAGAAAAGTAATTCTGAGATCAACTGAACTGCTGACAACCTTTTTCAAAGCTCACGCTTTTAGAGCAGACTGATTATGTTTGTGTTACCTGAAACGTGGTACGTTTCGGTACGAATACGGGTACACAGTACTTTACATAGCTAAAATGTGTTATGCTAGGGTATCTTTATAGGTTTTATAGAAAATTTTTAGTAGAATGAACAAATTGATTGTTTTATAAATATTTTAGTACAAACTTGATGTTTGATCATCCAACACTAAGTTATAATATTGATATTTGTGCAACTATAATTAAACAACAAACAAATTTATGGGTACGCTAAATTGAGAGTACTGGTACGTAAGAGTACCTTGTTTGGGTACGCAAGTACTAATAAGTGGTTCATTAGGTCTATGAGAGTATCTGGTAACTGTGTATTTAACTATGAATTGGACAGAGCACACGCTCTCCCCCCTCCCAGCAACGAGGGCTGATGACTTATTTTAACAGAGGTGTGGATAAAAATCAAGTCAACTTAAAAGGATGACTTAATATCATATATGAAACCTAGAAAATGTTCCTATGACTGAACTCTGAACTCAAGAGAATCTTGAAGTACAACAGAACACTGCTCTTGGTAAATAGAAATGCCCCTCATCTCCATAAGTGAATCTGTTACCAAACACCAATCAATTTATTTATGGGATCATTACATGTAAAAAGGGACGCATGTTAAAAACTGGCAAAGAGTGGTACACCTTTTCTTTTCTAAGATATATGGCATCTAATGAAAGCAAATTCCTCAGGCGTGAAAACTCACTAGATAATTTCTAAAAACCAAATTCCATTTCCAAGTTGCATTTGACGTACAAGTGATTTGCTCAGGGGTAGATTTTGATTTCCTATTTTATTTCTTCATACCATTTTTTCTTGGTGGTCATATCAACTTATAGTATGTAGCTACTACTTGAGGTTTAAAGCAATAATAAAAATGCCAGTGAGTAGAAGAAATAGCAGACTCACGTTCCTTCTTCAATGTTCAGCTTCCTGTAAAAGCTAACTACAAACTTGCCAACAAGACGCCCATAGGTTGATCCAATCATTATACCAGGAACAAATTGACCAGCTGGAACAGCAGTACCAAATGTTACCACTGCTAAGGTATAAAACATAACCTGAGGACAAATGAGAATATCAAATGAAGTCCTGGTCTCCTGGACAAGAAGTAAGAACTGAAAAACGATGTCATTGCATACATTAAATGAAACATCATAAGTTGGGATACTAATAACTCTAATTTTCTATACTGAAGTCTAGAACAATTATAAAAGCAATATTCATAAAAAATCTGTTTGATATAACCCAGAGTCAAACAAACAGACAAAAAATGATTTCAAAAAATTATAAAATTAAAACACATGTAATTATAATCCTGTTATTGTATTACATTTTCTTCATGAGATCATTTGTATACAAACATACGTGTAATCACTAGCTCACAATTAAAGTAATTTTTATTACTAGTTAAACCTAAGAATTCAAAATGTCCATGTCAATAAATTCCTAAAACAACAACAACAAAAAATTACTCTCACAGCAATAAATTTGAAGCTGAATGTTCTGAAAATGAAATTTTCAGAGAAGGCAACTTTAGTAAGTTAGATTAATTCTAAGAATTTCTCAATATACAACTTATAAATCTAACTCGTCTATTTCAGGAAGAAGATTCCTCATGTTTCACAACCGACAAATATGCTCAAAAGTCTTCAAAAAAAAAGACAAATATGCTCAAAAGTAGTACTTTTCTATATGTATAAAAGCAATGAATGAATGAATATGGAACAAATTTATTCCTAACATACCCAAACTATAGTTTACAAAATAATCTGATCCTACTGTACTCAAATATAAATTTAGGTAGAAAAAAGCTAAGGGAGAACGTGCAACTACCAAAAAGGTCAGCAGGCTTTGGGCGCTGAACTCATGAATAGTTTTTGCACTAAACAAATTTCGTATGGCATCATCCTGCAATCAGATCAGACTTGCTTAAATGAAAAGGAACAATTGAGAGAGCGTAGGTATTAAGTTCTTAACATAAATAAAATAATCATAACAATAATAAGATGTATTTTGCCTGAAATTATCTCAACCTGTGTATTGAAGAAGATGGTTGCAAGGTCGTTGTATTCCTTGTCATTACTACAAAAGAACTGCAAACAGCAGAAAACTTATAAGGGCAAGAGCAAAAGTTGAAGGAAATTGTATAAAGAATAGTTTGAAAGAAAGTTCAAGAAGACAAGAAATATTTAATAATGTATATAAAGCAACAATACTTCATATAAGGTTAAATGGGTTAATACTAAAAATGAGAGCGAATAGACTAACGAGCTGTACTAGACACCTTTTTTACAGAAGCTTAACCCAAATTAAAGAATCTGAAATTCAAAAAGAAATAAGGATTTCACCTATGACAAGGTTTAAAATGATTTTTTTAGCAACTTATCTGAAATATGGGCCCCTTATACAGGACTAGTTTCACTTCCTTACTGGACTCCCTCAAATTCCCAAAATTGGACGACTACCACGTGACAGATCTGGCCAAAACGTTTGATGATAATGATAGTTTGATGAAATCATTAGGCTGTATTGCTTCACTTTACGAATAGAATATGTTGGGCAAACTAGGTAATCAATAAGGGTTACACTAAGAATTAAATTCTCCAAATGTTGTCTTTTGGGTATATATAAAGGCCAGCTTGTGGGAATGCAACTGCATGAGATGATAGAAGTTGAAACAATATTAGTGAAGTTAAGTGTCTGCTCATCTAAATTTTTTTTTTGCTTCGCTGCAGTAACTAAAGGGCAACCAATAACAATGAAAGTTATTCAAGGGTTGGTAAGTCTTCCCCAGATAATGATGCGCTTTCAAATATTAACAATACATTGTTGCTTTATAATTTTGGGGGTTGTAAAAATATATTCTACTTCCAGAAATCAAAGAGGTAGGTACATGCAACTCTGGGAAATTGTTGTTTCCACTTTATGATACCTAAATTGAAAGAAAAGAGTAATATATACTCATATTTACAGTATAATTAGCTCAGTGATAAAGATAGTTTGTTGCTTTCACATCTGGTTAAATTTTTGACATTGCATTATCAGTCTCATATAGGCAACACCATTAGCTTAATGATGACTAGCAGTCTAAGTCGTAAAATATGTCTTTATACTTGCTTAGTTGCTTCATTTTCAAACAGATGAATGGGAAGAAAGCTATAGGTTATTACACACCAGAAAACTGTATAAAGTAAAATAGCGCAAGCAGAGATAGCCAATGCAGTCATCAGTATCACCATCAAGCAATCAAGTTTTAGTCCTTTAGATGATGCTACAATTGTAGATGATGCTACATTAGGCATTTTTGTAACTTGGAAAATATAACATGAAATGAAATCTAATAATTTATTGGAGCACTATTAATCTTTCATCAAAGTACACATTAACATTATACTATTCATATTTGATTTTATTAAAGTATAAATGATGAAACTTAATTATCATTGAGATAGTTTTTCCTTTTCCTTCCATTTTTGCTTTAACAAGTTTCATATATCTTTTAGGGCAATTATTTGTCAAATACTAGTATATGAAGCATTATCAATTTACAAGCTGAATACCATCACTAAATTTGCAAATGTTAAAATTATATACATGGTAGACTGATAGAGGAGTAAATATAGCCTAAACTTTTACCTAGACAGAATCAAAAGAAAGTAGAGCAGTATCATATCTTACATTTACATAATTCCCATACATTCCTGGTGGACGAGGGCATTCGATACCAGAATTAACATCTGCTTCAGGACATGGGCTGCACTTTCTAAAAAGTGGTAATCCAAAAGAAATAGCTGATGTTATCACGGAGACAAGACACACTTCAATGACCTGCAATATTAACAAAAAGAGAATCAATCTTAAAGACATCATTCCCAAGATAAACCTAAATCCAAGACAAGTAAGTTGGCTCCAAAGTATACACTATGAAGCTTACTTTGACTCGGCTTCCTTTCTTGTGTAAATAGTTTCGGCGCCAACGAGTTATATAAAGAGTAAGCTGATTAAACAATGCTCCTGCAGGGAGAAAATTGGATGCCAGATCAGATTAACAGTTTATTTGTATTTTCATTTTTCCAATGTATGAATTTAAATTCCAATACAAGATCATACCCAGAAGACCACCAATAACACCAATAACTGCCATTGGCATCAACTCCACAAATGAGTAGTCCTCTTGACCACTAGAAAGAAAAATAAATGTTAGAAAGCCAGTAAAGGCCTAAGATTAATGTCAAATAGGAGATCCAGATAAAGTTAAGATAAGCCAGCAAAGGCCTAAGATTAAATAGGAGATCCTGATAAAGTAAAGATGCTAACTCTGAGACATCCCATATTATGAAGCCTCCAGAGCCAAAATGTCCACATTTTCCACTCTTACACCATCCCATTGCAGTACGAACCACAACAGCCACAATAGCAGAAGTGAAAAAGACACGCCACATAAGTTGACTCCTCCACCTTCAGTAGTGAAAGACAGAAGATTACATAGTGATATGTTATAAAATCCCAGGTACATTCAGATGAGTAGAAGCACCGGCTCATTTAGCTAATCATAAGATGACTGCATATTATACACTAATTAAAAATATATATACACATGTGGGTACATGCGAACACATTTTCTTGTATACGTGTACACATTTGTGTACTTGCATTCAAGGGTTTTCACTGATTAAAGTAAGTTGAGACAAACCGCATGCTGTGAACATTTATGTATACACACAAACACGAATATATGTCTGTATATATTTAAACATATATATATATATATATACACACACACACACACAAAAAGATATGCATATGATACTTTATATGCAGAATGCATGTTGTTAGAGCTGCAACTTAATCAAAAGGGTGGGGGGATTTACCAAGACGTGACTTCTTCTAATGCAAATAATACACCACCAACTGGAGCCCTGAAAGCAGCAGCAACGCCAGCTGCACATCCACAGGTTACCTTTTCAAAAAATTAGACCAAATAAAAATGAGCACAACTCAGAGGTAGCGTCACCTACTCACCTCTACTGTTTTTCAGAACACATACGAGCACTATCTGAGAAATGTACAAGGTACAATTTGAACACTCATTTTAAAAAGAAAAACATTATCATTAGAAAAGGCCTTAAAAAGGGACAGCGCTCATGTATACGGGCATATTCAAAAGCCCATTGGACTAGCACACAAAAACCGCTACCCTAAAAATTTATTTGTGAGCAGAAATATAGTATGCTAGGATAATTTTGTGATATGGATTTGACAAAGGAAAGGATGTTTAAAGGTCCACTACAGATAAAGCATATTACACCAATTCTACAAAGATTTAGACTGAAGTGACGCACACCATATTTATACTGAATCACTGTACTGGCATTTTATACACATAAAACATATTTTTAAAATGAATAACAGTAAGTAATGAAATCACTATGATGCAATATTTTAACTGCAGAATGTAAACTTGGAAAGGTTAGGTCACTCACAAGATCACGACGATCGCGGTCGCTCTTAAAAACCTGTAACCACCTTGAACTTAAATGATACTTTGTGGATCCACCCTTAACGTATGCATAAAAGAAACAGAAATTTTAGTCTCAAAGCAGAAAGTAGAAGGAAAATGATAGAACATCCAATTCTTGAATCAAACTGATTACTTGCTAGGAAATTGAATATATGAAAGACAAGTAGAACAAAAGTTAACAATTGCAAAAATTCTAATGCAGTTCACATTCCACAGAACTTAACATCCTAATGTAAATTCTTTCAAAGAGTTCAGCAACATAAAGTAATTTGGGAAATCAATAATCCAATATTACACATTTACTTGGTTCTTAAACAACTTCAAGGTTCAATCAGATAATAGATTTCATAATGTTCACGGGAAAATAATAATAGTAGTTAACAGTTGTTACAGTTCACTATTAAAACTACTCTATCTAAGAAGAAAGTGTACTTGGCAAATGTCATTTTCCTAATTTTACAAATAAACATGGTATTAAACTAATGAGGTATGAATTATGAAGTTAAACATTCATATAGACAAAACCTTTTGAACTTCTGCTGCAGTGCAGACCATATCAGCTATGCACTAACCGCAGAAAACAGTTGCTTTCTAAACGTGCAGTTATCATGAGCGATAACCTCGTTGAAGTGAAAATAAAGGTGCAAGGAAAACTAAATTGTTGACTAGTATAAAATACTACCTATTCAACATTGTGTGCTTACCTGTCCAAGCAAAGAAGCAATACATGCACCGGTGTGAACAAGAGGTCCTTCTTTGCCAAGGGCTAGACCACCTCCAACTGAACCAATACTTCCGAATATCTAGAGACAGCACAATGTCATATTGCATAATTTTTAACAAATTCTATTGAAATCTAGGAAATATCATCAGACCTTTCCTATTAAGGTTCTGAAGAGAAGAATTCCATGAGTGTCAATTCCTGCACAGTCAAATGAGTAACCGCTACTCAAATTACAATGAATTTCCACCATATGATTAAATAGTTATAAGAAAACATTGATCGGAAAATAATGCTTACCATTTAAATAACCCTTGATTTCAGGAATACCAGATCCAGCAGCTGCTGGTGCAAATTGTGTGATTATATATACAGATGAAAAGACTAGTGCCAAGTTGATCAATAGGTATACCACAAATCCAGCCACATATGACTTCTGTATTATTGAAAACGTCAATGAATATTTCCATCCAGCAAAATTCTCTACAGAAATATTGATGAAAACAGCAGCTAAACCAGTGCCTGAAAAGAGACAAAAAGTCATATATGACAGATTAGGTAAGACTCAATGACAGCAAGAGGTATGATCCAATGCAAATGTTCACTTTCCAACTCAGGGGGTGTTTGATAAAAATTGAATGAATCTGAATCTGAATGAGCTGAATCTGAATGAAGAAAGTTGTTTGATAATTGACATGTCTGAACCATCTGAATAACATATTTTTATTATTTTACCCCTCTGAAAAAATTTAGAAAATTGTTGTAAATTTATTTAATATTACTTAATATAATAATTAATATTGTAAAAAAAAAACTCATTCAGCCACTCATTCACCCAAAAAAATGGGACTAAACCATTCAGCCCAAATCGTCTGAATGGTTGACCGATTCAGCCATTCAGACGATTTTTTTTTCAAACAAACATACTAAATGGCTGAATCGATCAGCCATTCAGTGTTAATCAAACAGCCCCTCACAGTAACAATTGTTTGAAGTTTTCATAATCTCTCCACAAGACTATTAAATGGAAAAGTTAATAATAAAATTTTTGTAAATGTAAGACCAAAAGAAAAGAAGAAAAATGCATTCTCTGCCATGACATGTTGTTCACTTTCTTAACACTTATTATTCTGACTTAATCCACATAATTAAACACTCATAAAACAAGTAATTAATGCTCGTCGTAATATTAATATATTATTGGCCTGACCAAGAAAGATAAATGTGGCCAAGATGGCATTTAATTAACAGGAATTTAATACATAGTTTGTTGAAAGCAGCGAATGCAAAGGTAAGCAAGAGACCAACGAAAAGGTAAAGAGGAGACACTGCATGGTAGGAAGTTAGCTTAGAAGAATATGTGTATTCATCTATAATATCTTTTTTTGATGCCCTCATGTCCATCTCATTTTTCAATTCCAACAAGAAACCGGTTTCTAAGATTTTTTTTTCTTCTAAAATATACAGCTATATAATCCCTAAGGAATCAAGTCTACAAACATCAGGTCGGTTATATAGCAAAGAAATCAATAGTCCAGCCTAATTCAACAAAAAAATGGTCCAAATGATAAAAGCGGCTTGATCAACAGTCCTTGGTTGATGTATAGTATAAAATAACTGAGAAGAACATTAGCTTACCAATGCCAATAAGCAACGCAAAAAACCATTTAACAACCGCATAATAACCAACATAAAGCTTTCCTCTTTGTGCCTGAAGATTCAATATCACAAATTACACATAGAATTGTAGCTCAAATCAGTAAATCATAGAATTGTAAAAAGAAAAAACAACTGTTACCTGTTCTTCCCTGTAAGCATAATTCTCAATAATTTCATAGTCAAGACTCTCCACACTGCTTCCATCAGTCTTCTTCGACAGGTCAGGCCCATCAAATTCACCATCCTCCGAGTTCGGCAGCCGAGACCACATTAGCTTTGCATTCTCCATGCCGTTCTGGAGATGATTCGACAGCATAACTCTTCCAAAACCCTCTATATATATATATATATAAATATTACCAACTCCGATCAAATCCTAAAACCCTAAAAGTTCCTAGTTCTGTTCATCAAGCTCTGAAATTCATACAAATATAATCAGAATTTAGAGATCAAATATGAAATGATACTTGCACGTACAATTGAGTTCGGTGCAGAGAATTTGTCTTAGACAGGAAGGGAGAGAAAGAAGAGGTTATTAGTGTCAGAATTGATGGACGTACTGTTTATGGATGGTAGAATTGTGAATGACTCTTCTATTCTCTGTTTTCTCTCCCCTTTTTTCACTGTCATTTTATGACGTAGAGATGCACATTTGAGCTTTGATACTATAGAGCCAAGGAGTATGTCACATTTATTGGTTCTCTGTTTTATGCTTAATCTACGGCTAAATTGAGATTTAGAATGGTGGACTTAGGATAGCCATCCAATTGTATGGTTGCGATTGAAAGTGGAGAAAAAAAAAAGAGTTATAACTTGAACTAAAATTGTACTAGTAGTTATAGAAAATAAAAAAAATTAAAATGAGACTTAATTTTTATATAGCTACTACATGCACATACGTCAATCATAAGTTGGTTAAAAAATTATGCAATGTATAACAAGACTATAAAATAAATTCTCGATCTTTATATCAATACAAGAGAGTGATGAATTAAGTTATCATCGGTATTCATCCATCTAATCTAGTACATAATAAAATATAATATAAGTAATGGCATATCAAGAATAAATTTGTGATATTTATAATTAAAATTATATTTGTAATTTTAAAGGAAGAAATACATTTTTATATGTACATTTGAATGTCATTAAAAATGCAAGTTATATCATTAAGCATTTTTTACATATAATAATTTGTTTCTAATGAATATTACGTCCTACATTTTTCATGGTGAGTTCTAAATATGATTGTCAAATAAATACTTGTAAAAAAAAATAGATTTACTTTATTTTATTCTAATATAGGAGAACAACATGCGGCCATGATAAAACTAAAGACAAGAAAAGTGGCCCTCAACGGAGATTCCATATTCGGTGGTCGTTAATCGAGTAATTTAGTGTACATGCTTTTACAATTAATAAATTAAAGAAACATAGGTAATCTTGTGAGAAGTGAATTTTAAAAAAAAAATTAAATTTAGATTTTTATTCTTTAATGTTGGACACTCTGCAACCAAGCACTAAGCTGAGTTGGATGGTGTAATTGTCCACCACCTTCTAAGCTGTAGCCTCCAGTCCACCATGAGCTTGAGGCTGTTGTAATCTGATGGAGCATATAAAATAGTATGTACCAGATTCGTTGGTACTTTCAATATGGTAGGAGGAGTATGAATTATGGGTTCTATTAAAATAATTTATTACATATTGTGATCAGATACATAAATTTCATTTATTTAGGACCCCTCACGTCAAAAAAGGAAATTTCTTTTCACGTATGGGTACACCTGTCCTCCACCATATAGCGTAGGCAACCCGTTTTCTAACAAATCGAACCCTCCACTAATTGTGGTCCTGCTGCTGCTAATATCTATAACACTGAAAAGGATGCTCCCATTCATTATCTTACGAGAAGCTAATTTTGCAGTAAACATCAGATCAAGTTGGCAGTTCCGGGCTCAGTCAACACAAGGACAACAGTAACAAACAGGTGTGTCTAAGCACTTTGATAAATTATGAAACATGTTCCAAGGAAATGATTTATTTCGTTACACTCCTGGCTCCTATACATCAATTGCACTTGTTTATAACACATACAAAATAACAGGTAATGGACAACAAACCAGTTAAAAGTTCCTACGAGCGGAGAGATCTAATATGAATTGATTTATTTTTTACCACAATCGGCCAAGGTCCAATAGACCCCACCCCCCCCCCCCCCCCCCCCCCCCCCGCCTCTCAAATTCACACTAGTCGTGTATTTTGAGCAAAAGACTGGCTTGCGTCGTGGAAAATAAAATATCCCGCTTTAATTTAATACTCTCTTCTAGCCCTTTGTATGTTACAATAGTTTCTTGACAGAGGGATCAGAGGCTGCAACCTCTGCATACATGTCTGCTATTGCTTTGGCAAAGTAGGCCTTTGCTTGAGGTCTCTTGATCTGGAAGAATAACACACAAGAAAGTGAACATTTGTCCCATATATAATATACAGCTCTCAGGATTCTGAAAACTGATGCTCACCTTAAATGTTGGTGTGAGCAGACCATTCTCCAAAGTGAAAGGTTCAAGCACCAAAGTCACAGCTTTTGCGAATTCAAAGCCTCTCAGCTGCATAATTTTTTGTGATTTTGTTGGATAAAATAATGATTTGAAAACATAATGGCAATACAATTTTGCAGAGAAATAAGAGTACCCGAGCTTCTCTGCAAACAGCATCCATGTCAGCTAGGACAGCAGCCTTCACTCTGGGGTCATTGCACAGTTGGCCTAAATTTTCAAACTGCATCCACAAACCACACAAATATTATACAAAGATGGTTAAAAGACTCGTGTGTTTAATGCAATAGATTACTAAAAGGGAGACACTTATGCATGGCAACCTATTCTCCGTTACGATAAAAGCATGGATGAACAGCTCTTATGTTCATTAAAGAGCATTCAGTGTTACACCTCTTGCGTCATATCCTTGAGTGAAAGGAAGATTCTTGTAATGATCTTCTGAAAGAACTATAGATTAATAGCTTAGTTACATATAATTTTCAAATAAACTCCTGATTAGAACCCATTCGGTTTCCAGATCGTTACTTGATCTATATTCTGTGGTGTCTTCTGTACAATTTACAAAACAGGCAAGGCTTGCGGGGAATCAAACACAAGTAAATTTGTGCCATGCTGGGTGTCTACATGTATTAGTTCTTGTTAGTGTGTATTTCTTGTCTGCATGCACAAATATGAATTTCAATATATTCAGCATGTGATAAGATTTGAGAGTATCCTTTGGCTGACTATATGAATTTAACGATGAAGAGCCTTTTATTTATTTGTTTTTGTTGAGTTTTATTTCCTTCAGCCTCACCAGGGTATTCCCAAGATCTTATTAAATAGAGAAAGAATAGTTGGAGGAAATCAAGATGCAAAGGACCCTAGTGCTCTCAATGACCCATGTATTGATTAAAGAAACAGCGACAAGGCATGAGGTTCTATTTCTCACTTTGTGTTTCTTTTAAATCCAGTTTCTTGATTGTTGTGCTGATGCGTCAGCTTTGGAAGTGAATTTTACCCAAGTATATTCTTCCTCCCGTTAAAGTAATGTCAGGAGTTCTAAAATTTGACAAAAAAATATTATGCACGAGTTGTTTCAGTCTTAGATAATAAAATCTTCAGTATGGTTGATTAAATTTGTGGTTTGCAATGCATGTTCCATTCAGATGAGATGTTGATGAGCAGATTTTATATCTATGAATTTGGTAGTCTTGACTTGAATATTTCGCTTATTCTCAACTGTTTTCAATATTATTATTGTTAGGATTGGATCACACACGCACACGACAGTAAAGAATCAAAACATAAATTTACGTGGTTCCCCAAACTCGGATACGTTCACGGAAGCGGATTACAATAGAGAGTATATATAACCGCTACTTCTATCCCAACATTAATTCACACTATAGTCTGAATACTTATAATGCCCTTGTAACATTGTACCATACCGTGAGGGGCTACGCCCCCCCCCCCCAAACATTCGGTCAAACCCGAACAACTAAAATTGTGACGGGACAGTGCCTCGCTCCGCTCCGCTTCGCTCGGCACTGATTTTTTTCAAGAACTTCTTAGTACCTCTCATACACACCATATGAGCCACAAGTTCCAACAATTTTATTGCATTTTAGTAGTTCTATATCGATAATAGAGCCTATGATAGTGTAAATGTTGTGAATTATTGTAAGTTTAGCCTTAATATAAGCTACAGGAAATAAGGATCGTTTGGCGAAAGCTTAGCGAGAGGAAAATGCAAGTAGTTGGACTTCAAGTAGAGAAAATGAACAAAACAAACGCATAAAGGAATTAAGAGGTAACAGACAGAAACATGGGAGCCGCGGCGCCGCTTGGTCTGTTTAAGAAGAGAATCGCGACGCTCTTGTGCTGAGCCGCGGCGCTAGGGTGTTTTAGGCAGGCGCATGTTAGCCACGCGCTCGGCAAGATGAGGGGTTTTATTGGATTATTTTATTCCTGATTTTGTTTAACGCTTGATAATTGAAGTCAGGAGGATATTAAACTCCTAAGGCTAACACTACTGTGAATGATTTACACTTGCTTTGTAAGGGTTGGAGACTTATTATTAGATATTTAGTAGGAGACTAATAATTAAAATTATTATCAGTTTATTTATCAATTTTTTAGAAGAGGTTGAAAAGGGCGTAGAAGAGAATAAGGGTTTTCCATCGGAGATTATTCCAGAGGCAGGAGAGAGCTAGGAAAGGGAGACTGAATTCTTCAGAGTTTTATTCTTTCTTCTTAACTCTTATATCTTGTATCTAGAATGACTTTTGATAAACTATTGATGTTTTTAGCTTTTATTATGAACTAAATTCTTAGTTAAGGATTCAATGGAACTCGATGATGATTTGATTTAATATTTATTCTTTCTTTTTATTTAAATTGATTATGAATGGGATTCTTTATTATATTTTGAGTTTAATGTTATAATTGTCTGATCAACAATTATTGGATGGATTTAGATGAAATTTGACAATGGATTCTAAATTAAGATCTGGATATAATATCTTGTGATTAGTAATTCTTCCTCAGAGTGAATGCTAATTTGTAGACAGAATAAGAATATACCTGAACATCGCAAGCAACGTGTGGAGAATGATTCTTAATAAATTTATTATTATTGTTTCTCATATGAATATAGTGAAATCAATAATAATAGATATGCTATATAATTATTTGGAAAATGATAATATAAACTATTAGTGATTTTCTGTTGGCAATTTTAGATAATCAATTTAATGAAAGAAGAATAATATTAATTAAATGATTCATCGGGGGAAATTGATTCCTTAATGTTTTTATTCGAATTAATATTTTATTAGTTGTTTTAGTTATTTACTCATTTCACTGGAGAACTCATTTGTCTTAATAGAATTAAATTGATGCATGTTTAGTAATTAGTTATTCATTACTCTTCGTGGGAACGATACTCTACGTATATTATATTACTTGTTGACCGTGTATACTTGCATGTATTTATTGATTGCTAAATCAACCAACAGATGCACCCTTGGCCATCCTCAGCAATCATCAACTATACATTGAACATGTTTCATGCATCGCTTTAAGACATGATTTTCACACAGTTGTGGTCTTAAAACTTGTTTAAGCAAGTGCCTTAGTTTTAGAAAAAAGTTGGTAAGTTTTCCCTACTTATAGATATTAAGTTTTTGAACAACATAAGCCAGAACTTTACCAGTCCACAGAATAAGAAGCTTAATAACTCTGCATTTGTGAAATTTTAGCTAGCAAATTATTAGGTCACCTTAAGGCCTTCAGCAGCAGCCCAAGCTTTAAACACATCTGGGTCTACCGAGACAACAGCGACCAAAGAGGAGTTCAGGCTGTCACCTGCCAAGGAAACAAGTGAGCAATCAGTCTTTTAATACTCTTGTACACATGCAAAGAGAACGGAGGATTTCAGTTTTCAGCCCTCAATTCTTACCATATACAAAACACTGTGCAACAAACTTGCATTTGGCATATACATTTTCAATTTTCTCAGGAGCTATATATTCTCCCTGCGCCAACTTGAAAATGTTCTTCTTCCTGTAACAGTTTTAAAAAATTTAAGTTCAAATGAAGATTATTCATATTACCTGGTAACAAATCAAAAGCAACTAGAGCCAGCATCAATTCCTTCAAGTTTGTCACCACTATATTATGCTCTCACCTATCAATGATCTTTAAGCGGCCTCCAGGTAGCCATAACCCTATGTCTCCAGTATGAAACCATCCATCGTCATCAATTACTTCTCTCCTGAAATTTTTTATTCCATTATCAGATGTATTCAACTTTAATAAAGTCACTCACTCAGACCCCCCCTCCTCCTCTCTCTCTCTCTCTCTCACACACACACACACATACTCAGACAAACACAAAACACAAAGGGATCAGAAAAGCAGGAACAGGATTTACGTCTGCACTTCATCTTTGTAGTAGCCTTGGAACACAACGGGACCCCTTACACAGATCTCACCACGAGGATGAGGCTGATCTTCCGATGTATAGAACATTTCTGGAACATCTACAAGCTTAACTTCTGAAAGAAGAGAAAAACAAAAATAAAATTAGCCCGGCGTAAAGGGTACCAAACATTACAAGTAGAATTACAACTTGTAAAGACACCCCTTTTCATTTTTGTTAAAAAATTGGCTATTAATCACAAGACCTACACCACGAATATTTAGTAATTGCCCAGCGTAAGGGAACTAACATTATTACAAATATATATATATATATATATATATATATATAATGGATATGGGGGTAGTTTAACACCCGACTTTGAAGTGTCTTTAAATTGACACATAAATCATAATTTTGTTCCTTTGTTGTTTTCATTTATACACATATGTACACTTGAAATTAAATCAGCCATACCTGTACTACTATATGCAAGTATAAATAAATAAATAAATATATATATATATAGATATAAACTGCCTTTAGCAAACAATTCAACGCTTCACAGGATGAGAGAGAGAGAGAGAGGGAAAACAGCCAATTAAATGATCAATATCCTAACACCAACAAAAAGGCGGCAATCTGTGAATATAGCAACCGTTAAATCTTGTGGCCAATTGATAGATTGGTGATATACGAAATGATAGTTACTTTAGGCCAGCTAAATTTCGAGCACAACAATAACTGGTACAGGGCCGGATGGCCTCTATTTCACATGATACTAGTAGAAAGTTTGAACAAAAAATTAAAGTTTTTGATAGGTAAATAAAAAACACAGCATAAAACTATAAATATAACTTACTTTAAGTAGCGAAAAAATATATATATAACTTACCGCATGATGGGCTAGGAGCACCCACGTGGCCAGATAGGATATCCTCCTTATCTAAGGCGCTTATAACACAAGAAGTTTCAGTCATCCCATATCCTTCTATAACTGGACCAAAGCACCTGTGCAGTAAATCCGGTTGTCAAGGATATAAAAACTGATTATGTATATAATTTAGAAGTTTACTCATAACAAGTAGAGATTAAAGGCCTGGACAAGCAAAGCAACTTACACCCTCAGAAAGTCCATAACATCAGGAGACAAAGGTGAGGCACCTGAAACCATATAACGAACACGTCCTCCAAGTTTTTCCTTTATTTTATTGAATATCAATCTGTCCCACATAGGAGATGGAGTCTTGCCTGACACGGTGAAGCAGAACTAAAACTATCAAAAAAGAACAAACAAATCACTTTCTTTAAATTCTTCCTATTCTTTAATGTGTTTCTGACTTTCTGGTATCATGGCAGTGCCAATTGGTCAGGTATACTAAGGCATACTAGGAACTTTTTTAACAATTCACAAACACTACTATTAATTATAACAGTTTGTGTTTGCGGAATTTTAATCAATCACATCAACTTTAAAAAGTCAAAATTACTCTTATATTGAAACGAAGGTAGTAAATCATGATGTGCAAAGCCCATCTATCAAGGAAATTGCATCTTTGGGTCTAGTACTCTGGCTTCCGAATAACGAAATGCAATATTTGCTCAAGAAAAGCAATTGCTTAAAATCTAATTTTACTACATTGTTGTGGATCAATAATCAATTAAGAGCACTATATGGCTTAGATTCTAAATAGTCCTAACCTTCCACTTCCTATAATCATCATCATCATCATAACTCTACTAGAACTTGTACTTTGTAAATGGAAACTGATTAAATTAATAGAAATATTTAAAAAGAAACTTACTAAACCATAAACTATAACTTTGATAACTTTTTTACGAAAGGAAGGCCAGATTCAAAAGTTCAATAGAATTTAATTAATCAATACCATACCATTCAGTATCGCTTGTCTCTTAGCATTGTAGGCAGCATTGAAAAGCCTTTCCTTCAGACCACCAGATGTCTTTACAGCATTTGTAATGCTGCAACAATTAAAAGCTTCGATAATTATTTAAATTGCGACTGATGAAAAAACTATGCGACGGCATATGATCTTACCCAGCATATATTCTATTATACAATCGTGGAACGCTGCAGAAAATAGTAGGTCTAAGAATTGCCATATCATCCATTAATTTCAAATTGTCCTGCAAATAAGAAACAATAGAAAGCAGTTATGCTGCGTTTGGATTGAAGGAATAAAGGTAGGAATGGAATGACTCATTCCTATAGAATAAAAAAAATTATGTTTGGTTGCGATTGGAATGAATTGAACCATCCTCTTTTTTTTGCTATTTTCGACTGAAATTTAACATTCTTGCCCAAGATTTCATGCCCAAAGCCTTGTGAGTAGCTTTTTTTTATCATTGAGTCATGAGGGTCTTGGGGGAGGAAGAATATGGAATAACTCATTCCAACTAGAATGGAATGAATTATTCCAATCTCCATTCCATTCCTTCAATCCAAACGCAGCATTAAGGTTAAATGACGAAAGATCTGATATCTTACTCGATGATAATAATTTAAATCAAATTTTGTATCACTTCCCCTTACTTTCGTTGCCCTTGGGAGCATTCTTATTACTAGAAAACCATCAAGATACTTAAAGATTAACAATAATTCTCCAATGTTAATGTTCAGGGTTACTTTCTCGTGATGTAGAGATAAAAGTTCCTATGGGAGCTATTACTTTACGACAACATCCTATGGAGGCTATTTTCAATTTTAATATGCAACCTCAGATCCATTTCATCTTATACATCGGTCAGAAAGGCATACAATTTAAGAAAACAAGATTTTAATCAATACGTATCACTACATTGCATGCATATGTGTGTTTTTATAATAAATCATATGATTATGTCATTAATTATGCGGACAACATTTAAGTGAACCTAGATAATTAACTCCTTTATAATGAAGATATGCCACATAAAACCCGTCTTACTATTAAGCTATATAGACCATACTAAGGATTAAGCTTCAAAACTTCCTAGCTGTATATGAAAGACCCAAATCCAAATTCCTTAAGGACCAGTATTCCATGCCTACATTATTATACATTAACTATCAAGTACACTTCCTCATAAAGCGAACAGATCATAAAGTGTATGTATGATATACTTGAGTTGTACTCCCCTAAAAATGGAAATAGGAAACAAGACAAAGGTGAGTCTCATACCCCCTGGTAGAATCCAACCGCACTTCCAAAATATGCTACCAGGACCTGGTTAAATCGTTCATAAATGTGGGCCAAAGGCAGATAGGATATGTAACTGTCAAAAAAACAATAAAACTCAGCAAAAACCTGGATGTTCAGCTTATATGCAGAAACCAATTTGCAAGATAATGCAGATGCACTGTCCTCTAATTTGCCTCTTTCTTGGGGTGAGTGAGTGGGAATTTGTTTTGTAATTTCTGGTACATTAAAGCAATGATACTCACATATCTGAAGGGTAGAATGTCATACTAAAAGTTGCACCAGCAACATTTGCGATCAAGTTTCCATGGGATAGTACAACTCCCTTGTTAAAATTAGATTTGGATCAGAATTCATTTGTAATCAGTCATAGAACAATAAGTTGGATTGCAGAGAAGTTGATAGAATTGAACTAGTACCTTTGGAGCCCCAGTTGTACCACTTGTATAACATATTGTGGCAGTGTCGGCAGGTTTTGGTGCAGAAAAAGGTTGAGGGTTGCTTTGGCCCTGAAAGAGTGCCATATAAAATGACTTAGCAAAAACTATATGCCAATATCTGAAATCAAAAGCAAAAGCTATTGAAACGTGTTCATATGCATGTTCGACTCGTGTTGGATACTTGTGCAACTGGAGAATAGTTCAAATAAAAAATAGAAGCTGTGAAAGAGTAGACGGATTGGGGAAGAAGGTGATGCTTCTACTACATCGTAACTCAATTTCATGATTATCATGTTAACATGACCTACATGGAGTACGGTCTTGGTCTCTCGGACACATTTTAAAATAATAGACTAGCATTTCCTTGTCAAATAAACAGCAATGTAAAATCACATAAAACAAATTTTGAAAATATCACAAGTAACCCTATCAATAATTTCCATCAGAGTAACCAGCCTTCATTATTTTTTACATATCACTACAGCAGAGTCACAACAAGAGGAAACTTAAACGAATACAAAAATCTGCAATCACCTGACGGAGTAGTTTTGAATACGACACAATTTCAACTTTGGTTGTTGATGGAAGCGATGGCATTTGATCATCTATCCCTCCAACCACCTATGCAACAGTTCAGTCAGTATTTCTACCATCAAATTCACATTTAGATTCTCCAGTTCAGTTAAGAAAATGAAATAGATCTTCATACCACTATTAGACGAACAGAAGGAATCTCAGACAGGAAACTCAGCAACTGCAGTTTCAAGCCAAAGATTAGTCAATGTAATATCTCTATGTATCTTCCAGTTCAATGCTACAAAAAATTCCACAGCAACCTAACCAATTATCACTAATCATATCCAACTATCAGAACAATGAATTATACCACTCTTTCAAATTGGACTATTCATGACCCAACAAAAGTGGCTAGCAAGTTCTTATACAAAGTTCTCAACTAGCTATTAGCTCTCACCATAAAAAAGGTAGAAACTGGAGAATTATCTCACCAAAATTCTGACTATTGACTGCAATTTTAAGTGTAAATATGTGAGAAAATTGAACCTTGAAACAAGACAGATTTCCGGATGAACTCTTCTCATGTAGTTACTAATTCAATGGTGGTAGTTCTCTACCAAATCTAATCAGTTATCCTTAGTCCTATTGAGATTTCGAAATACAGAATTCTGCACTTAAATATCATTTAGCATTATTTTCGACTAATTACAGATCCCATAGTACAAAATGTAGAAGTCAGACAGATATCTAATGCTATTTAAATAATCAAGAAACACCAAGATTTAGAACTGATTTTGACTGTAGCATTCCCTTTAATATCAATATGTCTGACACCATTCTTTGGGAAAATTCCTCTTCCAATTCGGTCAAAGCTTCTACCATTTGGCATTCTATGAGGTCAAGGAAGACACATGTTCCATGGTATAAAGTTGTTTGGCCTAAGCTCACAGCTCCTCGATTTTCTTTCATCTTATGGCTTGCTGCTCAAAGGAAACTTAAAACTCTTGATGTTATTGCTAAATTTTCTCAATCCTGTGACCCAATTTGTAAGTTATGCATGCTGCAGCTTGAGTCGCATGACCACATATTTTTTGTATGCAATTATGCTCGGATAGTCCTCACTGGTGTACTTTCTTATGGAGGCTGGTTGGGTTACCCGTATGATTGGTCTGGTTTTCTCCATTGGATCGGTGTTGGAAATAGCAAAGGCCTGAAAAGATTACTTATCAAACTTTGCCTTGCAGCTACCGTGTATTATATTTGGTTTGAACGAAACTCACGGTTACACGGCCAGCGTAGCATTCCTCCCCAGATTCTAATCAAAGACATTATTCATAAAATTAAATGTAGGCTTGACTCTTATGGCAAATTTCACACAGCAAAACTTTTAAATCATTCCTTATTTAGATGGGGTCTGTAACCTGTTTTTTGGGGTGCATCATTCTTGTTATGATGATCTCACTATGTTTACTGGGGTATGCTCCTTAGCTTTTGTATTATTTTCCTCTTTGGTATATATATTTTAAATTTAGCAAAAAAAAAATAAACACCAATTTCTTAACATAAGAAAAAGATGTACTCCGCGGGAGCCTCATAGGGTTTCCCAATGTCTAAGACCACATCAGCTGAAGGTAGTAAACTCACTCACAATGTTTAATGTCTGCGGCACACAAAATATAGCTTGTACAGTAGCATGATTTACAATAAACTTGACAGCATCTGGACCTGCAGAGTGAGCAATAAATGACTGAAGTGTAAGCCCTAGCCAAAGTAGTCAAACATTGAAGTCACTGTTACTAACAACAGACCAAGGGTGTCGTATAAAGGAACTGATACGTAGGAATAGGCAGAGCAGGCATGATCAACTATTATCCATTCGGGTCTGTTGATAAAATATAGCCCTACACAAGATTCCTGTAGTGAGGTCAAACCAAATGAAACAATCAGATTTAATGAGAACAATCCAGAAACCAAAAATGTACTTGCAAAAAAAAGGAAAGAAAAGAAAGAAACATCTGCCACACTACATGTTAAATCCAATAAGAGAGTCGAGAGAGAGAGAGAGAGAGAGAGAGAGATGTGACTAGGTGAACAAAATAAATATCGATCAATTAATTTATTATATTTTATTGATAAGTATAAATCAATTGATTAATAGATGCTTTCATATAGATAACTTGCCTCTTGTATTCCATGAGACACTAACCCAGAACCAATAGCCGACCGAGCAGTAGCTGCTTCCCCATATGTCATCCATTTGTACCTGTGAAGAGGGAATGCAGACGAATAACTGAGCTTCAAAGACGAATGACAAGTCACGAGTAATTTATATGATCAACTTACTCTCCAACTGTTCCATCCACACGAATTCGGGTACCCAAATACTTGTAATCCCTGAAAGTCTCTGCTGAGCGCCTACACTCAGAAGTAAGAGAAACCAAATCCATAAAGTAGTCTTATTTTAATTAACAATGAAGCAAACAAAACAGAAGTTGCATAGTAACCAAGATGAATTCAATTATAAAATTGGGGGATGCTCACACAAAATTATCATGCAAGGTACCGATTTCGGGATGATTTGGAAATTTACTCACAAGCTTCAGAGGAGATTGAGCAGATCTGCCATTTAAGAATGGTATGTTAAAGACTACCTCAAACGATAAGGAGCAAATTAAAAGAATCAGACAATTCCAACCTGTATACATTCCATTTTCCTGTCTCCAATTTCTCCGGGAGCACAACACTATATCCCTGCTCTGCTCAATTTGAACACCAGGAAGGCAATATTAAATTAAAGATAGGAAAGCAAAGAACACTGAGAGAGAATATCCTCATAAGCAGTACAGACTTAACACGTAATAGAATTTGGACCAAGCTATATTATTCATCAAATGGTACATGCATAGCCATATTGATTAGGCTTCAAAAAAAATTCAGGACTCACAAAGGGCCCTTGCACAAATATCTCTTATAATCAAATACAATATTAACGTAGTTACTGGGCTTAGCACCTATTATGAGATATAAAGTATATCCTAATAATTGCAAGCAAGTAATCCCCACTAGGCTAGCAAAGCTATTCAAAAAATTATAAATACAATTTACAACAAGTGCACCTTCTTTCATTCCTCATAAAGCATTGAAACCACAAACAAGTGATTGACTAGTGCAACGATGAGTTATCGTGTGCACTCTCGACGCATAAAACAAAATCGACTCGTGGCACGTCAATTAAACCCAAGATTAAGTGACAAAAATCCACACCCAATTCTAACCTTCTGTTTGGCTGAGTTACTGATATACATAAGAATGTGCCAACAAATTATGAAAAAACTTCTCTTATGTGCAAGAAACTACCAACCAAATTTGGTCACAGAGAAAGGATAATTGACATGTTTGGTGGCAGAATATATATATATATATATATACATATATATATTATTATGGTTCATTTTACAACCCTGTTGCACAGTCTTCTAACAATAACATTAAGGCAGTCTTCTAATGGTTCCAAAAGATGGATTGCCATGCAATTAATAGATATTCTTCTTAAGTAGATAAAGGTGGTGTTTGTTTACCTCTTAATACCTCTTAACAGTTCCAAATCTGTCGGCAAGAGGGTAAAGTTGTTTGGTAAAATTTTGTTTCCCTCTTATCGTCTCTTAATTGGTGAGAAAAAAGATATAAATCTAAATCATTAAGAGCTATCTCTTAATGAAAATTTTAAATCTATGAAACCTCTATAAATATTGTACTCCCTCCATTCTAAATTTTAAGACCATTATTGATTTTTGAAAAGTCAATCACATATATTTTTTAATTTAAAATTGATATTTTTAAATTAAAAAGGCATTCAAATGTTTTATATTTTTTAGTTAACAAACAACTTTTTAAGTTCATATGTAATTTCACTAAGACGATCTAATTTATTAAGATATATTAACCATTAAGATATTAATTAATCAGTTTTATCACCACCTAACTGAATGATATGCTCATAAGAATCACTGGACTGAAATGCTACACTGAAGTGTACAACAATTGAAATCAATTAAAAGTAAAAGTGTTCTAGTTGACTGATTTTAGTATTTACTTTGTAATTAAAGATGATATAGAGGTGTCCGAAATAAAGTAAGAAAGATGCCTTGTATAATATGAATCAATAATCACGTCAGACAATTAAATACACCTATTTTCCAGAATCTTCACTGTTGTTAATCAGAGGTTTACTTTTAGACATTAAAATAAACAGAATCCAAATAGGAATCAAGCACTAGTGAATTCACGACCACGGATCACGTAAAAATCAAAAAGTGCCAGGGCCCAAAAGAATCGCATTTGAAGAAACTAAAGCAATTCTTCAATCCACGTCCAAATCACAAAAATTCAACTACCTCAGTAAACTCTGGCTTTGTATTAGCTTATAGTATAATACACGAGTTATTATATATAAAAATACAAGATTATATAGAGCGAGATAGTGTCGTACCAAGGACGAATTCACCGGCGGTTTCGTTAGGACGGAGCAATGACGGTTGATCATCGGCGGTGGAGGAATTGAGGTGGTTTTGAATGGCTTGAAGGCGACGTTGAGCTGGTGAATCCATGGAAATTCTTCTGATAAAAAATGCCGATTGATCTCTCTATAGTCCCTATCTATGTGGATTTGATCATATATATATATATATATATATATATATATATATGTTGTGTTGAATATTTGTATGAATGTTTCTAAAATGAAAATGCGGAGAGAGGAACAGAAGTGTGTGAAAAATGTGTTGGTACTATTTGATGTGACGTGGATTTGAATTAATTATTCAGGTATTTGGATGGAGTGAAAAATGCGATGCGGATTTTAAATATTCAGTGCCGGCTGAGCCTGAATGAATGGGGAGGTTTATAGTACCACATCTTTGACTTTGACCCAAATAATGTACTTATTAGCATAAATAATGTTATTATCACATAATTTTGAGTCACATAATACTCATATATACACACATGTATATTGTAAATTTTACGTGACATGCAAGATTCACAAATATACATGTGTTTATATGTGAGTTTTTTGTAATCCAAATTATATAATAGTAACATTGCTCTATTAACATTGAATATCAACAAAAAAACATTTATAAATTATTTAAAATATTATTAATTATAATTATTCACGTAATTCATAATTAAAAAATTCACATATTAAATCTAAAAAATATACTTTTCCCCTCAAAAAATACAAAATGGCGTTCATGCTTGGTCCACAACTTCATGCAGATACCACTTTTTGGTTTGGTTTGGTTTAATTTGGGTGGTGTGCTGATGCTATGAGCAAGAAAAACAAGCAACTAACCTACCTTTTCTAATGCAAGATAAACAATGCGATAATTTAAAACTAATATACTACGTTAGGGTCCCGACCTTAAAATCTGTTATTTATTTAGCTAGATTGATTGTAGTGAGAAATTAATATTCAAATATTCCTTTAAAAATGTAATTTAAATTTGAGATCTCAAGTGTTATTCACGGTAATCGTATAATTTTATGTAATCCTCAGTTTTATAATAATAATAATAATCTAGACATGAATAAAAAAACATATTCCTAAAAACAGATTAATTACCAAAAATATAAATGCATGTATACGTTTTTTTTATAATCATTTTAAATATGGATGGGTCGTTTAATATAGGAAGGTTATTAACATGACAAACGTTTAGGGATATGATAATTATTACTCCCTTCCGTCTCAAAATAACTGCTTAGTTTTGACTTTTTAAAGTCAAATTGACTATTTTTTAAAGCTATTTTTTGTACCATTTTTACAGAATATAGGTGAAGAGGTTATAACAAAAAAAAGTATACACAATTTATTACTAATATCAATTTTTATAATATTAAAAATATATTCATACATGCTTAATTATTAATTTTAAAAATAGTCAATTTAACTAAAAAAAAGTCAAAATGAACAGTTATTTTGGGACGGAGGGAGTATTTTTATAAACAAAGATATCCTTAATAATTCATGTTGTAATTTTTTTCCCTATTTTAATGATAAGACCACATTTGTCTAAATCAAATTAAGTGCATCACCCAATCACACCCACACATTTTGTCGACTTAAATATCAACTTCCTAAACATCATAATGCAATCTAATTACATATTTCTTTCTTTGGAAATAGTTATGTTCCCCACGGCTCCACATATTTAAAAATTATTTTTGGTCAAAAATGAAAAAAAAAATTATACCTCTTATGCAAGAACACGTTTATAATTATATAATAATCAAATATTATTAATGGAAGTATTTTATTTCACTGAACTATCAAATTATATATTATTCTTGTGAAATTATTAAATTAATAAGCCTTCAGTGTTAGTCAAGATCGGAGTTCCGGCTCTGTAGTCTACCAATATTTAAGAGGGTCAAATTATCTCTCTTTCCTATAGTCATCTTCGCCCGCTCACAGCGGTCGACGGTCGTGGAAATTGATATTTTTATATAATTTTTTGATATTTTTATATGAAAAGTGTCGTTATAGGATTTATAGCAACGATTTTCATGTAAAAATATTAAAAAATCATGTAAAAATACCACAAACACATTGCCTTGAACAGAATATTTGTACTTCTTTGTCAAATTTAAACTACCAAAAATTTAAAACTCTCCCCATCTTGTCTTACCATCACTTTCAAAATAATTGTCTTCAATACTTTTTTAAAATTTTCATTAGTTAAAAATAGAATTACACTGAATATATATAGTTATTTTAAAATAAACATACTATTTAAAGATTAAGTTTTAAACTCGTGTGAGAATGTGTAAATTTAAAAGTTAAGTTTCATGTAGATTGCGACTAACATAAAATTTCAAGTGAATAAATAGAATAATAATATATGGGTGATTTCTTCTTTTTTTCCTATTATATGTATCCAAATAAGTCGACATTTAATATCGACATAAAGTTTACTATCATATATATAGCAAGACTCTACAAACTTCAATAATTTTTAATTTCTAATTTCTTTTGTGGCACAAATCTTTGTATATTTACTGCTAAAGTTACAAACACGGTTCCTATTTTTGGATCATATATCTAAGTAAAAGTACAAAGAACAAAAATAAGTAGGGATTATTTTTATAAAATAATGATTGTTCCGAAAAATATTGTGAAATAAAAGTTGTCCAGAGGATATTGGGAAATAAATGACGTGTGAAGTAATATTGTAAAATAAAATATACTATGGATTAAGAATTGTGAAATGGATGGGACTTTGTACTCCCATTTTTGTTACATAAAGAATGAGATAAAAAATAAAAATTGAATTAGTAAAAAGTTTGCCGATAATAATCAGTATAAATTGTCTAAAAAATAATATTAATTATAAAAATTAGTATAACGTAATTACTAATGAATCTTATTAATTTTGAATTTAAATGATCTTAAATTAATTTTTAAAAGTCAATAATAATGTTATAATTTGAAATAGAAGGAGTATAATCAAAATTTTGTTATATGGAATAATAATGTTCTTTCATTATGGGCCTTTGGCATTATACATAAACAAAGGTGAGAACTAGAAGTACCAATTGATGTACCAATTGATGATCTTTCCTCTCAAGATAGAAGGCCTGCAGTGTTCCAATCAACGCACCCCTCCAGCCCAATCCACAATAAACACAAACTGGCTATTTTATCAAATTATTATTAATGGCTATTTTAGAAAATTACCTATTGAGATGTTTTTCGAAACACACTTTTTTCCCTAAGCATATATCAGATTATAGAAAGGGTACTTTAAACTAAAAATGACTTTTCATATTGGTAGTTGGTACTCTGGTACTGGTATGCTGTGTTTAAATTGAATAAATGAAGGTTGAAGTAAAATGATTTATTTAATTGGTACTTCGGTACGGGTATACTGGTATTATTCATTATTTTTTGTTGGGATATTTCACATGAATTCGACATCAGATAAATTCAAGAGTATAGATGGATTAATAAGTATGATAAAGTATCAACTTAATAGGTTAACCCTTTAAATAAGAAAGTTGTCTAATATACTTATTAGGCTAGTCTACACAGTAATGAATTCTCTGTATATCTCCCAGCAACTGGATAAACGAATTTGGGCTTTGGTTTCACACTATAATATAAATTTCACCGCAAATACAATAAGGCTAGGCTACCCATGGGTAGCACATCCTCCCGTGCACAGGTGGAGTTGGCTATTTTGCACATGCTCGATCTGGTGGTCCTAATTAGACAGTCTGTCTTCTTAATTTGCTTAAACTTTTGTGGTCCACTATTTTGGTGAAACTTCCCCATAAATATCCATCTATATATACCTTATTTTTTACACAAAGTTTCCTATTTTTCAATTTTTTTAATCTAAAAAGAGTTGTTTTAATATTAATATATAATAACACAATGTTGTTATGTTTGACATCATAATTTTATTAGGGAATTGATATTTCCACAAGCTAATATGATATTTCTACAAGTGGGTTCTATTTTTAACTAAATCAACCCTTTGTGTAGTGGACTAACTATAAAATTTAGTTTTTATGTCCAATTTACCCTTATTTAGTAAAAGTTGAATTCTAATATATTTTAACTATTGCTCAAAAGTTTATTTATATTCTCTTATTTATTGAATTTACATGTACTGTGTACATATATGTATAAACAAAAAAAGAAGTGTAGACATAACACTATATATATATACACACACGAGAGAATTGAGAAGTTCATACGAATGCGGACGTACGATAAACAACAGATGTAGATTATGACACAACAAAACTTGAAATTAAAAAAATAATAATAAATACTAATCCTAAAATTTACACACAAATTTAAGTTAGAGTGATGTTATTCATGTACTAATACTTTCATTGCTTATTTTTTTCTTCCATTGCTTAATCGACTCGTGCGATTCTAAATATCACAAGAGAAGAAAGAAAGGAGGAGGGAAATTATTTGACAAGATCTTATAGGGGATATATATATATATATATATATATATATATATATATGTATATTATTTATTTTATTTAGACATGATAAAAGAAAATTAAAAAGAAACGAGCTAATCAAAATCAGGATAGAATTTAGTTGGTGTAGACGATTAATTTTAGAATTTATAACTAACTAATTTTATTCAAATACTAATACTTAACTAGTTTTAATAATATAATTTAGTAAATTATATTACTAAAAAGTCTCTAGACTTTTTAATAATATGATATGATTATAGAAATTCTAAAAATAATTTTTTGTCATGGAGGGAGAAAGCCTTGAATCCTAATTTTTATGTGTCAATAATTTTTATCACTTATTTCCTAACAATTTTCTAATTATTATTACTATCGTAATAATTAAATAAATAAAAGTTGTCTTCAATTGAGTAACGCTACTAATCAAATAAATTTAAGAAACTAGATGCTTAGTTATTTATCAAGTGGGGGTAATTTGGACATAAAAACTAAATCATATAGTTAGTTTACTGCACATGAGATTGGCTTAGTTAAAAATGGAACTAAATCATATAGTTAGTTTACTGCACATGAGATTGGCTTAGTTAAAAATGGAACCCACTTGTGAAAATATCAAATTAGCTTGTGAAAATATCAATTCCCTTTTATTATTATACTACTACTTACTAAATCAATAACTTATTATTCCTTATGTTTCAAAACTAGAGATGACAAATTTTAAGGAAACTTTTATTTTTTTTCAAAATTATTTTTAGTGGTCCCGCAAGATTATATAAAATGATAATTATTTTTATTTTTTTTACATTCATGGATCTCACTAAATGACTTAGTTACCTTTTAAGAACAAAAATATTGGTCCCGCAAGATTATATAAAATGATAATTATTTTTATTTTTTTTACATTCATGAATCTCACTAAATGACTTAGTTACCTTTTGAGAACAAAAATATTTGTACCTTTAATTATCTTTTGGAGAATGGAGGGCGTAATAATATAACAAAGGGACTATTTTTAAGAGTAAACACTTAAAAAAAAATACTGGCCTATTTTTAAATCCAAAAGCTCGACCCGTACGGTGAGCCCCCCGTTGATGCCGCATCCATCATGTCTTGAAATTCGGTGTGCTTAATTAAGGTTTTAGTATAATAATCTAATCCTTAAACCTGTAAAAATAATTAACATCGCATTTCCCAAGTACTTTTTTAATTACATTTATGTACCATATGATATGTAATGTGTACGATGAAACCGCGTTTTAGAAAATAATCACCTTACTATTGTTGTTTCTTTCTCACTATACATTACTCCCTTCGTCTCACAATAATATACGTATGCTTAAGAAAATAATTGTATAATGTTAAATAATTTGAAAAAAATTAAATTATCTAAAATATCATATATTATGAGACGGGACAGAGAGAGTAGTATATAGTGTGATCCCATTATATATACTAAGATTATGATCATTGTTCCATTCTAATTATAAAAATAAAAATTTGTTTGTATGTTACGTGTTTAGTTTATTTGTGATCTATCAAGATAATGAAACTGTGATAATAAACTTTAGTATACTGTGTCATTTCGTATTAACTTTAACATAAATTAAACTCTTTTTTTGTAATATAAAAAATTTGAGGAATGAGATGCTCTCGAGGGAATATTTAGTAAAAACCCAAATGGTATAAAATATTTTTAGATCCGGAAACTAAAACAGTGACCCTCGGATTCCATTACATTTTCTAATAGAATGCAATTAAGAGAAAAATAGGGGAACAATGTAGTAATTAGTAAGGTGCATATCATAGTAGTAATTATGATTAATTAGATAATAAATACAATTACTAGCAAACAGTTTATTAGTAACTAGCTAGCCAGGTTGACCTACCTTTCATTCATGTGGTGGTTCTGACAAAGAGATGGTACCAAACCATGTACTACTAATACTACTACATAAAATTAGGTACACCATACAATTAATATTGGGGAAGACAAGTTAAATAGTTGGTGTTAAATATAATGATCATGACCATTGGCAAGCTAGCTAGTAAATTATTGTTATTTTACTTTTTACTAGTTAGTTTGTGACATGCATGCATGTGATTTCATAATGAAACTAACATATGGATATTCATGAGTGCACGCAATAACACGAATTAGGATCCTTTTTATTTTAAATAAATAGAGAATCTCTATTTTATAGTTTAGATTTAAAATGTGTGTTCTCTCTTTTTTGTCAGCATGAATATCACATTCTCTTATATTTTAAATACGGACCATGAAATAAGAACTCTCTATTCATTTTAAATAAAAAGGATCCTAGTCCCAATAACACTACGTGCATAGATTTCACCACAAAATCCATGCATGCACACAGGCTTTTGAGCTAATAACACCTGTACAACTGCTGATCATTCATACTGCTACAATCACTTTCCAACAATAACTATCTATACTAACTTCCCCCTTTTGTTGTCGTTGCCTAACATAGGTACTATGTAGATATTTTTCATAATACATATCATGATCATATATATACATATCTATATATATATTATAGCAGCAGATAAATGGTACAGAAAGTGAGCCATGTGAGTCTTGGAAAGTTTTGGATCAATTATGCACACTAAATTAAATGCTCAATTTCACCACCCCTAGCCCTACCCCAGCCCCTACCTAGTAAACGTGCACTCCACGTTCAAGCTTTTCCTTTATTTTTATTTTTGGGTACTTAAACAGTACTCCACTCTTCTAATGCACTAGTATTTCTTACGTTCCATTGTTGCAAGAATTTTAAAATAATTCATAATTATATTAATTTGAACTGAATGAATTTATTAAAAAAAATGACTCTTGTATATATTGTCCAAAAAAGAGATTTTATTAATTATTATGAAAGAATAAATTTATATTACTCCCAACATAAAATGCAAATAAACATGCACATCAATTAACCATTTATATATTTGTATGAAAATATGATACCACTCGTACTGTAATGAACTCCGGTATTCAGTAATATACCTCCTGATTAATTACTAACACTCACTCCATTGAACTTCACAACCTAACCAACACGTCTCTCTCTCTCTCTCTCCTCCTTAATTCCAACAAAACAACAAACTAAATGGATCCCTTTATAGTACTATAGCAAGGAAGGACCCATTAATCAATTACTCCAAGGAGTACTTCTTCTTCTCTCTCTCTCTCTATAAGCACCTACCATTTCCATCTTCCCATCTTCTCTCTCCAAAACACATCAATCATCTCCCTTAGCTTGATAATGTAGTAAGTAAGCTCTACTGCTCCAGTGATCTCAAAAAATGGGGAGATCATCATCAGCAAGACCAGATGATCACAAAATTAAACCCAGATCTCAAACCCTCCCTTCCTCCCCAACCCACTCCTCCTCCTCCTCCGACTTCGAATTCACCGTCTCCCTCTCCCCTCGCAAATCCACCACCAGCCTCATCCCCGCCGACGAACTCTTCTACAAAGGCCAACTCCTCCCCCTCCACCTCTCCCCCCGCCTCTCCATGGTCCGTACCCTCCTCCTCTCCTCCTCCTCCACCTCCTCCTCCGACACCACCACCACCGCATCCCGCGACTCCACCGGAAGCTCCTCCACTTCCTCCTCCGACCATCTCCTCCCCGACTCCCGCGACTCCTCCCGCCGACCCAGCTCCGTCACCGAAGACGATTCCCACACCTACACCCGCCCTCTGAACTTCAATTTCACCACCAACCACCACCACCACCACCTCCCCCCTAACACCAAAAAGAACAAATACTTTTCTCTCTCCAGATTTTCTTCCGTCTTCCGCAAGGAACCCAAACTCAGTAACAACAACCAGTCGGATCATACCAATTTGGTATCCGGGTCATCAGTGAAACGCGTGAGCTCAACTGCCAAAGATGTCATACGCAAGTATTTGAAAAAAGTGAAGCCTCTTTACGAAAAGTTGTCCCAAAGACAGGGAACCACTACCCCTTCAAGAGCTTCAACAATATTGATGACAACAAATTCGTCCCAAATCGGATGCTCAAAAGAAAATACAAGATCAAAGGATAGTAATGGAGGCGCGATTTCGCATACGTTTTCGGGGAATTTGAGGTACCCGAGACGGCAAGGCTGCGTTTCAAGTTGCCCGTCTTCAATGCGGAGCTCACCGAATCACTCGGGAGTTTTGTCGCGCAAGGGCGTTACGCTCATGAATAAGCAGTTTGGTACCGGTACATTTGGTGGGTCCTCGGAGTCGTCATCAATGGAGGAGTTACAGAGCGCGATTCAAGGCGCAATAGCTCATTGCAAGAATTCCATGAATATTCAGGCTACTACTACGAATAATAATAATAATAAGCTCAGTACTCTAATGGTTGGTAATGAGGTTTGATGATTTTCATTGAATTTCTATTAACTTTTGATTTTTAGGATTGAGATGCTATGTTGAAGTTCATCTCTCTTTTATTTAATTATTTGTATCTTAATTTGTACTATTTGGATCTGGCTAGTAAACACTAGTAGATTGAGATTAGAATCCTCTTATTTCATTCTTCATTTTATTTTTTATTTCATGGTTCAGATTTAAAATATAAAAAAATATAATATTATGTTGACAGAAAAGAAAGCACATATTTTAAATCTAGATCATAAAATAAAGAGTAAAATAGAGGATAAAATAAAGAGGATTCTGATTCAGTAAATTGAGTAATATTTTTAACTGGGGTTGCATGTGAAGTTATTGGTTACTCATTTGGATTTTTGTTCATTGTTTGATGCATCAAATCTTGGAAATCTCAACTTTGTCAGTGTTAACGTCTCGAAATTTGAGATTTATGTCAGCAAGCTGCAGGCTCTTAATTTGGCCCTCTTAATTTTGAGAGTTGGTAACATGAAATTAACTTTATCGATTGATCAATATATGATTGACGTACAGATAATGAGATAAATTTTTTTTTTTTTGGCGTATTTTATATTGATCAATTGATTAATTTATTATTAAATTAATCATGGTATCCGAATTCTTAGATTTTGTTTCTGATTATGTTTCAGATTCAGCTAGGAACCGATCCGAAATCGTCCGAATTGCATACCTTATTAAACCGATGGTACACCGATCCTTAAATTGCTCTTGCATCGTGTTTTGAACAACTTTATATATACTTATTTATTCTAATTATATATTTATATTTGATAGTATGGTTATTTTTATATATAATTATATAATTAGTAAAACGTACAATGTTCAACTTAATTTTAATTGAACATATATTTTTCTAGTTACTTGTTAATAATTTTTGTGCTATTTTAATGAATGTTATTTTATGTGTATGTGGTAAAAATATTACAAATAATTTAATTAAAATTAAGTCAAAAATATTTTTAATTTTTGACCAAGGCAAGCCGATGTGATGCGGTTTAAAATATAAACTTGTCGGTGTGATTTTGGTATATACAAGTCTTAAATCATTGTCGATACGATGTGGTTCCACTTCAAAAAATTTTAAGACCAATATTGAATATTGTTCCAAACATTGTAAAATCAAAAACGCATCATTACCATCTTTAGTTTCATCCTGCATCATGGTTCATCCATTTCTAATGATATGGAATAGTGTTATTAGTCATAATTGGTATATATATATATATATATATATATGAGTACTATTTAGATTTTTTTCATTATTAGCATTTGGTGTTTAAAATTTAGAAGCATTGTATTATTTTTTGTGCGTTGCGTTTAAACTCCAAATATTCTGTTTCTAAATTAATAAATTATATTTAAAGTAAGTTGTTGTTACGGGAATAAAATTATAAGTCTATTTGGTTGAATTCAAATTATCAAATGAACTAACATGTAGTAGTGTATCATATATATTCTTTTTTAGTACTCTAATATTTTGGTCATTTGACTTTATAAGTTTATAAATGTAGTATTGTTAATTAAGTACTCCCTCTGTTTTTAAAAATTTGTCGTTTTAGAAAATAATTTTTATTCTAAAAAGATTGTCGTTTTGAGTTCATCAATACACATTAGTTATTTTTTTTCTACTTTACCCTTATTTAAAGTTTTCTCATATTTAAACCTTTCTTCCCTTCTCAATGATTCTTATTCAATTCAATGCTATAATCCAAGTAGTAATTATTTGAATTGAATAAGAAACATCGAAAAAAAATAATTAGTTAAGACAATTAATAATAGTATAATATTTTTGTTAAATATTAATTATATTCTTAATTTATATATAATAATTTTAAACGATAATATTTTAAGAACAGAGAGAGTACTATGTTGAATTAGCATTAATGTCCTCGACATTCATGAGAATCTTTCACGTGCGCTTTGCTAAATTAATGGTACTTCAATCAATTTCTCGATTGTTGGTTTAGACTGTGACATTCTTTATAATAATCCGTGTACACGTAATAGCTTTGAAGTTTCTCGGTTTGAATTTTTGGTTCCTTAAGTGAGTTGGGAATTTACTATATTTTTAGACAGTAGTGGAGTTACACCCACTCTACAATCAACATTGACTAGACGCAATATTGTACTACTCCCCGAACGGTCTAAGTTAGGGCCCTACCCAAATATGATTTCATAATAACTTGTACTCAACAAATCAAACAAGTAACTAATTGATTGATCATTTAATTTAGAATACTTCCTTCTCCGTACCTCAATATATGTTGTTTTAAGATTGTGGATAAGAATTAAGAAAATAATTATATAACATAATTTATATAAAATAATAAATAATTAATTTTTTTATCTAAAATTGATATATATTAAGAGACAGATGGAATAGTTTTGATATAAACTTTTCCTTTCATGGTAGTATAAAACATATTTTAACAATTGTTCAATTTAAAAGTATTGATTATACTCCATCCGTCCCATAATAAACGTCTAAAGTTGATTTTAATAGTTAAATTAATTATTTTTAAAATAAATAATTAAAAATATCTATATAAAATGTTTAAATTACGAAACTTGACCTTAATAGTACACTTTTTATAGTTTATTCTGATCCTAATTTCAAAGTGTATATCTTGATTTTTTTTAAAGATTTATTAATTTTAAAAATGATCAATTTAACTATGAAAGTCAAATTATAACATTTATTATGAAACGAAGCGAGTTATATATATATATCACCGAGCCTTTGGTCGGATGGTAGCTCCACACATTTGCAAAAGTAAAGGATGTGTGATCTTGGCATTGTTAAAGATGTATGTGTGAGTAAGTTTAGTTTTAGTCTAAATCAGCAAAATATATATAAAAATTTAAAATCACAATTTGTTAGTAGCTAGCTAACGTCTAATAATGAGTGTATAAAAATCGTCCACATACTACCTATCGAACATCGATTACTAACCGACAAGGTCACACACGTATATAAATATATAATAAAATAAAACAAACAATTAATATGTACGAGTGGATCAAAAAACTTAATAATCTAAATTTTGGGCTCAACTTGAGTTATGAACATGTGACTTACGCGAGAACACGAGCTCTGGAATCTCCTCCAAGGTATATACCCCATGAGAATAATAAGGTTCTTATTCGGGGAATACTATTTTTAAATGAGTTTTTGATATTTTTAATATGATTTTTTTTTATATAAAGATGAAATTTATTTATTTTTATGTGAAAGATGACTATGTAAAATTATTAGAAAAATGTGTAAAAATTAAAGGGTGAATTCGAGTAAAAAAAGAAAAGAACAAGAAAATCCAATGATTCTGATGGCATAGACGTTTTTGTGGTTATAATTTAAATAATACTACTATCATATAAATAATTTCATATAATACTCATACACATATATATATTACAGACTCTGCATATTAGAGAGAATCCATAATATACATATGTGTGTACGTGACATTATCTAAAAAAATTTATGCGATAGTATCATGTTGTTTTAATTTTTCCGTACTTTTGGAAAATGACACATGCATTTTCTTACTATACGGAGTTAATAGTATGGGTACAAATCATGTGGCTGACCGTAGGCTATAGGCTATAGGCTATAGCTTTATTTGATGATTATATATGTACTACTGACATACTGTGTAGATAGATACAATTCAGAACGGCCAGCTGCCTTTTTTTTTGTGAAGGACTTAAGGGGAGATCTAGCAATTCACTGCTTTAAATCTAACTAAGCTTCTTAGTGGGCCCAGCCAAATGATGCAAATAGAATGTACGAACAATACTCTCCTTTGGGCCATTAATTTAATCAGACGGAGTGGATCAACTTTAAGCCACTGATTTTTTTTCTCCCCATATATATTAGATTGATAATCAGACAAGACACGGATAATGTCGATAATATAATTTAAAATTTTGGTGTTATCTTTTTTTTTTAACATTTAGTGTTATATAATTTGAGTATAAATAATATAGTATGGATGATAGTAATATATTGAATATGAAATTAAAAAGTTGTACGTATATTAAATTATTACTTATATATTTTAATACATGCATGTATACATTTGAAACAATACAATACATGATATCAAAAAAATTGGTATAATTATGAACCTGACATATATTGTATCAATAAAAATAATGAACTCGGGACTTACTTATGACCAACTAAAAATAATTTAGCCAATTTATTAAGCGACTCAAGATAAAAATTTATTTGTCTTGTTATACGTAATGATATATATATATATATATATATATATAACAAAATACAAATAATTTTGATTTTTTCTCTCACTTAATAAATTATTTGGACTGTTCCAAAATTTGAAATAAATCTTACCGTCGATGTAGTGTCCGAAGTACGAGACACAGCTAGTATATATATATATATATAGTATTAAAGTTTTGTGGAGAATAGAGTGGAGTACTAGAGACTAGTCTATAACATAATTTGATATATAGAGCGGAGTATTTGATAGAGATAACACATATATATATAGATAGATGTTTCCAAGGTGGTGGGGGATATACCTTGATACAGGTGTATAGTATGGTCCATGGCACCAAACGGTGGATATCTTCATGTTCCTCTCATCACCTTTGGCCGGTCACTGCAACATCTGTTGCCTTATCTACTTGCTGTCCTTTGACAAAAGAAAAAGGATTTGCCATCTTTTGTGTTGGGATCTGATTGTCATAAAGTTAATTTTATGATAATCGGAGTGGATCAATTGATCAATATAATATTGACACGCAGAGAGATCATCCTCCCGGACTACATGTCAATGTTGTATTAATCAATTGACCAAAGTTAATTTTATACTAACCACTCTCTTTGTGTTGAGTGGCTGAGAAATAATTAAATTTAGGAAAGAGTCAATTGTGTACGTGACAAATGTGCAGTGCATTAAGGAGATCAAATGTCATAATTTGGTGGTAAAAGCCTTTATTTTTAATTTTGTGGCACAATATTTAAATTCTAATGCACCTTTCTTAACACCTTACATAAAACTAATAGCATGTGCACTAACCGTACACTAATATACAAAAATATATATGAATTTATTACTTATATTAATGAGTGCTTTGAATATTTTTATGTGTGCTAAATGTGCACTAACGTTGTGTATAATTGATAGAAAATAATATTTGAATCTTTTATTATTTAAGTTAGTAATATAACACAAGTATTTTTTTTCTTTGCTAATAGATAACTCTTATTAATACAGAGTTAATGACTTATTCAATATCTTATCTATCTTTCTCATCATTTCCCATCCCTTCAAATTCTCTCACTTTCGAAGTGGAAAGTTTTGAGCAAAAAATGAAATCAACTTTACCTTCAAATCCATTCTCTTCCTCCTTTAAAAAACTCACAAATTTGAGATTTAGAGGGATTTTAATTATTTTTCCTTCTCTTCTCTTCCCCTCCCCTAAAAAAATTTACAAACACACTATAAAACATATTTGCAGTTTGTGTTTACCTAAACACTATTTAATTTTATTTTTTTATAAATACTTTTGTCAAAATTCTCCATAGAATTACTCACTCAATTCCAAAATTAAAGATATATTTTAACTTTTTAGAATCATTTCGTAAGATCCTAAAATTCAAAATTGATATTAAATTATTTAGTTTTAATACAAACTAATATAACAATTATAAATTAACTATAAATTACTGCTAATTATCATCTTTATGATTTTTAAATTTGAACGAAATTATATCAATTTTAAAATTTAAAATTTTGTGAATTAATTTTATAAAATTAAAATATATCTCGAATTTTAGAAAAATACTAATACAATAGCCATGAATAGAGTTTGAAATAATAACTTTAAAATGTAGGTTAAAGATTGAATGGATAAACATTCAGAAATCAATGATTAGCAATGCTTGATGTGGACTTGGACGCCCATGTTTGACAATAAAACTTAGAAACTTGTACACGAAAGTCTGCGAATATTTTGTGGTATTAATGTTTTTCGGGTCTTCCAATAGATTGTAATTTTTTTATATTAAAAACTACGAGATACATCGATACATATATATAATAAAAAGAATTATCGTTATGAATCCTATTATGTATTATTATAAATTTATGTTTAACTATAATTACAAATTTTATCAATACATTAGATATAATTTTAAGTGAGCCTATTTGTTATACATTTAAAAAAATAAATTACTATTAATACTTATATATGTAACTTATGAGGATGGATCTAAAATATAACCTCTTAAATAACATACCTCACTTACATAGCGTACTTTTATTAAAATTACGTCGTTTTGGATATTTTTTAAAAAAACAAACTAATATTAAAAAAGAGTAGTATCACTTATTTTACTTTTATTTATAAAAATATCACCCGCATCCCCACTTATTTTTAAAAAAAATCTCCAAAACGACCTAATTTTAATAAAAATATGCTATTAAAAAAAAGTATGTTATTTAAGAGGCAATCTTCAGATCCGTTCTGTGTAACTTATAATAAAAAATTAAGATAAATATTTGTACTATGTATTATTTTTTAATAATTATCTGTAACTGATAATAAGAGAGTGGATACATTGAAGTGGTGTTTGATAAAATTGAGTAATTAAGATCTGAATGGTTAATACATCTTAATAAATTAGATCATATGAATGAAATAGTATCTGAATTTAAAAAACTATAAAGTTTTAATGACATTATTTTATCATTTTAACTCTGAGGCCATGTTTGTTTACTAGGATAACCATTGGGATTGGACTAATAATCCTTAATCTCTTGTTTGTTTTTTAAACTAGACTCCGGACTATTAATCCCGGAATAACAAAATGACTTAGAATGAGGGATTATTTAATACCATGTCTAACATGGTATTATAATCCCATGAGGAGGGATTAAAAATTTGTGGACAAAATTAACCTTTGTCTTTTCTAATATGACTAACGTATCCTTAAATTAGATTGAACGTCTTAGTTGTAATTGATTATCACCAAAAAAAATTAAAAAAATAATATTTATTGATTATATATACACCCCCACCCACCCACCCATCCCCCACCCACCCCACTCCACCCCACAAAAATTAAAAAAATAATATTTACTGATTATATATACACCCCAAGCTACCCCACCCACCCACTCCACCCCCACCCGCCCGCCCACCCTACCCCACCCCACCCCACCCCATAAAAATTTTAAAAATAATATTTATTGATTATATATACACCCCCACGCTAACCCACCCCACCCCACCCCACAAAAATTAAAAAAATAATATTTATTGGTTATATATACACCCCCACCCTATCCCACGCTACCCCACCCCACCCCATCACATCCACCCTACAAAAATTAAAAAAATAATATTTATTAATTATATATATACCTCCACCCTACCTCACGCTACACCACCCCACCCCTCCCCACAAAAATTAAAAAAAATATTTATTAATTATATATACACCTCCACCCTATCCAACGCTACCCCACCCCATCCCCCCACCCACCCACCCACCCACCCACCCACCTACCCACCCACCCACCTCTACTCACCCCACGCATCCCACCCCACCCCACCCCACCCCACCCCACCCCACCCCACCCCACCCCACAACACAACACAAAAATTAACCCACCCCACCCCACCCCACCCCACCCCACCCCACCCCACCCCACCCCACAACACAACACAAAAATTAAAAAAATAATATTTATTGATTATACATACAACCCCACCGTACCCCGCACCCCACCCACCCACCCACCCCACCCCACCCCACCCCACCCCACCCCATCCACCTTACCCACCCCACCTCACCCACTCCACCCACCCCACTCACGCACCCTACCCACCCCACCCACTCTACCCCACAAAAATTAAAAAAATAATATTTACTGATTATATATACTCCCCACACTACACCACCCACCCCACCCCACCCCATCCCACCCCACCCCATCCCACCCACCCATCCATCCCACCCACGCCACTCCACCCCACCCACCCCAACCTACAAAAATTAAAAAAATAATATTTATTGATTATATATATACCCCCACCCTAACCCACGCTACCCCACCCACCCACCCCCACCCCCACCCCCCCACTACCCCCTCTCAAAAAAAATTAATATTTACTGAATGATATAATTACTTTTTAAAAAGTTTTAAATTAATTTTTTATTATTTTTTGATGTATAAATAAGTTTAAATTATAGTTTAAAATATGTTATTATTGGTAAGGGTATAATAGTCCAAACGATATTTTTTAATCCAATCCTTTAATTAATCCTGAAAAAAATAAACATAACATGAGATTATTTTAAGTTATCCTCTGAATAATCCCGTAAAAAACAAACATGTGACTAGAATTATTTAATCCTAGGATTAATAGTCCTGGATTATAATCCTTGCAAACAAACATGGCCTGAGTTATTTAAATTTTTTATTTGAATGATCTTAGAATTAAAAATTGAAGGAGTACAATATTTATTGAGACTATTTTTATCCATACATTTTAAATAAGCTATTAAGAAATAACTTTTAATAGTTTATATTTGAGTTTCTGTCTTAACGATGAAGAGACATTAAAAGACAAAAAAAAATAATTCTTCTGTTCCTAAAAGATTGTCGTTTTAGAAGAAAAAATTTGTTCCAAAATATTTGTCGTTTACAACTTCCTAGAAGAATAAATTATTTACTTTTCTATATTACCCCTATCTTTTCTCATTGTCCCAATAAATTATATCCCTTGTATTAATAATTTTTAATTTTCCATAAAAGGGTAGTGATAAAATTTTAAATAAATTTTACTAATATTAAATGACTTTTTTAATATATGTGATAAAATTTTAAACGATAATCTTTTAAAAACAAAAAAAATACTAAATAAAATTTGTCTAGATCAAATCAAAGACAAGTAAATTAAGAATCATTCCGACACAAACAAGAACGACCGAGTCAGAAAATATAAACTCCGGTAAATGATAGTAGTATTTAAGTTGGAAGTACGGTAAATGTATGTATAAATGTGTGTTGGGCCCATATAAAACTGGAGTGTACTTTAGGGTTTTGACATTTTACACTAGAGCTTCACTTTACACGTGTCGTTGCTGTGCTGAGGCGAGAACGAGATAGTCCCGTTCACATGTCGTAAATTAATTCTTTACACTGGCATTGAAATTAAATATATATCTGTCTGCTTTACTTACACTCGGCAGTTAAGTTGCTCTCATTCATGATCAGGTCACGTGCTTGCTGCATGTAACGCGCCACTCATCATTCAACTGATCACGTACATACGTATAAACAGTAAAATGAACAAATAATTAAGATTCGATTCGTACTGTTTTGATTAAAAATTCGAGATCGACTTAAAATATAAATAATTTAAATATAAATAAATATTAAAATTCGATAAATTATTTAAATTTTAATAAATTATAATTTTTTAATGATACTCGAATTATATTAATTTGAAAAATTTAAATTATTTGGACTCTATTTAAAATCGTACTCGACTCAATAATAAAATAAATATTAATTAAATTTTATTTATATTCGATAAAATTTATGAATTAAATCTGAACAACTCAATAATTAGATCTATTTACACCATACATGAGTCTCTCCGAGGCTCCGATCATGAATGGGTTTCATGTCATGCAACAGTTCCCCCCTTGCCAATCACGACATGGCCCGCGTCTGATAAACTAGAAGTACTCCTCGTGTTGAAAATTAGTGTAAACTAATCATCTGTGATTTTATTTTCATACTCAAAATCAATGTTAGTAAGATATTTTATTTTCAAAGGAAAGAAGTATAAGAGATTATCACATGTTAACTCTTCCTTTGGTACTCTATTCATTCTAAAATTGAAGATATAATTTGATTTTTAAAATCAAATAATAATATATTAAACTTTAAATTGGTATAAATTTATTTAACTTTAGCTTATACAATTATTATAATTGTATAGTATACACAAAAAATATTAATCAAAAAATTTATTTTATCATAAACTTTTATAAATTATACCGATTTTAAAATTTTAATATGATGTCGTTTGATTTTAAAAGATAAATTGTATTTTTAATTTTAAAACGGAGGGAGTATTATAATTTCAAATAGTGAGTATTAATATTTTACTTGTAATATATTTAATAAATATTTCCAAATTTAATAGTTTATTACAATCAAACAACTTTTATGATGTGATGAAACTCAAACGGTAAAATTTATAATATACTTTATTTACTCTGCAAAGTTCTAATTAAAGAATATACAATATATTCTTCCATTCTACAAAAGTAAAATTTCGATTGGTTTTTTAAAATTAATATGAATATTACGTTACATTAAATAAATTTATATTAATATTTATCTTAAAATTTTAAATTAACTTCAAAAAATTTATAATTAATTTTATATTTTAAGACAAAAAGAATTATATATATATAAAGTAAACATCCATATATCGAAGAGCGTGTAATTAAGGTTGTAAAATGAGAAAACAGTCCGAGCTCAATTCGTACTCGCTCGATTAAAAGTTCGATTCAAACTCGACTCGAAATACTAATGATTCAAATATGGTCAAATTTTTAAATTCAATAAATCACTCGAATATTCTTAAATTGTAATTTTATATTGATACTCGAATCATATTCGTTCGAAAAGTTCAAATTACTCAGGCTCGATTCGAGATCGTGCTTAACTAGGTAGCTAAACGAGCCTCAATCAAACCTTATTTATACTCGATAAATTTTGTGAACTAAATCTGATCAACTCAATACTCGATTCGACTCGGTTCATTTACACCTTTACGTGTAATATGAAAATTTTATATACTCCATCCGTTCCATAATATATGTCGTTTTAGATAATTTTATTTTTCTCAAATTATTTGATGTTTTATATAGTCTAAGAGAATTAGTCACAATTTTTATAAAATTACCACTCATGAGAAAATATTACAGATGATAGAAAGTTTGAGACACGTATATAGTAAACGGTATTATAGACAATTAATACTATATTTAATGCTATGAGTAATGCTAGAGACACAACTTATTCTACAACTATTTTATAATTTAATGATGTGGCATACTCCATCTTAACATATTGATGAACAAATTGCTTCAATGTAGTCTTCAACCCCACATAAAAGCTGAGGTGTAGTATGTCATATCAGCAAATTGTAAAATAATTGTAGAATAAGTTGGATCTCTAGCATTATTCTTAATTCTATATAATTATTTTCTTAATTTCGATGCATAACTCTAAAACGTCATATATTATGGGACGGAGGTATTATCTGACCTGATGTTGATGAATGAGCGAGAAGGAAAGAGAAAAAAAGAAGCTCTTTTTGCCGTGACTTTCGTTTCACTCCTAAAAAATAAGTTGACCTATATTGAATTTGAACCATAACTATTTAGTTTCAATTTCCAACTCATATAATTCATATTAAAAACATGTTATATAATTTTATTTTATTTTTGAATCATAATTATATTTTGTTATTCATAACCAAATCAAATCTATTTTTTACAAGGTCTAATATACACATTTAAATTATACATCTAAAGACACACCCAAGTATAAAATGATAATAAAATATTTCTCTCACTTCTTTTTACAATACTGTTTCTCTCCTCATTTATTATTATTTTACGCTTGAGTGTGTTTTTGGATGTACACTGTGGATGTGTACATAGATTTATTCATAGCGCAAATGTGTATATATGTGTTCTATAACTACGTTCTGTGTAATTATGTATTTTGAAATTTTCTAATGACATATAAATTGACAATTTAAAATTGGTGACGAAAAAATTATTAATTTTAAAATTTGTATGAATAAAGAGAAAATGTTATTTAACAAGATAGAACGAGTATTCTATATTATTTGAATTCAAAACAGCATCTGCGAGAAATAGTTGTGAATATGTAAAAACATTCTCTAAGAATTTGTTGAAGATACTTTTTAAAACATAGCTGTTACTTATTATTTTTTGACGATTTAAATTATGAGTTGAGTGATAATAGATTGTTTGTTCATTTTCCTATTACAAACTTGATAAGCTTTAGAAATATGATTTATACATTTTGTGTTTGAATTCATATAATGTGTTTGATTTATGAATTTGAGAAGTTATTGTAAATGAATTTATAACACGCAAAATCAAAAAAAAAGGAAAATAAAAAATAAAAAAATCCTAAGGCTGTTGAGTCACAAAAAATAAAATAAAAAATTCAGACGGGACAAACGAAAATAACTCAATTTTTATCTTGTTATATTTTAGTAGGGATGATAATTGATATTGATTGATTAATAAATTAAAGACAAACTCTATATTTTACTCATAAGCAATTTGGGCTTCTCTATCTGATATTCCGAGTTAGGCTGAAGTGAGTTGATTTCCACTTGTTGGAACTTGGAAGATATATATATATATAGGGACAATTACATATTCTATTACATTTTTTAAAATAATTACTACAATAGTGCACTCATAAAATATTTACACAATTAATACACTTTCTATATTTATTTATAATATTAGTGCAATTAGGATTCCTTAATTTAGGGAATTAGTATGCAATTAGAATTCCTTAATTTAGGGGATTAATATTAATTTACTTATTAAATTAAGTAATTAATATTCCATATCCTCTCCTTCCCCATCTTTCGCCTCCCTTCTCCTCCCACCGCCCACGCCCCTCCGCCTCCCACCGCCTCCCACTGCCATCCCCTCCTCCCCCCCCCCACCTTCTCCTCCTCCCGCCCCCGCCACACCCCACCCCATCCCCTTCCCCGTCCCCCTCCCCCTCCTCTTCCTTCGCCTCCTCTCGCCCCCCTTTCTCCTCCTCCCCTAAATCGATCCAAGGTGGCCGTCGGTGGAGGCCCCTCCACTGGCCGCGGTGGAGGCCCCTCCACCACCCGTTGCTTTCCCTCCACCACCGGTACATTCTCCAACTCCACCGGTAACCAAACCTCATACGTTGGTAACCAACACAGTCATACCAAGGTTACCAATTTTATTTTGAATGTGATGCAGTTGGTAACCAAATTTCATGCAGTTGGTTACCAATTATTCATACCAAGGTAACCAACCCTTCATTCCAAGGTAACCGAATTTTAATTTTGAATGTAATGCAGTTGGTAGCCAAACCTTCATATAGTTGGTTGCCAAACTTTCATACCAAGGTAACCAATTCATATTGCAGGTGTGGAGGCAGATTGGTTACTTTGATATAAAGGTTTGGTTACCTTGGTATAAACGTTTGGTTACCTTTTGTAGTCACTCTCCGGATTCAGTTTGCAGTCTCAGACTCAATTTTTTGATTGTGTTTCGGAAACCTTTGATTGGTTCGTGCATGTCGATTTTCGGCTGCTCTGTTTTTGCTTTTTTCTGGTTTCGTATTCGGCTTCTTTTGTATTAATGATTATGCTTCTTCTCGATTGTTCCTTTGATACAGATTTTACTGATCTATGAAGTTTTCTATTCTTTCTTCCATGGATTCTTTCTTTATTGACGTATTTTTTGAATGTTTGGGTTAGTTTGTAACTGCCGCACACAGTGGAGTAGTTTTCTCCTTGAATTAAAGGTTTTCTATTTTTGTTGGGTTGGATAATATGACGTGTACTGCACTATTATTGATATTATTGTATATTATTACACTATTATTATAAATATTTTATTGATGCACTATTCTTGTAATTATTTACTAATTGTTGTATACTATTGTAAAGAACCCATATATATATGGTCTCAACTGTATATGTGCATGGGCTCTAGACTTGGGCCGTTTCAGCTCAATAACCACCAACTAAATTCAGTAAAATTGACCTGTAAATAATTGCCATACATATTCCATGTTTTAGGGACTTTTGACTAATAGATATTTTAATGAAACGAATATATTAAATTTTCTTAAAATAAATTTTTTTATTTGATTATGTTATTTTCTAGTATCTTTTTCTTATTTCCATATATTTTTTTTATAAGGATGACAGCAGGTAGAAATATCAAATCCCATAATCTAATAAACTTCCATTACATCACGCGGATAGAATTTGCAATAAATTTGGCAAACTTCTATTTAATAGTTCGCAACATTACACATAAAAATGTAATATTAAAAAAATTGCAACACAAAAAAAATTATTGATGCACATAAGGGAAGGATGACATACAAAAATGGGGGCTTACATAAGTGGCGAATCCATCTTAGGGTAGGGGTCAATTGACCCCACTGAATTTTCAGAGGGATCAATTTGTCCTCCTCTTCCTGCTCTTTATATAAAGTGTTTATCTAAAAAAATTAATGAATGTCTTAAATTTGTACACATTTTGTTTTTTTTTTTTTCAGTCATCTAGCCACAACGTTAACACATCAAGGAAAAATTCTTTAAAGCATATTGTAATTTGTCTTTTTAATAATTTCACGAATTTAATAATTGTTTGTGAATTTTTATAATTGTTTAAAATGACAAATGTTCAAAAATGCCCTTGATGTTTACCCCGAAATCCCACTTCCACTCTGAACTTATTTTTTTTTTCAAAAGTGCCCCTAACGTTATATAATTCAGCTCAACTATATTTCTGTCGTTAACTGACATGCCACCTTGACAAACGGAACTGACACCTCATCTGATTTTGCTGACGAGGCTAAATAGAATTTTAGAACATTTAAAAAAATTAAACAATGGAACAATAAATAAAATGGATTTATCAGCAACAGTTTCGAGGCGGAAGAACTGCAAGTTGTCAAGATCGGAGAAGTCTTCGTCAGCTAAATAAGAAGGGCAATTGTGCTAGTTATCTTCTTCAGGGCGGTGGTTAGAAGGAGACAGAAAGGGGTGAGAGTCATTGCCCAGATCAGACGCCAACAACACTACCGAGAAATCGTTCGACGATAATTTCGCCATATCTTCCTCACTCTTTTTCTCTCTCAGCCTCGGTCACTCTGCCCGCACAGGGGATAAATATTGGTAGGTAAGAAGAAGGAAATATCAGTATTCAGTTGAGACCAAGATAACTCTGTTGGATTCGTCGACCAGAAACAAATTCACATAACATATGATGAGAGAGAAAGCTTTAAAGAGAGAATGGATCTGAGAAGAATGGGTTACCCACTTATATGGTTGAGAAAAAAAGCTTTAGAGAGGGAAAATATGGATTGGATGAAGACCCACATAACATAAGGGATAAAGCTTTAGATCTGATGTATGTACATTGTATACACTTACAACTCCTTTTTTAGATCTGATGTATTTGTTCGTGAGGCGTACAAAAGTATTAATTGATTTGATGCTTGAAGATCATTTTTCAGATCTGAACTCATCTCTGCTGTCATCTAATGGCGCAATATACATAAAAATTCAACATTCATTTTTCAAGATTATTTATTTTATGAACAACCCCATCAATAAATTAAGAGGGTTTTGAAGAATCTTGAACGCAAACACAGAACATAGGACAAATAATAATATTGGGAATTCAGTGCACAAGCATGCTGCTGCATCAGATTTTCGGGCAACAATAACTTCCCCAACTAGAAAAAAATGAGGGCACCACCGCTCGCGGCGGCACTGCTACTTGTTCCACCGGAAAGAAGTTGTCACAGCTGCTCTCATCTATTATGTTTTTTTATGTTGAATTTTAGAGTTTTCCTTTTTGTTTTGATTAAATGATATATTTTGTTTTATTAAAAAATGTTCTATATTTAAGCCTTAATTGATTTCTTTATTCAGTATTTTTGTATTTTAATTTTTTAATATTAATGATATCAAAAATAATTAATTAATAGTAGTGTTAGTATAATTGTTTAATTTTATTTAGTCTCGTTAGCAAAATTAGATGAGGTGTCAGTTTTGTTTGTCAAGGTGGCATGTCAGTTAACGACAGAGGTATAGTTGAGCTGAATTTTATAACGTTAGGGGCACTTTTGGAAAAAAAATAAATTCAGGGTGAAAATGGAATTTCGGGATAAACATCAGGGCATTTTTGGACCTTTGTCCATTGTTTAAAATGAGAGTAATGATATTTTTGCAATAATGTCGACTCATAATAAACATAAAAATTCAAACATGAATGGATGAATGATTGTTTAGTAACTTGCATTATTGAGCGTGATATTTTTGTAATTAATAAAGATGAGACTATCATACAACAATTTTAAGTTATGACTATGAAGTCTCAAAAAATATTATTATAAACAATATATAAACATTATTTAATTTTATAATTTATTGTGTTATATTTTTAATTTTTATTGATTTTTTTTTTAAATTTAACCCCACTGAATCAAAGGATTAAATCCGCTCCGGGCTTAAATAAGAGTATTTCAAACTAATGGACATCATATCATTTTTGGGATAAGGTTCAAAAATACCCCTGACGTTTATCCCGAGTTCTACCGAGCACCTTAAATTATTTCTTTTTTTTCAAAAATACTTTTGACGTTATAAATTTCGGGTCAACTATGCCTCTGCTCCGTTAGAACATGCCAACTAGACAAACAAAAATGACACCTCATCTGATTTTGCTGACGAGGCATGAAAGAGAAAACAAATTTGAACACATGACAAAAATACTATTACCTCCGTCCCACAATAAGTATTTTTTAGGCTTAATATTTTTTCTCAAAATAAGTGATGTGTTAGAATTTTAATACAATTTTTATAATATTTTTTCATATGTGCCCTCATGCAACCAATGATATTTATTGCATATTTATTGGGAAGTTGAAAGGTTGAAGAAAGAGAAAGAGAGACCAAAAGGTAATAAAAAAAAGTCTCAAACAAAACAAAGAAAATATATTAAGGGTATTTTTATTATTTTAACTTGTATATTACTTTATATGATTTAAGAAAAAAAAAATTTATTACAAGACGGAGATAGTATTTAATAAAAAAAAACTGCATTTTTCCCAATTTTCTCTTTTCTCTCTCCTATCTCCTTCCTGTTTTCTCTCTCTCCCTCTCCGTCTCCTTTAGCATTGCGATTTCTACTAATTTCTCTCTCTAAAATGTTGTACTAGTACTGCGTTATTTTCTCTAGATTTATTTGAATTGGGTATTTATTGTTTTACTGATCTGGGGTTGTATGAAATCTATCTTCATAATGCTCGATCTGGTTCTGCAACTGTACGGACAGGTAAGGAGGAGATGATTGCTCTGTTTTTATTGTGCCTTTTTTCACCAGCATTCTCTTAGAATCCTTGTTTGGACTGCCAGATATTTCTGCATCCATAGGATGATCACCCCCTTCGCTAGGTGCTGGCGAAGCTTCTGGGGTGGCTGGCTTCACTGGCTTAGGTTTCGTCATTATCGGCCTGCAAAACCTGTACAAACAAAATCAATATGTAAAGAGTTCCAGCAGCAACAGGCATCACAAAATGGAGCAGCGTATGCACGTACTAAAATCCTAGTAGCTGAAACCCAATCGGATAAGATCCCTCATGACATTTTCTATCAAAAAAATTTAGGAACTAAACTGTACCTGTCCAGTGCTTCAGCTTTTTTTCTTACATCGACTGACAAAATAGCTGGAGTAGAATGTTTGGGTAGAGATTCCTGTTGCTGCTGCTTCTCTCTTAACCAAGCCTCTGCTTCTACACATTCATTCAATACCTGATGCATACAGACAAGAATGAGAAGCAAGAGACACATAAATTCTGAAGTATGTGGAAAAGAGATTCTTTTGACAAAGAATTACCTTCTGTTTCTCTGCTACTTCAATGTGATCAAACTTAGGATCATTGGACATTGCAGCTTCTCTGTAACTATTAATACAATACACGAGTTGATCGATAACAGCTCCTCTTTCCGAGTGCTCCTTGAACCGCACCTCAATAGGGTCACCCCGCTGCAAGTTATTCAGTTCAAGTTAGAAACACAATTCTAGAAATTGAAGCAAAAAAGACACTTGGCGTGGAAACCAGCCTTCTTGAGCTCTTCAAGCTTGGCAATATAAACACAATTAGTCATTTTTCTCTGCCAACATTTTCTCTCCCGTCCGCCACCACCGCCATAATTGCTCTTATCAATAGCCATAATTGCTCTTATCAATCGCCAAAGAATTCACAGTTGCAGGAACTGAGACCATTTTTCCTGGCCTACCATTAGTACTATTAGCATTCCCTGATACTGTACTACCATTAGAAATGATATTGGGTGATTCGGATATTCTACCAAGGGATGAGTAGCCAAATAAATTGAACCCGAGACATGGAAAAATTAACTGGAGCTCTGAATCTAGTAAACTTGAACGAAACAGCAAAATAGAAATTGTAGCAGCAAACAGGGGCGGCCTCCTTTTCCAAAGAATGGATTGGCCAGTAGCGTGACCAACAACAACAAACTTGTAACACCCCCTTCCCGAAATAGAAAGGGAGGTTACTCAAAACACAACAAAACTGAACGAAACCTCTATGCCACGAAAGAATAATTATTTCAGATTATGGGTTGGGCCAGTTTGACATTTATTCTGGTTTGACCTTGTTGATATTTATTAATTTTAAATACTATTGTTTTGTGGTTTAGAGATTTATTCTTTTGTTTAGTTCGAACGGAAGGAGTTTAACAAATAAGTTTTGGAATATAATACTTTGGGTATTACATTGCTTAATACAGGTACGGATTTCGTACTCCTTCAGCGATTCTCTTATTAAATTTAATTTGTTCGTTTTGTTTCTCGTTTCGAAAATGGTTATTGTTTCACATGATCGTTCGTTCTCAAATTCTTGTGATAGTTTCGTCTTGGTAGAGATACGTAGAACTCGTGTTTGTACTCTTGATCTGGTGTATCATGTTTAGTATTTATTTCGATATTTGTAGAAAGTACATGTTAATATTTTTGGAGACTCGTGTTGATTGGTTCGATTTAACATGTACACGTTAGAACCCTTTGTGTTGATGTTATGTCGCATGTGTTGTGATATAATATTTTTGTTAGAATATACCGTAGGGTATACCTAAGCTATAACCACCTGTGGGGGTATCACAGGCATGTCCTCTTGGCACGAGAGGCATGACACCTTCCGTGGCGGTGTGATCAGTCCACGGCGTCTCCGTTTTGTGCTCCGGTGAGAGTTGACAATTTGGTGTTTTGTTGTGGGAGGCGTATGGGTCGACCCTAATTTTTTGTTTTGTTCTGCGGAGTGGCGATGTTTGTGCCAAACACGCTTTTCAATTTTGCATGCATTGGATTTGCGGTCCAATCTAAGTGACTTGCCTGTGTGGCTTTATTTGACTTGCCTGTGTGGCAATGTATATTTCTGTTTTGTTTTGAGCTCGGTATGAAATAACACCCAACCATTTGATTCAGCCTATTATTTCATTGTGTTAGTTTTGTTCGTTTCAGTTCAGTTCATTTATTGAGTTAGTTATTTCGTTTTATTATTCTTGTATTCTATATCTGTACTGGGCGTTTGGCTCATGCTGTGTTTTTTCTCCGGCAGGTATTCAGGGGAATCAAGGGCAGGTGTGATGAGAGCTCCATTCGATCCAATGATTTAGATATTCTGTTTAGGCTTGATAGATTGATTTTATTTTGAGTTGTAATAAATACTCTAGATTTGAGTTTGAGTCTATTGACATTTATTTTGGTTTGACCTTTTGATATTTATTGGTGAAATATTATTCTTTCGTGACATAGAGGTTTCGTTCGATTTTGTTGTGTTTTGAGTAACCTCCCTTTCTATTTTGGGAAGGGGGTATTACAAAACTGATCATGAAGAAGAAATTACTCAGCCCAAATGACACTCACACATCACTCTCTCTCCCCACTCTTCTTCCCCACAAAACCCCTCAACACTTCCCCCTCTTCCCCATAAAGAAATCCAATTTCTCTCCTGGAGGACGGAGTAAAGGAGCCAAAACAGTTTGGAGAGAATAACAATTATATTGATATGTTATTGATACTATGAGCATATATTTATATGTAAAATATACAACCTAGAGATAAGGAAGTTAGCTGTACAGATCCTAAAGATAAGGGATTGGATTGACATATGCAAGCAGTGAATTAAGGTGATGAGGCTGTGATTGTGGATCTTGATAAGAAGAGATCTTCTTTCCTAATATGCCTCCGCAAGATCGTGCTTCCATCGGAAACACCGATCTTGGAACGAAGAAGAGTGAATCGGGACTTGGCCAAAGGCCTGGTAAGAGCATCAGCAAGTTGATCGTGGGTAGAGATATGAGCAACAGTAAGAGAGCCATCAGAAACTTTATCACGCACAAAATGGTAGTCAAGGGCAATGTGCTTCATTCGAGAATGAAAGACAGGATTGGAGCACAAGTAGGTAGCACCAAGATTGTCACACAGGAGCCGTGGAGGCTTAGTAGAATAGACACCAAGTTCACCAAGGAGATTGGTGATCCAAGCTAGCTCGGCAGCGTTGGAGGCGACTGAACGATATGCGGCTTCAGTGGAAGATCGTGCTATTGTTCGCTGCTTTTTGGAACACCACGAAACATGGTTGGACCCTAGGAAAATAACATAAATAGAGATTGGAGTGCAATCATCACGGTTGCCTGCCCAATCGGCATCGGAGTAAGCAGTGAGTTGGAGTGGTTGTAAGCGTCGGAGGACCAACCCGTATGAGATTGTGTGCTTTAGATAGCGGAGAAGACGTTTGGCAGCAGTCCAGTGTGTTTGTGTAGGGGCATGCATGAACTGAGCTAGCTTATTTACGGTGTAGGCAATGTCTGGCCGAGATAGTGAGAGATATTGCATGCCACCAATCAAGCTGCGGTAGTTGGTGGCATCGGCAGCAGGTGTACCATCAGAAAGCATCAAGCGGGTAGAAGAGCTGATTGGTGTCACGGATTCCTTCATGCCTTCCATGTTGAAGCGTGTGAGAAGATCACAGATGTATTTATGTTGAGATAGAAATAATCCATGGCTGTTGGGTATGACTTCAACCCCCAAAAAATAGTGAAGGTGACCAAGATCTTTGATGGAGAATCTGTTGGAGAGATCCTCAATAACTTTTCTGATAAAGAATGAAAGTCTTCAGTTCTTGAAACCAAGCGCGAGGCGCTTGCTTGAGACCATAAAGGGAACGGTGAAGCAGACAAACATGATGAGGTCGGCTGCCATCGACAAAGCCTGGGGGTTGAGACATAAAAACCTCCTCGGATAAATGCCCATGTAGAAAGGCATTGTTTACATCCAATTGATGAATTGGCCAGCCATGAGAAAGAGCAAGTGTGAGAACAATGCGAATAGTAGTAGGCTTGATAACAGGGCTGAATGTTTTATGATAATCAATACCGGGACGTTGGTTGAAACCCTTGGCAACAAGCCGAGCTTTGTAGCGATCAATGCTACCATCAGGTCGCCACTTAATACGAAAGACCCACTTGCACCCGACGATGTTCTGGTTGGATTGGCGGGGAACAAGTTCCCAGGTTCCACTCCGAATTAGAGCATTGAGCTCTTCACACATGGCTGCTCTCCATTTAGGATTGGTGAGGGCTTGAGAAACTGAGGTAGGTTATAAGGTTTGAGGAAGTGGGTGTTTAGAAACAGCATAGGAAAATTTGGTTAAAGGTTTGAAAATATTGTTCTTGGAGCGTGTGGTCATGGTATGGATATTGGGAGGGTCGACGGCTGGTAGGGAGGTAGGAGGTGGAGAGGTATCAAACCTGGGAGCACTATTACTCATAGAGGAAGCAAGAGACGTGTCGATTGAAGATGTTTCCAGGTTGAGATCCATAACCAATGGAGGGTTGCCAGCATGTACAGTGTCAGGAAGAGTGGGAGACCGGGAGTGGAGAGAGGCATGATTTGCGGGAGGTTGACGCAGTGAAGGGGAGGAGATACCATGTTCATGGGAAGTAGATGAGGGAGAATTAGTGGGGATAAGGTTGGGTAAATCGTGGGAGGAGGTAGTTGGAGAAGAACGCGGGGGACTGGAAAGGGAAGGTGGCGAGTTTAGGAGAGGGGAAGGAGATGACACAAGTGGGGAAGAATTATCGATATGGAGTGATGTAAGGGAAGGGGAGATCGCTGCCCATTTTGAAAGAGTGAAATCATTAACTTTGTCATGCTCATTTAAGGGAGATAAAGAAGGAAAATGAATTTCAATAAACTGAACATGCCGAGAAAAATAAATTTTGTAATTTGTGGGTTCAAAACAAATATACGAATTGTGAACATTTGAATATCCCAAAAAAATACAAGATTTGGATCGCTGTTCAAGCTTATGATGATTATAGGGCCGAAGCCATGGATAACAGAGACACCCAAAAATTCTCAGTTTGGAGTAATTTGGCAAAGTATGAAATAGACATTCAAATGGCGATTTATTATCAAGTATCGACGTAGGAAGTCGATTAATGAGATAAACTGCAGCATTGAAAGCATAAGACCAAAGAGAGAGAGGGAGAGATGACCGATGTAAAAGTGTGAGGCCTGTCTCAACGATGTGACGGTGACGACGTTCAGCTGAAGCTACATGTTGTGGTGTGTATGGAGGGGAAATCAAATGTTGAATCCCAGAATTTGCAAACATAGTTTTTAAACCTTGGTATTCGGTGCCACCATCAGAATAAATTGAATTTATGGATGTTTTGAAAAAAAATTCAATCATGGTTTTAAACTTTGGAAATAAAGAGAAGACATCAGATTTATATGCCATAGGAAATAACCATGAATATTTTGTATAGTGATCTACAAAAATAACATAGTAAGAATAACCATCCATTGAACGAATAGGGCATGGACCCCAAACATCTGTATATAATAGATCCAAAGGACATCGACTCTTGAAGCTTGAGACACCAAAAGGTAGTTTGTGACTTTTGTTACAACGACAAAAGTCACAAAAAAAACATGTTTGACAACTTCTGACTCGATTGGACTGGGAGTTTATTAGAGGACACAATTTGGCTAAGGACTTTTGATGACGGGTGACCAAAACGATCATGCCAGTGAGCAAGAGGGGTTTTGACACCCGTAACATGCTTGCTTTGTCGCCAGATGGATCTCCTTGGTGCTGGACAATTCGTACACGTCATTCTTGCTCCGTCCTTGAGCGAGAGGTGTCCCCGTGGCTAGATCCTTAACACAAAAAGAAGAAGGGTAAAATTCAACTGAGGCATTATTAGTTTTGCAAAATTGGGATACTGATATTAAATTCTGTTTCATGGATGGAACACATAAAACATTTGAAAATGAGAAGGAATTAGTAGAAGTGGTGAGAGTGGATTTTCCAGTGTGTGTAATATGCAAACCTGTACCATCACCAATTATAATATCGTCGGGTCCTTCGTAAGGCTGCTGAGTTGAGAGATGGTTTAAATCAGAGGTGACATGGTGAGAAACACCTGTGTCAAGAAGCTCGTTAGAACTTGAGCCACGACCACTACATGTGGTTGTGTGATTTGCTCTAGGCGGCACTGGCAGACCAAGTTGACGTTTCAAGGAGAAGCACTCACGAGCATTGTGACCTTTGTGTTCACAGTATTGACATATCAATAGAGAACCTTTGGTGAGGTTGGTTCCTTGATTATTGTTGGTGGCATAGCGCTGACCACCTTGGTTGTTGTAGTTGTGAGAGAATTTTCTCTGAGATTGATTTCCATGTCGCTGTTGATTGAAGCGAGCAGTGTTAACAGTCATAACTATAGGGCTGCTTTCTTCACGCTTGAGAAAAGATTCATATTCCACAAGCTTGTCATGAAGCTCTTCAAATCCTATGACAGTGTCTCGTGCTCTAATTGCAGCAGCGAGCTCCTTGAATTCGGGTCCAACTCCATTTAGAACATGAAGAATGAGGTTGGTGGTTGGTACCGGTGAGCCAATAATGGCAAGTTCATCGGCGATGCCGCGAATGAAGCCGAGATATTCGGCAATAGATCTTGTTCCTCGTCCTTTAGAGAGTTGATCGGTTAGGCCCATAACTCGAGAGGATGATGGATTAGCATAATATTTTGCAAGGTGATTCCACGCCTCAATAGCAGTTTTTGATGAACTGACCATTGGTATCACTCGATCAGAGAGAGACGAGAGAATACCATGAAAAATCAGTTTGTCTTGTCTTTGCCATAGAGTAAACTCCGGATTGTCAATTTATTTTTCTTCATTTGTCAACTCAGCAGGTGGACAGGGCTTTGATCCGTCGATATATCCGAGTAGATCGTAGCCAAAGAGCAGTGAATCAAACTGAGCCTTCCATGAAGGATAGTTTTCTGGAGTTAGCTTAACAGGCAATTGTGTTGAGTTAAGAACAATGAGATTGTTTTGGCTAGGAAAGGAAGATGTGGTTGTCATGATGAAAAAAAAATTCAATAGAGAAGAAGACAGGTTTAGGACCGTTTTAGAAAACTCGTGGGAGCTTGTTATTGCTCTGATATCATAAAGGAGCCAAAACAGTTTGGAGAGAATAACAATTATATTGATATGTTATTGATACTATGAGCATATATTTATATGTAAAATATACAAGCTAGAGGTAAGGAAGTTAGCTATACATATCCTAAAGATAAGGGATTGGATTGACATATGCAAGTAGTGAATTAAGGTGATGAGGCTGTGATTGTGGATCTTGATAAGAGGAGATCTTCTTTCCTAATACGGAGACTCCTTGACTCTGCTGCCGCCACCACCGTAAAATTCAGAGCTAAACCCCGCGGGGAACTCATCTCCCTCCGGCTATTCAAATACACGCAGCGCCAGATCTGGTGCAAGCCCAATGAACACATCACCATTGTAATCGATAGAAGTGATGGAATCATTTTCAGTAGAAGAATTTTAGGATGTTGAGATGGAGGGAAAGAGAGAAGACGAGGAAAAGTAAGGTTTGGAGTAGAGTAACATTGAGCGGGGGATATCTCTCCGAGAAGATATATGGAAGTCGTGCATTTGCTTTTCCGTTCTCAATTTTAGATTTGAAGAAGCCCAATCGGACATGGCAAAACTTTAGAGAGAGAAAGTGGATTTGAGAAGAATGGGTTTGGAGAGAGAAAATGGATCTGTAACAAAAATTTATCTAGCTGTCAGCCTTGTCAATAAATTTAGTCCAAATGTCAGCCATATCTGTCTAGGTAACATGTTCTAACGGAAGCAATGACATAATTGACCTGAAATTTATAACGTCAAATGCAATTTTAAAAGAAAAAAAAGTTAAAAGTGTTCGATAAATCTCGTGATAAATGTCGGGGTATTTTTGAACCTTATCCCAATCATTATCATTATTTGGTTAAAGTCCATAACTGTTGGTCTACACTCTACCAGATGCCAATTTCTATAAAGAATAATCAAACAATGTCCAGTTTGTTGGAAGAAGGCAAGCATAGGATAGGGCGGGCCATCATCGTATACCATGTAGTATTTGATGTGATATTGTTATGAGTTATACTTTAAATGAATGTTTTAATATTAAAAGGGTTCTCTTAAATACACAATTCAAGAGAATATTCTCTTGAATGTATATTTTTTTGATTTTTGTATTTTCACCAAGTTTAATGGAATATGTACACAATTTAAGGGAATATTCTCTTAACTGTGTGCTTAGCATGTGTCCTAAGGGCACATGTTAAGAAATTCTATATTAAAATAATGGTAATGACACAAATTATTTTACAAACATTTTATAAAGTGCTGATGTGACATACTCCACCTCAGCTTTTTATATAGAGCCGAAAATTACACTAAAGCAATTTGTTGATCAATATGCTGAGGTGGAGTATGTCACATAATCAGTTTATAAAATATTTATATAATAATTTATAAAATATTTATCATTTTATGAGTAAAATGGATATATTGTTTCCGTATATACCTTATTTACGCAGCCAAGCTATCCACGAAAGAATAAAAAGTCAAAACTTTCTTTTTGTCAAAAACTTTCTTCTTTGACAAATCCATTTTACCCTCTTTCATGTTCTTCTTCAAATTGATTACCTTTAATACTCAATTTGGGGGACCGGTTAGCATTAAATTCATTTTTTGATAAGTTAGTCAATTGGCCAATAGAGTGTTGAAATTTCTTAGTCTGTGTGTCAGCACTCTATTGGCTAATTGACTAACTTACCAAAAAAATAAACTTCATACTAACTGTATCCCTCAATTTGTATGGCTTCTTATGAGATTCCATTAATTGATTTTATTAAATCTTCAAACACTATTTTCATTACACAAAATTACGGAGGCAATTCTATGTTACAACACGCTAGAACTATAAGGAGGAGGAGCGGCGGGAGGGCGGTGGAATATATAACAGATTGATTCTTACTCAATTAATGCTCTAATTAGACACGGTGGCCTTTGCTCAATTGAAAACTTCATTGGCTAATAAATTATAAGGACAGCTAAATTGTACCTTAATGTCTTAAGTCTCTTGGATAGATTCCATACTTGTAATATAAAACTCTGCAGTAATACATGGAGTACTACTCAATGAGACAATTTCTGAATTATGTTTTTTCATCTCCACTACCCTCCACTTGATCCACCCAAAACTCAACGATTAAATTAACCTTTTTTCTCCTTTTTTATGATGGAGGAACATGTTCGATGGGTCAAGCACCGAGTGCACACAATACTCCACGCACCAGATAAACTTATAACAAACGAGTTTAATTATGTTGTCACCGTGTATGTCTCATCCGCGGTCTCACTTTTATGTACAACAACTTTGTAACTGAATAAAAATTTTGTGGAGAACAATGTATGAAATGAGAAAATAAATTTTGATTTCATAATTAGCTATGTTTGAGTGACCGAAAAAACATAGATAATTTTAAGGTCTTGAGATCCATTCTTGTCAAAGGCAATTTCGTTAAAATTTCAGTTGAATATAGCAAAAAAAAGACCCACTTCTCGGGGTGTCCGACTAGATCGAGCACTTCACTCCCTGTATAACTATATTATCTGTATTGATCTTAACAACTGGAGTATACAGATATGAGGGAGCTAGAAGGGTTAAAGCATATAACAAATTTCCGAGTTCTTAGTCCCCACAATCCCTCAATAATTTATGGCTAGTGCCTGAGGAGCTAGATGCATATGATCAGTAAAGTTTATATATGCATATATGGTCCCCTCACTAGTTAGTACAGTATTTCCATTGCATGCTTCAAGTTTTCTCTGTCCTTCTATATCCCCACTCAATGATTGTTTGGCCTCCTCTTTCACTTAACTCTGCTCAACTTCTATCCTCACTCTCTCTTTCTTTCAATTATGGAGTACTTCACTTACAGAACATTAGGTACTCTGTGGTCCTGAATAAATATCACAAGTCATCTCCTATACAACAGTTGTAATCAATATTTATATATATATATATATGTATACATATGTGTTTATGTAGGAGTGATCCTATAACACTATTCATGTAAACACATCTCTGACCGTCCATAGGAGAAATAGGCAATCCAGATATAGAAAAAAAGTGTTATCCCCTATTAATAATAGGGGAATGATTAAAATTTTGAATCTTATATGGACGGCAAAAGATGTGTTTGCAGGAACAGTGACTTGGTAAGCGTTTGCTATAGGGTAGAACAAAATGCACTCTATCATCGCTAATCAGACAGACACTTCGTCTTAATTATTTCTGATCATCTCCATATTGATATCAAGCTATTGTCAGTGTTTCATAATAATGGTCATAGCAAAGTTGTTACCTTCAAAAAATATGTAAGCTTGCATGTGTTGATAAGCTGATCTGTACTATTAACTAAGAATTAAGAGCTATCTAAATCTTTCTTATGATTAAGCTTATCAAGAACTGGAGACATGAATAATAACTACAACTCGTAAACTTTTCCCGGAATGACTATTGAATCCTACTCAGTTCTGCAAAATTAAAGATTATACCAGCAAGAAATCAAAATGAATGGAGGGTGATTTGGTCAGCAGGAAGTATCTTTCTATGTGTAGAGGTCTGATTTAGTTTGGGAAATGGGCTGTCACATGGCAAGAAATAGGTCATGTGAGTCTGTGACCACATGCTTAGGGCTCCTCCCATGTTATTATCATCTCTTTAAGCAAAAGAGGCCAAGAGGGGCAGACAACCAATGCTTCTCCATCTTTGACTAATCCACACTTAATTAATCTAAAAAGATTATCCTAGGCTCCTAGCCACAGCTCTCTCTCTCTCTCTCTCTCTCTCTCTTTCATCTATAATTAAAGCTAACGTTGAAAGTTATAATTCAGAACTTATGGACAGGGTTCATTCACTAACTTAAATTCCGGTTTTAATGGCGCTTTTGTAAGATTCTTTAGTTCTTGAATAAACTTTTTTCATCTCCAATTTAAAGGCATTAACTGCAATACCATGCGTCAATGCCTACTCGATCAATGGTTTTTACACAAACACCCCATTGATCAGATTCCAGTGTTTTCACCTATATTATTAAGTGTTTGTCGTCTAGCAGCATATATATATAGCGACACACTTGAAAATTTTGTTCTCAACTTAATCTAAACACAATTTATTTAACTCAAATACATCGCACCATTTATGACGCTAATGTTGCAAACACTAGTAACGAGCGGAACATAAGTCTACAGATGAGCATGCCTATAACTTGGGTTGGAATGCTAAAAGAATTCTTCAGATATCATCTATAAAGAGTTGTGAAAGGAATGTGGAAGTTGAGTGAAGTTCCATGAAATCCTCTTCCAATATATCACTTTCTAGTGATGTATAATTAGTAGAAATTACTAATGTTTTGTCCTTGGTTCCCAAGGTGTCCATGTGCCTGTTCGTATAGATATTCAGCACACAACCTAGCCTAGCCTAGCCTAGCTCACTTGTTTCGGATTCACCGGACCACTTGGTTTAAATATTCTAATCATCCAAATACATTTATTAACAATAACTAAGCACAGATTAAATTATAACAAAACAGTAAAGCACCTCTTCTCTTTATAAACCACACAAACTAACTCATGCATATGCTCAAACACACAACTACTCGGTTAACTCTTATTATTCCTTCTTTTTCTCAACTCCAACTCAACCAACATGATTTCCCTAGAAACTGTTCAGGCAACCTCAAGATCCATCGAGCCAATTTCTAGTCCCCGCATTTCTTTCTCTGCTGATTTTCTTGATGAAAATGATTTCATCTCTATTAGCCCAAACCCTCCATCAGGCTGGGAAAGAGAGAGAAAAAGCACGTAATGCGGCGGAGTTTGAGTTTCTGTCTAGCAACAGCCAAACAATGCTGTCTGCTGATGAGTTGTTTTTTGAAGGGAAGGTTCTTCCTTTTTGGCAAATGCATCCTTCTGAGAAACTAAAGAATATTAGTCTCAAAACAGAACATAATGAGGAGGAGGAGGAGGAGGGAGCAAAAGGGAAAGATCATGTCAACAAAGACGAGACTAGAGCAAGTTGGTTTCTTGATGACGACCCATCTCCTAGGCCACCTACATGCACAGTTTTATGGAAGGAGTTATTGAGGCTGAAAAAACAGCGCTCCTCTACTTTGTCGCCTTCTTCTTCTTCCTCTTCCTCCTCTTCGAGCTCACTTGTTGATTTGCCTCCAATTGATGAAGGGAAGGAAGGATCAGGGAACAGAGAAAAGTATGTGAAAAGGATTAAGAAAGGGTTGGAGAGGACTAGATCAGCCAGTTTGAGGATAAGGCCTGTGGTTAATGTGCCTGCAGTCTGCACTCAAGGGAAGAGCAGCAATGGCCTTCCTCCTCTCTTCTCCTTCAGGAAAGGAAAATAATTAATGTAACTGTTTGTTTGTTGGTGAAAATTAGGATTGTTGATTGGTTCTTCTTTATATTCAGTTTCATATTTTAGTGAATGTATGTTACTTGTAGCGGATCTGATGAATTACAATGTAAATGCTCACTTATATATTTTGTTGGATTTTATCAATACCTATATATCACCTCAGTCTACTTATAATCACATTTTTACATAGCAGCAGCAATCCCCACATAACGTGGCTGTCCATGAGCCCATATATTTGACTCCAACTATTCCGTCCTCATCTCCTATTTCATGTTATGTATCGTTACCGAGTGTAATGAAATTACATAGTTACAGTTAAAAATGGATAAATATTATAAGAAACCAATAAATGGGATGAGATAGTGGAGAGAAGGGACAGATTGGAATTCATATATATATATATATATATATATATATATATATATGTATCCGTTGAGAGTGAAGAAATGATTTTAGCATCGAGAGTATTGAATAATTTCTGGCAGAAGATGACCTGGAAATCACATGGTTCTGGATTCAAGAATTCGCTGTGTAGATTTGAGAAAAGCAACTGCTTAAGCACTTCCCGACTTCCCGAGAATTGATATTTATACAAATAAAAATATAATTTTACACGATTTTCTCACATGAATAATAGATGGGCTCCACAATTACTTATGAGAGACTTTGTGAAAATATCATATTTTACTTGTGAAAATATCAATTCTCTTCCAGTATTTGAGGTGTTAGTGTTTTAGAGGAGAAATGGACCTTATATAAGACTAAGAATATCACATTTTAACATGATAATTCTGTAACTTTGTAGACTACACAAAAGTAGCAGAAGGCTAGATTACATAACTACCGCAAGGGTCCATTCAACTTCTCAGAGCAGCTCTAAGAGTAGTAGCAAAAAAAAACTCTTTAAATTGAAGTTTGTTGACCCGGTAATTAGAAGAGCATTATTTGTTACTTTTATATTTTGTGTCTCATTAGTCTTTTCAATTCAATGAGCTGTACATCAAACATATCAAGCGTAATAAATGTTTAACCTTTAATTGTAGATTTGAAGAATGAGAAGGAGGTTGTAGATTTGAAGAGTGAGAAGGAGGTTACAGATTTGATGACTAAGGCTGAAGAGACTGTTGGAGAGGATTATTTTGATGTGGCTCACCTATTTAAGTATCCCAAAGTGATTGAATAAACTGTTGGAGATGCTCTTAGGGTTGCTGAAATGTGGATTGAGGCAGGATATTTGTATCAAAATTCCTCTCAAACATTACTGTACCAAATCTGGCAGCCGGACTCAATGTTATAGTCATAGGGCCAGCAAGAGGTCACAACACTTAGGGTTGTGAACCGACATATTCGAATCTGAATACAGTGATATCTGTATCTGTATTCAGGAAAAAATATTTTATCAGTATTCATATTCGATATTCGACGAATTTCTTAAGATACTATTCAAATTCGAAATTCGAAAAACTATTTGAATTCGAATATTATCTATTCCGAATAACTATCCGAATTCATTAGCATAATTAATTAAACTTAGTAAATAAATAATTTAAAATTTTAAAAATTAGTATTATTATGATATTAATATAACATAACACAATCATCAATCATATGATTAAATTATAAAATTCAGAAGAAAAAATTAATCACTCTATTTAATAAAATATCTTTTCGAAAGATATTAAAAAATATTATGATTTTATAATAATACCCGTTTTTTGTTCGGGATTATAATACTGTATATCTATTTGATAAATATATTGACGGACGAATGTTAAACGAATATTAATATATATATATTTATTTATTTACGAATATCTCTAATCAAATATAAATAATATCTAATTTAAACAAATATCTTATTTTTTGATTATCATTTACGGCCCTAACACCACCACCACCCTCTTGAATCATGGAAAATTATACTATCACGTCATTTATATTTATGTTGAAAACCCTTGTAAATTTGGAATCCAATTTTGGGCAAAGTGTAGGGCAATGTACGCAGTCGTTGAATTTAGTAGCACCAGTAACTTACTGTTTGGTAAAATGTCCCTCATGTCATGACTGATATCATTATTTGACTTTTTTCCAACTGATTGATCCATCGCTTGCAAAGCAAAATTTAATACTAATATATGCCCATTGAGAAAAAAATTTATTTTTAAATTATTTATTTAAACTATTTTATTATCATTTTTTTTTAAAATAATAAAATAAAAAAGAGAGTGAAGAAAAATAGAGTGTAGTTGTGCTTCCAATATTAAAATTAATAGTATTATTTTTTTCAATGTATGTCGTATTATTTTGTATGATTTTTTTTTATAAAATTAAATAAGGTCAATATTAAAAAAATAATATTAAATTAAAAAGAAGACAAATAAATTTAAACAAATGAATACAAGTAACCTAGCAAATCCATTTATATTGGAATCCAAATTTGCTATCCAATCTCATCTATTGTCTGATGTCATATACTATTGCATACCTAATTTTTATTGGGTTACAAAATAATTAAAAATAAACAGATAAAATAAAGGGAGAGCAATACATAGAGAAGTGGAACCAGGTCACATACTCACAGATTTGAGTTTTCTCTTCGGTTCTCGATCTAATACTACTACTATAATTTGTCATGGCTTCCAACAAGGAGGTGGTCACCGATCTCTCTCCGATAATCCGAGTATACAAAGACGGCACGGTGGAGAGACTCATCGGCTCACCATACGTCCCGCCATCACCGGAGGATCCTGTCACCGGTGTCTCATCCAAAGACATAGCCATTTCACCCACCATCTCGGCTAGACTCTACCTCCCAAAACTCCCATCATCAAAAACCACCACCCAAAAGCTCCCCATCTTAATCTACTTCCACGGTGGCGGATTCTGTCTGGAATCCGCCTTCTCTTCCGTCAACCACACCTATTTAAACTCCATAGTCTCTCAAGCCAAAGCTCTGGCCGTCTCCGTTGAGTACAGGCTAGCCCCAGAGCACCCTTTACCCGCAGGTTACGAAGACTGCTGGGCTGCGATTCAGTGGGTTGCTTCGCACAATTTCTTTCACAATAACACGGAGCCATGGTTGAATAATTATGGAGATTTTGATCGAGTCTATATTGGTGGCGATAGTTCCGGAGGCAATATGGTGCATAATATGGCAATGAGAGCTGGCGTTGAACGGTTGCAGGGTGATGTGAAAATATTGGGAGGATTTGTTTCACATCCATATTTCTTAGGAGGCTCGGATCCGAGGGAGAATCATGATCAGGGTTTGGGCTATAGGATCTGGAGGTTTGTGTATCCGTCGGCACCGGGTGGGATCGATAATGTGATGATTAATCCGTTTGCAGGAGATGCGCCGAGTTTGTCCGGGCTGGGGTGTTGTAGGTTGGTGGTGGTGGTTTCGGAGAAGGATGCGGGGAGGGATAGAGGTGTTAAGTATTATGAGGGTGTGAAGGAAAGTGGATGGGAAGGTGAAGTGGAGCTGATTGATGTTGAAGGGGAGGGTCATTGCTTTCATGTTTTGGATCCGGAAACTGAGAATGCCAGGAGCCTCATAAGGCGCTTGGCTGCTTTCATCAACTGAGATTGCTGCCTGCCTGCCTGCCTGCTTTTTTTTCTTTTGAAAATTCTCTATGATTTTCTATGTACTACAACTAGCTACCTACAGTATTTTAAATGTCAATATTTAATAATCAAAAATGTCAAGCTGCCATTGTTGAAATAGTTACTTTGACAAAGCGGACTTAACACACACCCCTTGTGGCTGTACATCTCTCAACTGGTGCTGATTGATTGTAGAGGTTCCAATTTCTCTTGTGCTGCCATTGAAACATAGATAAATACTCCAAATAACCCAAAAACAATATTCCAAATAATTATGTACTACTATAGTTAAATGTCCAGTGTACTTTACATAATATAATAAAAAGTTAATTAATAATTAAATACAAATCTCTTGATGTATACAATAATAAGTTACTCGTCTTGGCTCGTTTATAAGTTATAACCATAGCTTTTTTTCCAACATGGCTTATGGGCAGTAATCTCACTCGTTAATAATTCGTTTTAAAATTAGAGAAATAATTTGACTTTTGAGATCAAACTTTAAAAATGGTATGACTCAAAAATTTAGAATAAAATATATTTTATAATTTATAATTTTTGTTATATATTATACACTTATAATAATTGTATCAACTAAAATTAAATAAATTCATATTAATTTAAAATTTAATATGTCGTCGTTTAAACTCAAAAATTAAATTATAACTCTAATTTTGAAATAGATGGAGTATATCTTAATTTCCAACTGGGCGTAAACTCTCAACTCTACCACTTTCTTATTGGGCTTGGTCGAGGGATGCACAAAAGGCTTGTGGCTTGGCCTTGGTCCGGTTTGGGCCCGACTTACCTAGTCAAAGTCCAACATGGTCAAGGTTCGCACCGGTCAGGCTCGGTCTCGAATGCTTGAAAAGGCTGCCTTTTTAGTAAAGAAATCTTGTCTGGAGCAACACAATTGTCACGTAGAGTAACAACTTCAAAGATCTCAAACTCCAATAATGGGTAATCCCGATATTTAATATCCAAGTATGTATTTTTGAAATAATTACACTATGTATGAGTTTGATAACTAAATATCAATTTTAAGAATTGATATTGATATCATAATTTTCACTTCCATTTAAATTTGGTGCTAAATTCCAATTCTAAAGCTTGAAATTGAGTTGTTAAACATAACGTCACTTGTACGATTTGTTAAGCTATTTGAAGTCGTGTCAATGTTAATAATATTGGGTTTATTTCATTTTTATAATATTTCTATAAATGGCAAAGAAAAGCTATCAATGTCTTGATAGAAAATGTCATACTGAATGCAGATTGCAGAGGAGTTTAGGCCCTTTGAACCAGGTGAGAGAACAACTATTTCCCCCCCTTTACTTTTCACTTGATTATTTTTTTCCCTCGCAATCATTTAGTAATATATGTAAATTTCTTTTCAAAGTAAAAAACTTAATCAAAACGGAGAATTTCACTTGCATACTCAACGGACTAGATATGCACAGTTTTTTTAATGAGTTATCTTGATTTTTAATTTATAATTGTCTTAAATTAACTTTTAAAAGTCAGTAATGATCCTATAATTTGGAATTTGAGAGAGTATTTCAAACTTCAAACATAACCTAAATGAACTCTTAACTTTTGAGATGGTGCCAATTTATGGTGGGATACGTATATACATTCATAACCTGTCGGAACTCACAAGTTATATGTTACTCCTAGAAGACCATGGTTTTATTTATAATTTGATAGTTTTTTGAAATTCTAATTTTTTATATTATTTATTTAATATTATTGCTGAAATTTTATTCTATTTTCAATACTTTAAACCATCATATCTTTATAGTCTAAAACAAAAAAACGTATTTAATTTTCTTGCAGTCCTCTCACTGCTCCAAATTATTAAAACAATAAAAGTTATCAAATAAATATTCTTATATTTTAAAAACGAGGGAGTATTAAGTTTTAAAAACAAAAGATGAAAACACCAGTTTTAAAAACAAACTAGACATAATTGACAATTGTCCTATGAATGCTTGTTTTTGCTACGACTCTAGTGGATTCCCTTAATCAAGTCATTGCCTATGAGTCGTCAACTCATTCTTTAACAGGCACGCGGTCAGATGACTCCTCCCACTGCTTAGGAGCTTTCGATTTCATGCTCTATTTCACTGCCCGACAGAGGCTCTCTTCACCATTCCCTCACTGTACTACTTCGCTGTCGATCACCCAAAAATATTTAGCCTTACAAAGTAGTCCTTGCTTATTCAAACCGGATTTACCTAGACTACTCGGGTACCGGCTAAACACCTCTCTGCCTTGAGCAGGGGATCAAGTCCTATGAATCTCAAAAAACAAAAAAAAACAATAATGTTACTATCACATAAAATAGTTACATAAACATCACATACTGCGGACGTGGCAGTATATGATTTATTGTTGATACGACCCATAACTCAACAATAAATCACATACGGCCACATAAGCATTATGTGAGGTTTATGTAAACCACTTTATGTGATAGTAGCATTATTTTAAAAGAAAGAAGAGAAAAACAGACTAGACAATTGCAAACCAAACAAGAAGTTTAAAAGGATTTTCAAATATCTGACTAATTTATTTTCCTCCCAAACGGACCGTTAAATTAAATCTACTCTACTTTCACTTCCCCCCTTTTTTTAAGTTCACATCGCAGGCTTGCGCTTTATCCCTCCACTATTTCTCTCTCGCCTACATTATCACCATTTAGAGTAGATTCACAAAGAACTGCAACTCAGAACCAAATAATATGGAAAAGGTACGATAATTTTGTATTCCGTTTGAACGACTCATGTTGCATTGGTGGAAATTAGGGTTTTTCTGCCTGTTATAATTAACTTTTATACTGTTTTGCATTTTTCTGTTATATTATCGGTTGCATTTTCAATTTCAGTTTAATACAAGGTCTATGCTTCTTCTTTTTTTGTCTATCTGTTGCTGAAAGTTTCAAACTTTGTCCTGATATTGAAAGTAAATATGTCGTTTTTTGGTTGTTGAAATTTCTACATTCTATATTCACTAAAGTTTGTCTAACATTAGGAGTGGATGCAACAAAAGTGGATTGTTTTTTTTAATTATTATTTTATGTCCTGCAAGTAAATGGAGATAATATGTTGTAGGGTGCTGTTAAATTTTGTTTTGATGAGAGTTTCTAAGTAATGATATATTTGGTATCAGTTTTGAATTTTAGGAATACGCAAATTGACTTTAAAAATTCAATAAGTATCTCTAATTTTGGAATAGAGGGAGTATTATTTTCATTTTGTGCATGTGTTTTGGGCATGGGGTTCGATTTGGAAATAAATGACTTCTGACTGCTTTCATTGTGATCTTTTGTATAAAGATGGCAAAGAATCCTTTTTTTAATTATTATTTTATTTTTTCGAGTTAGTTATCATCACTCATTTTTTTTCCTCCTTTCTATAATCCCTATTTGTTTCTGCTCATTGCTTAGAAATAAGTCCTATATTAATTTTGGTATAATAATAATAAAATTTTATTTTGTATTGAGTATAAGTTTGATAGATTATATATATATATATATATATATATATATATATATATATATATATATACTAATTGAAATTGAAGAGGTTATTGGAGTCAGAATTTGAAAAGTTTTAATCAAACAGTCAATGACCTAATGTATTATTAATGCATGCATGTGTTGAGGTACAAATGCTTTCATTTTATTCTTATATTCAAAACACAATTAAGTTGAGTATTAAATTAATTTGTGTAGAAAATCACAACAGATCATGACACTCATAAAACTCGAAAAACGATGGTTGTCTTACCAATGCGAAAATTTCTGCATCCATCATTGATAATTAAAAATTTAATTGTAATTGAAACTTTAAATAATTAACCACTCGAGTCAAGTAACAACAGTGCCAACTCACCGAGTTAACTCCGTTGATACATAGATTAGATGTTGTGCTTTTAGATATAGGAATTGATGGCAAAGAATCAGTTTTTTTTGTGTGTGTGTGTGTTGAGTTGGTTATCAACTTATCATCACTCTTTTTTTTCTTCATTTTGATAATCTCTATTTGCTTCTGCCCATTGCTCAGAAATAAGTCCTATACATGATTCTTGTAAGTTGTAAGTGGGAGCCTCTTGGATAGGGGCTGGTTAATATGCCTATAAATCTAGAGGTTTCTGAGTTTTACTTATGAGATGGTAGGTTAGCGACTTGGTGTTAATGTTAAAAGGACATCTATTTAAAACCAGAATTGGATTATTTGTTTTGGTTCTAACCGCATTTTGTTACTTCTACTTTCAGTTTAAATAGTGAGCAGTTATTGATTAAACTCCTTCCTATTATTTTAAGCTTTGTTCAATGGATGCCACTGCTGAAAATGCACAACGGCGACCCTTTTCAATCAAACTGTGGCCCCCAAGCCAGAACACACGAATAATCCTTGTGGAGAGAATGACTAAAAATCTTTCCTCGCCAACGGTCTTTACTGAAAAGTATGGCAGTCTAAGTAAGGAAGAGGCTGCAGAAAATGCCAAAGAAATTGAAGACGCAGCTTTTGTCACCGCCAATGAACACTATGAAAAGGCTCCTGATGGTGATGGAAGTTCTGCAGTGCAACATTATGCTCGGGAATGTAGTAAGCTTGTCCTGGAAGTTCTCAAAAAGGGCTCTGGGCCTAAGGACAAAAAGGTTCTGAAATCAGAGGTAGTTACAATACCCATTGGAACCTTTTTTGATATATCAAAAGGCCAACGCAACTTTATTGAGTCGGAGGAGGCACAGGAACTTTTGAGGCCATTAAAAGAGCCAGGAAATTCTTACTCTAAGATATGCTTCAGCAATAGAAGCTTTGGATTAGGTGCTGCGTATGTTGCAGAACCCATCTTGGCATCTCTTAAGGATCAGTTAAAGGAAGTCGACCTGTCCGATATTATTGCAGGAAGACCAGAGCCAGAGGCTCTAGATGTAATGAAAATATTTTCAAAAGCACTTGAAGGTTGTGTCTTGAAATCTCTGAATCTCTCAAACAATGCCTTGGGTGAGAAGGGTGTTAGGGCATTTGGTACGCTTCTGCAATCACAAAACTACTTGGAAGAACTTTATTTAATGAACGATGGGATCTCAGAGGAAGCAGCAAAAGCTGTTTGTGAGTTAATTCCTTCAACGGAGAAGCTCAGGATTCTCCAGTTTCATAATAATATGACAGGAGATGAAGGGGCAATTGCTATCTCAGAAGTTGTGAAGCGTTCTCCTTTATTGCAGGATTTTAGATGCTCGTCTACTAGGGTAGGTTGTGATGGAGGAATTTCTTTGTCTGAAGCTCTGGGGACATGTGCAGATATGAAGAAGCTCGATCTTCGAGACAACATGTTTGGTGTAGAAGCTGGAGTTGCGCTTAGTAAATCCCTTTCTAGACATGCAAATCTCACAGAGCTTTATCTGAGCTACCTGAATCTAGAGAATGAGGGGGCAATTTCTATAGCTGATGTTCTCAAGGAAGCAGTCCCTTCACTTAAAGTCTTGGAAATGGCCGGAAATGACATTACAGCTGAAGCAGCTTCAAGTTTAGCTGCTTGTATTGCAGCAAAGCAGCGTCTCACGAAGCTGAACTTGTCTGAGAATGAACTCAAGGATGGCGGTATAATCCCCATCAGCAAGGCACTGGAAGATGGTCATGTTGAATTGGTGGAAGTTGATATGAGCTCCAATTCACTGAGAAGGGTTGGTGCTAGAGTGTTGGCTCAAGCCGTGGTGGATAAACCTAAATTTGAGTTGCTCAATGTTGATGGGAATTTCATCTCTGATGAAGGCGTCGATGAGTTGAAACAGATATTTAAGAATTCTCCTGACATGCTTGGGTCTTTTGATGAAAATGATCCTGATGGAGAAGATGACGATGACAGGGAATCTGGGGATGAGGATGAAGGCAATGAGGATGAATTGGATTCAAAACTTAAGAATCTTGATGTCGGTGAAGAGAAGTAAGGTTCTCTCCCATCAGGTAACTCTTCTTTCATTCTCCATTTAGTTTTAACCTTCAAAAATATAGTTATGTCAAAATATTATGTAAAATTGATTTTATCGATTAAGTGCTTTTTTGTGTCTTATTGTGCATGAGCAGGGCCCATTGCAACAACTCCAGCAACAACTAGCAAATTTTTCCGTCAATACATACGTTGATAGGATCAGTTTCCCCCTTGTTTGTTAGTTTAGCTAAGTTGGAATTAATGTAATAGCTTTGCCAAGAAATATAACCTGAGAATGCTCTCTTTAGATATTTATTCTCTGTAGTCTAGATTTATGGCTTTTTCTTACTTTTTCTTTCCATGTAATAATTTATGTTGAGACTTCAAAGCGTCTTGTTTGTATTATGAAACTTGCAAATGTGGTGGTACTTTAGGAGCCATCTTTCCAATTGATTGTATTGCAATGTAGCCAATTGTTCTAATGGTTGGAATCATATTTTGTTTAAGCTAGTTACTCTTACCTGCTTGAAGTAATTAGTTCCTAAACTTGTCAAGACAGAAACATTTCAAATTTAAAAAGTTGTAAATAAAAGCATCATCTTGCTCTTAGTTTGAAAGAGTCTTGCTCTTAATTGTCAGTATCACGAAATGTTTGCATAAAAAACACTTATAGGTACTGAAATTTTGCAAAGTTTCATCAATCTTGTCGATTTCTATTTTAGTAAAAAGTTGCTCATTATACTTGTATCCCTAGCCTGACTTCAATTTCAACTAGTAACATGTAATCTACAATTTTGTGGAGTCGGTAAAACCACAATGAATATGCCATTTCCTACCAACAAACTATACGGCAAATAACTAGCTAATATTTCCATCAATTTCATGACTGGATAGTTGTACATGGCTACCAATATTTGCTAATATATTTTGTTACACATTGAGTTACCAACGTTAAGGGAAATAAAGGGTGGTGGACGGTGAACAGGCAATGGACGCTCCGGTAAAAAAGTCATTATTATGTCTGCTGCTCCGTGGCTCCAATGACCAGCCTCATTACAAACTAAAGAGCAGCTACAATGTGAAGGCTATTTGAAATCAGATGAGACTATCATCCTTTGTAGCGGTGGTGGTGTTAGTGAGCCGCTACATTGATGTTCATCCATATTCTCTGCATCTAAATTCTGAATCTAGAATTAGATGGAAACTCACAAACCCAAGCTAGACCTCTTCCTCTTATAAGGCTTCCATGTCAGCATGGGTCCCTTCAAACTATCATCATCTGTACCTTGAAATTCCCCCTGCGGGGAATTCGACGGCTCGGGGTTGGATCGTTTCAGGGACAACCCAGAGGTAGTTTCGCTAGTTGTCTCACTTGGCAAAGACATAGGTTCGCTCAACTCTACTTTCTTCTCTTCCCCAGCATTGCTATAAGTTGATTCATTAGCCATAGGAGGAACATACTCCCTCTTCTTTCCTTTACCTGCATGCTTAGTTAATTGTTCTCCATTTTCCACAGCCTTCATCCACTGTAACTCACTAAGTGTATCGGCATAAACAACCTCCTTCCTACGTCTCTTTCCACTGACATTGGCACTCTCGTAATCAAATCCTTTGCCCTTGCTGTCCTTGGTCTCAGGTGGAGCATATGCCCAATCTGGTACCTCGTGTTCTTCCATGAGACGAGATCTGTAATTCTCTTTCTGCCTTCTCTCCTCATCCATTTTCTCAAACATCCAGAATTCTTCATCTGATCGGGCTGCAAGGCGATTGATCTCTCTCTCACTCGGCACATCTCTTCCAAGTGAGCTCGTACCTTTACGCATGATATCCTCTAACATCTCTCTCCTATCTTGAGCTGCATACAAGAAGATTAAAATCACAACATTATGTTTTATAAATAAATTCAAGAAAGTAAGAAAGGTTGTGATAGAATAATTATGTACTCCATCTGTTCCAAAACATAAGACCATTATTTAATTTTTGAAGTCATTTTAATAGTATAAACTATCTAAAAAACTACAAATTATAAGATTCATTGTTTTGTAATTGTTCATGAATCATATCAATTTTAAGTTTGAAATTATTTCAAACTGACTTTCAAAAAATCAATAATGATCTGATACTTTAGAATGGAGGGAGTATTATATTATTAGCATGAAATAGAAAAAAGCAGCTGAGGAAAATTGGGGTAAAAATATAGAGCATAGCCATGTCTAAGTTTCAAAGTTATGTGAAAGCACTGTTATGAATACCAATGTGAGCTTGTCATATGGGGGTAGATCCCACATTGGTAGTATGTGATATCAATGTGAGGTTGATATAGGTTTGAACATTCCCTCTTGGATAGCTAACTTTTCAGGAGGAAATAGGGGTTTGAGCCTATATCATAACATTTGGTATCAGAGCAGACAATCCGTGGAACTACCGGCTAAGCGGAAAGGGCTACCTAGAGGCCAGTTCTTCCCTTTTAACTTCTTTTCTTTTATTTCTTATTTGTTACCAGATAAATGCTTTCGAAAGGCGGGAGGAAGGAAATAAAAGGAGGGCGGGGGTGTAGGAAGCATGAAAATTTAATAGGTTGATACCATCTCCTTTTTCTTTTTGTTGTTATTTTTCCTCCTCCAAAATATGACCTTATAAGAAGACTTATCAAGCTATTGCATGAATTTCATCAACAAAAACTAACCTGTGGACGTCGTATTGAATAATCCTGCTTGAATGACCTTTGCATCAATCCCCATCTTTTGCTTTGCACGCTCCAAAATTACTTCTTCAATTGATCCAACACTGACCAACACAAAAACCCTCACTTCCTTCTTCTGCCCAATACGATGTGCTCGATCCTCTGCTTGTTGGTCCATTTGCGGATTCCAGTCACTGTCAAAAATAATTACAGTATCTGCTGTCTGTAAGTTTAGACCAAGACCTCCAGCACGAGTACTCAAAAGAAACATGAAATAAGGAGAGTCTGGAGCATTGAACTGCTTTAGTAACGTCCCTCTTTCCTCGGTTTTTGTTGAGCCATCAAGTCTAAGAAACTTAAAACCATGAAGGTCCAGATAAACTCCAAGTATGTCCATAAGACGGGTCATTTGCGAAAAAAGGAGTACTCTGTGCCCTGCTCTGTGCAGTTTGGGAAGTAAACGATCAAGTAGCTCAAATTTTCCAGATGCTCTGACAATCTCCTCCTTGCGCCAGATGTTATATTCGCCAACAAAAAGATAAGGGTGGTTACAACACTTCCTGAGCTGCATTGACAAGTTCTGTAGACTCTTAGACTTCCCAGTTCCTGCAAATTTGTCTCATCAGTAAAGTGGAGGTAAAATCTGCATCTTTCAGAAAATAGTACATCATTAAAAAAATTGACAGAAGGTAATAGGAGAATGATCACAACATGTGATAAACCTTTACATAAAAATACTGAAGATGAGTATCATTACTCAAGTAACAGCAGGAAGAAAGATGTGTTTCTAGTTCTCATCCAAAGAAAAGCAGCCAATTTATACAAAACCTTTCATGAACGTATATATTGACCACTGTGATTAAATATGTAGAGAGCAAGAAAAGCTGGCCGGCTGGGGACTATTTAGGCTGACTTTTGCAAGACTCTTTGGCTGCTCCAGACAGTAACAAATGTAGCTATTACACTTATAAAGGGCTATACTTTTGTTTTATCTAACCACAACTGCCTTCCTAGTAATAAAATTCCAGGGCATCTGATTTAACATAATTCAGAACCATTAAATGCTGCTGACTTTGGAGATAAGAACAACCAAGAAACTGGTTCATTGAAAAAACTATGCTTGTGAATTACTATGCTTTACAAGCAATCTGTGAGTCATGAACAAATTAAATGGAATACAAGCTTACAACAGAATTTATCTGTAGTTTAATAAAACTAGGCGTAACAAGCATCAGTCACTGGAGTTGCATTGTCTAGTTTCCGACGATGTACCCTAGTGTATAAACACACATACACTCTTCCCCTCTTCTGTCACTCACATACACATACACATACACATACACATACACATACCATACACGCACAAATATACACAAACACAGAGATACAATGTTGGACGTAGATGAGGGCAGTACTTGACTAAAAGCTATAGCGAAAGTTCGAAGGAGCTGATTGTGTAACTTATATACTTTGGGATCAAAATTTAAGGATTGTGGGTCTCAGAGGGACAGGTTTGAAGTTCACCCTATATTAAAATTATATTTTCTATTGTTAAAGTTGTATGCTGGATGAAGAAAGTAGCTTGCTGCTGAAGAAGGCAAAAAACAAATCTCAGAACTTAAACATGATTATGCATGTTCAGGGTTTAGAAGTATTCATGAATCTATATAACTCAACAAAGCATTATATCAAGTTTTCAACTAGATAGGATTCAAAGACCAAAACACCTAGATAGAACCGATGACCTTGTGGTCCAACAAAATTTAATTGTCCTAAGGGATTCTTTATCGTTTAAAAGCAAAAGGTGAAATAGTATTTGCTGAAGTGTTCAATAGTTATTTATTCAGAAAGGACGCTAAAGTAAGATGAGCAGAAAATAGATCACTACAATTTACAAAGGCGATTTTTTACTTCAAAATAGTCCATGAATTTAGCATTTCGATATTTTATAGAACTGATTGAGCTAGTTAGACTAAACAAGTCTAAGATTTGATTCATCAACATAAAAAAACAATTTTTGAATTCAACAAGAACAGCCTATTCCTTTGCAGCTTAGTCTAAATAACTATGTAACAGATAGGCTTAAGGACTGAAACTACATACCAGTACCCAGTCCAACTCTCCCCACGTCAGTGACTTGGTGATAATATACTTTCTGCCATGCTGACATATCGCATTTCAATATGACCTGAGACTTCTGAGGAAGGTACTTCTCCACCTCATCTTTCTTCCTTCTCAATATGAATGGCCTTATAACCTGAAATTACATTATTGCATACTAAGTAAAGAAATCTAGGAGAAGAATAAATACTGAAAACAATGACCAACACCCACATGGTGCAAACGCCGAATGATCAATAACTCTTCTTCATCAGTCAAGGAAACATCACACCGATCTGCAAAGGGTGCATTAAACCACTCCTCAAAATTCTCAACCGAATTAAAAATGTTTGGGAGGAGAAAATTAAGCAGGGACCATAACTCCTGTAAACTATTCTGTATCGGAGTTCCAGTCAGCAGAAGTCTACGCCGTATTCTATATCTGCATATGACATTAATATTAATCCAACTGAAAAACACTTCTTACACAGTTTTTTTTTCCCATAAGAAAAAGTTGAAAGCATTAAATATAGATTCCGGAAGATTAATATGAAAGAATTATTAAATGTACGGCCTTTATACAATGGATGACCCTATTTTAACACCATAAGCATTCCCTGAATGAGAGATTGATTTTATACATGACTAGTATCCAGTTTTAGGAGACAAAATAAGAACTTAAGTTGTGATGCAGAGTACCCGGAGTCGAAAGTCCTTGCAAGAGCACATTCATGATTTTTCAACCGATGTCCTTCATCAACAATCATGTAGTGCCAATGAATTTTTTTCAAAAATGCTTTGTCTCTCATAATAAGATCATAGTGGGTGACCAGCACATTGAGTTTTCCCTCTCCTGAATATTCTTCCCTTATCGCCTTTCTCTCATCTATACGCCCGTCATAAAGAACAGCAATAATACTGGAACAAGAAGAAACTTGGTAAATAACTTTTGCACTGAAAACTGAGTACTGATGGATGCACGTTATCCGCCATACAATGATGCGAAGTGCAAAATCACTATCAAAGAAACATATACACAAATTTATTTCTGTGCCTACCTTGGAGCCCATGTAGAGAATTCATTCATCCAATTTGGTAGTACAGCCTTTGGGGCCACAATCAAGTGGGGTCCAGTCACATTCTTGTTCTCCATGAGATATGCAATCAAGGAAATCGTTTGAATTGTCTTCCCCAACCCCATCTCATCTGCCAATATTCCGTTCAGATTGTTATTAAACAAAGACAGCATCCATTGAAGTCCTTCTAATTGGTATGCTCTTAGTTCTCCACCCTGAAGCATGGATGGCTGTTCTGTTACCTGTAGAATTCAAAATATGATTAGACCCTGCCTTTACAATTTAAACTACAAATAATTATATAGAGCGACAACAGCTTGGGCAAATTATGCAAAAAATTCAAAATGACATCCATCAATAAAGGTTTAATTCAAGTGCAACTGATGTCCGTTTGTAAGCTCAAACAGCTTCTTATGCTTAAAACTGAATGAATAAAATATGGTAATGCTGAGAGAATTTAGTTATGCCACTGCATGATCTTTCATACTGGAAAAGCCAACTAGATATGGATCAGTCAACAAAGTCTATAGTAGTGTTGCTTTGTCAAGAGACAATAAATTTAACCACAAAAGGAGCTGCTGCTGTAGACATTAACAAGATATATTGATTTCCATCTCATGAATTTCTTGCAATAAATGTCAAACTTTGAAGTATTCCATTTTGTAGATCGCAACTTAACTCTGAATGGATTTTATACTAGTATAATTATAATAACCAAAAGCAACATGTATAGAATAATAACTTGAGTCAGGCAGCTAAAACTTAATAAATTACCTTTTCCTGAATTGAATGAATAACTGAATTATACTGCCGCTGGCCTTCAAGTAAATCACCGGTCTTAACACCTTCATCAGGTTCCGTATCAACTATATCTGCATTTTTCTCTGGAACTGAATCCCCAATAATGTCAGCCTTAGAAGGAGAAAAATCAGGTGTGTCAGCTTCTGATCCATTCAAGGGCTCAATTCCATCATGATCAGCATCTTTTTGACGTTGAACAGCAGCACCCAAACGAACAAGCAGATCATTTGTTTTCCAAGAAGCATCGTCAACCTTTCATTCTTGCTCTCCTCAACCATTCTCATGTAAGCTTCCTGATCATCAGCTTTTAAAGCTTGGATCCTCAATTTCTCTGCCCGTGTAGCACGTTGCCGTTGCCTTCCATGCCATGCCTGATCAAGATAAAAGATTGGAATTAATTCTAGAATACAAGAAAAACTGCTATGAACACCCACCTCTTATTCGCACCGATTTCTTCTCTGCCTAAATGGCTATAGACAGGTATTTCAAGATATCTGCAGGACTTGTTTATTCTTCATGATTTATCAGTGTTCTAAAAATCCTCGCCTAGGTCCGATTAATCCCCGCCTAGGCGCTAGGCCCCCCTGGCGCCTAGGCGGCAAAAAAATCCCTCCAGAAAATTAGGCGAGACCTAGGCGGGCTAGGCGGGCCTAGGTGTAGAGGTTTTTTATTTTAATAACTACCCAAACCAGATCTTGATATATTTATTTTTCTAATGATTTATCATATTCATAATGCAGGTTGTAGCATAGCAAATCACAACAAGAAGCAAACAAGATCAAGTCAAAATGAATAATTTTATTATTGTTGTAATTTTTTGAACTTGTACCAACTTCAAATTATATAAATGATGATACATTTGTAATATTTAGTTTAATTCAATATAATTCTTAAATTTATGTTTAGTTTCTTAAGTTTTAATATTGAATTGAATTATTGAAATTTTAAATTTTATTATTTAATAACAATCTTATTTATGAATAAAACTAATACGTTAAAGAAATGTTTAAACTTTGAACAATTGTATGTTTGTGTTTGAACTTTGACATTGACAATATGGATATGTTTGAACTTTAAGCAAAAGTCTTTATTATCTTTATTATAGATTATTTTGCTTTATGTTATTGTTTTGTTTGGATAAATGTAAAATAAAATATTAAAATTGACTTAAAATAAACATTCCGCCTAGGCCCCCCGCCTCCCTCCTAGTGCCTTTTAGAACATTGTGATTTATACAGGGAAGATAAGTGAGATACATAATGAGGATAGTAGTCCTCTAAATTCATACAGAAATAGGCTGAATATTTTGAGTACTTCACTAAAACAAAGAAAATGAATTGAATTATAGGTAAGTCCTTAAAATTTAGTATAGTATTATTCACATAGTAATAGACTGATTATTTAGAATTAGATATACTTCAACATTTTAGTTGTGAAGTAATATATGGTGAAAAAAGGCTTTGTCCTTTTTTTTGCCAACTCATTCTTGAAAACTTTTTTGTGTTGCATGGCATCCTTGAAGTTTGGAAATTCAAGTGAGAATCGTAGACACTTTGTTCTGTTCGTTGGGATTTGGGGTCACATAGTAAAGGAGATGAATGGCAAAATATTGTTTTGATAAGTATGAACGGCAAAAATATTATTCTTTGTATTATGCATTTTTTTAACAGGCAGGTTCAAATGCGCAGAGAGAGGGTTGGGGGGGGGGGGGGGGATAAAGGAATTAGAATAATCAAAACAAACAAACAGATATCAAACCTGAACACCATCATTCCTTTGCTTCCGGCGCTTTTGAGTGGCCTGTATCTGTAATTGCAATTCACGGGCTGCATCAAGTATCTCTGCAAAGAATTTTCGTTTCCGATTCTCAATTCTGTTCTTTTCCTCCTCCTCTGATCTTGATAGTCTCTGCAACAAAGGTGTTTCAGTGTATCATTAGAATATTGCACATACTTGCACTCACATTATACAGTAAACCTTAGGGAAGATGATATTTAATATGAACTCTAGTAACATCAGGTCCAGAATAACTTGCAAATGTAGGACCCATTAACCAATGACTGTAACAAGAAATCTCTTGGGGCAAAAAAGGTAATTTAATAGACTGAGCATGACCATCCAATTTCATTTCTTCCAATCATATTACAGACGTTACCAGTCTACACTTATCTGAGATCAAAATTTTCTCTTTTCATATATTAAGTTTATTAACTAAAATGCCTCCTCCTTCCGCCTTTGAGATGTGGACCTAACCTCTTGCAAATCTCATATACAGGATATACAGTCCATGCTCCAAAGATTACTCATCCATGTAAATTAAGACTGAATCTAAAATTAGAAGCACATAAACAACATAATCACCTCAGCATCCCGTTTCTTCTTCAGGTGATCATCAGCTTCCATGGCAAAAGCATCTCCCACACCATATAGAGGACGACGCAAACGCATCATGCCCCAGTCAAACAACTGCTTTTCGGGGCATGCACAATTTACACGAAGCCAGTATTCCGAACTCACATCAGAGCGAACCTTGCTCTGCAACTCTGCTAACTGGAAGGAAAGACAGTTATCTTATACCAACAGTTTATGAAAGATAGAAGCACATTTAAGAACATTACATCAATGCATCCTATGAACCTATCTGGTTATCTTATACAACACTGCAAGCTGAATTCAGGTTTATGACCATCAGTGTAAGTTACTTCCTTACTGCATGGCAGAGGACAAGGAGATCCAACATAGTACACTATTACAATTAATGGCTCAGAGTTTACATTTCCTTCTTAATTTTCAAAAAAATACTTTAAATATTCTCAGAAAAGCAACTATGCAGAATCCTTCTTTGTGAGGAAAGAGTAAAAGAGCAAAAATATCTATTTCTGGGTTTTAATTTCCATTATAGGTAAATATAACTTGGGGCAAGAATCATTTATACCGCCAAGTAATGCTCATTCATGCATTCAGATGACTGTTAACACTTTAGCTGATAATTAAAATCTATACATGCAATCAAAAAACCAAAAAGAATTTCAGAAAACACTTCATACTCAAGTATACCTGTAGTCCATAGAGTTCAAGCAAGCACTTCGACTGCAGGTCCTCACCTCTACTTGTAGGCAATTCTGTTCAAAATTAACAAATAAGAACCATTAATATGTTATCTTGAATTCCAATTAAAACTGTTTAGGAACATAACAGTATCAGGTAATCAAATAAAATTACTTATGATATGTAGAAAAAATATGCATAGTATTTTTTAGGGGATGTGAAGCAGAAGGGATCACCAAATAGGGACACTAAGTACAAATGAGTATATACTCAGTCCACATAGTAAATAAATAACTAAAGAAAGAGGAGTAAGTTTGGATAATGCAATTACTGGCACAGAGAGAGAGAGAGAGAGAGAGAGAGACTATTTGGTTAAGACTCCCTCTGTTTGGAAATGAGGTTCCTACTTTCTTTTGTTTTGAGTATATTGGACACACTTGAAAAAAAAAATTGGGTTTTTTTTTTCAATATGAAACTTCACAGAATAAATTTTGTTACCTTAGGAAAAAATTATGTTCAAGTGTGTCAAATGCAAACCTTAATATTCAGGGTGGGGAGGGGGGAGTGAACAGAAAAGTAGTAATTACTCATTCATTAGCAAAGACACTATATGCAGAAGCAGGAACTTGTGAATGCAGTAGTCATCATAAAATTATTATAAATCTTGAATTAATAGCAAAAGAATGTTAAACAAAGTAACTATTCATTGCAAACAATATGAAACCTTCAAGTTCGGTTAAACGACGCTGTACGTTGCTCTGTAAACGATTTTCCCTTGACGCTGTCAATCCAGAACCTGAAATGCAATTTGTGCGCTGCTTTGCCATGGCATCCTCAAGGTCTCTCATCAAATCTCCTCCAGATGAAATTTCAGAGCCATCCTGCAACATAAGAAAATGGAACAAGATTGTAAAATTTGACCTGTATTTGGATTCTTATGCGTTAAAACCATGAGCAAGGCTGAATATTTATTTCTCGTAACAACATATACCGTTGCGATCAAAAAATGTTTGGGGATCAGGGAAACCTAATTTTGCCAATAACTCAAATGCTTCGCTTTGGCTTGTAGAAAATATCTGAACAGGGATGATATGAGCAATAAGCAGTTCTTGATTTCAATCCAGAACAAATGTTTATCAAGGTATGCAAAATGATTGCAACTCTATAGATCTAAATTTTAGAGTTCTCAAGATCTAAACCCTTCATTTAAAATCTATTAAGAAAATTGATTCACGTCACTGGAATATCTCCATATTATCAAAACAAAGTCGTAAAGTATAAAGAACAAAGAGACAGTAGTTTTAACGATTTGTCTTTTATTGAGAAAACGTCTTATCATCTTTAAGGTTAACTCGAAGATTAAGACCTGCAGATTTTTTGTTTTGATGAATATGTTTGTCACTAATTAGTGATTAGATTGGCCAGATTATCCTAATATGGTATGTACAGGATGATAAAAAGGTATAGCGATGGCGCATGAACTACACTTACACAGAGAAAGGGAAGGCAGTGCAGCCACGTTGAGACCTGGGCAAGATGTTTTCCGATAAATTAATGCACCAAGTGTATCAATATCTGAGAGAGAGAGAGAGAGAGAGAGATTTTCCAGTGGGTTCAGAGAGATGGGATTTCAATTTCTTGCATTCAAACAAATTAGATTCTTCATAGCAGAAATTTTCCTTTTAATTGGTTTATGTTCCTTTCAAAAGGACTATTTTACTGTATTTAAAGATTTCTTGAAGAAGACAAAGAGGTTTTGGGTTACAGTTCAGACGGATGCTGTGGGTTGATTAATGGAACTACCGCCTTCACCTTCACTTTCCAGCAACCTCATCAACACAAACACCTCCTGTTCACCACACAGTTAATTCTGGAAGAAGTGAAATAATAGTGTTATTGTTATATGTTATATAAAAGATTTAACGGACGTTAAATCCTAATCATTATTGAAACAATGTCGTTTTAGTTACGTTCTAGTCATTTATTAACATGGCATAGTTTTTTCCTTAGCTTTTAAATGGATGGTCTAGATCTTGAGAACTCTAAAATTTAGAGTTCCTTACCTAGAGGAGCCAGATACCGAATCCATACTCTTAAAAGCATTGAAACTTTTAATTTCCTTCATTTCCCGCTACTCTTCTCTCCATATTTCGCATCCTCAAATACCACTCACCCTAAGCATTTTTGCACTCTGTTCAATACCCTTCTACACTCAACTAAATCCTCTGCAATAGACTATCTTTTCTTGCCATCAACTGTCACTCTATTTCCCATATATAAAAGACAATTTCCACTGTGCATTCATACTAATTCCCCAGCTAATCATACTTTTTAAACCCCAACTAAATCAACAACCGTAAATAATAATAAAAAATAGTGAAGTATGCACACTACAAACAAAACCTGAAAAATCCTAAACACAACATTAATCAGACATTTATGCCTAGCTCATATATCACAGTATGATTGAAATCTCAGCAAGACAACGAATCAAATTTCTTTGTCCAACTCATATATTTATATATAAGCATAGAAAAAAGAACATAGCCCTGTTTATCTTAAGATAAATGGCCCTAAATATTCCCTATTTTAGAAAAACCACGTCTTTCTAATCAAATTGACTGAAAATTTCAACACAATAAAAAAACAAATTCTCAAATGAAAAAAGAGCAATCCAAACAAAATCACTTCAACAAAAGCAAAAACCACATGTATTAGTGTGAATTACATATTATCCCTAACCTTACACGCTAACTCAATTATCAAAAGACCGCAGTCCCAATAAAATTGTAATTAGAAAGGCATTAATAATAAAAAAAACTCACTGAAACCGTAACATTTTCAACTGCTGCCGAGAAAGATCCACCGACACCGTTATCGTTGACGCCGGGAAGGGGATCGACGGCCGGGGCGGCGCCGTAGATGCAGGAGACGGCATCGAAAAGGTGAGGAGGGAGAGGGAGATTACGAGACAGAAGATTGAGGGCACAAATTAAGGTCTTGGTTTTGTCTATGTGATCGACGACTTCGAGGGGAGAGCTTTCTCTTTCCGCCATTATCACCTGAGCTACCATGGCGGGAACCCGCCGTTCGTTTTTCTTATTTCTTTTTTGGTCTTGAGGATTTTGAAATAAAAATAAAAATTAAGAGAGGAGCTGTTGTTTTCTAACGGTTTATACTTTTATTTTGTAACGCTATGCTAGAGAGAAAATATATCATCTGTTCTGAAGTTGAGTTGTGATTTCTCTTTACTTTGCCAAACCCTCTCTCTCTCTTCTTTCTCTTCTCTCTCTCACTTCCTATTCCTCCTATAAAACTAGAGTCTTGTTAATGCAATTACATAAAAGTCCTATTTTGTCCTACTAATTACAGTTTACACCTCCATAGAAGAGAAATAACTTCTTCTTTTTAATTGATGAAGAGCGGTCATGCTATTATAGCGATATTTTTTGACAAGGAAACTGATAAATTCACAACAGAAAATGATATTTTTATATGAAAATCGTCGCTATAAATTCTATAACGACTATTTTTTCCGTCGTTATACATTTATAGCGACACTTTTCATGTGAAAATATCAATTTCTTTTTTAACAAATATCAAATTCAAAATTAAAAGCCGTTATTTTTTAAATTTGGAACAGATCGAATAAAGAATTTGTAATGACGATTGACGGATTGTATGTTGTAGCTAATTTTATTCTTAGGGTTTGTTTTTTCCTTTTCCTTTGTTCATGTGGTGATTCTAATTTACTAAGGATTTGTTGGAAATTTTGTTATTTCTCTTTGTGATAGGAGGGCATTGCACGATCACTTAAAATACAAATTTTCACATTTTCATGAACTATGGAATTAATGAAACGTTTAAAGCTATGGATGGACTTTTCTCTCATTGTGCTTGTAAATTAAAAATATTTATTTTATTCTAAAATTGGATATATATTTTGACTTGTTTGAGTTAATTCGTGAAATTCTAAAATTTAAAATTGATATAAAATTATTTAATTTTAATACAAACAAATGTAACAATTGTAAACTAATTATCATTTTTGTTATTTCCAAAATTTGAACAAAATTATATTAATTTTGAGTTTTAAGATTTTGCTAATTAACTTTAAAAAGTCAAAATATATCTCTAAATTTGGAGTAGATGTGGTAATAAAAATATTGTAACCCAAAAAAATCATTAACTATACTTTCTCATCACACCAAATTTTAAAGAAAATTGAGAAGAAGAATGTTGGGATTTACTTTCCCTATCTTTTGCCAAAACTAAGGATTTCTCATGGCACCTTTTACTCATTATACTTTTAAACTTTTTAATTTATGCAATTAATCTATTGTACTAATAAAAATTTGAAATTGTACCACTTCGTTAAAAAAATTGGATGGACTTAATTCCAGTTGGCAAAATTAAGGATTTTTCCATTGTAATTGACACTTTTTACTTATTAACTCATTAAATTTTAAAAATATACAATTAACTCATTGTACGAATAAAAATCATCAATTTTCACGTGCGTTGCAAGGATGGTTACTCTTTACAAAAGGGGGCACAAAAGGTATGAACCACACACGCACGCCACATAATCAATTGCACATTTTTAAAGCAATGGACGACGATCTGGTGTGAGAAGAAGCCCTAATGTTTTCCCTCTAATTACAGCTAAATCGATCTCCTATTATTGGAACCCTAGTCTGCTGAGTTTCGTCATGTTTGTTTATAAGAATTGAACAATTGTGCTTAGGAGTTTCGCCATGTCTGATATGAGACTGTTGTTGGGTTTAAAAATCTTAACTGATATTTTCATTTTAGATTCATTGTTAGAGGTTTATTTTCACTATTTTAATGTGGTAATTGAATAAATTAAAATTTTAATGGTGTAATAAATAAAAGGTGCAAAGTACAATGAGAAAATAATTAATTTTGCCCTTTCTTTTTTCTAATTCATAAACACGAAGGAAATACAAATGGGGAGGAACTGTGGTTGTTTCTTTTCAATTCCTTTCTTCTCTCCAAATTTGAAAACCGCACACTATGTAATTCACAAATTTTTTGTTTTCAACAAAACAGAAAAATAATATCACTGTCTATTTTTTAAAGGCGAGGGAGAAAAAAAAAAATCACCCTTCTTGAAGTTGTGTCAAATGATTAGTCTACTATATAACGGGAGAGGGATGGTGAGACCACCCTTGAGTCTGTCTCATTTTTTTTTTCTTTTTTTACCCCTGCAAAGTTTATAATTTTATAATTCTGTACTTTTTTATTTTATAATTTTATCCTAGTTGAACAAAATTACTATTATATACTTCAATAATTATACACCCAATACGCATTTCACAGAGACATTGCGTATGTCACAATGACTATTGAGACTAGGCAAGCATAAAGGCCAAGCTTAAGTTGGGCTTCATTTATATTACTATTTTGAAAATTACTGTACAATTTAAACATTATGTAGAGCAAATTACGAAGAACAATAGTTTGCTATGTATAGATTTTTCAATCGTAAAAAGTAAAAAAATATGACGCCCTCCAATCCAGAATCTAATTTACCCAGAGTTTTGACTGTACTAACACCTGTTCCATTCCAATAAATTTTATCATAGACCAGCATAGAGGAAGGAAATACAAGGGGCAGTGAACTAACCTCAGATGTGTTAAGCTAATAAAATATTGTAATTATATAAGACCCACGAGGTTTATTCTAAGAATCAAATTTACAAGAATTGTCTCTGCTATTGCCATCAAAATCTAAGAAAATTATAGATGTGTTATCCTTTGTACGCTGTGTTCTGGCCTCGGTTAACAAAATATTAGCAATCTTTTCTGCAGAATTCTCTCCGTCCTTGGCAGTTCTCTCTCGTGTCTGGGGGAGATCAAGATACAGAGAGTATTAAAATGACCCGCTAAAAATTCAAACACATTCATAGAGGAACATAGACCAAGTGAAGTGATATTACCTCGTGGACGAGTTGAAATAGCTTCCTGTAGTTAACAACGTCCCAAAAGCCATCACTGTATCCGAACGAAAACCACCATATTAAACCAAAAACTATAAAGGAGAATGAGGGTGAATAAATACGGAATATACATTTACTTTGAACATAAAGGGGTTTCAAAATATAACATAAGAGCACCAGTAGAATCACTTGGACGATGACATGAATTAGCTTATCGACTCCCCGAATAGTACTATAAGAATCAATACTGAACATCCCCTGAAATTGTACATGCTCCCAGAGCAATAACATATTTTGGAAAGTCGGTCATATAGGAGCCAATAAAACTACTATCATGCTCCAAGGTTGAAACTGTAGTTAAATCTACACAAATCCTTAAATATAATTTTTTTTTGTGGACAAGTTATACAGTTAAATATAAATTATCTTACAAAAATAACTATTTGGAACCAGAGGCAACAGTCTTCTGCCATCATCACTTTTCAATTCATTGAGGTCTTGAAGTTGGATAATATAACCCAACCTAAAAACTAAAACCACCAAACAAGAAAACAAACCTTGAATTTTTCTACTATGCTCAGCAGCAGTAACATCATCCATAAACTGAAAATGCTTGAATAGGGGGAGGTTTATCTTGCATTTCTCATAATGGTATGCACAATTCTACTACCCTTGCATATGCATAAACTAACAAATCTGAGTTCCAGGCAATTCTCAATGAAAAAAGGAACGCCCTTCTACTATATAAAGATATATGTATAGACACATATTACATATATGATGAGAAAATCAAAAGCACAACTTTGTACAACGTTAATTTGCAAATTGGTCAATTAACCTGTAGATCAGAAACACATGCCCAAATAAAAACTGGAAATAAACAAGAACTACAAGGGACTGCTACATGGGCTGCAATATGCTTTGCAGCTAATAAAGACATTAATGAGAATAGGAATCACCTAGCTAATACTGCAAAGGCCTTGCTTGCTTGATGTATGTACACAACTTGACTTATATAAGGTTCTGAACTAAAGCGAGCATCCTGCTGCTTAAGAAATTTGTCTCCTAGCATCCGAGCAAGGTTTAAACCTGAAAAAACACCAAACAAGTAGGTTAGTTATTCGTGGACATTGAGCTAAATATATGATATATAAGACAACGCAGAAATTGTACCACATAATCGGGTTTCCCCATCTTTCAGAGGTTCTCCTAATGCTTGGATGCGTTGTCTTTCAGAATAACTGATTATTCTGTGGTCTTCTGTCATCTTAATATGCTTTCCATCAATACTGCCAGAACAAAAATAAGGTTGCAGCAAGCTTGTAAGCATTATCTTTCGAAACAGACCAAAATCAAGTCTATAGTAGCTGCTACATTCACATAGAAGCAGTGAATTGCTCATCTGATGTTACCTGGGATAAATGTTTTTTTGGTCATTCTACTTTAGGTCAACTTACAAATGGATCACTAAACTTTTTTTTCTTACAGTCAACTCACTGAACTTTAGTTTTCTTACAAACCGTTATAAAAACAGTTAAGTCCTTTGACTTTTAACGGAATTTGACACACAGGAGAGAGAAAGCTGACATGGAGTAGTGACGTGAAAAAGAGAAATATTTATTGAATCCAAGTCATTCACATAAGCTATAGCCCACCCATAAAAAACAAGTATACACATGTCTACCCATGCCGACCCGACCCGACTCGACTACCATAATAATAAAAATAATTATTATTATTAGTGATCAAAAGCTTATTATTTGTATTCTCATCGTCACTGTCCATTTCACCGATGAACATGTCGACGAACCCTCATCTTCCCTTACCTTCACTCACATGCTTCACAATCACTACAACTCCAAAGATGATCTCAAAGCTTATGCGGTACACCCGGTGCACGTTAGCGGCGTGAAAGGGTCGACACTGATCGTAGATGACATCATGACCGTCAATTGGGTCGTTAATGACCTTGCCGATCTCGTGGCCCTGGCTCCCGGCTCTGCCATCAAAGTTGCGATTTCAAAATTGAAGGAAAGTTTGGGAGAAAAGGAAAAGGTTGAAGTCTTGGAAGTGATTGGAAATTAGTTTACATCAACTGATCAGTTCACTTTTGGGGATAATAATAATAATAACAATAACAATAATAATAACAATAATAATAATAATAATTCTTTATTTTGGTTTTTTATTTTATTATTTACAAGTACTCTAAGAAAATACATTTATTTTGTTATAAAGTCACTAAGAAGTTATAAATATGTACATATAAAGTTTTTGAAACGATTTTTAATTTTAGCATATTTTTAATTTTTATATTTTATAAATTCCTTAATTATATTTGCTAATAATTACATATAAACTCATTTGATATTAATTATAAAAATAATTAAATACAATAACAATAATTAAATAATTATATATTGTATTTTATATTTTTTTTACTAAGTTTTTTTTTTATATTTTATTTTAAAAGAGTTTCTTTCATTTTCTCTATAACATTTGTTCATTTCCACTTAAGCGTGGCTACATCATGCATAAAAATTCCATGTCAGCTTTCTCTTTCCTATATGTCAAATTCCGTTAAAAGTCAAAGGACTTAACAGTTTTTGTAACGGATTGAGTTGACTGTAAGAAAAAAAAGTTTAGTGACCCATTTGTAAGTTGACCTAAAGTAGAGTGACAAAAAAAACATTTATCCCAATGTTACTTTGCTCATAGATAATGTGCAATTTATATTGCTGTCATTCAATCTCTTTTTTATTTTTATTTTTGATACAGGAACTTGCTACCAATACCATTTGGTTGTACAGGGTGAAAACCGGAAAAAAACTTTACACAATATCCCGCAAACAACACAAAGTGGCTAAGTCAATTAATAACTATGTTTGGGTGGCGACTATTTGCTTCAGCAGATGGAGTTACGAACCCTAGATATGTACCTTTTGGTGCTGTCCATAAATATTTTTGCTATCAATTAACCCAATTCATTTATTTAATCATTTTTAATTGGCTAAGCTTTTGTTCTCCACTGTAGTTTACGCTTGAACAGAATCAATCTTGAAGATGGAAAAACAGAAATAAATAATTAAAATGACAAGATGAGACCCTAAAGTAGTTTGGAAATGTATGCTAAACCTATATAACTTCTATTTTGATGCCACAAATGAAGACAGTATGCATTTGTAATTTCTACAAATAAATGTTTCAGGTCTCAGCAAAACTGTAATAGAAATGGGTATAAAGCTTATAGAACAATTTGTGTATCCCAATTTTTCTAACCAATGATTTTTACTGAAGAGAATCCTACACTAGGGGAACAACCCATCATGATCGCACAATGTATACAAAATTAAGGTACAGGGGTAACAGAAAAGAAACTTGTGAGGAAAGGCACCAAGTCATGGTGCCTAGGGGCCAGCTCAAAAGGGAATATGCATTTTGTGCCTCTCCAAGATAAAGGTTACACACATATTCCATATGAATCACACACATTTTGAGTTGTACAATATTTCTAATGAAGCCGGAAAGAGAAAAATATATGTAGCAACTAGCAACATTGTCTAAAGATTGAAAGATAAGTTAGATTGAAAAGGATATAAAAATTTCCAATAGCTACCAACTTTCTTCATGAATTAAATTCCAAAAACATAAAATTGTAAGAATTATCATGCTATGCATGTTCAGAATCTAACAGTAACTCCATAATTAACCGAAGAATGTTAAAATGACAATGCAGCGGCCACATACTTTACAACACAAGCAGAGTCTCCAACATTCGCACATTGCACATAGAAATTTTCATGTCCTTCAGTCCAAATCAGAACCACTGTTGCAGTACAACCCTGAAATTTTGAGTTTTATATCACAAAATAAAAACGATAAACCTCATGCACCACAAGAACAATAAAAATAACAAACCACGTAATGCCTTTCATTGTTGTAAGGGGGAACAACATATCAACATAACTAAATCTAGGACAAGAATCCAATTCTTAGAATTAAACAAATTCAAGTTGTTCCTATGCTTAAACTAGACATCAAATCACAATAACCAATTAACCATATAGGAGAAAATAATTAATTGCAAGTTTGCACGAACCATAGTCCTTCCAACTTCCTTTCCTGAGTAAAACATACTGTTAAACCACAAGCCCCTAAAGCCATCTTGGATTTCTCATCAAGTGTGTGGGTTTTATCAGAAGTATTTTTTAAAAAATAATATGGAACCTTAATGCAAGTTTTTGGAATTTTAGAAAATGGAAACATAAAACAAAATGGACAAGGCTATCCAAACAGGCCTTAAACAATTTTGGAACAGGAAGGAGAGAGAGAGGGAGATAGAAGGGAGCATAAACAAGAATACAAGGATATTAGAGAAACTGACTCAGATCTGTGTTTAAGGTTCCCCTTCTTTCCGATATCCTACTGCTTCATTCCGGACTCATTTCTATTATCAATAAAAATAGGTTGTAGTGATAATACAGATTTTCTATGTCAAAGTATGACAACATTTAACAGACAAAGCCAAAGATAACTTGAAGGAACTACAACTGTTCCACAATGCATAAATATTCTTATTAAGTAGAAAAAGAGGATTTCAGTAAATAGAGACAGAAAGTATAAGGAGAGGACAACTACACTGCACATATATTGTACTTAATAGTGGTAGGAAATTAATTCTATTCTGGGACTTCATTACTTATCCAAATGGAACTACACATGCTGACCACAAGTAAATTGTAGAGTATTGTACTTAATAGTGGTAGGAAATTAATTCTATTCTGGGACTTCATTACTTATCCAAATGGAACTACACATGCTGACCACAAGTAAATTGTAGAGAGTATGACCAGAGATAGTCCCTGTCAGATCATCAGGCTGAATATAGAATAATAGAAGCAAGAAATAAACAATATTAGGAAAATAGTTGTCATTTTAACGTCATGATAGTATTCAGGAAAAAATACAATCTAGGTTGTAATAAGTAAGGAAACACATGGAAGCAGAAAATTCAAGATCAATTTAATAATCAAGAAATAACATACATTTTTGGGAATAAACAAAGACGCAAAAGGATATGAAAAAGTGTCCATTATCAACAAAATAAAAGCAATACAGAGGAACACATTGGCTAGTTCAGTCACACGTCAAGCAGAAATATCTACAAGAAAATGACAACCAGAACAAGTAAAGACAAATTGAAAAACCTCATAGTAGTGGTTCATGCATGCCTCTGTTTGAGAAAATGCTTCTCGAAGGACATCTGAAGCATCACATTGCGATAAAACCCTCTCTCTTTTACTTGAGTCACCCAAGACACTAGCAACTATCTCTGGCAATAATCTGGATATAAAATTATTTGAAAGTAAGTAGCTGATATCATGCGAGGAGACATGAAAGTGTTGGTTGTGACCATAGCTAATTCATATATATGATAAGGAAACATAATTGAGAAATACGCCTGTATCCCAAATGGAATCATCAACAAAGTCAGAACTCAGAAGGCAGGTTCAGATATAAATATCAATCTAGTCTATTCTGAACCTGACCAGGCTGAATTCAGCTGTTGTGGCTTAATAATATGGAGCGAACGTTTTATTAATATTTAGATGAAGATACTAATACAGGAGCCTTTCAAAATAGGGCATATAAACATGTTGACTTCCCTTTACTTGGCCAGGCAATTAAGGCTTCACTCAGCTGTTCAATTCTCAAAAGTTACAATTAAAAGCCCCAGAGCGCATACACAGGAACATACATGTTATTCATGTCCAATGACAAACTACAAAGCATGCATCGGAAAGCTCATTACCATGATCAATTCTATTTCTTAGCACAAGAGATAAATTAGAGAAAAACGGAAATGAAACACTAACTTGCTAGCAGATATAGCAGCTGCTGCTCCGCCATGTCCATCGCATATACCAAACAATCCAAACTGCAATATCAGTAATAAACTTTAGCGCTTCCAGGAATCAGAATACAAATTTAAGATGACAAACATTCATATATTGACATATATATTATGAAACCTGATCAGCCCCATGAAGAGGCCATTGGTAATAGCAGACATCTTCCATAGGCAGCTTCTTTCCTCCTCGACGCAAAGACATAGGATCTGATGCCATACCTAATCTAAATGGGATCTGACCAGTTTGAGATGTAATCTGAACCTACAATGCGATAACCATCAAAGTTAGAAGTGGGGTTACATTGTAAGGAAACACTACATAAGCAGAAACCAGCATTTTTAAATTTTATAATCTCGTTTATTCTTGTTTCTAGAGAGAGAAAGAGAGTGGTGGGGTGCACGCACACTAAGTTAAGAACCTTAATCTGACCAACCCCTTTAAACACCAGTTCTTACCACTTACCAAAATCATTTTACTGTGCAAATACAATCACCATAAGTCAATAACCAAATGGTGATAGATCAAAGGATTAGCCAAAAGAAGTAATTGGGTTTGTAATTATTTGATAAATTACTAAAAGTGATTATTAAGTAGATATATGTATAAATCTCCTCTATACAAGAGCTACATTGATCACTCTTTTTCAACCGATAAATGACAAAATTTCTTAACAAAAATAGAACATATATATCTTATAATTGCTATTGACAAATTTTATGCAAGGGAAACAAACAAATCATGGGAGATTAAAAGTTTATAGTTGCGTGTTTACGTGTAATATAATATATCATACAGAAGTCTCTAAACATTACAATAAGCAAGACTAACATTTTTAAAGTTGAAAATATTTTGATGACACTTGTAGCCACTACCTTAGGTTTGCATTGAAAATTGAAAATATTAATTGGATTAACAATTTAACAGATATACACAAATAAAGAACAAAAATCTGATTCATAGATCATCCTATAGAAAGGTGGTTGAATTACTAATACACAAATAAAGAACAAAAATAAGATTCATAGATCATCCTACGGAAAGGAGGCCCATACATATGTAGATTCTGATCCAACAACCAGGCAATTATCCAAAATACAATACACATCAAATTTATCAAAAAAAAATTCTTTACATTTCAGAACATCTGACTTCTAAACCAAGATTGTAAAAGTTAATAGAATGGTTTCTGTATAGGGAAATACCATAAACCAATAAAGCTTAGGAAGAAGTCATTAAAACTGCAAGGAAAACAAGCTCCTGGAAATGCTACTACCCACATAAATAGCTTCCGTTTACTTTAGAATCAAGACAATAAAAATCTTGACCTTGAAAACATCTTTCCTATGATAAAATTGGCAAAGAGACTTACATATATCTTTGAAGTTGTGCCAAGAGTTATTATATCTCCACTTGCAAGCTCAGCTGGGTCACCCCAATGTCTACTTTCAGAATGAGCATGGTGGATTGCCTTGGAATTCAACAGTGTTCCATTCAAACTACCCATGTCTACCAACTCCCATTTCAACTTCTGCAACCATATGCCATCCAAAATAAATACATAAATAAAAGAAAAAAAGGAATTACTTTACCAACGGATACTCACTAGAATACATATCAAGTAGTATAGCTATCAAGAACTTTACATTCAAATTCCAATTTATCATTGCATGCTTTCCTGAAACCTCGGAATCCTTCAGTAACAATGCACTTGGTGAAACTCTCCCAAGAGTAAGTGGAAGCCCAGATGTATTTGTTGACTGTATGGAACAACGAATCCCAAAGGAAGGACCAGAGATAACCTCCAGCATTAGATTGCTTCCTGCACTTCCTGCACTTCTAACAGACAGATATGATGACATGTTTTACATATTCCACCAATTAGCATTAGCTACATCTTTATTGAGTATTTTCTTCTGTTTTCTTTTCATAAATTTGATTATAAAAAAGTAAAAAAAAAATCAAATTAATAAACCAAACTATCTCTCTTTTTTTACAAGTGAGAGAAGGAGAAATTACTTCGATCTGCAGCATCTTTTGGAACACACTCTCTATTTGTATCCTCTTCTGAACCAAATCTCGAGTCATAACATAAATCTTCCTTTCTTCCGAGTTTCTTTTTTTCAGCAGAGTGGTTTGCAACTAAAGGGCGCTTAAGCGTCTGACCGATAAAAGTATCTTCTGATATGTCCAGAACAAAACTATCACCTGGAAGAAGTGAAGGATATGTTTTAATTAGGATAAAATAAAAATAACAATGCTAATACAAACGCTTGGATATTAAAAAGTAATATTAGATAAGAAACATAGCAGGATTGAGTTGTCTACTATGTGCCAACTGGGGTGCAGTAGGTGGAAGTCTGTGTTTAAAAGCAAGCCCATGGGTCCGTGGCGAGTTTAAAAGCACTTCAGTTAGATGAGATGCCCCCTCTGGGCCATAACTCCTAGCAAACTCAGTACTACAATTTTGAACCAAATCTGAATCTTCAGAAACAAGAGGCCTCTCTATGTCCTTGTCCTTGTCCTCAACCTAGATTATATAATCACAATGTTTAATCAGTCATAAGTCTTTAACAACAACCAAGAAACAGCAATGTTACTAAAAATTTATCCATGGAACAACCTTACATAAGGCCTAACATGACTACCAAAGATGTCAACATTAGTTTTAAGCTTAATATACAAATGATGATTCGCAAGTCGCTCAGTACAGCCGCAAGGTAGAAATAATTTATGACAAGAACAGAACAATAGATATACTGTGTCTAGAAAACACAAGATGACTTCATATTGGATTCGTAAAATATGTACACATCATCCTATTGAAAATTTTTCACTTCATAATAACCACTGCACAAGTACCAAATCCCTTGCGTTTGACCTGAAACAGTGAAGCACACACTTGAATTCCACTTCAAAGTGAGAAAAGCTTCTGCTAACAAGTGCTCCACCTATAGAACCAAACCATAAGAGAGTATTTCCAGTTTCATATTAAAAGCTAAAAGATGCCAATTCCTACTAGACCTAATACTTCTGGACGCCTCTAACATTTTTTTAATTTTTTTTTGGCAAGTTAGATGCCACAAAATTACACCCAAAATGTTTCCATTAAAATCTATTTGCGAGATAACTGAGATGGTTTTAACACTATTTTGCAAAATTTGAACAAAATCCATAATATTATATCATTATATCTGTAGGAAAGTATAATAAGTGTCAAATTCTAGATTTCGATGGTTACCAATTGCCACAATCTTAACTATTACTAAGATTTATCACTTAAAATTGATCATTTTAGGCATATTAACTTTCCTTTGCATTAAGCAGAAAAAGAAAAATGACTGGGCAGTATGATGAGGTGAAATGCTCGACTTAAAGGAGAGGCAGGAGGAGCGAAAGAAGGGCCTGGTTCCACGTTCTAGAAAACCATCATGGCCGCTCTGGGTTGCATTTGCAGTGAATGGTAGTGAAGCAATCCAGATGCATACGGTCCGCTAACATGAATTAATATTTATTCAAAGTCAGCTCCCAAATCTATTTGTTCCTAACCACAAAATAAACATTTTGAATTCAAACTAAATGAGCAAGAGTTAAGAATTATTTATCTCGATTTAGCATGCACCAAGAAACAATTCTTAATTTCTTATTATATTCTTTACATAAATAAGACGACCATTTTACATTTAATTAAAATTTAGAGAGAGATTGAAACGAAATTTCAACAATTGAAGTTAAGACCCTTTTCTCTTCTGTATTTTGGTTTGGAGTGGAAAAATAATGTCGGCATGGCAAATTATAGTCTGTAATAGGTTGTGATAACTTTTAAGACAGTGTAGCGATTGTACTGGTCCGTTATGATACATTTGCAACCAATGACCATATCTACAGAAACGAATCTACTACTTAACAACCATCTTTTTAATTATATAAATGAAATGGTCACTTTATATTGATCTATAGTTGTCACGGTGGCACGGCGGTAGCTGACCACCAGGACGCCTAGGCGATAAGACGTCCGCCATGGCGTCGTCTTTATGGCGACAAGTCATTCATAGTGTGCAATTTATATATTATTTATTTTACTTCAAAAGTGCATTGAAGTTTCATGATTTTTTATAATTTATGTGGTCAAAATTATAACTTTCAAGGGTTATTGTACATGCAATAAAACTAAGTTACAACTAATAATTAATGGAGACAAACAACCCATTACCCATGTGACATAGGACCCAAATATGTCAAACCAATTTGTGGACTACAAGCAGCCACATTATCCCACTCAGTAGATGGAGGACATTAACTGTCTACAACATACATACCTAGGGGTGTAAATGAACTGAGTCGAGCTGAGTATTAAGTTATTCAGATTTGGTTCATTGAATTTATCGAGTCTAAAATATAGTTTGATTTAGGCTCGTTTAGGTACCGAACCGAACACGATCCCGAATTAAGTCCGATCAATTTGAACTTTTCGAGCGAATATGATTCGAGTGTCAATAAAAAATTGTAATTTGAAAAAGTTCGAGTAATTTATCGAACTTTAAAATTTACTCATATTTGAATAGTTTATATTTCTAGTCTAGCTCGAATCGAATTTTTAGTCGAGCGAAAATAAGCTCGAACCGTTTGGTTCATTTTACAACCTTATGCATACCCACGCGGGTCAGCATCAAGTTGACTATGCATGCCTTCACAAGCTTTGCAAGAAAGTACTCAACCCACTGTATAGCAGATTTTGAAGGCTAACCCACACACAACAGTAGTACAAAACAAAAGCATCTTTTTCTTTCACGTCTTCTTCTTCTTCTTTGTATTTTTCCTTTCTGCCTTCTGCAGTAAAAGATTTCATAGCAGCTGTTGCATGTGCGTCACAAGCTACGTGTGAGTCGGCAAGTTAAAGTGGTTAGATCGACCAAGCTGTCATGACGCTCGCCTTCGCAGCTTCCCCCAAGGCGAATGTCGACTTGCTGATTGCTCTTGCGTCTGGACGCCAAGTCGCCATGACAACTATGCATTGATCGGTTGTGTAACAAAGGGAAAAAAGATGAACTCAGTATTTAGCAGTTTTGTTATCTACACAAACTACTATTTCCCCATGACAAAAAATTAAATGTATGTAAACATCTACTTTTACTCCGTTCTCCTTTTCCTCAATGCTGAATGAGGGAAGAAAGCTCCTTCCTTCCACTTTTACTTCCTCATCACTCCAGTGTGTCAGCTTATTTCTCTACCAAATACTAGGAAAGAATAAAAAAAATATAGATAAAACTTAGGATAGTTAAAAAAGTGATTCCTCAGTTTCACATATTACCCAAGCAATGTTTTGACAGAAGAGTTAATTAGTTCAAGTATCCAAACAAAAATTCAAATAAAGTTCTGTATTCTAACAAGATTATGACACATGCAATGTAATTAACATAGGAAATCATAACAAATTTAAACTTTGCTGCAACATTGATCCACAAACATGTATTCTGTTAAAAGTAGCAATTACTTGATTGAAATTTTTTTAGATAACTTCTAACCAATGCCGAGTTGCCAACCCATAATTAACACCAAGGCGAAATAAGTACATAAACATTCAACAATCAATAAAAAAATTAACAGCACCTTTCAATTAAGCCAAAAAGTTAATTGACCAAATGCACACCATTAAGTTCGGTAGAAATGAACAAGCTTGAAAATTTGAAATTCAGATAGACCCAAATGAAACTGCAAACAGCTTAACATTTCCAGTCCCCTCATACCCAATTTGATAAATATTTTAAACCTAACAATCTCAAACCAAAAGAACATAAAGTCTACGCTTAATATTCAATTCATACTTGATCGGGGCAATGGACACCAAATCAAAAACCCTAAATTAAAAAATTAAGAACAGATGCATAGGTACCCATTACATAACCATTACATAAGTGTGTAGATGATATGATATACAGAGAGAGAGAGAAAAAAAAAACCTTGACCGTGCGGGAGGCGCGGATGGGGCGAGAGAAGAAGCGCCATGGCTTGCAGGCGAAGATGATGAGAAGAATGATAAGAAGCAGCATAAGGATGAAGAGAAAAACAGCAGCAGCTGATACAATGCTGCTGCTTGGCCACAGCTCTACCATCGCCTTCGCCATCGGTGGTCAGTTTTTCCTTGTGTCCGTGTGATTATGATAGACAAAATTAACAACCACCCCCCACACTACTCACTCTCGGTTCTGCGAGAACCTCGCATTGAAATGGTCACAATAATTATTAGTCCTCTATTTTCAATTTTAGAGAAGCATGTTTTTTTTATATTTATATATAATTAGGAAATTAATACTTTTGCATATATTTTTAAAATTTTCAAAAATATTCTCCCATAATAATAATAAAAAACATAAACAAATGATTTAATGCATGGGGTGAATTTAAGTTTACAGGAAAAATTAAATCAAATACGAAATAGACTCAAATTAAAATTCTAAATGAGCTCAAATAGAGTATTTGTTCAACTTGTTTAATACATTTTTTTTTATAATTTACCAGTATTATTAACTAAATTGAACTCAATTTTTAAATTAAAGTTAAAGTATCAGAATTCAAGACGCATTTGAAATTAAAAAAAAATGAAACTCATAATATTATCACTAACAATATGAGACTCATAATATTATCACAATTTATATAAATATAAACGATAAATCAAGTTTAAATGATTATAGTTAAACTGAAAATTGACATAATTTTAACTTAGACTCACTTATAAAATGGAGAAGAACAGAGGTTGGGCCTGGACTTGAAGAGTTTAATGAGACTGGACTTCAGCTTGGTTTCTTATCCACAATAATTATTTGGCTGAGTGGGCTTTGGCTGCATTGGATGACAAATAAATATCTTCGGTATTCACGTGGGAGGATTTTCATGGGATCATGATTCACACTTTTTGAGATGTTTATCAACAACAAAACTCATGTTGAGCTTCTTAACAAAGGAAAATAAATCATATTGGGCTTTAGTTGTGATGTGGCCCACTTAAATCTTGGTATTACCTCAACTCAGACATGATAGTCGAGATAATAATGTGAATAATGTGAGATTAAAATAAAAATTTATAAAATTTAGAGTACTAAATAGAAAGATATATATGTTTTAAATCAAAAATAATAATATAATTAAACTTGTAAATATAAAAGAGAAATTTCGTGGGCAGAGTTGGAAGTGTATCTGAAAACAATTCCAATGGATAATTCTTCAGATATATACTTTTCAATGCTTAGACCAAGGTTCTGTTAATTATCCCATGGACAAAAGCAAAAACAGCTACATATTTGCTTCCCTATGATTCCTCTACAATCTCAATTTTCAAGTATGATGAGTTTACTAGGGTCTAGGGACTAGTATAAAACTATTTTTTTTAAAGTATAATATAAAAGAGTCCTGATATGTTTGTATTGCGGTAAATTTATATCAAATTATAATTACGATTGATATTAATACATGAAATTAGATATAATTATAAGAAAATTCCAATTATTACACATCTCATTAAAAGAAATACCATTAATATTTATACATGTAATTAACAATCAAAAAATCGACGTTAAAAATTGCAATATATATCATTTTCTTGTTGTGCAAAAAATAATTTTATTTGTATTAAAAATAATGGGATAAAATAACACGATGTCTTAACTCTATTTGTTGGTGAGATTAAGCAAGTTAAGAATTGCTATTCTCAACTTTGTCACATCTTTCCATAAATCTGGCAACAGGTGAGCAACAAAAAACCTCGTTAACATCATAAGTACCATCATGTACCCCATAATTAATTTCTTACTAGTCAAAATTAAACAAATATTCCACAGCATATCAAATTCAAAATCCTTGTGTCATTGATTATAAGCGTTCGAAAATGACACGATTAATTTTGCCCCATGATCATAATCATGCTTGCCAGTTGAGATTCGTGTAAGGATATATTTGTGAGGCAAAACCTTACCTAACTCAACTATGTAACTTAGTTTCAGATAAAAATGGAGAGAATAGAAAGAGAAACATAAATTGGAAGTAATTCATATTCCACATGCCTCAACAATATAATCTGTTATAATATTTATCAGAACATTCACATTGTAATGGAACAACCCTATCATTTCTAATAACAATTGACTCTACGATTAATTATAACAATTGACTCTACGATCAATTCTACTCTACGACTGTATTGATTCTACTCTACAATTTTAATTATTCACTTTATGATTGTGAATCAATAAAAACTAATAACAGCTGACTAATGACTTATATATTAACTTTAGCTATTTTATTATTAACCCAACTCATATTCTTTACTATTCCATATGATTGTGGCTTTAAGTAGGGAATGTGTATGAAAATTGATATTTTTACATGAAAAGTGTCGTTATAGATGTCTAAATTTATAGCGACAGTTTTCATATAAAAATATCATTTTCTGTTGTGAATTTATCAGTTTTCAATGTGTAAATGATATTTGAAGTCAATTTTCATTGGTGCCGTGGATGATTTGTAAACCTACATTCCATTATCTAAATCTTTTAGACTATGGGATATATTTGAGTAATAAAATATATTTAGCCTTTCAGGAAAAAATATTCTTTACAACTCGATATGAAAATCTAAGCGTCGTCTACCTAAAATTAAAGTTAACCTCGGACCTTAATATAGATGTTAACAGGTCACTAGACAGCTTTTATTTCCCGGGCTCGAGGCATAAACTTGATTATATCTAATTAGGGAGAAATTACTTGGCACTTAAATGACCATTAGTTGCATGACATGTTTTTATGTTTTTTCTAGACTTGCCGTAATTTATAGACAAAGAGTTGATAATGATGGAAAGAGGAAGGTGGCACTAACATGGTGGTCAAAAAGGTGGGGAAATGTGTTTTGTTTAGTGTACATGTCAATTGTATAAATCATGATCTGGATTCTATTGTCTATTGTTAATCAAGTCATATAAAAATATTAAGCAAATTATTAAAAGGAATTTATTAACATGTGTCCTAAGGGCACATGCTAAGTACACAGTTCAAAGGATTGTGTGCTTATTCTCTTGAACTTGGTGCAAATGCATAAATCAAGAGAATATGCACACAGTTCAAGAGAATATTCTCTTGAACCTTGTGTTTAAGAGCACATGTTAATAGGACCCTTATTAAAAAACCAACTTTAGATGCCAGTTGAGGCCAAGGAAACATGACGTATTGGTAGTTAAATATTCTGCATTTGTGTCCCTTTATATGAACAAAATTAAAGAAATACAAATGGATTCTGATCGATGCAAATTGAGTCGATCTAAGCTTTACTCTTTGTTATATGAAAAATAATACATATAACCACAAATATGTGATGAAGTTGGATTGCGACTAACGTGAAAAGAGATTATTTTGTGAAACGGAGGAACTGTAATGCATGGTCTTATTTATAAAAAGAAAAGAAAAGATTTATTTGTCAACTAATTTTATATCGTATATGTGAATTACTATTAACGGGAATTATAAATGATAAAATAAGATACTAATATGCGGGTACCTAATTTACACACTCATATCCTATATATCCACATATGTTAATATTACTGTCAACATCAATTTGTCTTTGTATATATATAGCTCCACTCTATTTATGAATTTTATGTTTGCTTTTAATCTTAATACTTAATTTTTAAAAAGAAAATGGACCCATCTTTCTCTCTTTTTAAGTGTGCCCATATTCTGATTCTTAATTTGACTTAAACAGTATGATCAATTGACAAAAACAGATGGTTTAATTATGATACAAATTATAATGCTATCTTATTTGTACAAAGTGTGACGACATACTTTAAAATTTAAATAATTAATTAATTAGTCATTTTAGGACCACATTAACTTAATGAACTTCATAATTTAAATATTAATCAGAGCTTTTTAGATCGATAACTTACTCGTACGACTTTCGCTTTCTCTTTTTAGTAAGCTACGTTTTCTCTAATACTTATAATTTATCGGATGCTTAACTAGAGTAAATATTATGCTAAGTATGCTTATCATCAGCCATGCAGCCTAAATCTTAATTAGCTGGGTTTTTCTTTTCTTTCTTTTTTTTGGACGAGAAAAAATAGCTGGTTTGGGTTTCCTTATTTCTTCTAGCTAGTAAAGCCATTCTACAAAGAGTTGGAAAGTATTTTGTGCAAAGTTTAAATTATTTATATTTTGTGTAAAAATTACAGGCTACTTTCTCTCTTTCAAAACTAGTGATATATTTTTAAAATTAAATTTCCATGTACTATATGTATAAACACAAGCAGTGCCATATTTCTAGAATTAAAGTTTCATATTACGACTGATGTTAGGATCATGACTACTCATTAACAAAGTAATTTATTTTTAATGACGTGTCATGATACTAGCACCGCTCGTGTATATACTGTCGGTCTGTCAGGGTGTAGGATAGATTTTATATTTTTTTAAAAGAACTGTTGAACCCGTCTACTCTTCTATAAATTTATACCCATGTAATCATTTTCTTTTTAAGCCTTAACTTATAATTACATAATTAAACCTATGGTTTGATACGATATAAAAAATTTCCAAGTCCTCTGGAAAAAATGGAAGGCGGGATCTTATGAGAAAGGAGTTCGTGGGAAGGATATATAGAGGCAGGCTTTATAGAATGGTGCTGCACATATTTATATAACAAAACACAACTGAATTTGAATTTTTCGCTCAACTCAAAAATTATTTGAGTCATTCAAAATTTAGGATAAATTTCACCGTCCAAAATTAAATAGTGCCGGAGACACGGACGAATACAGTTAATATTTTATATGATACGTGTGTATAGACAATATAATTATACAGCTAGTGCGATTCCTTTAGTTAGTTGGCGCCACGAATTATTATTTGCTTTGTTGTTTTGACATTAAAGATATGATCTTGTTGGCGGAGTTATCCATAGTTGCATGGACATCAAATTTATTATCAAAATCAGTTTGTTCACTTACCATCACTAGTGGACGTAGATTTTAATCACTAATATATATATATATATATATATCATTTTTAATTTTGAATAATAAAGAAAGTTAAAATCACAAATTAAATAGATATATCTAAGTTTAGTTACAAATCTAATTAGTGAAAAAATGAACTTCTATAAAAAAGAATAAATTATAATAATATAAAGTATATAACAATATCAAAAAAAAATTAATAAATAGAGAATTTAATTCATAAAAGAAGATTGATAAAATGTAAACATTCTCAATGTTCTTTATCTTGTTTTTATTGATTTGTCACTAAAATCTAAAGAGAACTTTCCCCAAAAAACAAAAGAGGACTTGAGCATATATGGTTTTTTGGGGGTTCATTTGTAATTATAAATATAGAAATTCGGTCTAGAAATTCGAATGATTTTATTTTATTTTTAGAAAAACGACAAGAAATTTTATTCCATAAATATATAAGGAAACTGATTATTTTTATATAAAAATAAGATACCTTTATACGTGTCTTTCTCACATACTCACTTATTATTCATATCAAATCATGTTTAAATATAACATTAATTTTCATGTAAAAATATCACTTGTACTAAGAGAATATATATATATATTTGAACGGTAAAGACATTCTTAGGCAAGTTATGCGTCAACTGAGCTCCTTGAATGATCTTAAGGGCGCACTCTCCACATCAGTCACATTGATCAGATGCATTTAAAAGAATTTTTTTGTATGCTGATTTCGATATTCGAACTCAATAAATCAAGAAAGAGAACAATAAATTGAAAGAAATATAAGAATAATGACAGATCTCAAAGTGGGAAAAGTAGTAATATACAGTAGTAGAGGGGAATATATGTTGATGCCGATTAGTACTTGTGACAAGTGCATTTATATCCATTTTTAAGCATTAGCAAAATATGTGGGCATTTGCCGTATTTGGAACTCACAAAGTACTCATCAAGTGGAAATGACTCATTCCAATTAACTAGCATCTTTGTTGGGTAATGAACCCTAGCCTAGCTTGGTCACTTAATTTAAACATTTTTAGGGTAGGTCATTTGTTGTGTAATCTCATGGGCCTAGTCTATGGCTTCAGATTTTGCCCTTTAAAAACTTTTTTCATATAACTTTTTTAGTGTAACAACTTGCCGACAAACAAATTAAAAGGGTTTCCTAGTGGAAGATGATTTCATTCCTTTTTCCTTCTTAAAGGGCTTTAATTTATACTGGTATATTAAGCAACCACCTTTTTAGCAATCTGTCGTAATCATTCCGTACGGTTTAGAGAGATGTTAATAATGTAGTTTTTGGCCAACATCAGGATATATTAACATATATTAAACCAGAAAACTGTTAAACTGGTGTGTTAATGGGTTCTAATAGAAAAAATAAAATAAAATTACGGATTTCAGATTAAATTAGGGAATTCTAATCAACTGAGAGCAAAAAAAAAAAGAGGATTTTTATTTGGTCATCACAAAAATTTCCTATTTTTTCCTACTATGAATTGGACACGGCTTCTTTAGTCTATTCACGAATAATATGTCATTGTAAGGAAATTTCATTTTTAAAATTTCAAACAGTGTGGGCTACTGGGTTGTGATGTTCCCTTGTGCTGGAAAAAACGGGAAAACAAGTGCGGTTACAAGACCTTATTTCACATGTTTAGAACCAATTTAACTTAAAAATTTAAGTGCATCGAATTCGTATATTAGTTTTCAATATTTCATTGTTTCTTCAATGTAGAGTTCAACTCAATTATATATTCCTAACACCTATGAATGCAATCAAAAATTCAACATCAATTTTGACTATTATACTCTCATTTGAATCGTTCTTGAGGGAACGGATTGTTTATTGTGAGCTAAGTTGTTAAAACCATTTCTTGTTCCCTTTAATACTACACTAATAACTCTTGCCTTCATGTACATACAATTCCTTACATATCAAACCCCATTTTTTCTATCCACATAATTGCTGGTAGTTGAGATTAGACTTCCAAGAATAAAAATATCAACTAGACTTGTTTTTCCTACTTCAAAACTAATTTATAAAATAAATTTTGTTTTTATTTTTGGGTAGCATGTGGCAGATAAATAGTTGTTTAATTCAAGTGGTGTAAAAAGCTTCTTCCCCCCCTCCCCCCCCACACCCGCCTCCCCCACTCTTCAGTCTCTGTGCAACTTTTTGAGTACTACAAATTCACACCCACCCCCCCCCCTCATTATATCTCATGTTCAACCTCCTCTTCCCTTCTTTCCTTTCCCCTTCTCTCAAGCTGTGACCTTCTCAATTTAGTCCAAAACCCCAAATCCTCTGTTTTTGCTCTGTTTCAATCTTAAACCCCCTAGAAAAAAACTCTACAATTCTAAAAACCATTACTTTCAATATTTCATAGTTTCCCTGTAGCCATGTCCACAATAGTGTGCCAAGGTTTACAGTCATGTCTCGAGGCCCAGGTCAAAGAAACAGCCACATTGAGGCTCAAATTGGCTGCGCCAAAAACCATAGGATTAGGAAACAGAGCACCTTCCTTGTTACATAAAAGTAACAACACCAAGGAAATTAGAGAGAAATGCCAAAATGACAACACAACCAACCAAATGGCCACAAATCTTGATTTGGGTGGTTGGAGTTTCCTCCAAAATCTCTCAAATTCCTCCCAAATTCCCAAAAGTGCAATGGATGTAGAATCCTCTTATGTCCACCCTAAGGCCAACTCATGTCCTTCTTTAAGGCTTAGTGAAAAGAGCTTAGAATTATGTACTGAAAATTTGGGAAGCGAAACGGGTAGTGACACCAGTGAAAGCAGCATTTTCTCACTCTCTTCAATGGAATCACCAAAATGGGAGCAAAAGATTTCGCGACAACTTTCATCACAAAAGAAGGCGAATAATTCGCGTAGTTTTCCACCACCCTTGACAACTATAAGCGGCTCAAACTCTATTCAAGTTAGGCCTCACCGTGAAGACGGAAGGCTCATCATCAAAGCCGTTGAGGCACCATCAATGCCCACTTGTTTTGAAGCTGAAAGAAGCCATGGCCGCTTAAAGTTGAGGTTTTTACAGAATTGTAAGTTTAATCATGAGCATAAAGTGGCCTCAGAGGAAATTGAAGAAAGCAATGGAAAAAAGGGTGACAAAATTGACCCATTTGAAACCGACCCGCCGAATGATGAGGAAAATCAAGAAGAATTTGAAGGTGAAGAAGAAAACGGTGCATACATTATTATGGAAAAGGATATGGATGGAAACAGTGTGGATGTTGAGGTGGAAATGGGAATGGAGAAATTTCAGAGGCCAAGCAGGTGCAAGGAAGGTGGAAATGGTAGTAGTGATAACGGTAGATTATGCAATTGGGAGGGTTTTTGGGTGGCTACTTCTTAAAGTTTGGATTTGTTGGATGTAGCTAGCTAGCTCTACAATTTCATAATTGCTTGTCCTTTTCCCTTTTTGTCCCCATTTTCTTTTTTCATTGCTTGTTCCCTAAAACATGCTTGGGGTTGGTAGTTATTATCGTTGCATGAACATGGTCGTTCTCTTTCTAAGCTACAAGTACTTCCCCATATATATAGCCTTTCGGTTGTTTTGCATGTTGGGTCAAAGTATATATAATTAAAGAATTGGTAGTTCAAGTAGCAAGAAGTTTATATATTGCCTTTTTTAGAAGAAAGATGAAGTTTCTTAAATCGTACAAATCCGGACCTTAACCAAGACGATGGATATATGGATACACAAACTTAGATTCAAGAATCAATTCCGTCAGTTCACGAGCAACATGAGAATTAAATATATCATTTCTGGTTATAATACCAAAAATGCATAGATTAGGGTTTTAGATTCTAGGGCTAGGGCTAATTGGTATCCTTGCTGAAAAAAATTAAGTCCAAACAAAGAAGAAGATAAATTCTTTCAACTTCATTCTTAATTAGGTGACAGTATTGGATAGGTAGTCTCAAAAAAATATAATATTCTCTACGTATATTCCCAAATTAGTGGCAAGTACATTGTTAATTAAAATATATAATAACTTTTATATATAAAGATAATTTTATATTCTCAAATTAAATGAACACTTTTTTTAAGTGAATTTAGTAGTGGTTGTTTGATATTGCTAAAAATAATAATAATAATAAATTAATGACAAAATTAAGAATGTTATGACACATTATCCACTATGTTTGGGATGCAAGGGAAATTTAATAATTTATTTTGTTATTATTTAATTCAGGGAGAAGTTGAGAAATTGAAGGGCAGTAAAAAAATCAAGATCTCTATCACTAACTATCTATCTATCTATCACCTTTGGTCTTAATTATATGTAACATATAACAATAGTGCTGAAAGTATTATTTATGGCATTAGCGAATTTCAACATAAAGTAGTTTTAGAAGAATTTTAACTTTGATTTTATATAAACTTGAGACTGCATTTACGTTTTTTTTTTTTTGGGTAAAGTATGGTTGTATTTGATAAATCTGGGAATTTAGATCTGAATGATTATGATGTCTTAATAAATTAGATCATCTGAATAGTTATGAGGTCTGAATCTAAAAAACTATTTGATAACTAAAAAGTAATTTGTCTCTTAATGACAGTATTTTACCATTTTAAAGGATAAAATTTTATTTAATAATTTTAAATATTCAATTTAATAAAAATGAGTGAATAATATTGTTGAATATATTTATATAAAAAAAGTTATCAAAAAAAATTCATTAAGAGGTACCTCTTAATTATTAAGATTTCATTTTCTGTCTTACAGATTAAGAGGCATTCAGAGATAACAAAAAAAAAAAACAGTATCATGCCTCTTAGCGAATAAGAGACAGTCTATTAAGAGATAATCAGATGTAAACAAACAGCACCTATATATGTCGATGATCACTTTTGTAAGGAGTGCACGAGAATTTAATTGTTTGCTGGCTTGGCTGGCTGTCTACAAAAAATAAATTCCACAAGAATCTCCTTGTGGAAAAGACTATAAACTAAGTGGTGTCAAATATTGCACCAAAGTCTCCGACAAACCTTAAAACAGTCACAAACATAATCAACAAAGGAGGATCCCAGACCGACTGCCATTATATGTGCATAATTCAACATTCAACCCTTCAAAACTAATCTATGTCCCTCTCAATTAATACCCCCCCCCCCCCCCCCCCCTTATGTGGAAAAATTAATTTTAGGGAAATTCTAGTAAAGGGTAATTGACAAAGACAAGAAAAATGATCCAGATTAATGTTAATGGAGTACTAGTCTCATCTAAGGGAGGTAAGGAAAAGCCGCCCGTATATTCCTCCAAATGGTATCTAATTAGGCGAAATGTGTAGTCAATATTCTGCATGCACATCATTATCATGCTTGACAATTTCGACACTAGATTATACTAATAATCTGTGGCATGCATTAATATATATATATATATATATATATATATATATATATACCGACAACTTTTGACTCATTGATACTCTAGGCCTCTTACTGGCCAAGAGATACTAGATTCAAACTCTCACTTCCCAAATTAGCAACAAAAAAAAAACTAGGTTGGATATATTATACTACCTCCGTTCTTTAAAGAGTGTAGTTTTAGTAAAAAAAATTATTCCTTAAATAATACAATTTTACAAACCCAAAGTCTTCTTTTTTCAAATATGCCCTTGTTTTAATTAATGCACTAAATGGATAAGTTAATGCACGAAAAGAAGAGAAAGGCTAGCTTTGTCATTTTATCCCACTTATTGGTTTATGTGCTTTTTGCTAAAACTGCACTCTTTAAGGAACGGAGATAGTAACATTTATTTTAAAGAAAAAACCTTATAAATATTGAATCAAAATTGTCACTATTCACAAATCAAAACCATGATTAAAATAATTATGAAATTAATTACAAATTGTAGACACAAAAATGAAATCGAGTCGATGCGAGTATTGAGTTGTTTATATTTGGTTCAAAAAATTTACAGAGCCTGAAATAAAGTTTGATTGAGACTCGTTTAGCTACTAAGTCGAGCGCGATCTCGAATCGAATCCGAACAATTTGAACTTTTTGAGCGAATATGATCTGAGTATTAACAAAAAATTATAATTTAAAAAGATTCGAGTAATTGATTGAATTTTAAATTAAATTTTCTCATATTTGAATCATTTATATTTCGAGTCGAGCTCAACTCTAACTTTTAATCGGACAAGTACAAATTAAGCTCGAACCATTTGATTTATTTTACCGCCTTAACCCACATGCACTTACTGGTATCATATACACAATTTAAATGAGAAAAATATTAGTAGTATGTATCAATAAATGGTGAACATATAATTTCCAATTTCCTTAACACAGACTAAAATAGTGACTTTTGACCAAAATCCACTTTATTTGGAATTAGGAACGGATAAACCAACCGAACCGCATTTTAAATGTTTTGCTGTAGTGTTTAGTAAGTTCAATGAACATGCGACTCTATGAATTAACAGAGAGCACAGGTAATTGTGTTGTGTGGCATGAATATATATTTTAAAAGTAAAAACAAATTTTACTTCCTTTTTTCATTGTCAATAATAAGCTTGTCTAGAACCCTTGTTATTTTAGTAATTTATCTCAAAAAACAGAATTAATTTAGAATTAGAATTTATTTTTAGAAAATAAATTATATTTCTATATATAAAAGAAAAGATATATAAAGGAATACTAATATAAGGAATATAAAGAACAATTATGTAATTTTATAATATCAAAACCTACTGTCCCTTGTAAATTTTCAATGTAATAACCAAATTTTAAAGGAAAATGATATATATTGCAAATAATTGTCAATTTTTTTATTGTCAGTTACATGAATTTATAAGTTTTACTGATAACTTTTTTAAAGAGATGTATGTAATAGGTAGAGTACTCTTATAATTTCTACCAAACCAATGTATTAATAAATTTTGCAATTATAATTCGACACAAATTTATCACAATACATGTGAGAACTCAAATTTAAAAATGATCAAATTAAGACTTAAAATAAGTACTCCAACTGATAAATTAGGAACTATCCATAGTACTCACAGATCACCATTTTCGTACTCAATGCTATTTTTAGAATTTTTGCAGGCACACAAACAAAGAAAGAAGCTAGATAACAAAAGTGTTGGGTAAACTGCACCAAAAATAATCTCAATTTTAGGAAAAAAAATTTATTTGTGCAATAAAATAGGAAATCAACAAGCCCAATAGTGAGAACAAAAATAATAAATAACCATTCACAAGCAAGACACAATATTTAAAGTGGAAACCCTTAAAGAAAAAAATCACAAGTTGAACTTTGAATCTCCACTATATCACTAATAATGAGCTTAATAATAATCCTCCAAAGTTTGACGTCCTACAACTTGAGCTTACACGATAAATTAAGATAGTACAAATTTACCTTTAATTAAGTTGAAAAACTTAATTAACTTCCGCGTGCACCCAAAAACACCACAAACAATAAAATTTTCAAGCTTTCAATTGACTGAGCAACAAATTGTAATCCTCTTAATTTATTCTATCGGCATGCATCTTCTTGTTATCGAGCTTTTCTCATAAGCATAAGACTCCCTCATATTTCTAGTACTCTTCCTAATCCACTCCAGTACTCCTATTATGAATTAGAAATAATTTATTTTCTTAATCAAATTAGGGATCACATAGACCAATTTAATAAGTATATAATTAAATCCTTTTTCAACTTAAATAGTTATTCCTTTCATGGGTGAGCTAGCTAGGACCCATACGTACCCAGCAATAAGGAAAACTTGTACTGGTGTGAATAATTCTCGCAGCCAACATTAGGCATTCAAATCTCGAAAAGATATTTATCTCACGGTAAAATATCTATATATTTTATTTCTTTTCTTTATGCTCGAGTTCACTAGTCTAAAATCTACTGATGAATTGAAGGCCGTTAGAGCTCAAATTAAGTTCAAACCATCAAACTTCTGTTGCCTGATATTAATTGATACGACGAGTAGGCCTTGCAATTATTGAAACATTTTCTTTTTATTTAATCGAATTTATGCATCATTTAATTTATAAATTTTTGAGGTTTGGTGATTAGATTTTTGATTCAGATCCAGCAAAATTTAACTTTACTTTTTTAGAAAAGAATTCGTTTGACTAATTAATTAACAATTAAAAGGAATTATAGTACTAAAACCCAAAGTCATACAAATTTGAGAAATGATATGGATAGGGCCATACAAATTGAATCGCAAGATTTGAAGTAGAAACCTGATTTGAAAAATCAAATCATATCTTGCAAAATTCTCCAACCATTATTGGAAAACACCTTGATGATGATGCTTCAAAACCAATACGACATCCTAAATCGAATCTCTGCACATATATGCTTTCTTTAATTCGTACAACATTAATATATATAAACTTCATCCATGAACTACAACCAATCATCCATACTAATCTTAGTTTTGAGGTTTATATATATATATATATATATATATATATATATATATATATATATATATATATATGAATATAAATTTTGCAGAGTTGCTTAGATACGCTCGTTAATTTTGCCGAACTGCGTATTAATGTTCATATTGATATTTATTCATGTTATCCTAAACATGGCACTTGCATTTCGAAACTCTAAATTTGGTATACCTACCCTAACCATTCTTTGTTTTCTATCTCTAATTTGCATGTACAAATATCAATATACTAATTAATTAACATTCGAAGCTAGCTCGAACATGCACCACATTCATATTAAATTATTACTAGAATAATTAACTAACTTGTTTATTCAACTACAAATTAAAATTCTACAAAAAAGTAACTTTATTAATTGCATTCAGATTATAATTAAGATCATAATTATTCCCGGCTATAAATTAATATCCATATATATAAAACTATCCACAACTAATCACTTCTGTAGCAGCACACGTACACCACATTTCACGCTCCAAATAACATTGGTGCATATATACTGCATGTGATTGAGGAGGAGCGATAAGCCGATAAGAAAGAAAGAGAAGATCATTTTAGGGTAGAGGGCCTAGCTAGCTAGCTGATGGTACCTAAACCTAAATCTAACAGCCAAGATTTGTACCTGCTTTCCATACACAAATTAAAATGGGACCAAATGATCTGTCCATTTCTAGATTATATTCATTGTTCTGTACACATCAAAGTGTTTGTCAGTTAACTGTCACCACTCTACCTCTCGCAAAATATTTAAACTAAATCCTAGCTCTCCACTAAACAGAAGATTGTGCAACCAATAAGCAACCTGAAAACACACAAAGTACACACAGTGACAGACACACACACACACACACACACAGAGAGAGAGAGAGAGAGAATATATGACTTGGGAATCCTCCATGCAAGTTGGGTTGTACGACTTAGCTATAATAAAAGCATGCATGTGGCTGCAGGACATATTTTGGTCTGGTCGACCTTGTACTTTTGCACTTTTAACTCTTATTACAGATAAAATAATGTTACTATCACATATAATTTTGAGTCACATAATATTTACATACACACATACGTACTGTGAGTCCTGCATGATATGCAGGATCCGTAAATATGCATGTGTGTGTATGTGAGATTTATGTGACCCAAATTATGTGATAGTAGCATTGCTCTTACAGATAAGCCCCTGTGATATTTACTGCTCCATCAGTCTCACAAAAATTATTTAATTTATAAAATTTATAAACATTAATTAATACAATAAGTATTTTTGTTCTATGTTTCCCACTAAAAATATGAGTTGTTAGTGTTGCAATAATGACATAATAATAAAATTGTAATAACTAACTTAAAAATATGTGTATCATTTTATGCTATATCATCTACAAAGTAGGCTAGCTCCTTTAGTGAAATAACGTTTTCTTTTTAGAATGAAACTCTTTTTGTGCCAAAAGAGTCTTATTTGATTAAAGGTGCTTATTTAATTACCTTAGGATGCACCATTCTGCAAATGGATATAATTATTCAAAAAGAGTACGTCTTATTTGATGAAATACATTTTACTACATTAAGTACTAATATATATATATATATATATATATATATATATATATATATATATATATATATTCATGATTAGGCCCCTAAAGAATTTGGGCTTACACTTTATTATATCAAATGTTTAATTTGATATAATTTAGCCCTCAATTTCATAATTCGGCCAAAATTAACCGAAATACCTAATTTTCCGGCCAATTGTGTATACGGTTTGACCATATATATATATATATATATATATATATATATATATAGAATACGGGCTAATAACAATTATGTTACATCAAGTACTGTCAAATTCACAATTTACTACATCAAGTACCTAATTCATATAAAATTTGTATAAAAACTTATTTTGACGTATTAAATCTGTATAAATCCTTATAAATAATTATTATATATTAACTTATTAAAATTAAATATTAATACAAAGATTACAAATGTAATTTTTTTATTTTAAACTTTTAAAAAGGCTTAAAATTACCAAAAAAATCAATAAACTTTTAAACATACAATTATATTTTTAACACGAATAACATTTAACTTTTAAACAATTGAAAAAAGTATCCAAAATTTAAATAAATAAGTAATACTTTTTTTGTATCGGAAGAGCGTACAAAAGGAGGATGAAAAAATTGAAAAAATGACCGATTTGCTCTCTCTCTCTCTCTCTCTCTCTCTTCCATAAACCTTCAAATTGTTTTGTTTATTTAAATTTGAAAATTTCAGCTCATTGGATTCTATCCAGTAACTTTGATCGAGTTAAGCAAAAAATAACCTGAAATTTTATGTTAATTCAAAGCTGATTATCGTCATTGAAGGAGGAGGAAGAGAGATGAGATGGTGTGCAAAAAGTGAGTTGCAAATAGAGAAGGTACATAAGACGACATAGGTAATGTATTTTTGATTTGGAAAGTGAGTTGTTTTTATTTAGTTAAAAGATTTTTCAAACAAATAGTAGTTAATTAGTTTATCTAACAACACTTTCTTTCTTTTCGTCCGTTTTTCACTTTTATTCTTCAAACAAATAGTTGTTCATACATATATTGTATTTATAAAAAAAATTAATTTTAAAATTGTATCTATAATTTAACAAATTGTATGTATAAATTTTACAACTTAAATCTTGCAAATTATAAATTATATCATAAATTATAAATTTTACGTCTTAAACTTTATAAATTGTATTTATAATTTTAAATTGTATTTATAATTTTGCACCGTATTTTTATGGTATTAGTTACTTTTTCAAAAGGGCTAAAAATTATTATATTTATAATTTTTTAATTTTTTTTTTTTGGGGGGCCGAATCATGAATATAGTAGTACTTGATGTAACGGAATTGCAAATAATCCTTTTTTAAATCAAGTCAAATCATATATTTATACGGTCAATTGATATTAAATACACAAGACCCGATCGGATTCATGGACGGGTCGGGTATTCCGACCAAAATTGGCCGGATTCTGAAATTGGAGCTAAATTGTATCGAATTAGGCACTTGATGTGATAATTGTAAGTCCAAATTCTTTGGGGGCCAAATTATGAATTTGATGGTATTTCATATAACAGAAGTGTAATTAACCCATTTAAATTGGTATAGTAAAAATTTGAAATTGAATAATACTTGTGTAATAAACACATTTGAAATGCAACACCATATTAATTATACTAATGCAATTTATTATTATAAGCGTCTTAAATGGACGGTTTATTTTGGACGATTTTGAAAACAGGATCTATAATTAGGGTTTTTTTTTTATGAAATATAAGATCCAAGATGAGTCGATAAAATTGAATGGGAAAAGCATGCACAACTGTGGAGATAAGGTATCCATTCGTTAGCAATAGGGTTAACTGCATATTTGACACCGAAGCATACACTCATTTGTACTTGGTACCCCGAGATTTAAAAATTTTCATCCTACTACCCAAAGTAACTCAATCCTTCCTAAACACACCCTCGTGTCATCCCCAGCAAAAAAGTGGTCGAATATGGAGTAAACCCTTAACAATACATACCGCCAGATTAGATTAGATATATATAACAGCCAGACCAGATGAGATCATATGTACCGACGGATTTTAGGACTTT